>JARFIZ010000139.1:0-1200000 GCA_036325965.1 Sinopyrophorus schimmeli
TTCGTTTTGCAAATCTGAAAATGCACTATTTTATGAAACACCACTCATACGTATGGTAATTTTGTGTAGTGATTAAAAGGAGATGGTACATTTCTGTAATTTTGGGTTTATGAGAATTGAGAGTATATTTGATCGTATTTTAGTGAAGAAACTGGTGTTTATTAGTATTTATAAAAAAAAATTGTTACGTTAAGAAGTGATACTAATATGAAAATTTTTTGTTGCAGGTTTTCCGGCAGCCGCGTACGCCGCCTACGCGGCCGGGCGAGGTTACTCGGGCTATCCTAGTTTCGGACTACCTTACCCTACAGGTAATGCATTGGCTAACTTACATCACCACCCGTTGCCGCTGCTTCCGTACCCGCTGGAACACCTAGGGGTGTACGGCGGTACGGCAAGCCTGCATGCCATGCCCCTGTGAACAACTCGCGTCCATACCATCTCTACTTCATACCCCACCTACATCTGCAAGAAATCCCAAAACTCTCTTTTCTGGCTCGTTGTTAGTGCAAAGTCTCTTCGAAGATTTCTTGCAGATCTAAATCGGTGGTATCGAGTAGGAGATTGTTACTGTGTCTAAAACCCAAATTAACAAAACGTAGTATAGTGAAACTAACACAACGCTAACAACCACGTATCCTCAAGTTCTCAAAGATATAATAATCAAAACATCTTATTTAGGCAGTGGTTAAACGGTAGGTGTAGTCTTAGTTTAGGGCTAACTGTTACGTTAGGCTAGGATACTCTTGTGTGTAGTGTCGCCCCTCCGGCCCGTGCAAATTTTCTATCAGTTTAGCTCTGAACCCTTCCTCTCTATGATTAGCTTATTTGCAAACTACCATATCATTCCATTTTATACAGGGTGGATAATATATATATCATTATACACATTGGTCTCGATTGATTTGCTCATAAAAGCGTTCTTCGTAAGATATAACGAGCGGAACTTTTTCCCATATAGAAAAGTCCGCGTCGAGCCCACAAGCGACGTTTCTTTAATCTCTACCCTGATAAGTAAATTGTTATTGTTAATTCGTTATTTTTGTATTTTCACAAAAAGAAAAGAATGTATACTTATACACATTTGTTACGCTTATTCGAAAAATATAATTTTTCACGTCAGCACCTCGATGCCTCGAAGCAGCCGTTGCGCGGCCCCGTCCGTGTTTCTCCATCCACTACACGCTGCGGATGGGTTCTTCTTATCCCAGGTGCGACTTAATGGAAAAACGTGTAGATCTACAAGTATTTTGTCAGTGAGTTCACAGGAGCATGGTAGTAGGTGGTAGGTGATTACGCACACGTCCGAACTAGGCGGTCTCAAACGCGGCGGGCACATGTTCACCCTTTTTCTACTTATTATAAATATGCAGCAGGTAGCGCTTCCGCTGACCTACGGCCATTAGTTACTAAATCGGCTTTTCCAGAAATGGATTTGCAAGTTAACCGAAACGATAGTACACTGCCATTAACGAGCCCTCATTTATTTTTTACATTCGCCGCACCCTAACGACTATTAGAAAATCTTCGCAAAAAATTGCGCACACATACAAACGTTTTAATTATTTTGCGGACTTTCGTTTTTTTGTGTTTCGATTCTATCGATAGATTTTTAAAGGCGGAAATTCAAGTCGCGTCATTATTTTTCGCTTCTGTGGGAATTAAAAATTTATTTGCCACACGTATTTTTTTTCAATAAGGGTCTCTTCATAAATTTTAGAATTTTATATAGGATTTTTTTTATTTGTTTACGTTGCAGGCTTATTTTATAGTTTTTTATATTAAGTTGTATTTATGGATAATAAGTCATAAAGAGGAGGTATAAAGTTTTCCCATGCGACCTTTTTACGCTTTTTCCGATATAACTTCCATGCTATGCCGACTTTATATTATTTGGTTTATTTTATTGTAATTGTCTTCGTGGAGGCATAGATCAAAACGCTTCAACCCCTAACATTTAATAATATATTATTATAAAGAAAACGCGTGCAAGTTTGAATTTATTATAAGTGAGCGGTCCGCGTACAAACCTCGAATATAAACTAAATCTCATTCAATATTAACCCTTTGCGATGGGGTGTCGCGATACAAACGGCATCGCATTTATTTAGCCTTCTTAAGTGCCGATTTTTGTTGTTGAATCTTAGTGGTTTTCTTTACAAAAAGCTATTTCATTTCATTTTTGAAAAACAATGACAAATAGAACACATAATAATGGGAACGTTTTTCAATTATCTCTAAAAAACATTTGTAAAATCTAGAAAGGCTTTTAGGAAATCGTCATGAAGTGTACGTTTTCTAATACGTTGTGCTTTTTGTATTTAAGAAATAATCCTAGCTGAATGTAGGTAAATAAGAAAAAGCTTTTAAATCAGCAACTAACTAATTCATCTTTTTTTGTATCATTAAGGTAGTGGTTTTTACAATTTATGCATCTCCGTCCCCATAAAAAATATCACTCCCAGACTTTTATAACCGTTAAAGTTGGTAACTATTTTTTAAACTCGTGTTTTATTTTATAAAATGCAAAAGAAAATATTTTTTATAAATTAATGTTCTTATCCATAAATACAATTTAAAATAGATGTAAGGTTTATTGTATGTATTCAAATATAATAATTTTGGTAATAGTAGTGCTTTCTCCTCTTTTTTCTATAGTAATCTGAGACCCTTAAAGGGATTATGTCCCACAGTTGGGATAAAATTAGATAAAATTAATTTCGTAGTATAATTTAGTAGTATCTATCTTAAATTACTTACATTTTATATTATAAATAGAATTTTAGTCATTTTACCACTATATATTCATTCAATATCTCCAAGCCGTAGCTTAAAAATTGTTTTAATTATTAATAGTAAATAATTTTAGTTTTATACAGGGTGTGTATAAATTGGCGCAAACGCTACACGCAGTGACATTCTTCGTTCAGTTGTGAACCAAAAATTTTAATGTTAAAATATTGTATCATGCTTTGTATGTTTTCAGGAACCACTTAAATGAAACATACACTGCACTAACACACTACTGTAATAATAAGTACCATCAGGGGGTGCGCACTCAATGCTTTTAGATCGGAACCAATTTAGTTCGCTTGGTCTGACTTTTTAATACCAACTTAAAAGTATAACTCCGCAGTTTCTAAATTTTCTAGTTATTTGACGTTTTCCACGTTAATAAAGCAACAGAAAATAGCAGTTCACTCTGGTATTGAAGCTTTCAACAAAATAAAAAAAACTGCAATATTACACTATTTATTTACATTTATTATAATATTAAATATATGAATAATAACGTGATAAATTTTGAAAAATTGATTTGATCAAGTTATCATTCACAGTCAGATCAACTCTAACCAAATTCCACATAAAATGGGCCAGAAGTCGTTACCTTCTAGGTACTATAATACATACGTAAATGTCAAAATTTGATATTGATTTTAATTGTAGTTATCTCTCCTAACAACTATAAAGCTAACACTAATTTGTAAACCAAAGTTCGAATTTTGAGAAGCTCAACAAGACATATGAAGCATGACACAATTTAACTTAACCTTCCGCATACTAGTTGACTAAATGCCACATGCCATACTAGGTGGGGTTTGCCGTACCCCAAAAATTAAATGAAATAAACTTCACAAAATTGTTCTTTATGACAGTTAAATGATAAGAAATATATTTTAATAACTAATAATGAATAGGTTTTAGTAAAACATATTTATTTATGCATTAGAATAGAGTTTATTAATAAAAATACAAATATTAACTTTTTCTTCAACTTATAAACTATTGAGTCTTTTCTTGAGTACTAATTTCCAATGACATGTGTCAGTTACGATCCCGAATATTAAGAAAACCTAACAAGAATTTTATTCTTGCCTTTTTATCGAAATACTAATTAATTTCATGGCAATTTCTTAATGATTCACAACAATTTAGACCAATAAATTACATGAAAAATTAATCGAATAATTGTTATCGTTCCCTCTCACTTGCATTAATAAGATTATTGTAT
Source organism: Sinopyrophorus schimmeli (assembly GCA_036325965.1). Classification (NCBI taxonomy): domain Eukaryota; kingdom Metazoa; phylum Arthropoda; class Insecta; order Coleoptera; family Elateridae; genus Sinopyrophorus; species Sinopyrophorus schimmeli. The sequence goes on from JARFIZ010000139.1 coordinate 4,013, forward strand.
CTTCTCGCTCCCTTCCACTCATTGCTATGGTAAATAAGTTTTTCGAATATAAAATCGATATTTACTAAATTAAATTAAAATTTTTGATTTGAAAGAGCGCACAGTCTCTTCTTCTTCTTTATCTTCGCCTTTAATGCAATTGTTCCAACTGCTCCCTTATCGGGGTAGGCGTGTTCAATTATACTAATATAATAAACACGAGGATGTGCGCATTCGAGCGAAAAGTGGCACATTTCCGAGCGAGGGAGGCAAATTAAGTGCGACGCGGAGCGGCGCGCTTCATTTTCCCGAGATCGGAATGTGCCACTTTGAGCTCGAATGTGCACACTCGGTTTTAAGCTCGATTACCAAACCTCCCGTTTTAATAAAAAAAAATTGTTCACGTTAGTTATACCCCACCTAGTACACGGAAAGTTAACAGTGACGAATGTCGCTGCCAGGGAACAGGGAGGTCAAGAATGGACACTTAGCGATCAATTTATTTTCTGTCATCTGGTGTTTCAAAGAGCATACTATTTTTAAATATTTTTAAAAATACAGAAATCCTTTATAATTATGAAATATTATTATCAGATGGCAATGCTATTGACCAACATATGCAGCTCCTGATTGGACCTTCATGTTTTTAGACATTTGCTGGTAGTCTGTTGTCAACATAGCCTCCATTACATAATTTTGAATTGCACGTGTTTTTTTAATATGGGTTGGGAAAAGTGTTGTATTAAAATTTAAGGCAGAGGCCTTCTGATTCTTGCCGGATTATATGATTTATTTGAATTCAATACTCATTTAAAACCATTTATTTAAAATGTGGTTGTTGCCGCTTTTTTGTTTTGCATAAGGCTACCAAGTTAAATATAGTACACCAGCAAACAATATGCTCTTCAATTAATATTGAAATTGAACAATATTTCTTAGGAGATAATCCATTCGGCCACAAATATGACATTTTTAGAATTGAACTATTGCAAGAAAATTTGATTCGTTTAAGCATCTTTGAATCTATCGAATTATAATTTATTAGCGATTGGCCTATTTATTCACAGGGTTGAATGCTAATCGACAGTTTCATTTTGCATTCGATCTGATTACGAATTGTTTGATCAATTACACCGCATTTAATACAATTATACCGGCTTCTAAAGCAATTACAGCTGAATATTTGTCTAACCAACAAGTTACACATAAACAATGTCGTTTTAGCTTTAAGCAATTAACTTCCATTAATTAAGCACTTTTGCTCCAAAGTGCAGGAAATGCATTTCGTGTACAAAACGAAATCTAAATACTTTCCCGATTAATTTTCGTTGATATCCGAGCACTTTTCGGTTAAATTGCAGAAAAGAGCTCTTGAGCCGAGATCGACGCGAAATTGAGTTTCGAATTTATATATTAACTAGTGTGATAGATATTCGAAATGGCTGTGTTAGCGGAAGTGCTATTTACTGTCGTCCTTTAATTATACACCTGCAAGCATTCGACTGTTGGCGTGCATTTCAATAAAGGGCACACCTATCGATTGTAACGTCTTTAATTGGGATTAAGCGGAGTCTATGCAAATGCGTTGGTGTCGTCATTTCTGTCCGTTATTGATTTGCACGACGGATCCTATTTATCTATCCATGTGCAATACACGCTGATATTTTGTAAAAGTGATCTACATGTGAATACGATATCAAAAGCTATTTATCATAATTGAATGTAAGGTGTGTGATTGTCTTGCTCTATTAATAAGTATTTTTGATGTTAATCTCGCTCGAGATTGTTGCTTGTTGCACGTCAACGAAATTTTAAGCAATATGTGAAATAAACAACTGTATTATTTAAAAAGTCCATCTGCATTTTTACTTTTACAAGTTCGTCTGCGTTGGCAAATTCACACTTGAGCCATGCTCCAAAGATTGCATTGCCGGCAACGATACCGGGCACTCTCCACTTTTATAACTATTGCAGAAGTTCATTAAAAGCGTGTATTCGGAATGCTTTTCAAAACTTCGTGAACCAATTTTATATTTATAGACGTGTCTTTTCATAAACTTCTAAACTAAATATAAGACCTTCCTACCTTGCGCGCTTCTTCGACGTGCAATTTAAAAATCTACGTTCCCTGCAGTTGGCACGACATTATCCAATTACTGGGGCGATGCTTTTATTTACTACCACTTTTCTAGAATTGTTCGCCGGAAAATTCGGTAATAGATTCGGGGGGGGTTTCTAACAACTTAATTTCAAACACACCTACACCTTTTTTTGAGAGACAATTTGGTTACTTCCACCCAAAGTTACAAAAATTCTAATTTAACAAAAAAATGCAATCGTCATTTTTTTCTAATGGAAATGGGATATGACCATTAATCAAAAAAAAATTGTTAATGAAAAATATTTCATAGCTCATTAAAAACAATGAGTATTGACGCAAAATACATTGCTCCTTAAAAAAAATGAATACGTACCCACATATTGGCGTCCATTGAAAAATGGTCAGAATAAATTTTAAAAATGAGTGAAGGTACCCATTCTCTTACAGTTCGCCTGCAGTCGAGAACTGTAGATCGGTCAAGGTCAATTACATATACAGGCGATCGATGGATCTGAGCCTTCAATTTATGTGAACCATACAATAGACTCATGTGTCGATACGCGGTCTGTCCCAAAAAGAAGGGGACTGGTCTCATAAAACCAAAACGGGTAAACATATTCCCATTTTTATTTTTGATTATTCGAAATACATTCCTTCCCTATCTATACAATGTTGGAATCGTCTGTAGAACGACTCAAAACAGCTTTGGAAGTCTTTTGGTTGGACATTGTTTAGGAGCGCGGTCACGGCCCGTAGAATCTCTTCTACAGACTCGTAGTGTACTCCCTTTAGTACCAGCTTTAGCTTAGGGAATAGCCAGAAGTCCGCCGGCGCCAGATCTGGCGATTACGGTGGATGTTGGAGAACGACGACGTTTTTTTTCGTCAAAAACTCCTTGACTTCAATGCATGAAGAAGGGGCCACAAGGCCTCGCTACTCGGAACTTTGGCGTTTGGTCAGTGGTACATACTGGAAGCACCATGTCTCATCCCCTGTGACAATATTTTGGAGAAAAAGCGGGTCTCTATCGGCACAATTTCTGAAATTCATGACGTGGTAGATAAAGTTCAGGTTGAAAAAATTGAATTGTAAAAAAAGTGAACAAGCTAGAAAAGTGAAAGTTTCAGGAAAATTAAAATATTTGTTTACCAACTTAGTTCAATTTAGAAATTCTAGGTAGCGGTTTTCGAAAAAAAGTTATGAGACCAGTCCCCTTCGTTTTGGGGCAGACTGGGTATGTCATTGACCTCGGCTGATCTGCAGTTCTGGACTGCAGGCGAACTGGAAGCCAATGGGTACCTTAATGTAGAACTCATTCATTACTCATTGAAAAAAAAATTAATGTAAATTATCTAATTACTGATTGAAAATAATAAATGAATAATGAAGAAAAAATTAATTGCTCATTAAAATATTAATGAGCTATGAAATTTCAATGTATTAAAAAAATAATGCATGTTTTGCACCTCTGGTTCTCCTTTTACAAATTATTTTGTTTATTAATTCTTTTTTAAACGATTTAAATGATACAAATACAATTCAGAGTAAGCCAAAATAAAAGCTTTCCATAGAAACATATTGAAATACATTCTAAAAATTCTCGGAATAAATGTCACATATTGCTATTTGTTTGAAAAATAGAGTAAACGTAAAACGTATACGGCGAACTTTACCTGTTTGTTGATGCTGCTGTTTAAAATTGATTTGGCTTACAAATCAACCGTGAATAGAAACCTACTCATACATAAAAAGTGAACTTTTTTCCTTTTTCAAAAAGGAAGCAACGAAAAATAAAAAAAAGCAGACGGGAAACGCACAAATTACTAATTAAAATCGAACGGCGTAAGAAACTAATAAATCGAATATGGAATCGAACATTTCAATTAGAAAATGAAATATACATCGGGTTTATTGCAAACTGCACAAATTAAACAGATATACGATTGCTCCTCTTATGAATTACCGATTCAATTAAAACGGCAGAAATGACACAAATTAATAGTCTCAATTAGCGAAAGACAGGTCGGCGTTGCATTAAGCCATGAAAGATATAGTTTGTTCGAATTAATAGGTGTTCAAAACAAAATTCCGAAATTAATAACCCGTGTAATTATTGTCCTAGCACAATATTTCCGCGTTATTAATATTTGGTAATATAGTTTTGTCGACGACTGGCGGTGCTTATTGCGTGTGAAAATTAATTGGCAAAATATATTACGTAATGTATGGGAGCAACGAGAGATCAGCATATTTTGTGACACCGAGATTATTATGGACGTTTATTACTCGAAATAAATTTCGCAATTATAGAATGGCATTAATGTATTTGCAGTATGATTCATGTGTGAATTTGTGACGTTCGATTTAGCACATAAGGCAGTTTTGTACAAAGAACACTGAAAAAGGTGTTTAGCAGTGTGTGTATGACTCCTGAACGCCTGAAGCCGACGCCAATGTTGGACGTAGCAACACTAACGAGGGGCGAGTAACACTCTTTAGACCGTCTTTTAGCAGTCATGTGATAACATTTGTATAGTGGATAACGATATTGATGTTTAACATAGTCGTAGACATTTTTTTATTATACGTAGCACTCATAATTAGTAACAAAAATTAACGTAGTGTATTAGTTGCATAGCTAATGTGTCCGCAATGTTCTACCAATGATCTCAATTAGTTATTTATTTCCAATACATTTGCTATGCAATTAGAAGCCAGTAAGTCAGAGAGAGATAATGTAAATTTTGCTCTTTTTTCTCTACGATTTGTCTCGCTATCGATTGGAGCATAGACGTAGGTGTTTAGGCGTAGTGAAATAGTTAGACAATAACACAGAAAGCGAACAATGGTGCTCCAAACTAGTTTTTAATTATTAGATCATTATATTAAACTAGTGATAAGTGACTTTATAACTTCAGTGTGCCTCAGTAGTTACGTGGTGTGTAGAATTAGTGAAGGTGTCACGAAGACCAATGTACGCAGATCTTCTGGCACTTTACATTTTAGAACATAGTGGCGGTGTTTAGTAAATCATTTTTTATATGTACTTGTTTACACTAGCGTTATAGCGCTATGCATTTTATAACAGCTTAGAAATACTTCATATTACCATTTTAACACGAATCGTTCTCACGTCACGAGGTGCGATGTGTGTTGCGTCTTTAGCGCTTCGCTCTCATTTTATCTTCCCGTCGAGAAATTTTCATTTAGTCGCGCAAATGCAAGATGTTAAACTAAAAATGGATATTTTGACCGATTATTCGTTGTATTCCGTTAAAGTAGTTTGAAAATTCTCGACCGTGTTGTATATTAAAACCTGTCTGGTTATGATAGATGGATCGGGACCGATGGCACAAACGCTGTCGACAGAACGGCTTCCCATTTTCCCGAACACCTCTGTTCATCCATCAAAACTTGTATAAAACCTTGAACGGTTCATGTCTACTCCCGTTTTTCAAAAATTTATATTTCACGTGTTTGAATTGGAATTTTAAAACTATTTTATTTACACAACCTATTTTTGTTTGCAAGTTTCGATAACATTTAAAAAGCTCCTTTTTCTCCCTTTCAATCCAATTTGCATTGATAATAATGGAGCAAAGCGTGGCAAAAGGCGAAAAATCGCATTTTCGAAACACTTATCAACATGAAAGTTCTTATGGAGGACGAAGCTGTCGTGCTGTTTTAAACGGGAATATAAGTTAAATGTTTGAAAGCAGCAAAAAGCTTCTTGTCTAGGACGTAATGACTTTCATGTCACGATTACTGATACGGTTAGGGTTTGCTATTAATTCCCTAGAAAACAATACACTTGCACACTAAAACATAGCATGTAGATGTGTAGCTTTGATTCCGAATTAATTCCCTGTGTTTGTATGTTTCAGTGGACCTAACCAATGGACAGCTCACACCTAACAATAATACTCCGTTGTTGACTCAGGCCTTGTCAGGTAATTGTAACCATTGTCATTCTTGCATCTATCTCATTATACCCCTGACTTTAATTATAGCTCGGTAATTATTTCATTTAACTTGTACATTTCTATCGCTTCGTTGACCTACTTGAATAAATTACTAAAGAAGCGTTTAAGCCAGTGCCTCTCAATGCGTGGAGCGTTAGAGAAAATTTCATAAAAGGAAAACTATATCGAAATAATCTCAAATTTTCAACGTGGATAAATAAAACTGTCTGCTCCTTTTCAACTTCAAAAAGGGAGTAATCAAATTCAAATCGGAATTGATCAAAACCGAATTGGGAACGATCAATATCAAATTGAGAATTAACAATTCTAAATTGAGATCAAAATTGAAATGTGAATAAAAAATTAAAAATTGGCGATGGAACTTTTTAAAATCGGCTTGTTCTAAACATTTAAATACCGACCGATGCAACACCTGAACCGTTTGGAATCTTTGATCGGAAGCATAAGTAGTATTTAATCCTTCATCAGGCGTGTCAGAATTTGATAAACGATAGAGACGCGTGGGCTCTTTGAAGGTCCCACTTTAGTTACTCCAATCACTATTAAAATTTATTCGTGGTGCGTTTTAAAATCGATGGGGACTTATAGGTGCTCCATGAAATGCGGTAATGCCCATGGTGGTACAAATGACGACATGCTGTGAGAACAAGCAAATATAAAATAAATAAATAACTCAGATTAATTACAAATAAATCTGATGACGATATATGCAAAAATTCGTAAATAAAATATACTCCTAGTAGGTATAAATTATTTTATTATAACTTGGAAGTTTTTAATAGTTTTTTTAATTTCTATCTTAGAAAAATGAGTGCGCATTTTATAATCGATATGATACAGTTTTATATTTTTATTAAATATGGGCTAGTTATGAGGCACGAGCCAAAAGACTAAAAACCGAGGGGGAAAGCTGATTTACATCAAAAATACTATGTTATGAGTCATTTAATTGTTATGGTTTTAGGTGTTTAAAAGGTTTCTAAAATGAAACTTGAAATTGATAAACAAAACCTTTACTTGTGAAATATCAAATTTGAGAAAGTAATCAGGCAGGCCCTACAGCCACAGCTAACTTTAATCATTGATTAAGGTCAATACCAAGAGTGGTATACGTGCGACTATGTATGAGATGTTTTCTTCAAACGTTCGTTTGAAGATAACAAAAAGGATAGTTCAACTTTTTTTATTTACGTATTCACAGTAATAAATTAATTCCTTGGGGGTTTTCAAAGACCTCAGACGACAAAGATGCATAATCCAAACAAATTGAGAAGCACTGCTTTAAATCTATGATTCCCAACCTCTTTGAATGGACGACACGCTTGAAAACTAATTAGAATTTCGCTAACCACCAAAATATACAGGGTGTGTAAAAATTGGCGCATTCTTCGTACGGTCCTCAATCGAAAATCATACTATTAAAATGTTTTTTTATTATCCATCGCATGTTTTAAGGAACTACTTAAAAAATATACATTTGGTAACACTGTACACTAGCATGCTACTATAAGAATAGCTACCGTAATATTGTTTGAATTTTAATTGAATACTTAGATTTCACAATTTGACACTAATGCTTTTGATTGAAGTCACACTAATATTGATTTAGAACCTTAGTTGCAAAAAACGCATTCTTTTTGTAATGCATTGAAGTTTCAGTGCTCATTATTATTTTAATGAGTAATGAATTTTCTTTTCATTGCTCATTTTGAGTTTTAATGAGCAATTAAACTATTTCTCATTACTTATTTTTTTTTAATTTTCATAATGAATTTTTGACTGAAATGTAACTTTCCGCTGTGGAAATTGATACATTCATTGCACTCCTGATGCCCTATTTACTTATGCTAGATAAACCAAGCACGCATTTACTTTTAAAAATCTCGCCTCGGTCTTCATTAAATCGAATATAACCAATGACCGACCGAATAAACAGGCTACGGAAATGACGTCAATATCCGTAACATTCAACTTTTAGGAGAAGATTTTGTATTTATATACATATTACTCGGATCATTCATTACTCTACAATACCCATTTTTTTAATGAGTGCCTAGTATATTTTCTATCAATGCTTTTTTTTTGTAAATGAGTATTATATTGTTCTTTCTTATTAATAATTTTATCTTTTAATGAATTATGTATTGTTCTACAATAATCATTAATTTTTTTAATGAGCAATGAAATATTTTTTATTGATTTTTTTTTTAATGATTAATGTATCAAAATGTCATTAGTATTGAAAAAAAATGACTATTGCATTATTTTTTATATTAGGATTTTTGCAACTATGTTTGGAACCAAACGATGAATATCGCTGAGTGTATCTTTTTCGCCAATTTATATACAGCCTGTATTTATTTAACACTTCCGATACAATATCAAATGCTTGAGTAATAGTGATATTTTCACGAACACCCGAGGGTGATTAGGAATCACTGCTTTAAATGATTCTGAACCAGAGATCTAAAAGGAATAATGTAAAGTTCCCTTTTCAGTTATGAGTAATTATCAAGCAGCTGCAGCAGCAGCTCAAGGATTTGGACCGCCAGCTTCTCCCCATACGGCAGCTAATACGCGTGGTGGCTTCCCAACATCAGCCAATTCTCCAGGACCTACCATCGATATGTACAGCAGCAGCGCAGGGGACAATGTGGGCTACGTGCAGGCCACAAGCCCGCAGCCATCCGGATTTCCAGCCATTGCTGTCAGTCGAGCACCCCTCAACTACAGCCCGGTAAGTACGCGCCACACGATTTTTACAAGAATACTTTTTTATATTACAGTATTTTTTTTATATCCCCATCTAAAATTGGTAGTTTTTTTTGCCATAAATTGTTTACGATTTGTAAAACAATACGGGATACTCATGTTATTGGTATCACATATATTTTTTTCTTTGCTTTACAAATAATGTATATGTTTTCATTGGATGTTTTTTTCAGCCTTTTATGCGTGTAAATCCTCGTGTATCAGACAATCCTTTTGGACAAAATTTATAGCTCTGATTTTGTGCGAAGATATTCCTAACGGTGAGATAGTGAAGGGGATGATAATACGTGCATTTTCCTACTTCTTATCTAAAGGGATGTCGTTTCATATTTCAAAATTGAAGGAACCTTCTGGTATAGTGGAAACTCGGTTATCCGGACTAATTATTGTTACAGCTCATTCGGATAATCGAAAATTCGGTGAATTGAATGTATAGAAAAACGAATTTTAGCTATATATAATGTGACCATACGTCCTGTTTTGAATCCGATTATACCGTTGTCCCCAAGCAATCACGCGGGACGTCAAAATGTCCCGTCTTCAAAAAATTGTCAATTACGATACCGAATATTAAGAAATGCTAACAAGAATTTCATTTTTGCCTCTTTATTTAAATACAAATTAATTTCACGGCAATTTCGCAATGAAAAAAGTAAAAAATTATGAAAAATAAGCGAAGCTCAAAGGAGACATTTTGAGAGCGCGACTACGGTTTTAGAATTACTTGAATTTTTTTAAAGTAAATTGATCATAATTCGTCGCGAAAAGCGGAGTGTGCACATTCAAGCTCAAAGTGCCACATTCCGATCTGAAATGAGCGCGCGCCCGCGTCGCGCTTCATTTGCTTCCCTCGCTCGGAAATGTGCCACTTTTCGCTCGAATGTGCACATCTTCGTTTTTATTGGATTCGATTATATTAATAACAAATTCTTCAAATCCAGATTTTCTGTTCGGAAAAAGTTTTCGCTTGAAAATGCACATACTCCTTAATAATTGAATTTGCCTATCTTATTCTTCTCTCTTACAAATAATATTAATTAAATCAAACTGAACTAAATGTATCACTTCTCGCTTTTCTTTTAATTAAAAATTACAGTACGGTATTTTTACCAAAAACCACATTTCTAATTTAGTACTTTTAAACTACACTAGATGGGAGACTTCATCGTACATGAAAAAAAATACTTTAATTTTTTCGACTTTTACTTCTTATTTCCCAACCTTTTTTTTAACATACCCCACCCAAGTCATTTTAAGATTTTCATGTACCCCCTATGTAACATATAAATACTTTTTTATATTTAAAAATTAAATTAACCATAAATGAAGTCGAATTACCACAGTGTATACAAAATGTGCCTTAAAGATAATTTGTTTATAATTTTTACAAAAATGAAAATTATACAAAAATATTTGGAGGCATTAATTTTGATATATAAACCTTCAACAATCTGCAAACGATGATATAAAAATCAACTAGTTGATTTTTAGTGGCCCACTTCAGAAAATTTAACTCATATACAATTTTAATTAATCAAAAATGCGAATTATTAAACATTCGAAAGTAGGGTGGGTGTACCAGTCCCAAACCAGGTACCAGTAGTTGACCACTCGCATGTTCAATTGAATAAATTAAGAAATGACGGGCATTTTTGAAGAATTCAACTGTTTTGTTACATTGCCTAGACTGTTAACAACCATCCAAACATATTTTTTACGTGAGTGAATTAATAATATCGCTACTTTGCACTCTTTGTCAGACCAGTGTCTCGTTCACGTGCGCTCTAGCCGCCAATGCAGTTAGAAGTGCACGTTGACATGGTAAGTTAAATTTTTTAATAACACCTCTTAATTCCTAATTATTGTCATAAACTTGTATTATTTGAAAAATTTTGTGTTTATTTAAGAACTATGAGCTGCTATTTTTAATCATTAATGACATTATTAAGTATTTTTAAAGGTGGTTAATTACTGGAACACACTTTGTACTGAGTTTCTATTGTTGACCAACTGGTTTACTATTGGTACGCAGTAGTAGAAAAAGTGTTTCTATGGTTGACTAGATTAGAGTTTTAACTTTGTTTCTCGTGGTTCTATATTGAAGAAAATATAAGATATTTTTTAATAATGTTTAATGGTCAAACATGTTTGACGCATGTTGAATTTTTGAGGTTTGATGGTTAAAATCCTTTTTCTGTTATTAAGTTGCTTGATAAAGTTTCAATAAAGAAACGAAATGTTGCAAATTTAACAATTGTTGTTTTATTGAGTGTCCAATTCCAGTGAACATTAAACATTATTAAAATATATTGGACGTGAACATTATGATTACATTTTTTAATTATACAGAGGAAAATTTGTTGAAGTACCTCGACGAAATTAGTAAAGACGCTAAAATAAGGTCAACATTTAAAAATTGGTTGTAAGTCAAGAGAAACTTTCAGTCAATACATGAAATCAATTTGTCTAACAAAATAGTGTTTTACTTTCAATTAGCTACCTTTTTTTTATTAGTTTTTTAGTGGTCAACTATAGGTGCAAAAGTGGTTATTTATTGGAGCCCAGTGGTCAACCTTAGGTGCATTCCCATTTCTACGTCAAAACTACATAATACCAGTTCAGAGCATTTCAAAGTCAAAATTTGTCCTTAACTGGTTTGGGACTGGTACACTCACCGTACATCTGAAAATATTTTTATGAAGCTCGCTACAATTAGGCGTGCGGAAGAGCACCATGATAACTTATCAAAAGAAATAAAATATCTGACCTTTTTCAAACAAAAAAATAGATCTAATTTATTCGACTTTTAATTTTTTTGAATTGAAGAATAAAATAATAATATAGGCAAATCCAATAAATACGAGGATGTGCGCATTCAAGCGAAAAGTGGCACATTTCTGAGCGAAGGAAGCAAATGAAGCGCGACGCGGAGCGGCGCGCTTCCTTTTCCCGAGATCGGAATGTGCCACTTTGAGCTCGAATGTGCACATTCGGTTTTACGCACAATTACAAAGCGCTACCGTTTTAACAGGAAAAAAGTTGGTCAATTCGTTAGGTATATGTTTACAAAAAACGCAACAAATATTAATCACTAAATAAAACAGTCGCACATTATCTTAAAATCAACAAAGCGAAGAAACACTGTTTAGTGCGAAATACAAAATAGAATATTTAGTAAGAACTACCGAGGTTTAATTTTCGCAACGAGTCCGAACGCGGTTGACAATCCGGTTAATCGCGAATCCGTATAACCGAGGTCCGGATAATTGAGGTTTTACTGTACTTTCTTTAAGTCGATCTTTTGTTGTAGTAAATAGTTGGTGTGTGTATGTAAATTGATGTTGGTGTATTTTTCTCAGGGTCCTCTAATTCCTGCTGCGTTCACTAATGGCTATCACTGAGCTCGAGAACTGCTTAGTGTTGTGTAACTCGATCCGGCAGCTACTGTGATTTCATCACACCTGCACTGTACATTCACTATATGTATAATAATTATAATGTAGCACCCCGCCAGGCGCGGTCCACTTGTTGTATAATGTTTGGTGTAAACGCGCCGCTTCGCCGCTTACGGTGGCCGACGAGTTGCAGAAATTAGCAAAAAAAATTATGATGTAAAAAAATAACAAAAAATTTAAGCTAAATGTTTCCTCTTTCTAAATAACAATTATTATCTCTTCTTTTGCTACTTTTTAATAAAAAGTGAAAAATCTAAAGGGATCTCAAACATAGTAAAATTTAGACGACTAGGAGACTTTATTAATTGTTAGGTAATGGTGTTTTTGATCGTCCTACTTCTAATACTTATTGAAATATTTTTTAAAAATTTTACGATGTAAAAAGGATTTTGCCTCGACGGCCGTCGACTTTGCGGCTTTCCCCACCAAACACAGGCACTCATTGGTTACATCTTAATTTTATTACATATATTTATTACATATGATGTATTACAGGGTATCTTAAATGGGATACATTATCCTCACATATTATTATTAAGGACCAACGAGGCAATGAGGAGAATTTGAAAATTCGATGCATTGCCATGGTATATTAATTGATAATTTTAATGTGTTAACGTTTGATTCGATATAGTTGTTTTTATATTAAATTTTATTTCGTTTTAGATCGTATTTAATTATATTCGTATAATTATTTATGTGAAGGACAAATTATTGTAAGTTTGTGTTGTCTGACACATTGTGTGAGTTTAAGCGATATTTGATGTATACAACCATTTATGGATAACTTAAGGAATTTGTATATAATTAATTATTGTTGTTTGGTGCGGCGGATCGGACTGTAAAAGTGTTTTGCAGTCCGACCCTCTGGCCTTCTGTGTAGCTTGTAGTGTTCACGGCGTATTCCTCATAATCCTAGGACTATTAGATATGTCTGATTGTTAGGCATAGAATCAGAACAATTTAAAGTATATATTATATAAATGTTTCCCGTTACTAAAGTGAACATTCTACGGTTCGGTTCGGTCGGAGCGCACCGACGGGATATCGACGGAAGGCGTCGAAGAGTCGGCCGCAAAGCCATTCTAAAATACATTCATACCTATTTCGTACGTGCATAATAAATACCTATTTAGATGTAAATTTGTAGCTATTTAAATGCGTTACTAGTTTTGGGATTCGAGCGAAGGGGATTTCGGTAGTAAATAATTTTTGATGGGGGAGAAGATCGTGCGTTCGGACCGACCGACCGAAGAATCCCACTAATCGAACTGTCCTCTGTGTGAGTTCCAAAGGTGTGTTATGATTTGATTGTTTTCTGTTGTATATTTTGCCATTCGGCTTGTTATATGAATTATGATTGTTGTCTGACTGATCGCAACTGCTTATCTCCTCAGTACAAATACACCATAATGTAAATTAATTACACACCTAGATCGATTGTAGGAAAAGAAAACAATGGGAAGATTAGCTATCCGAATTGTCGCAACGATTGACCGTAGTTGAAGTATTTATTATATTAGGTAGGCGCGCGTTTCCGTGAAACCGCGTGATTTATTTATTAAGCCTCGTTCTATGCCACATCGGCCGAGGTTGGGCGATTTGGTAGACGCCATGTATATATTCAGGGAAGCGCGCAACGGCGGTGGCGACGGCGATCCGAACCGCCACCGTCCAGCGAGAACTGACCAAAGGTATAAAATGTCAATATTAATGTCAATACAGTGACTGCGTTTTAATTTTGGTAATGCCGATGTACATGTATTTAACGTCAATCCAGAGCAATACGGTATTTGTAAGTAGTCAACTCCAAAATAAGTTTGATTTATATTTTTTGATATCAAAAATGTGTTATTGCATTAAATGGTAGAAGTAATTAATTAGAAGAGACACCAGCCAAGCTTTAATCACGCAGACGCCGTCTGTTTTCGGCGGCTCACAATAAAACCCGCCGGCGGCCCTTGTTCGTGTAATCCATGTATTCTCTGCTCGTATCAAATATTTAATCGTATTTCAGTCATCTGTTCGTTATCGTATGTAAGTGTACCTCTAGTTAAAAGAAAATTTTAAAAATACATACATACATACATATATTGTACTGGCTTGTACTATGTGCGTTCACGTCTGCGAGCGGCGGACGGCGTAGCGGCGGCAGGTCCGCGCGGCCGGCACATTCCAACGCACCGCCCCCGCAATCCGCCACCCCCACATATCAGAGGCCGCTCGCGGGCCGCGCCGCCGCTAGGCCTATCCTAGCTAGAGATTAAATTCGTCGTTTGTAAAATTATTTCCCAAACGGAATATGTATCTCGACAATATTAATTCACACTGTGAATGTTTTCAGTTGTATAATTCAAACTATATATATCGTGGGCCTTACTATACACTGAAAATTAAACGTGCTGTCCAAAATTATGATTATTTATTTTTTTTAATCGTGCAAGCGTATAGTTTGAGCCGCGGGTGCTTAGTTAGAAACGCGCGCGGTTCCCATTTTTGTATACTTAACGCGCGTTGCGCCGTTCTGTTGTGTTATTTTCATACGTATGTTAGGGTTACGTTATTGAATGTATACAAGCTGTATATATTATATTATATACATACTCTATTATAATTTAGCGGTAGCAAGTGGTCCGGAGCCACCACAATTTGTTAAGGCATCCATCCTGTCCCTGTGTTGCAGCCCTGTCCCTCCCTTTCTGGTCCACAAAAGCGGACACGCCGAAGTCGGTCCTGGTCCACGAATCGGCTCGTTTATAGGATTTTTTAATGTAGAAAAAAAAAGAAGGAAACCTATAAACTGGCCAAGTTTCGGCACCGCCGCGAACCAAGCGAGGACCGGCTTCGATGTCTCTATTCTGTTAAGGTAAATTCATTGTATTTACAGCCAAGTGGCTTCTGCAATAAAAGAGCAATAACCATTTCCTTCTGTGGACGCTTCGACTTAAATAAGATTATATTATTAATATTAAACAATGTACTGTAGTAAGTACGTACTTTAATGATCAAGATTTTACACTATGATAATAAAGAAGGCGATGCTAATTTGAAGATTGTACAGATAGAGTTTGTAACAAATATGTTGTTAGCATGGCGGATTTGCTGCCCTATGCTATATAATCTCGGGTTTTATCCTGAGTTATTCATGTATATCTTACACGTTCTACAATGTAAATAAATATAATTATTACAATGATAAGAAAAGGTTCACAACGTGCCGTGTGTATGTGGGAAATAAATATAATGGACATTGTTCAAAACAAATCTTCACACTTTCATTACTATTCCATTATCCTTTCTTCTTCCTACTTCTTACTTTTTATGTTACAGTACTTTGTTTGGTTGGTTTGTTGATTGTTTATCTGCATGTTATCTTTTCTTATCAGGGGTATTTGTTGGTTTATTAAATTTAAGCAATTAATTATATGTTTGATTTATTTTTGTGTTTTAATCGAATTCGTATGAGCTAAAGCTGGCGTGAGTCTCCATCTTTGTTTCAGATTCGTGAAGGTACAGCAGAAGCTGGAAGGTAAATATTTTTAATCAACCACATTAAATTTAGTAATCAAAATTTTAAATAAATACTATTTAAAATTAATAGCCATAGTTTTAAATATATGCACCTATGCAATTAAAAGACACACTTGACTTTTCTCTGCGAATAAATTAAAAATTAATTCTTTAAGTTCTTCTGTAATGTAATTATTCGTAAATTGGAAGTTTTTAAATACTTATGTCTAACAAAATATTTTATTATTTACAAAAATTTAATTGAGACATATAGATAAGCGTTGATAATCTATTATTAAAAATTTTAAAAATAATATAATACTTCTTCTAATACCTAATTATTATTTCTTATTTTATGGACTTTTTTAAGTGCCCCTTTATATTTGTGATCGCATTTATAAAACAACGCTGTTCTTCGTCGTGCGCAGGCTGCTATGGATTTCGCTTTAAAAGTACTAATTGAAATAATACAAGATTTATTAAAGTGATAAGCAAGAAATTAATCATTGACCACCTGAAGAGTAAGCAGAGACCATATAACAGCATGATTAATTATACCAAGTGCATTAAATCTTCATTATTTTTTTTATTGGTTTCATGATTAAAACAAATCATATAAAAATCTTTCTAAATATTTTAAAATTAACTACATAAAGAAGTTAACGAGGTATACGTCATTCGTACTGATTAGGTTGCTTGATTTTTAAAACTAGTTTTTTGCTTATCTACAACACACACTACGATGAAGAGAAATAAATCCAGTTTTGTTAAAATGATATGAAAACTAGTATTTTGTATATTAAAATCGTTTAGTATTGTGCCGGAGTTTGTGTTATAAAAGTATTCTATATTACTTTCAAATTAAATAATCAATACATGTTGTTCATTTAAACAATTAGTGCATCGGTCAACTGATTGTAGTCGTAATCTGTACAGAGGCCAATGTTATTTTATTAATGTGTGTAATTTTTAAAACTCAGAAGCAGTAACAGCAAATGATTTCATTTAATAACGAAGCTTTTTTTAACATAACTGATAAATTATTATTTTTAATTACATGCGAACACATGTACATATATAAAATAAGCTGTTAATAAACAACGAGTGGACTTTCATTAATTGAAGAAAAATATGATTTGTTAATCTTTTTAAATCGACTATAGCAGATTTCAAGTTCTCGCAAAAGCTGCATATATTGGGTTGTAATATAAATTCCCGCCATTTTTTATTGAAAAGTTACAACAATCAACGACAAATTAGTCAATTATTTAATTTCCGTCATTATTCTTCTCAAGCTTTTCTTAATGGACAAGGCCTACCCAGTCCCAGCAAAGGCAGACTATTCTTTTAAATTTTATTACCAATAGTTGCTTTATTTAATTACTTTGTTCTTCATACTTTTTAGTTAAATGTAAATTTTACCACATTTAAACTGAACTTATTTCTCGTCCTTTCCTTGGTATTATTTATGTATTGTTTAAACATTAATTGCATTAGTTATTTCTCAATTAATTTTAGCTGCAATCACTTTCTACCCTTTTATTAATTTGATCTGCCGTTATTTGCTACCCTAAAATATTACTTACCGTCTTCTCTTTGAAGATGTCTTTAAAAATATATTTTAATGGGACACAAACACAAACAGCTCTCTTCTGCACTTCTTGTTGAACAGATTACACACTTAGCTATTCCTATTTCCTGCTCTTGCTACATTTAAGGCGTATTGTAAAAGGAGTTGCAATGCGATTGTCGTTAATAATTTTAATTAATAGGTTGAATTTTTGTCTAATCTATATGATTATTATTGGATTCATTTTAAATAAACCTTAGCTTTTAAAATTGTTAATACAAAGATAATATGGGTTGCAACTCTTTATTGTGTATAATATATTATAATTTTTATTACAGGTTTAAGCTTAGGGTAGGTCTGTGGGTGATGTAGGTTCTTCACATCTACTTCCTCCATCAGGGATAGCTCAAGACCGCAGACATTCAAATGCGAATGTCCGCACTTTTGATCAGTTATCGTAGACGTAGTTAATAATAAGTAAAGGGATGTATAGGGGAAGAATTGGGAAAATAAATATATTTTATGTACACGTCTTCTTTTTTTTTAATTTAAGATTTACCTATATAAGAAAATATAAAAATAAGAGGAACCTTTGTCAAAACGCTTTAAAAATTTTTGATTCAAATACCTCTTTCAATATTATGTGATCCTATTACGGATCGACCAAAATTTTTGTTTGTTTCCCCAAAGTTTTAAAGAAAATTTTGGATTCGAATAACTCCTCATATATCATGTGATCCTGATACAAATTGACGAAATTTTGGTCGGTTTGCAAAATTAACTTTATATCAGCAGGCCACAAAAAATTTTGAAGAAAACTTTGACAAAATGCACTAAATTGTGTCGATTTGTAACAGGAGTACAGAAGTGAGAAGAGGTTAGTCGAAACTTTTGAGGGGAATAAAATACAACGTTTGCACGTTAATACGGTTAGGCAAAATAGAATTTTAATTTTTGCGAAGCGAAGCGAAATGAAGCGGCAACAAAATTATTTCGGCTGTTTCTTAAATTTTTCAAAAATTTTTGTGTTGTCTTTATTATATTTATAATCTTAAAACACAAACCGTTGGATCAAACATCGATATTGTTCACCACTGAGCTCTTTTAAGAATACCTACTATTAATTTAAAAATTGTTTTTGAATATTCAAATAGTTTAGATGTAAAACCCTACCTGCCTTACTTGCTCTCAAAATTAATTATTTTTTTAAAATTTGCTTGACTTGTCTGGGGATAGAACCATAGAACGTTGGATCGAACCACACACCGTTGAATCAAACATCAATATTGCTCACCACTGAGCTACCACGCTATTTTAAAAATTTGTGTTGTAAATCGTGTAAATATTATTATCATATACTATTACTTTAAAAATTCACGTAGTTTGATGTATCCCCACTTAGTTAGATTTAACCCTCCCATCTGACTTATCTGCACTTGTAAATATTTTTTATTAAAACTCGGGTAATGATAAAGACTCTTTATTTTATATAATAATAGTCGCCTCCCGCAACTCCGTTCGCGTCTATTTTTAACGTATAAAAATCGGCAACACTGAAATCATTTAACACGTGATTGGTCTCTGAGGGATGTCACACAATTTGAGAATTTAAGAAAAAAATTAAAGTCAAAATTTTCAAAAAGTTGAAAAAAAAATTGGTATAGGTTTACAAAGGTTCACACTCGCGAAAATTCAACTTAAAAACAATTAAAAATAACATTAAAAACAATATTCTTAACGCTGAACAGATTTTGCACTCCCGGACTCTTCGGTTTCGGATCGGCTGAAGGAACCATAGGTGTTCCATTAGACATTTTCTTGGACGACAGGCGGCTGGGGTCGGCCAATCGGTCGACGTGGGGCTCTGTTCGGTCACTGATGGAAGACGACGCTGATTTTTCCGAAGATTGTACACCTCTTGCCTATCGAATTGGACTGCCGTTTAGAAAATAGAATGGCCCTAAAAAAAAAGAAAACATTTAAACCCTAATTTAAATATTAAATTATTAATACTTCGGAATACAGACCTAACTCACAACCACCAAAATCGAGAAATAATCGTGAATTAAACACTGTTTTTTTTTTGAAAAAAATGGATTTGCTTTATATTGCTGGGGGAGGTTCCTACGTATCCCTAGTGACTATAACAGGAGTCATTTCCATCTGCTATCCCTCTAACACTTAAATTAAGCTAACTAATTAACACCTTGTTAAAAAATTATGAAATTATTCATGGATGTGTAAAAACAAATTATCTACAATCCGGAAGCTGTTTAGAAGATAAAAATTATTTTCTTAACTGTAATTTGAATATTTTTCTTAAGACTTTAATTTTATAGATTTTTAAGTTAAATATTGATCAAAGTAGTAACGTAATTAAGGACAACTGAAAAAAATTAATCATCTTCTAGGACTGATTTCACATATTAATCCGGTTGCATCTTACAATTAGAATTTATTTAACCAATTGAAACTAAATTTATTTGCGATTTTTAAAAGCACATTAATATATAAAAAAAATTGGGGATATATAGCTATTACCGTTTATATTGTTACATAGTTTGATATGAAAAAGAAACTTCCACATGACGAGCTTTTATCTGATGGCAATGAAAATCAACAGCAGAATATTAAGTCTAGTGTTAACCGCTCCTGGGTAATAACGCCGCTGATATTTTCATAAGCGATTATTTCAGTTTAATCGCAGAAACGGCGCTTTTAATATCATAAGAGACTGCTTTATTATTTTTATCTCTAAAATGGAACCGCGAATAAAAATGAACATTTTAGTTTACCGATTAAATTTTTACGTTTATTTGTTTTCGTGATTTATATTCGGCGATTTTAAAGTTGTTATTTCGGCTTTTCCTGCGGGCCCAATTCGCGCTTTGCAGAGAAGTAATGAAGGGTTGGGGTGAAGTCGACCGGAAGTGCAGATTACCACACTAACACGAATAAATTGCTGTGACCGGTTGTATCTATCAAGTATGGTGGTTTGGTCACACCATTACGGCTTGTACCGTTATTATTCCTCTTTCAATCTAAATTAATACCTTCGGAAACCCATCGAAGGGCGGCTCATTTTTCGAAGCGAAATTAAATTGGAGGACTTTTTGAAGTTATACTTCTTTGGACGTGTTGATGGTAAAATTTTAGTAGGCAACGGAAGTTGCGCGCGCATTTTTAACGAAAATACGACACTTGAAGTTAGAAAGTAAATTAATTATTGTGAATCATGCTTAAAGCCGAGTGCGCACATTCAAGCTCAAAGTGGCATATTCCGATCTCGGAAATGTGCCACTTTTGGCTCAAATGCTCACATACTTCGTATTTTTTAGATTTCGCTTTTCATTCTTCGTTCTTTTAAATCTTCTTCTTCGTCTTCTTCTCTGCTCCTGAATGCTTTTTTGAGCGTCGGATGGCGGTCTAGTACTGTATCCATTTTTTCCATTTTTTTTGTCTTTCGCTATTTCTTTCATTTCTTCTATTGTCACTCCTCTTTCTGCACCTATTTCTTTGATTTGTTCCATTCATGTTTTTCTGGGTCTTCCTCTTTGTTTTTTGATTGGTTTTCCCGCTTCCATTATTCGCTTCTGCTTGGTTATTTCTCTTATGTTTTCGTTCTTTATTCTGTCCCACTTAGTTTTTCCTGCCATTTTTCGGAGGTGTTTTATTTCCATAGCGTTTATTTTAGATTTGTCTTTCTTCATAATTGTACAACTTTTGCATGGGTAAGTTTATGTTGGTATTCTTATCATGTTGTGTATTTTCTTTTTAACCTGTATGTTAATGTCTTTGTGTCTTAGTATTGTTTTGTTGATGGTGTAATATATTGTCGGCGATACTGCAATACCGCGTAACTAGCTTTTTCCATAAAGACTAACATTGAATAAAATAACATTGGAAATTCGACATTATGAAAAACGCTAGTTACGTGGTATTGCAGTATCGCCGACGATATTCTTGTCGCTTTGTTCGCTCTATTCGCTATTTCTGCCTCCATTTTACCGTGTTCTGTTATCATACTTCCTAGGAATTCATATGTTGATACTTTTTCTAAATTTTTGTTTTTACATTTTATGTCTTTGTTGTTTTGATCTTCATTTAGTTTTTCATTCACAATCATAGTTTTTGTTTTACCAATGTTTACTTCCATTTTTATGTTTTCTATTTTTTCAGTTCATGCACTTACTAGCTTTTGCATCTTATTTTTGGTGTTTAATATTAATACCACGTCGTCTGCGTACTAGAGGTTACTTAGTTTAATTGCTTCCAGGTTCCTATGTCCCGTTACTGCTTCCAACAGATTGTATTTTCCTTTTATTTGTTTGGTTATCTTGTTCATTATAGTTATGAAGAGTAAGGGACTCAGGCTGTCTCCTTGCTTAATTCCTTTGTTCATTCCAAACTCGTCCGATCTTTGTCCTGCTAGTTGTACTTTTTCTCTAACTATTTCATATGTACTTCTTATTGCACTAATCAGTTCCCTGTCTACTTTCAATTCTCTCAGCATCTTCCAGATTTCCCTTCTGTCTATTGAATCAAACGCGGCCTTTAAATCTATAAATGTGACATGCAGTTTTTTTCTTTCTTCAAATTTCCTTTCTATTATTGATCTGATTGTATATAAATTGTCGTTTGTTTGTTTATTTAGTCTGAATGCCGCTTGTTCTTCTCCTAGTTTTAGTTCTATTTGGTTTCTTAACCTCTTTTCTAGTATTTTTGTATACATTTTGTGGCTAGTTTGGGCCAGTTATATTGGTCTGTAATTTTCACGCTGTGTCTGTATTATTTTCTTATACATATATTGGTTTTATAAGATTATTTTCAATCTCTCGGAATTTTCTTCTCTTCTTTTAAATCAATAAATTAAATTTACTTTAGTCAACATCGATTTTATGTTTAAGAAACGTATTTACTATAGCAATGAGTGGGAGCGAGCAAAATGATACGAGAATCTCGTAAGTGCGAGTGAGACAGAACGATGAAAGTTATTTAATTAATTTTTCGTCTGATTTATTGGCGTAAATTATTGTGAATCGTGCTTAAAACCGAGTGTGCACATTCGAGCTCAAAGTGACACATTTTGATCTCGGGAAAATGAAGCGCGCCGCTCTCCGTCGCGCTTTATATGCTTTCCTCGCTCGGAAATGTGCCACTTGTCACTCGAATGCGCACATCTTCGTATTTATTAAATTTAATTATACGTATTAAATTTTACACGTAGTCACATTTTATTGAACTACCCCAAAGAAGTATAACTTCTGACGCGCGTACAAAAGCTCACGCACCAGTTTTTTTAAATAAAGCGAAATACTTATGCTGATTATGATTAAAAGTTAAACCGCCGCAATGACAATGGGAATGACGATGACGCGAACTGTTAGTAAGCGTATTCTGATAGGAACGATGAAATCCGCTTTTCGAGTACTTCTGAAGTGGCAACCTCAGCAATGTCAAGAACAGGAAACGAACGGGGAACAGAGGGACGCCCTCGAGACGAGCTTTTGCACGTGCCGTTGGTTTTTACGGATACTTACGCATGTTAATAAGTATAAACTTTACGATTTTCTAACTTTTTATATAAAAGCACTAAAGTTATCTAAATTTTATATAAATTATTTTTGACTGCTTCCTTAAAATAATTCTACTGTTACTAAAGCGATGTCGCGTTCAGATCTTTCACGTAATTTATTGAAATGGAAAAGAAGAAGAAAAAATGTCAATGATTTCCGTTTAACATTGAATTCTAATAACTAATTTATGAAGTGAATAATATTGGATTACGCGAATATTACTTTACAAATGTAAATTATGCAAGTAACCCGTAGTAAGATTGATTAATTTCTTAAGTCAACCCTTGTCAGAATTTCTAAGTTGCTTTGATTATAGAGCACGTATCTTATTTCCGTATAATTTAATTATATTATAATTTAGTGTAGTCGTAAACTCACTGACTTACATTAAATTTAATAATATACATAACCCTGGAGTATACGTAGTGCAATTTTATTAAAGGCAAGCTAATGCGAAATATATCATCTTTGATTCGCTTGTATACACAGTGGCGCGCAGTTGTAAATTTTTTTTAGTAAAATTCGGGGTAACATCTCCATTAGTGAACCATTTAAATATGAATAGCCTGTAAAAAAAATTATATGCTGTAAGACAAACATCTTGTAGTTTGCTTGCAGTTCCTGATCAGTGCCTTTCAGATACTTGTAAGGGGACTTTGCATTTTGATGAAAATGGTCTCATGACGGAAATCAAAAAAATACCTATCAAGTTTTGTTTTCTTGTTGTCTTTGGAAAGCTATATCATATGTTTTTTTAACTTAATTTATAGCGCCATTTTTGGCTTAGGATAGCTGGCTAGCTGTCCCCCTTAGAAAAACTCCTGTCCCATCCAGAAAAACTTTTCTAGTTATTCCTTTGATAACACTTCCTCGTTATTTCAAGTCTTATATTGACAATTATTAATAAATCAACAAACGAAAAATATTTTGAGTCGTTCAGGAATTAACACCTAACCTGTTTTGCAAAATTTAAAGTATAATAATTTAATTACTAAAAAAAATATATTAAACACAAGCGCAGAGCACAAACATCAATAAAGCTAAATTAGCCACAAATAGAGAGATCACGTACAAGGAATGAATGATGACAGAATAACGAAGATATGTAAAACCAGCATACCTACGGAATGAGAAAAAGAGGGAGACCTCCAAAACGTTGGAAGGACAGCTGGACTACCACCATTCAAGCACAGACTTAAAGGAAAAAAAGTCGAAAGTAAAACGGATCAATCACATACAAGAAAAAGTTTTCTGAATTAATTAAGTTTTGTTCCTATTTAAATTTTCAGTTTAAAGTCTCAAGATTCGAAATCCGTACGGTATAACGTCGAGTCTGTATAGTTAAAATAATTAAATTTATCTTACAATTAATTTATGAACTATGACGATTGTGTAAACTATGTATTTGACCTTCATATTATTTTTTCTTTAATTAATCGTTTAATTTATATTGATTTAATAAAGTAAAAATTACTTAAATTGAGTTTAAATAGTTTTAACGTTATTAAATAATTAGTTTTGCTAAATTTTATGTCGGTCATGCACTGTTATGTTTTATTGTAAACTAGCTGGCCCTGCGAACTTCGTACCGCCTCAGAATTAAATAATGTGTCAAAATTCAATAACTAAAAATTAGCAGAAAACCAAAAAAAATAAAATAAAATACGTAAAAACATTCTCCACAAAAAAATACATATACATACATACCAGGTTGTTCAATAAGTTTTGTCGTTCGATAAGAGAGGGCGTTGCTACTAGCCCAAATTTTTTTTTGTTTTGTTGGTACACTCTTCAGATGAACGTATGTGAAGTTTCATTTCAATCTGTCAATTCATTCTTTGTTTACAAGCCATTTAGTGTCGCCGTGTCACAGTATTTTTTTACAATGGAAAAAATTGAATATCGTGCAGTGATAAAATTCTTATTTTTGGAAGGTGTAGAACCAAAAGAAATTCACGAACGAATGTTAAAAGTGTATAATGATTGTTCACCTACAATTAGAACAGTAGAAAGATGGGTTGCTGAATTTAAACGTGGTCGTACAAGCCTTGAAGACGATCCACGTGAAGGACGTCCAAAAAGCGCATCAACACCAGAAATCATAGCCAAAATACAGGATATGGTTTTGGAAGATCGTCGATTGACTGAGAGAAATTTAGTAGAGGCTCTACACATCTCATTAGGCAGTGTGAGCCATATTTTAAGTGAAATTTTGGGTTTTAGAAAGCTGTGTGCACAATGGGTGCCGCATTCGCTAACAATGGAACAAAAACACATTCGAATGCGACTTTCTCAGCAACATTTGGAGCGTTTTAAAAAGGATAAAGTGGATTTTGTGCGTCGATTCATCACTATGGATGAGACTTGGGTCTATCACCATGATCCTGAATCAAAACAAGAGGCTAAAGAGTGGTGTGAACCTGGTTGTTCGGCTTCGAAACGAGTTCGTGTCCGGAAATCGGCCAAGAAGGTTATGGCATCAGTTTTTTGGGATGCGAAAGGAATTTTGTTTGTGGATTACTTGCAAACTGGTAAAACAATTAATTCTGAATATTATTGCAACCTTTTGGACCAGTTGAAGGAAAAATTCGTGAAAAAGACCTGGGTTTGCAGAAGAAAAAATCCTTTTTCATCAGGACAATGCACCGTGTCACAAGAGCATTTTGACAATGGCTAAAATCCATGAATTAAAGTTCGAATTGTTGGAGCATCCACCGTATTCACCAGATTTGGCCCTCAGCAACTTCCATTTGTTTCCAGAACTCAAAAAATGTATGCGTGGCAAGCGTTTTTCATCAAATGAAGAGGTCATAACGACTGTTGAAGCGTATTTTGCAGACCTTCCGGATTCTCAATTCAGGGATGGGATCCACAGATTGGAAGATCGTTGGAGCAAGTGTATTAATCTTCAGGGAGATTATACTGAATAATAAAGTGTATTTTAAACCATAAAATTGTGTTTTTCTTATCGAACGACAAAACTTATTGAACAACCTGGTACATGCCAATTTTCGTGGTGATCGATTGAACGGTGTTGGAGTGAAAAGGTAACATACAAATATACTTATATGTAGAAATACAGTAGACGCAGCTTAATGTGATCACGATTAATGTTATCTACGGCTTAGTGTGATCAAACTGGGTGTGTAATACAAAAGCATTTCAATTTGTTCGTTTATTATTATCAATATTTCGTTTATTGTGATCAATGTTGAATCTAATGGGCAATAGGACAGCGATTTTTCAAACTATATGTATCCGCCCCCCCTTAAAAATATTTAATCATATGACCCACCTCTCAGTTCGGAAAACGCTGGATTAACCCCTATGCTAAATATAAGGAAAAAAAATTTTGATAATAGATTTGCTTTAAATTTTTACGGGATGTTCCGATAGACCCCAAATCGACATATCCGGAGCCATTCTTTCCTGCTCCTCCTTCAACACCCTAAATTTCTCGAGTAATTAAGAGTTGAAGTTTTAGGTTGATTTTTGTAGCAAAAAATTTGACGTTAAAAAAATTGTAGCGCTGTTATTTGTGAACGGATCTTTAAAAAATGTACAGATTCGGATTAGTCAGACTTTTTGGCTTCCGATAGGCTCAAAAAACCATAGGCAGGTTATTTAAAATTTTTGAGAAAAACAGGTTCGAATAGTCCGACTTTTAATTAATTTTTTCTAAATTTTCAATTTGATAAATCGTAGCTCGGTTATTTGTAAACGGATCTTTAAAAACCTTTCAGATTGTGAAAGCCCGTTTATTGTAGTGTAATATAAGCTAAAAAAATCAACAGGGTGCAATGTTAGGTTTCGGAGAAAAACGTGTTCGAATTTTTCAAAACGCATGTTTTACCTTCTTCGCTTGTGACTTAGGCTTATTGTTATCAGTCGGTTAATTTAATCACTTTATCTAGGTCCAAAGGTGATCACATTAAGCGGCGCTTACTGTACTATAGTAAAATATATATAGAAGAAAAAATAAAAGAGTAAAGAAATGAATTTCTTAATTTTAATTTATAGGTTTAGTCGCAAAATTAATTTCTGGACGCACATACTTTAACAATTTTCCAAGAAAAAAAAATGATAAAGATCATCTTCCACATTCTTTCAATTTGGTTACTGTAAACATCCATACTTCTGCATATTCACATCCAATCTTTTAATAATTTTAAAGCTCGGTTGCTTTTTTTTTGCAAAATTGTTAAAGTATGTTTGTGGAGCAACGCAGGAGCTTTTGTAACATTTAATGTAGGTACAAAACATATCATACTGCTCAGTTAAAAACTTTGCCATTTTGAATTATTTATAAGGCAATAATAATTATTATTCAAAAAATTTACAATATTAGTCAAAAAATAAATATAATGACGTTGGCTTGTATTATGCTGTTTAATTGTTCTTTGATAATTCATGGCTACTTGATTTAAGACTGAAAAATTTAATATTGTTAAGAAATTTTTATTTAAATATGAGTTGTTATACATGGTTGAAAATAGAAAAAAAAATGCTATTTAACTATGTAAAAATCCAATATGGCGCCGATTTAAAATAAGAAAGTTAGTATCAATATCTCGAAAACCGCCATTTTGAATTTAATTTTGACTTAATTTTTAGCTGTATTTTATGGAACCTATTAACTTTTATATTAAACTTTTTTTTGTAAATTTTATAATTACAAAGTTATTTGACATTAAAGAAAATGACGATTTTCAGTTTTTTTACGATAACTTCGGAACTATTCGGAATTTTAAAATTTTCTTAACAGAATCTGAATGGGCAACTAAAACTGCAAAACATTGCCTATTTAACCAAACTTCTATCTTTACTAATAAGAAAGATACCCATGTTAGCCTACTCTATTTGGGACACACTGTATATCTGGTTACCCGAAGCTTTTTATTGCTGCCCAAGTTTGTAGTGTGTGCAACTGTCTTTCTGTATGACAAATATATATTTGAAATGGAATTCAAATAATTCAAATTAACCTTAAATGACAATTAATTTTAAACCTAATAATGAAATTTTCATCTTAATAAAACTTTTTTATATTATACGTTTTACTTATTTTTACATAGCCACTTACAAACGTTTACGCCCAAGGCACGACCGAAACTAATTTTTATACTGTTTCTAGAAAATGGTCTCATGACGGAAATCAAAAAATACCTATCAAGTTTTGTTTTCTTGTTGTCTTTGGAAAGCTATATCATATGTTTTTTTAACTTAATTTATAGCGCCATTTTTGGCTTAGGATAGCTGGCTAGCTGTCCCCCTTAGAAAAACTCCTGTCCCTTCCAGAAAAACTTTTCTAGCTATTCCTTTGATAACACTTCCTCGTTATTTCAAGTCTCATATTGACAATTATTAATAAATCAACAAACGAAAAATATTTTGAGTCGTTCAGGAATTAACACCTAACCTGTTTTGCAAAATTTAAAGTATAATAATTTAATTACTAAAAAATATATTAAACACAAGCGCAGAGCACAAACATCAATAAAGCTAAATTAGCCACAAATAGAGAGATCACGTACAAGGAATGGATGATGACAGAATAACGAAGATATGTAAAACCAGCATACCATACGGAATGAGAACAAGAGGGAGACCTCCAAAACGTTGGAAGGACAGCTGGACCACCACCATTCAAGCACAGACTTAAAGGAAAAAAAGTCGAAAGTAAAACGGATCAATCACATACAAGAAAAAGTTTTCTGAATTAATTAAGTTTTGTTCCTATTTAAATTTTCAGTTTAAAGTCTCAAGATTCGAAATTGCAAAAAACAAACAAAACAAGAAAAAGCGGAGAATAAAAAAACAAAAGAGAAACTAAAAAAGAATCAACATTAAAAGAACCAATTCGTTTAAAAGCTGAAAAAATCCAGGTTAAGTTATAATTGAAAAAACCGCACAATATTATTCTTTAATAAATTATCATAGTTTTCGTCCCAAAAAAAATGTTAAAAAAAGAAATTAGTTAAAAAAAACATGGTAATTCGAACGCAATGTTACACATTTAACTTTTTATACACATTTTTGCTAATTAACTATTACCTAGTGTTTAAAATCGATTTTATAAAATTTACGAATTATTTGTTTTTAATAGGCGAATCAATTAGGTATTTGAAAAAAAAAATTATTGATTTTTTTTATGTATTTTAAAACTTTATTATTAATAATATGGAAATTTAATGCAAAATACTTAAAAAAAAATTTTTTTCGATTAATTATAAGCAATTAAAAATTGATAAAATTTTAAAAAAAATCACGTGACTATAAACGCGCCAAAATTGGCCACCATCTTTGTGACGTCATAATGTTATAGCTGTTTAATAACAGGACAGCGTTTACGGCTATTACACGTGAGTTGAAAATAATATTGAAAATTTACTGCTAAAAAAACGATTTGTTAGTTAATTCCGATTAGCTATGTGTGATAAAGGATTTATAAAGGCAAAGTCTGATAATATTCCTGATGTTGATATATTTTTTACTGAATTCTACTTATTTGATTTGTATACTTGGATAAATAATAATTACTAACAATAGTGTTATAAAATACTTACATCGAAATGATCTTCACAACAAAAAATTCGATTTTGTTTTGGGATTATAACGATGCACTGCTTGAAACCATTTATTTCGACGTTTTTCATCTTGGGGAACATTTAAAAACATTTTGTCAGGAGTTGTTTTTGTAGTATTCGTACATAATGGTACAAAACAAGAACGATAACTTTTGTGGTTCGGCATTTTCAATATAAACTTGAGTATTTAACCATGACAAAAGAATTAAATAAATCAAAACACTGCATTTATTATTTCTGTATAAGCTGCAATGAATTAAAACTAACATTATGACGTCACACACGCTCGTGTTTGTTCGGGAGCTGTCGGCGTGTTTTCGGTACTGGATTCAAAATTAATTTTTATTTTGATATAACTTGAAATATTGCGAAAAAAAAAAAAAAAATAGTTTTGTTATAAAACTCATATATGATCTTTCCATTTATCACAAAAAAAAAAAATTCAAAGACCTAATTAATCGCTCATTTGCTGGGCTATATCCGATCATTTTCTAGACCAGTGGTTCCCAACCAGTGATCCGCGGACCATCAGTGGTCCGCAAGAGCTAAGTTATGGTCCGCAAAACATTTCAAACTTTGAATGTTACTTTAGAATTTTACGATTACTTAGGTTAAACGTTTCGGTTAAAGTTTATTTTTAGAATGATACAGTTTACTTTTTAAACTTGTGGTCCTTGCTAATAATAATGAAATCAAAGTGGTCCCTGGTCAAAAAAAGGTTGGGAACCACTGTTCTAGACGAAAGTACTTATTCACCGGATTACCTACTTTATAGTTAATTGTACAAAGAGTATGACCAAATTGCGATAATGTTTTCATTAATTTATAAACACAAAT
Source organism: Sinopyrophorus schimmeli (assembly GCA_036325965.1). Lineage (NCBI taxonomy): Eukaryota > Metazoa > Arthropoda > Insecta > Coleoptera > Elateridae > Sinopyrophorus > Sinopyrophorus schimmeli. The sequence continues at coordinate 34,383 of JARFIZ010000139.1, forward strand.
AGTATCACATTCTGTTTTGGGTTTATTAATATCTTTACTATTTCTTTATATCAAAATAGTTCTTGATGTAACAAATCGGTCATTCTCTGGATATTTTATCCTTAAATTTTTTAAGTTTCATTCACACATAACCGAGCTGTAATTATTTCGTTGTGGAATTTTGTGTGGCAAAAATAAAAAAAAATAAACTTTGTTTTTTAATTGTTTGATACAGAAAGTGCCGGTATCTTATGTAAAAGTGCTTCTAAATTTTTGATCGCTAGGCTAAAAGTTATGTAAAAAAGTATAGCTTTCAAAATTTTAAATTTTTTAAAAGTGTTCAATATTAAAGAGGTTTTCGTAAAAAAATCTTTGCTCATGAGCAATTCTATTAAATTTTGAAGAAAATCTAAGGTTTTATTAATTTTTTTTTAGCCCAAGCGAGGAAGCAAAGCGTATCGGTTGACCATTTTGTACGAGTTTGTTTTTGCTAACGAAATCTGGCTGGCAAGCAGAGCTTAATAACAACACACATCAGTCGGGTAAACGTGGAAATGTCTGGGAATAACGAACTAAATAAAACAAACAGCCACGCGTAGCTAGTCGAGAACAAAGAATTAATTGGTTACATGGGCTACATCACAAATGCTAACGAATTGCCATTCACTGCTTCTCTTGAACATATCGAATTACTCATGTTTGCAATCAGTTTGATTGATTACTCGTTTGTCGCGTTCGTCTAAACAATGTGCTATCTAAACGGTTAATTAAAATTACCGGCTTATCTTTTTTTTTTGTCCTTCTTAAGGGTAACTGATGAATACACTTTAGGGTTGCTTCTTCTCATTAATATAGATGAAGGATCACGGTAGCCGTGACCGTGCATAAGGCATTGACTAACTGTCTGAACCACATTACTGACCCTAACTCTCGAGTTTGCTGTCAGCCGCATGTTGACAACGAAAAAGCCATTTATTTATTCTCAATTTTTTGCAACTTTTTTGTTCATTATCATTGCCCCTACATTTTTCTTTAACTTTTATAAATCGAAACTGGTAAAAATGAGCCACAATGAAACGGGAAGAAATAGGGGAGGAATGTTGAAATAAATTTCCTGTTTATCGCTATGTCAGTGATGTGAGAAGCCGAGTAACCTGTTATCGTTTCTTCGTGTCTAGGGATCTCGCAAGTACTGACTGTTCCAGTAAATGCGTTGACAACGAAAATACTCTCGTGGTCATCCACATTAAGTGTTAAAAAAACGATACCCTCTGTCTTTCGCAATTCGTGACAACTTTATTGGATTTACACTTGATTTAATTAGTTATTTATAGCTCAACAGTTAATTTTTGTATCAAAATACTAGTGCGCTAACTTAGGATAAAAGTAAAATCTGTCACTCACAACATTATACGAGTAACGTATACAGAGCGTTTGCGAATAGTTGTCAGAGCTGGAAATGGGTGGTGGGAGAGGGGGGGGGGGTAATTTTTGAGAATTTCTATTTGGTAATATTTCTAAATTTATTTATTTGAAAAAGTTATAGCAAAATTAAAATTTAGTCCATATTTTGAGAACCGCAGGTTTTTTGACCTATGACAACGTTGAATTGTCTAATTAAGAAACCTATCTGACGGCCTCAAACGATAAAACAATTCATGTTATTTCACCACAGATAAAATGAAATGATCATAAATTATTTTTATTTTTATAACAAATATACCTGAGTTAAATATTGAGTTTCACTATTTAGCAGCTTGAACTTTTTAAAAAGAGACTTCCGATGCTTTTCTTAATCATTTCTATAACGTAAGTAATTAGACAATTTGAGGGTGGTTGTTGTCACAAGACAACTTTCTAAAATATGTTAAATTTTTATATCATAATCCCATTATAATAAAAATAAGATTATTTGTATTCATTTAAAAAAAATCTCTTAATGAAAACTTGAATAAAGATCAACGCATCAAAAAAGATGTTTTCTACGTACAAGAATGTATACTGTATGAATAAATAATGCAACTAAACGTATTACGTATCTTTATCTAAAATATAATGTAATGTAATCGTTTATTTTACCTGTTAAACGTGTAAAATTTAAAATAAAATGCTTATTATCGACCTAGGTCAATACTTTAAAATCATTGTAAAAACAATTAAATGCAAGTTCGAGATTCATAAGGGATCAAATATTGCCTATTCTTGTAACATAAAAAAGTACTTAAAAAAACAACGTTAATACATACCTAAATAACTAATGATCTAAGAAACGTGCCTTTGTTAAATGACGATATCAAATTTTTAAGCTTATCTCGGTGGCATTAAGTACATGTAGCCCGCGTCCACTCTGCTTGCAATTTGATGTCACCGCTTGGTACGAGTGGACATCTGACAAAACTAAACAAAAATGTCATATTAAAAAAGATAAATAAAATATTCATAATTTGCGTAAATTTGCAAAGAAATCACATTGAACGTGTTTTAAACGATTATTAAATAACTGATTTACTATGTATTAAATTTAGCATTTTATGTTAATCAAAATCTGAATAAAAGTCTAAGCTTCAAATAAATATAATTTCAAAGCCTAAAAAAAATTAATGCTGTGCTGACAAAATTTATTCAACACACAGTAGAGGCCGCTTAATGTGATCACGATTAATGTTATCAACCGTTTAGTGTGATCAAACTGTCTTGGAACCGGCCCACCCAATACAAAAGCATTACAATTTGTTTGTTTATTATTATAATATCTCGTTTATTGTGATCAATGTTGAGTCCATTAGGCAATAGGACAGCGGTTTCCCAAGTAATTGCAACCGCGCCTCTTTTAAAACTACGCTTTGCTAAAGAGGAAAAAAAAAATTAGGTAATAGATTTGTTTTAAATTTTTACGGGACGTTCATATGAACCCGAAACCAAAATAGCCGAAGTCATTCTTCCCTACTTTCCCTTCAACTCCCTAAAAGTTTTTTTTTTTTGCAAAAAATGAAATAATAGAATTGCTTTATATTGCAAGGGGATGTTTTTACGTACCCCTACTCCCGGCGCATTACCTCTAAAACAAAATTTTTTGCCTTTTTGAAAAATTAAATTTGGCTTTAAAATGAAAATTTTAAAACGCAATAATTTTTTTAAGTTTGCAGTATGCGTTTATTTTCGAACGTATTAGACCTTAGTACGTCCGAAACCGGTCCCTAACTCAAAACCCCCAAAATCGCCAAAAAAATCGAGAAAAAACAAGGATTAACCCTTTTGCTCGAATTGAGGAAAAAAAATTTTTAGTTAATGGATTTGCTTTAAATTTTCACGGGACGTTCCTATGGACCCCAAACCGACATAGCCGGAGCCCTGCTCCCCATTACCCTAAAAATTTTCGAGAAAACTTATTAAATCGAAAAAAATACACGTTAAATCACAAAAACGATCAAAGCGTCCTCATTTTCTTTTCGATGTTTAACAACGACCCAGATTCGAAATCCTGAGATTTTTTCAACAAGATACATTCAAAATCTGCATAGGTCGCAATGTTAATTTCTTGAGTAATTAAGGGTTGAAATTTTAGGTGATTTTTTCAAAGTGTGTGTTTTACTTTCTTCGCTGGTGTCTTGCGCTTATTGTTATCAGTCGGTTATTGTAATCACTTTATCTAAGTCCCAAAGTGATCATATTAAGCGGCATCTACTGTATATATTATTTCTATGAAGAATCCAATCGTCCTATAATGAAAACTAATATAAGTAAAAATCTGCGAGACTTTGTATAAATTTTCAAGAGGTCCAATTATACACATTTATAGTGTTTTCTAACTTTTACAAAAAGAAAAAAAATTGGAAAAGCTTGTTTTATTGATGATAAAAATTCTAAATTTATTCAGATAAAATTGATAAATTATTTATAAATTTACAATAATTTAATACAGCACTAATATAAATTTAAAAAATTACTCACCGATGAAGTAACGGATTTCTTTTATAGTTTCTTATAGAATGAATTTTTTCTTCTTGGAAGAGGAATCTTACAAAGCATCTCAACCAACGCACTCCCAAACTTCTTTTTTACAATACCAAAAATTGTTACTAAATTAACGCTTTAAAAAACACAATATGGAAGTTTAGAAGCACGATATAATTATTTATAAAGGACATCATTATTTAAAACAGGGAGGGCAACAAGCGGTTTTAGTACTACGGATTTCGTAAAACGTAATCGCGAGAGCTTTGACGACGTAAAACGTAGTCTTGTACAAAACCGACGAAAATCGCGTTAAAGGGATAGGCTTCCCGGCTGCGAAGGACTGAAAAATAAAGGTAGGTATTAATAGTAGGTATATTAATTTTTAAACACTGTTGTTTCTTACCGATATTTATAAATGCAGTCTAAAGATGCCCTTATTTCTATGTATTTCTTTTCAAATATGTATGTAGATTGCTTTGGGCAATGTTTAAAAAACAGTTGCCCTATTAATTTCACATCCAAAAAATGATTTAGAGAGATAAATACATTGCAAACGATGTTTTATAAAGTGGTGTAGTTTATGCACTTTCCTAACACCTACTTTTAATTAATTAATTAATTACTTTTCATTACTCTGCGTTATTCACAACTGCACATCTGTTCAGTTCAATGTTATTTTTAAAAACGACTAGTATTTAAACAGAAAAGAATTCGAATAAATTTTAGAAAGTTTGATAGCAGTCGTTAGGAACAATTTTATCGCTGATAAAGCGCCAACCTCATATTTCTTATACCTGATTATATTTATGTAGGCCTTTTTAACAAGGAAAATATTAATTTAATTTTAAATAAAATAGCTTTAATTATTAACTTTAATTTAAGTTGCATTATTTGTTTTTAAGAACATTGAGAAACTAAAACTTTTTGTATTATGACAAAATAATCTCGATTTTTAGACAAAATTCAATCCCAATTTAAAACATCAAAAAAATATATAGGTATGCAAAATGTCGAATGTATTTTTCCCTTATGAACCAAAATTTTTCTAAAGGACAGCACTTTTTGTTAATTACTATTGGACTACTATTTGAATAAAGATAACTTCTGAGTTAAAATGGCACGAGATAATTAATATTAAGGGACATCATTATTCCTTAAAACTGGGAGGATAAAAAAACGATTTTAGAAATACGGCTTTTGCATAACGTCATCGCGTGAGCTTGGTCAATCGAGGATCTGAAAACTCATCATCATCATTCGCATTTTTCCCGTTATGGGTTTCTTGTCTTCAGCGCCCCTAATACCCTGCCGTTCCCAATCTCCATCCCTGAGGTCTGTCTCTATCATAATGTTTTTAACGTGTGTTTTGCAGTTTAACGGTGATCTGCGTTTTTTTGGTGTCCTTTGAAACAAGTTTTTGGGTCATATTTCTTCTACTATTTTCTCCAAACGTCCGTACCATTTTAGTGTCGAGTGTCCAAAATTATTTCGATTGATGTTTTTATCTCCTTTTCTTGCCATATCTATTTTGTATATGCCACTTATCCTGTTTAATAATTTTCATTCATAATATCTCTTCAGATCTGGTCATATCACATCGTTTTTCCTGGCCTTAAAGACAATTTAAAGATTTGGTAATATTTGCTCAGATCTCGTCAGATAGAGACAATTTAAAGGTCTGGCCAAATATGCAGAATCAGATCTGATTATATACGTGTATAGTCAGATCTAAACTATTTTCCCGGAATATTATGCCGAGTAACACTCTTGTTGCTTTCCGCTCCATCCTTATTTTATTATTTACTTCTTGTTTCACTGTTCCATCTGTAAGTTAAAATATTAATAGTATAGAAATACATTTTCTATTACCAATATTTAATAAATTCAATTTAAAGGCTCACTTATGATTAATATTTTGAAAAACGACTTGTTTTTTCCTAATTTTTTTCAAATTTAGTTTCTTGTAATTTTAAAAAAACATCTAAATTCAAAAATATGGGTTTCATTAATGAATCATATTGAAATAATTATTAATACCATAATTATTTGTAAATAAATAAATTTAAAAGCATTTTTAAAAAAAAGTAACTTTTTAAGTAAAATATAAAATGAAATTTTGCGAAGTCATACGTATAGTCAAAATTTTAATCGTTTCAATGAAGATAATTATAAACAAAACATTTAAAGGTTGTCGATTCCGTGTCCTATTTTTTAAACATTTTTAACTAAACTACTTTTTCCTATTGATAATAAAATTCAATAATCAAAACTTTAGCTTTGATGATAAAATAGAATAATACAATAAAATATGCGAGTTTACCTTAATCAAAATCTTTAACATCTGTTTAGTCCCAACAGTGAAGACGCTGGATGCATTCTAATGAAGTTAAATTTGTTTTGCATTAATTTACAGATGTTACGCTTCTATGCACCTATTAGAGATTTAACCTGCTCCATAAGAGCACAAGGATTCATTATTAATTTTAAATTTTAATTAATCAAAAGAGACGAGGACGTCGAAATTAGAGAGAAAAGTTTTTCTTCGCGTTTTTTTCCGGTCAGCCGCAGCGCTTCTTGAACGACTTTGTTCTCAGTAACGATTCACAACTGCAGTAAATTACGTTTTCTCGCCGGTTGATGGAATAACGAGACAACTTGAGCTTCTAAAAGCCTTTTTTGAAAACTCATCGCTTCTCTCTGGAAATCTGTTCTAAATTATTAACATAATTATTATTTCACATCTTTTCCAATTTTTTGATAAGAAGGCAATTTATTCTGACAGTGCTCTTGTTTCGCCCTTCCTTCGCCTGTCTTCTCTCCTTTTAGTTGTGATTCGTATTGTGCAAAGTTCTTGATATTAATGCGAGTGTATAAGAACCCCGCACTGAATTGTTTGAGCTTAGCCGAGAACAAAGGGAAGTGATTACAAAACTATTCCTTAAGTAAAGTTCAGCGACGGTATTTTCATTTTGGCGCTTTTATATAGGGAAAGATTTATGGGAAACAAGTAAGAAGTAATTATATTTTCCGGGATGCGTTTCTTGGAAAGTTCGAGAAACAAAGATATGAAGGCGAATACGTTACAAACGAGGTGGCATCTACATATGTCATTCCAAGTTTGTACATACAGACAGTTCGGAGGCAAACAATTCAGGTTATTCAGGTAGCTGGAGACAAATAATTCATGGGATCCTAGAATTTAGAATTCCGCACAGTCGTTCATTTTCCACGATCTGCATTACGTTTGCTAAAGAAAGCACAAGTGCAGAGGAATGCAATAGATGTGTTCCTGCACACTGACAGGCAGAGGAATTTTTAGCTGAAGCGCATACGTTTGCCGGAAAGTGGCGCGTTTCCGGAAGTCGCAGTATTTTATAACATTGCCCTTCATTCAATTATGCCGTCAGCCTTTTATGAAAAGTTGAGTAAAGGTCGTGCGATATTTTAGAAGCAGCAGCTTTGTAGGACGGTTGCGGTCGCAGTTATTGGCCATCCCAGTCCCAATTTATTAGAACGACACCCAATATAATAACTTTGGATATCGCCATTTATTTGGGGTATAAAATAATTACGTACGACCCCAACCCCATTCGATATATCGTGTCAACTATATTTACTGGCGACGAGACGCTTCAAATTGAAGCGACGTAATGTATGCTTCTAGCGCAACTCTTGAACCCATCTCTACACAGATTTCAATTCGTTTTCTGGTAAATCCTTCGCAGAATCTTATTTTATCCGCCTTCCCGAGTCTTTGATAGCCGGCCGCTTCCATTTCCATCAAGAGTATGGAATGACTTCCCACGAGAACTTGTGACGTGTCTATAATAAACTTAAAAATCTCTGAACTCGTTTCATTTTCGAAATTGGCTGTCTTGTTTAAAATGATTTCGATTAATTTTTAGCTTTGCTTCTCTGCTCGGTTTGTTATTGTTAAAAATGTTTTCAACAATTCAATTGATTTTGACGAGGGTTAAATTTTTTCTAATGTTAATTTTTTGTTAAACTTTTGACTGATAGTTATAAAAAATAGAACCGTGTTTATACTTCGATTATTAGAAATAACAAGAAATGGATAACAACAATTATTTAAAAATTTAAACTAATTTTTTTACGATTAGGCCATAAATAGCTTTAAATAACATTGGGCAATCAATTAAAGACAAAAAGGGCATATTACTATGGGAAATGTTTACATTTGTTTTGCTATCAAAATTGAACAGTGGACCTAAAAAACTAGTTTACTTTAAATCAGTGCTGCTCAAACTTTGACTTGCAGTTCGCCGGGTGCCGCAGCACCGTTACCGGTGATGAAAAATGGGTTGTCTACAATAACATTACTCAAAAACAATTATAGTGAAGCGTAATGAACCAGCACAAGCCACGCCAAAAGTTGAATTTTGAACTGCTTTCAAGCAACAAAACGCTCAATTCAAATGTTTACTATCAATAACTGATGAATTGGAGAAAGCAATCAAAGATAAATGGTCAGAATTGGCTGGTCGTAAAGGCATTATGTTCCATCATGGCCAAATTTGACCACCCACATCTTTGCTGGCTCGTCAAAAATTATTGGAGCTTGTTTGAGAAGTGATGTCACATCCACCAAATAGTCCTGACCTTGCACCACCCCATTACCATTATTTCGATCTTTACAAAATCGATTAAATAGTAAAAGTTTCACTAATAATGATAATCTAAACTGCACTTGGTTTAGTTTTTTTGCTGATAAGGACCAGAGGTTCTACGAACGTGGAACTATTTACCAGAAAGATAACAGGAGGTCATTGAACAAAATGGTACATTTATAATTCATTCTAAACAGAAAAATTAAGTTTTATTGCAAATTAAAAAATCGAAATTTCTTTCTTGCTAATCTGATATTAGGTATTGCTTTTCATAAGCACTGCTTTAAAAAGTACTCTCATATAAAATATAATTAAAAAATACAGTACAAAATTTAATACATATGTAATGTTTTTTCTGTCCAATTTATTGATTAGGTGTTGTCTTTTAAAACGATGATTTATTATTAACAGTACCCATGCTAAAAAATAAAATCAAATCAATTTTTGAAAAACACTTAACCAATTAAACGTATTCCATACAATTCATAATAATATATTTAACTGAAGTAAATGTACACGGAGAAAAAAATATCCTTAATATAACTATCTAACGTATACCCAATTGACGTATTGTTCTGACAAGGAATCGAATGTCTAATTTAACGATATTTATAAGTCAATTTGACAATTCATAGTATGATCAAAACATCTCTCCATAGTATACTTATAATAAGGATTCATTTATTTGATTCAAGCGTTCAAACGAAAAGCTCTCGTGAACGTGTGCAGTATCCGTCGTGTAGGTAACTGGATAGTTAATTTGAGGATTTGAATAGCTATAATAAGGATACGTATGGTTATTATAACGATATTTTGTTCTCTGTGCATATCCGTTAAATCACTATGACAAGAATCTTGTCTAAAACAGTAATACGGATCGTTACTATAACGATACGCAATAAGGATACTCTGGATAGCTAAATTAGCTATACGGCGTATCCCTGTGAAAGATAACTATCCAACGGATAGCTATAATAAGGATACGTATGGTTTAATAACGATATTTTTTTCTCCGTGTAGGTACAAATTAAAGTCATAAAAAATGTTAAAAAGTTCTAAAAATGTACAACTAATTTAGAGTCCTAATTCGTTAATAAGTAAGTACCTACTTTACACATACATTTTTGTAAGAATATTTTTATTAATATGGCCTACTCAGTAATTTCAAAACTCGAATGTGGCCATATTATTAAAAAGTTTAGAGACCCCTATTGTAAAGTTAAGAAGTTCTTAAACATTTTTTAAAGTACCTACAAGTTTAAATGAAAAGAAACTTTATTTAGATTTAATTTTAAATAGATTATAAAATGAGGAAGTACAGTAAAACCTCGATTATCCGGGCCTGAGTTATACGGATTCGCGATTATACGGATTGCCAACCGCGTTCGCTGTTTCCTGTTAAAACGGGGCACTTTGTAATCGTGCTTAAAACCGAGTGTGCGCATTCGAGCTCAAAGTGGCACATTCCGATCTCGGGAAAATGAAGCGCTCCGCTCCGTGTCGCGCTTCATTTGCCTCCCTCGCTCGAAAATGTGCCACTTTTCGCTCGAATGCACAGATCCTTGTATTTATCGGATTTGCATATATTATTATTTTATTCTTCAATTCAAAAAATTTAAAGTCGAATAAATTAGATCTATTTTTTGTTTGAAAAAGGTTAGATATTTTATTCCTTAATAAAAATATTTTCGGGTGTATTTTCGAATGTTTAATAATTTGCGTTTTCGATTAATTAAAATTGTATGAGTCAAATTTTCTGAAGTGGGCCACTAAAAATCAACTAGTTGATTTTTATACCATCTTTTGTCGATTGTTGAACGTTTTTATGTCAAAATTAAGGTCTCCAAATATTTTTAGTAATTTTCATTTTTGTAAAAATTATAAACAAATTAGTTTTAAGGCACATTTTGTAGACACTGTAGTAATTAGACTTCATTTATGGAATAATTCAATTTTTAAATATAAAAAAATATTTATATGTTACATAGGGGGTGCATCAAAATTTTAAAATGACTTGGGTGAAGGTATGTTAAAAAAAAGGTGGGGAAATAAGAGTCAAAATTCGGAAATAGTTAAAGTATTTTTTTCATGTACGATGAAGTCTTCCATCTAGTCTAGCTTAAAAGTACTAAATTAGAAATGTGCTTTTTGAAAAAATACCCTATTGTAATTTTTAATTAAAAGAAAAGTCAGAAGTGGTACATTTAGTTCAGTTTGATTTAATTAATATTATTTGTAAGAGAGAAGAATAAGATAGGTAAATTAAATTCTTAAGTAGTATGTGCGATTTCAAGCGAAAACTTTTTCCGAATAGAAAATCTGGATTTTAAGGATTTGTTAGTAATATAGTCGAACCCAATTAATACGAATATGTGCGCAATCGAGCGAAAAGTGGCACATTTTCGAGCGAGGGAGGCAAATGAAGCGCGACGCGGAGCGGCGAGCTTCATTTTTCCGAGATCGGAATGTGCCACTTTGAGCTCGAAAGTGCACACTCCGCTTTTCGTCACAATTAACAATGATCAATCCACTTTTAATTTTACCTAAACATTTTATGATTCTATTTGGTATTTTTTACTGTTGATTTTATAATTAATAATTATTTGTTTCGTTTTTTTTGTAAATAAATACCTAACAAGGTAAAATTGTTTTTTTTTTTCATATATCCGTATTTTCGATTTTCCGGATGAGCTGCAACATTAATTAGTTCGGATAACCGAGTTTCCACTGTATATGTATATTAAAAGTAGATACCACAGGTAATTTACTATGAAGCGACTAATTTAATACAACTAATTATATGGGGACCATACTATTATTACAGACTGGCTTTTACTGCATACTGTTGCAGATAAATCCTTTTGTTTACATATTCGTTTTACTACAATGGATATGCTCGTAATTACATTAATAATTTCTTCTTATCTACGCGAGTATTCAGGTAATAAGATTAGCACACGGTTGAATTTAGGGAAGCCACCATGCAATGCTAAATCTTGCGCTCACACTAAATACCGAAAAGCGTTTAATTTCAAACAGCTCAACAATTTATAAAAGTTATCATAACTCCAAGGTTTTTCAAAAACCCATTCCGGCAACGGGGATATTTTTCAAATTACTGTCACGTAAGTAAAGTGCACGGTAGAATAATAAAGGAAGTACGTAACAAGCATTTTATAAATAATTCCGGCGTTCCTGTTATTGCGTTATCGAACACGTTCGGTAGTTTTAGTAAAAATTGCAGTATTCATTAAATTTATACAAGTTGTACATAACGTGCAGTTTGTATGACAAAGTTTCATATATATGTCACTCCCAGGATAATATAATATTATGACACCAACAGCTGGGACCAAACTCGGACATCTACAGGGCGTCATACACACATGCCGATATCTCCTGAATGTTGTCATAAACAAATTTGCAAATTCACGTCAGGAAAGTAGTAAAAAATCTCCTTTTTTTTGTATTGCCGACAGTCGCAATATGTTTTTATTCTTCCGCTAGACTTTCTATTAATAGTTAAAGAGGCAAATCAATAACAAAAAGTATTGACAGAAGGAAGTACATGCATTCGTTAAGAGTTGTTTAAATATTTCTTCTTTTTATCATTTCCGTCCAATTTCTCACGTGCCATCTTTCCAAACATGCAAACATCATAAACGAATTAAATTTAAACCAGGCTCGACCTTAATTTCCTTTAAAATATAAATAAAATCGCTCTAATCGATTCGAACAAATTGGAAATTTAACGTTAATTGACGGTGAGGATTATTAATTAACCGATCGATCCTCGAACTTTTCTCAATTTGTAGAAATTTATTCTCCCGAGATATTATATGGTGAAACGCCCAGTGAATGACCGTTACAAGAAATACTGTTTATAAGAATTAAAAAAATTTATTTATATTTATCATATATTTATTTGCTCAATCTTATATGTTTTATTTTTCATTTAAGTAAAAAAAATAAAAGTAATAATCAAGTGGATAGTTAAAATAATTAAATTTATCTTGCAGTTTGCTAGATTTTAATATAATGTTGAAACTTTGAAGGGCGCAATTAAAAAAGATGGACGTATGCTTCTAAGCGACAACAAAACCTGTGCTTTATACAATACCAAAAGGAACATTAATAAAAAAACTACGCGAAGCTACAACTAAGTATAGTGTTTAAAATAAATTTTATGGATTACTTGTTTTTAATAGACGAATTAATTAATCATTCATTAATTGGGCTATACCCCGGTCAATGTTTGCACAAAAGAGAAATTTACCAAACTTTTCATTTTATACACTTTATCTAGGCTGTACAATTTAGCCGGTTAAGTCGACTAAAAAAGTTAGCTAAGTTAATTAGTCGGATAACTAATTAGCTTAGCTAATTTAACCGGTTAAATAAATTAGCTTAACTAATTAGCTGCCCGTTTAACCGACTAATTTAGCTTAGCTCAGTTAATTAGCCGAGCCAAGCTAAATTAGCCGGTTAAACCGCCAGCTAATTAGTCGAGTCAAGCTAAATTAACCGGTTAAGCCGCCAGCTAATTAGCTATTTAACCGGTTAAATTAGCTAACTTTATTAGCCAGCTAAATTGTACAGGCCAACTCTTTATAGTTAATTTCTCGAAATTTATTACCAAATTCCGATAATATTTTCATGAATTCATAAACGAAAATAGTATGTCATTTCAACTGCAATGGTTGTTTTGGGTTTATTAATTTGTTTACAATTTATTTTACATCAAAATGGCTCTCGTTGCTACAAATTGGTCATTTACTGTGTTTTTTACTCTAGTAATAATTTTTATTAAAAAAAACTGGAGCGTGTTTTTATGTACACCCCTTAGAAGTTATACTTCTTTGGCCTGGCTAAATTTAATATAATCACATGTTATGTTGCGTACCTTGCTGCGGTGAATAGCTAAATGATACGCGCATGCCCGTTGGCTATACCCCTACCACGTTGACAGTCTAGGCCCCGTATGATTTAACTGAAAATATACAGTTAATTTTCTTAATGGCAAACAATGTACCATTTTGGCATTTGAATGAATGTAATAAAAATTATTTTATTTTAGTTTATAACTCACAGTAAGTTCTAATTTCGTTTACTATTTATTTTATTATGGCCAGGTTGGCGAAATTTGGTCGAATTCAGCGACGTTGCCGTTCAATTTTTAACAAAATTATTTGGTTAACTGTCACTATTGTCGTTTGTCGGTGGTTTTAACGTAAAGTCGATCTTTTCATCAATATTCTTTATTCCTTAGTCATATGTGCATTGTCACATATTTCTGAAGCATTATACACATAATCAAATTCCTATGACAACACTGCCGCCGTCTGACGTCACTCCAAAGTTATTAATGGGAATTGTTTTGCTTTTACTATAAAACGTTTTGTTTGGGTATATTGCCCTTTATTTTTAAATCCCAAAATTATTAAAACAAATTCAGTAAATACGAGGATGTGCACATTCGAGTGAAAAGTGGCACATTTCCGAGCGAGGGAAGCAAATGAAGCGCGACGCGGAGCGGCAAGCTTTATTTTCCCGAGATTGGAATGTGCCACTTTGAGCTAGAATGTGCACACTTCGTTTAAAGCGTGATTCACAATAATTTAGGTCAATTAATTAGACGAAAAATTTGTTAAATAATTTTAATCGTTCTCTCTCACTCGCACTTGCATGATTCTTGTATATTTTTGCTCGCTCCTACTCATTGCTATATTAAATATGTTTCTGGAACATAAAATCGATGTTGACTAAACCAAATTTAATTTTTTGGTTTGAAAGAACGAAGAATGAAAAGGGAAATTAAAAATACGAAATATGTGCGCATTCGAGCGAAAAGTGGCACATTTCCGAGCGAGGGAAGCAAATAAAGCGCGACGCGGAGCGGCGCGCTTTATTTTCCCGAGATCGGAATGTGCCACTTTGAGCTCGAATGTGCGCACTCGGCTATAAGCGTGACTCCTAATAATTAATTGACTTTCTTAGACGACTAAGTTCACACTGTTATATTTTCGTTAGCTGTGGGCGGGTAACTTTCATTGCATGCTAAATTTTTACAATGAAGAAGAAGTATAACTTCAAAAAATCGAAAAAGTTTCCATCAAGCAAAATTCAATTTATTCCGATCTACAAATATTTCTTTTTTAATAATTTATTTTTAGCTCTTTTTAATAAAATGATAAGCTTCAAAAGTCGTCGGAGTGTGAACACACATTACTTTTATTCATTGAACAAAATCAAATGCACGGATTTGCTACGAAAAGCGATAAAAATTTAATTCTTTATTTAATTTCCACATTTTAATAATACTATTCCTGTTTTATTCGGCTGGAATTATAAGATAAAGCGAATTAATTCCGTTAATGGATTTTTTGGGGATTTTAATTGAAGAAGCTTTTTTTTTTAGTTTTTGATACAAATGGGAGGTTTTGTTTAAAATTTATTAAAAAGTATACTGGGGTCGCAAGTACCTACTTTTATAAATCGAAAAACCTACCTAACTTTTATATTGAAAAACACAGATTTATTTAATGACCTGCTGTCACGTTGTATAAAGAAAATAAATGGATCTTTGTGGAAAGCCACAGTTTATCATTAATTTCATTTCTTCAATGTTGAGGTGAATGATGAATATATATCAAGGTCGAATAAAATTCTGTTTTACTTTTTTGTAATCTTTATCGATTACTTATTTATATTTATGTGCTTTAGGTGTTTTTATAAATAGTTGCGGCAACTCTAACGAGAAACTGTTGACAGATATGGAATGGCTTAAGAACTTTTTCTACGCATTGTAAAGAATCACTTCGTCAAAAACTTCGCTTATTATTGGAAGAGGTAGATAATAGTCATAAGAAAACAAAAATTTTAAGAAAATGCAAACACACGAAAAACATAATACAGGGTGTGTATAAATTGACGCAAAAGCTACAAACTGCGACATCTTTCTTTTAATTCTGAATCACAAACCTTAATATAAAATGTAGAAATTGTCAAAATTTTTTTTGGACCATAAGTCATGCCTGAGCAAAAGACGGAAACTGGTCTAAAATTGGTGATAATGTCCAACCTAAAAACATAGCCATTCTTGTTTTATTTCTTCAGCTTAAAAGAACGTCTACATGTACATACATTTATTTGTTCTACCATAAAACCCCAAGTTTATTAGTAAATATTTACTATGGGCGCGTAGGTTTTATCAGTGACACAAGTCTTATGTTATTACATATAACACTGAACTTTTCAAACTTACGACGTGGCTGCAATCATGCAATTTATTCAGTTTTTATTTATTATTTTGTCTTGGTTTTAAAACTTCACCTTAGTGCAGCTATTTTTAAGGCTATAGCCCAAAAGAAAATCGACGGTCTCTATCATGCTTCATACGTCTTGACTATCTTCTTGAAGTTTCAACTTTCGCCTATGAATAAGTGTTGGTTTTACTATTTATTACTAGAGAGAATTGCAATTAAAAATAATGTAGACATTTTAATTCTATTGTTTCGTTAAGTTTTTTTTTTACTTCAAAGTTTGCAACATTTATTCATTGTATACGTGTAGGGACAATACAGTTGGCAATGTTGTAAACAAACTTTGTATTCTAATGCGTTTTAACCATAAGCATTGCTGTCTTTAGACATTTATGTATGGGGTGTTCCAAAATTAATGGACATATTTCAAATGTAATTTATTCAAAAATATAAGGGTCACAAAAAATGTAAAGATAGGGTTATAGTTTAAAAAAATATTTATGAAATGACATTTTCGAAGGTGGCGCCACTTACAATGACAATGTGGTCCAGGCGTTTTTTGAAATTTTGGTCATGTTTTGAAGTATTTACGGTTTACATAGCTATTTGTATGAAAATATGCGTTGTTGGAAAAATATCATAATTTATTTTTTAACGAGCATTTTGTTAACAAACTTTTTCCTCCGTTTCTTGTTGACATTAGTCAGTAGCGTAACAACTACTCTATAAGAACTTCAATTTGAAATGTATCCGTTCTTTTGAACCACCCGGTACTATTATAGTAGTATACTAGTACAGTGTTGCCAATTGTATCATTCTTTTAAATGATTCTTGAAAAGATACGAATGTATTCACATTAGGATTTTCTCTTTAGAAGTGAACGAAGAATGCCGCTGCGTAGAACTTTTGCACCAATTTATACACACCCTGTACAATTGTGCACTTTAACAATTTTCGTAATAATTAATATTGGTTGAGTAAATATAATAAAAACTGTTTTTTATTATTATTTGTTAAAAATAAGAATATTTGAATTGTATTGCAAGTATCACTTATTTCTTCCAAGACTTCGTTTTGTCGTACATAAATCCAAACTAAAATCGTTTTTTGAGACTAACCTATCTCTCACAACATATTTTTTTATTAAACTGGTACGTACCCTGCGTTAAATTAAAATTGGCAAAATTGTATTATCACTATTTTTATAAAAAATAAATTTTGGATAGTTATTAAGATTTTATATAGGTGCATTTTATGCATCATAAATACCTATGTTCCATTACCACAAAGTTTTTTTAATTATTGGCAAAATACAAATTTTATGTTAAATATTAAAACAAAGTTATAATTGAAACAGAATCTTGTAAATTAAACCGTATCCTTACAATTTCATTAACTATTTTTCCTTAAATAAAATATGTTTAAAAAATAGCGCGGAAATTAGTACGTACAAGATATAAAAATTGCTAAAGAAAAATATAGAAGATAAAATATCGGTTTAACACCAAGTAGTTTTAAATATGAACTTTTTTAAACTAACGCGAAAGAAAAGTAACACGAAAAGAAATAGATTTATCTGTATACATATACAATAATAGATGCGTTAATGTCAGAGAAACTGTTTTGTCTGCTGAAATTGAGAAAAACACAATATAATTTGAAAAGTAAAACCTGAAAATCTAATAGGGAGAAGAAAACTACCGAAAAAGGCAAGAAACAAAAACTAAAATAAAAATTGGCAGAAAAAAAATGGACTAAACTAAGAAAGGATTAGTTAAACATTTAACATTGTCTTATTCTAGGAATAGTGTGTTTATTATTAATTTTGTATTGTCCCAATCTCCAATTTTCGTATAATAAAAACAGTGAATACAATTTAGAAAACGTTTTTTTTTTAAATCTTACCACTTATAAACAAAATTTACAATAATTAGAACAAAGAAGTACCACCATTAAAAAGTTATACGATAAAATTGAAAAAATATAATGTTATAATTACACATCTAAATAGAATTAATAATAATTTTTATTTTTTAATGTGACAAAAAAATTAAAATTAATATTTTCAACGATTTAGGCAACACCGTAAATAAAACTATCAAATTAATTGTAATTAGTACAATTCTTCTTTTTTTTTAAATACAGTTGAACCTCGATAAGCCGAATTTTTGATAACTCGAACCTGTATCCCTAGGACTTGCATATTTCATTGTTAATATTTTTATATCGATAACTCGAATTTTTGATAACTCGAATTATTTTTAGTTTTCCTTCAACTTCGACTCATCGAGGTTCGACTGTATTTCATTTAACAATATTGCGTTCTTCTAAATAACGAAAAAAGCTAAGAAATATTATCCCTCAATTAATCAACTCCGTAAATCAGCAAGAACTATTAAATAATAATCAAGTCATTTCCACAGCTCAAGCCTAACCGAATCGAGCAAATTAAAAATCCAATCAATAATTTTCAAACGTAAACTAGCATTTTCAGCGGTGGATTTTTTTTAACAAAAAATGAAAATTTAATAACAAAATGCGATTGGAAATTTAAAAAGGGCAAAAAGCTGCAACCGTAAAAATTGATGCCCTCGAAAAGCTTAAATCGCAATTTAGGGAATAACAACGAATGTAGATAAAAAAGTTTCGAGCATAGAGAGATTAAATGAAACCGTTAAGAAGGGATTTTTAGTAAACAAAAGCTTTCCTAAAAATTAGTTTGTGAAAGCTTTAATACGGTAAAAGCTGAAAGACGATTTCGTTTCCAATCGCAGGATAGACAAACCTATACTAACGATGCAGCGATGACTTTTGTCTGAAACCACTGCATTCTGCAGATAGAGCTAAACTATGGCTAGATTTAGATAGATTAAGATTGAGCAGACCCCATTGTAGTCCCTGATCGTTTCAATTTCAGTTCGAGGCTGAAACTAGATTATGTCTGCGGAACGTATACGAATTTCATTATTTGTTACAGCGCAACGTTATAAATTAAAACGCCAATGCCTGGGCTACTGATTTATTTTATTCCGAAACGTGGGCAATTCGAAACAAATATAAAATCAAAATAACGCAAATAGTTCTGTCGGGATGAATATGTTTAAATAAAAATCCCACGAGAAATATATAAAACTACAACTATAACTTTCGCGCACGCAAATAATCGTGCGCGATATATTTTAAAAGAGGAGTAAGCAACATATTTCAAACAAATTTAGCGAACATGTGCGATATGGGAAAATTTTACATCCGTTCTGCACCGTTATTTATGGTATAGCTTTAAATTTGGTAGTTTCAACAAGAATTGCGAAATATTTCAATGGCAATGAAACTATCTGCGCGCAACGTGAAATATTGCGGATATATTGAGTTTGTTAATTTTTCTTCGTATCTTATCGAGCCGCGCATTCTTCAAAACCATATCCGGCAAAGTTCACTCGTTCTATGCACCAATCAATTGGAATTAATAGCTCTTTGCTCTTGTTGAATCCACAAAATTTGTCAAGTTTGTGCAATTGCCGACATGTTTGGTGGATTAATCGTTATTTACGATACGAATTTAAATCGGCTTTAATGATTACCTCTTCGGTTGAAATATAATCTACTCCCGATCCTAAATCAAGGGTTAATCCACCTATGTTTCATAAATTATTTACCGAACAACGATATACATCATTGCCTACAGTACAGATTTATGGGTTCTGTATTAAGCGATCCTTGTTCCTTTTGTTCGCCAGACC
Source organism: Sinopyrophorus schimmeli (assembly GCA_036325965.1). Taxonomy (NCBI): domain Eukaryota; kingdom Metazoa; phylum Arthropoda; class Insecta; order Coleoptera; family Elateridae; genus Sinopyrophorus; species Sinopyrophorus schimmeli. The sequence continues at coordinate 53,949 of JARFIZ010000139.1, forward strand.
TTTATCGAATATACAATGCCCGCGTTACATAAAAATTTCTCCAAAAGCCGAATCGTTACGGTAATTCCAGCGAATGTTTTAGCTAAGCTAAAACGGTCACCTGGTTTTAGGCACAAAAACCAATCAAGGCTAGGATTCCGAATGTTACAAAGATAGAATTTTTGCTGAATCAAAATTATTGATAGTGCTTCGTTTTAAATATTTTGGACGTCCTATATTGACGTTTGTCAACGAGATAAAAATTAAAAAAAAGTTTTGATCACAGAAAATTGTCTAGGGTAAAACGTCCAGAGAATAACCCCTACCAGTGAATGACCGTTACCAGAAATAGTATTCATAACAAATCAATAAATGAATTTATATTCACGATATAAATATTTATGCAATATTGTATGTCTTCTTTTTCATTTAAGTGAAAGAAATAAAAGTAATAATGAAGTGGATAACTAAGTCATTTACTGGATTGTATCCCGGTCAATATTTGCACGAAAAGGTCATTTACTAAACTTTTCATTGTATACTCTTTATAAAGAGTTCATAAACTTCGTAAAATAAACTATAAGTTAATTTTACAAAGTTTATGATCAAATTGCGATATTGTTTTTATTAATTCATTACCAAAAATAGTACCTCATTTCAACTGTAACGCTTGTTTTGGCTTTTTAATTTGTTTACTATTTTTTTTATATCAGAATAACTTTTGATACAATAAATCGGCCATTCACTGGGCGTTTTACTAACAAATAGATTTTGCACAGATGAATAAGCCTATAAATATAAGCATTAAGTTATAATCTTAAATTCTACTCTTGCGTAGAAAAACAATAGTAAATTAATTTTAAATTACAAAACAAATAGAATGGATGCCAAGATTCGGACAGAAAGTGTTAGCTATAAAAGACAGATTTTTCGATCGTTTTGAATTTGGCGCTAAATTTTTTAGTGCATGTCATAGTTTGAATGTAATTAAATTGTAAGAGTCCAACTTCTAAACTCGTAAATATTTCTAAAGGGTTTTGCGTTTTTAATTTTACTATTTATTACATTTTGTATGAAAATGTAAAATGGGTTTTTTTATAATACGCCACTGGCAAATCGTGTTCAATAAAGCACAGATTAGGTAAGATACAGATACATCACTTACGCCGAATTTTTTTGTTCTCATTGGCAAGGCATAAACCTCAGCATACAGCGAAATAAACCTCTGCGCAAGAAAATATGATTAAAAGGTCACCAGAGGCGTATGTATGGGTTTCTCATATATCAATACAAATATTATTATTTTTAAGAAGAACTAAAAACTAATATATTAAGTAACACAAACCTTACAGGTCTTTATTTATTTAATAATTATTGCAAAATATAATTTAAGAAAAAAAAAAACTGTAGCATAAATAAAATATTAAGGAAATCATTTTTTTGCTAATACACAAGTAACTATCATTTTGATTAGTAAATTGTGGAATAAAAAAGAAACTGTACAAGTAGTGCTTAATATAAATATTGGTAATAAAACACAATATTAAATATCTGAATCCTACGTAATCTGTGAATAGATCTGATCTAGTACTACCAATATAAGAATAAATTAGTATGGCGCCCCGAGTCGAAATTTAGAGCCTACATAGATCCCCGAGTCGATGTTTAGAGCCTACATAGATTCCCCTAGTCCGAAAAAGACCCGATTTATAGCACTGTAACCCGACTAAGTCCGACAGTTAGCCCCTAGCTCCTACCATTCCCCAAGAGATGCGATTTTGAACCTCTAAGTCCGATAACTGCAAATACCGAAATCAGCTGAGCAGCGTTGCCAGTTGTTTTCGATATTGTAATTTGTTTGTTGACCACAAGTTAGCTGTTATATTACAATTGAATACGTTTATATTTTTTCATATCATTTATACACATAAAGTACGCGTAAACTAAATACTTTTTATGTAAGTTATGGTTTTAAGCGTTGACATTGGTTATTACACTATTACGTTTATTAATTAACATCCAAATTAATTATATGTATATTTAAATAAAAAACTGTTAATACTAATAACTAAAATGTTTTTAAAATCTTGTCTATTAAATTTATGAGAATGGCATTAAATGGGTTCGACTATATGAAAAAGACGTGGCAACACTCCCTATTTACATGTGTTCTTTTACATTGATGACTGTCCACCAGTCAAGTAAATCTTATGGTCGGGCAACCTAACCTAAAAAGTGCGCTCTTATTATTAATCTTTACCGATTTGTCTTTAATTCCAAAGAAACAGCAACAGCTTACTAAAAAGTTACTAACTCAGAAAGTAAAACCCATCCTACAAAATCTCAGAGTAATCCAGGTATTTTATAATTTTGAATATTGTTTTATCAAAGTTACTAGGTAATTCTGTACTATCAATGTATTTGTATATTATAATACAAAATAAATATATATATACATACAATATTAGTTTAATTGTTATAAATACTAATAATAATACTTATTATTATTATTCTTCTCTTTTTTAATGTAATTGTTATTTTAAACTTTAGCTACGTATTTTAAATAAAAGTATTCTAATTATTTTAAATGCGAATTAAATCCATATTATTATTATTATTATTATAAAATAGGGTACAGAGGTCTAAAATCGGACCTAATTTAAATTTGCATCAGATCCGACTTTGAACCCCAAAGTGGTAAAAATGGAAATTTGTTCCACTTTGGAGACCAAAAGTCGGACCTAATTTAACATAGGAATAAACTCCACTTTGAGTCTCCGAGTCTGGAATGAGTCCGACTTTAGGAGGCTCAATGTCGGCGCTAAATTTTGACTCGGGGCCAAATTCAAAACGTCCTCAATATTACAAAATCACATTGTATTTATATAAGTACACCTGACTACAAATTTTTAATTCAATTGTAAAATAATTAGTTGAAATAACTAATTAAAAGGTGATTAATTGTTTTTTTTTGTTCAAGCAATAACGATTATGTTGCAACAAATTTAATTTCTCTGGATTCCTAAAATTTACTTACAAAACTAAATTATGTTTTATTTTAATTAATTATGTAATTTTTTTGAATATTAAAAATATTTAAAACGGTTGCATCGTATTTCCTGTGAGTCACTGTAAGTATGTACATGGTGTACCAAAGATAGTTATGTCAGATCAACAGAAACCTTTTCGTGGTTAGTATTAGTCACAACTATTATAGTAGTTTCCAATTATTTATTCAAATAGTATCTAAACTGTTTATATTTTATTTCTTGTTATTTATGTAAACATGCAAACGTCATTGCCTGTAGTTTTATTAGCACGCACAGATTTTGTAAGAGCCAACTAAATAAATGTTTGACAATTTAAACTACAAGAAACCAGTAAATAAAGAAAATCTCCAGAATTGAATCAAATTAATTTTTATAAAACAATTTTCCGTTTTGAAATAAAACTTTTTCTTTTGTAACGGGGTTGTGATATTGTTTAATATTTTATATAAGGGAGCAAAAGTTATCAGTTATTTATTCATACATTTAAGTAAGCATATTTATATTAAAATTTATAATAGATAAACCATTAAAGTATTATTTGCAACAAATAATTTCTAATATTGAAAATGTAAAAACTGTGGAACTTTTATTTTATAAGTCGTGGTTGGCAATGTTTTTAAAGGCTAACATGACCCCCATACGTTCTATTTTTAAGTAATTTGTCTCGTTATTCCCAAACAAAGCTTGAGTATGCCTAAATGTCCAGTTTTAAAGGGAATTGACGCCAAAAGTCCCATTTTCAAGAGAAACTTAATTTAAAAAACGAATATTAACAAATACTTCAGAAAATCTCATTCTTGTCTAAAGCAAAAATCAAACATTGCGTATTTTTCTTACCGACTGCCTTCAATTTGGCAATTGTCCTGTTTTGTAAAGAAAAAAAATTATCATATTTTATAAAAGGCCTGTAATAACATCGTTAAACATTTAAGTCTACTTAAAGTAACGACGTTTGAAAATAATCACACTAAATCTAATGTAAGTATATTTAGAGACGAGTCTTGAGTGTTATGTGCTCTTGTGCAATATAACACTAAATTGCTAGCGAAGTTTCTAAGAGTTACGAAACTCGGATGCCGTTTAAAATACGCTCGCTTAATTGTTTCCGAAGAATTTATAAAAAAATACAACAAAGCATGTCGCCCTAAAATAATAAATGTCTACATTTTCTATCAAAACACTAAATAATTGGTGTGATTTAACTCATTTCGAACTTATAAATTTATGTTTATTCCAGGGTTGTTCAAAATCTACATTAATAAAAACTGCACTATTTTACTATTCATTTAAAGATCTTAAATTTTTAAATATAAAGTAATAAAAATTAAAAACTGTGATTAAAAAATGAATGTGGAATTTGAGAGATGTGATCTATTTTCAATTTAGCGGTGTGTAACAATAGTCAGATATCAAAACGATTTGGTTATTTGTAAATTGTAACGTAATTCTATAATTTAGTACTTAAAATATTTCTAAAAATTAAACAAAAAAATTGTCAACGCGAAATACCGTTCTAGAACAATAACCTATAGTTAAAAATATTAATTAAATAAAATCGAAACTGTGGCGTTATAGGATTGCTGGCGACAAAAAAAATTTAAAAAAAAAGTAGCGTAAAGTTACCAAATATTATTAGGTTTTTTTATGTTAAAAATAAAAAATGGTAAACACATTTTTAATTGAGCCATGGCCCTTAAAAGCAAAAACACGTCTATGACCAACGATCTTTAGTAATTGTTAAATTTTCATACAGTACTATCTCGGAATGTTACGTCTTAAGAATGTTACGAATTTTAATCTTTGAACCTTAAATCTTTAAAAAAATTTTATTGTTTCCTGAAGCCTTTTATTGCTGCCTAAGTTTGTATAATAGTATGCGTAATTGTGTATCCGTGTGACAAGTATCTATTTGAAATACAATTTAAATTATTTAAAATAACATTAAATGACAATGAATTAAAACTAATAAAGAAAATTTTCATCTTTATAAAACTCTTCTACATTATACGTTTTACCTACTTTTACACACTACCTGACAAACGACCAAAAATAATTTTTATACGGCCCCTCGGGATTTTAACAAGTCCCCAAATTCTCGTAACATGCAGAGGTAGTACTGTATGTAATTTTTCGTATAAATCTGCACATCCATTGGTAAATATTTTAAGTAAAATTTTATACAAAATTATGCTTTTTGAAACTAAAGTAAGGTTTTACAGCAATTTTTAGAACTAGAGAACATAGTCTGAACTTGGTTCTTCTTTAAAATTAAAATAAAAAAAAATGGTAATTTCAAATAAATTATAAACTAATGCGTTAAAACAAAACGTTAATTAAAAACAGATTGGCTTACAAATAAAGGCCCAAATTTATTATAATTAATGTAATAGTTAATGTGTCTATTTAGAGAATTCTATTTATAATGCGAAAATGTACTCGTTTATGCACATTCCACATATTCTGGTTTAACAGAGTTAATTGCTAAACCGTGTTAAAGAGCAATCAATAGTATTATATTAACAGGTAAATAGCGTTATAGACTTTATAAGAACACATCTTGTGTTATCTCGTCTACCGCATTTCCAAGCAAATTTTGTACTACATATTTGTTTTTCGTTTATACCTATATAAAAGCAGTAATTCCTTTTGAATCAATTAGTTTTGAGCTTATTCAATTTTAGTCAATTTCAAAAAAATTGTACTTGGTTTTATTTGAGAAATAAAAGCGGTGAGAAAAATTCACATAAAATAAAACCGATTTTAAAAATCTTAAATTCTAATTTTTGATGTTATACTTCTTTTGGCACGTTGAGAGTCAAATTTTAGTAGGAAAAAGAAGTTGTATAAGACAGCTAACGAAAATTCGACAGTTAAAGTTAACTTTGAGTAGAGAGCACTGAACTAAACGAAACTAAAAACTAAACTAGACTGATTATTACGGTGATCGGGTGCACTTATATGTGTATTTTATTATGGGTTATCAAAGCTTCCGGAAATATTGAAATAATTTTCATTTTTAACGATACCAGCATTCAACGTCTTATACGATAGATATTTCTCGAGCGTTTGATTAGATTTAAACTATCGCGTTCGCTACATTATTTAGAAAGTAAAATAATTATTGTAAATCATGCTTAAAATCGGATGTGCACATGCGAGCTCAAAGTGGCACTTTCCGGACTCAGGAAAATGAAGCACGCCGTTTTGGGTGGCGTTTCATTTGCTTTCTTCTTTCGAAAATGTGCCACTTTTTGCTCGAATGTGCACATATCCCACATTAATTGAATTTATTTACATTTACCTCTAGATAGAAATAGAAAAGAGTAATGTACCCAAACGGGGTTGGCAACCATAGTATAATTATGCTAAACATATTATATATTTATAGTATTTTTTTAAGAAAGGCTTAGTAACACGTACTTTGGAAACCACTGTTCTAGCTATACACAATGCAAGTTAAGCAACATAACACATGGTTATATTTAATTTGGTTGTGCAAAAGAAGTATAACTTCTAACGCGTGTACGTAAGTACACAAACCCCTTTTTTTTTTCTAATAGCTGAATTTTCTTGTGGACGATTTTATTTCAGAAATAAAAAAGGTTCTAAAAGTCGTAATACAGAAGTAAATAAAATGACTAAAAGAGATTATAATAATGGGTGTATAAAATCAAGAATTAAGAGAGACGCACGAAAATTCTAACAAATGGGGAAAACTGTGGGTATGCGTCAGAAACAGTTGTAAACGAACGGCCTTCATTCATCATGTACTTAACTGGCTTTCTGTTGTAATATAAAGGAAAGTTGGGTATTTTGTATTTTATACAGCCAACTTTATTTCATAAATAGGTGTGTATAACAAGAGCAAGGTGTACCCCTAAAAGTTTCCAACAATTGTCGGGAGAGATATATAATTTAATAGGTAAACCACAGCAATTTCAAAAACCCATAAATCATTATTTGTTCGACCGATTAAATCTCTCACAATAAAGATACGCTATTCATCACACTAAAGAGCTTGTAATTTTGTTCAATTTTAGCAGTATGCACTTTTAAATGGAGTCCTCGATACATTTAAACGCCCCATAAAAGAAGTTCTTGTTTCCATTTTGGTAATTGTTACAGCTGCTTTAACAACAATACCGAGTTGATTGATGGAGTTTGGAATTACATTGAATGGCAGTAAAGGTCAATGTGGGCCGATATTGTTAATCGGTCCATAGGAAACTTGGACTTAATTGTTAACTTGTACAACTTGTTTGATATTGAAATAAACTACTTCAAGCGTTTCCCTGTCCAAATAATTAATTCAAATCTGTTTACAATTAAACTTAAATTTTCAATACAAATCCTTCATTAAATTAGATATTTACCATTTAAAATAAAATTTAACATGTAAATCTACAGTTTTTTTTTCAAATATCTATGTTTGCTGCATTTTATGTAATAGTCTTGCTTTAAACGACAAATCGTAAGGAAATTATCAATCTTTAAAAGTGTCTATAGTCGGACCTATGTAACTTGCACGGTTTCAGCCCTAAAAAATGTTAAAATCATTTTTTATCGATTTTTGCATTTTTCTCATAAACGGCTAGACTTACAGCAAAAACGTTAACGACAATTTTTTGAGAAAATTGAATTTGTTACAAAAAAATCTTTAAAGTCTAAGCTGTCAAGCTAATAAATAAACCTTTATTTAAAAATTAATATGGAATTTTTAATGTGATGAACTCGATAATAGCAAGATATTCTAGATTTCTATACGTTTGAATCTATTTATCTGTATGATGATAAATATCATTAATTGGTCAATGTGTTATTGTCATATCTAAATTTTTTCAACTATAGAAATCGCAAATCAAATATGCCTATTAACAATGAAGAAGGTACTAAATAACCTCACTTCTTTAAAAGCATCTGGAGATGATGCTGGAAAATTAAAATCCACTTTTTCGGAAATTCTTTAGATTTGGGACATATTGTATATAAACTTTTATTGTTTAGATTGTTGTCATTGATCACCCGGTTAAATTTCAGTACCTATTTGTCTAACACTCTGTATATTAGGGAAGATAACTCTCCCCCCCCCCTCTCCCCTCACAACGTTAAATTCTGGGCGAACCACTTATAAAATCGTTACCAACATAAAATTTATTTATTTCTTTCGTGCAAAAATAATTCTAACGGTTACACCAAAATGTTGAAAGTGTCATAAATTGGAATTAGTCAGGAAACTAATTCATTTAATTTTCGCGTTTGTGTTCCACCGAATGTAGCAGGAAAATTTAAATTCAGGATCTGTACGGCATTAATTAAAAAGATCCAGTTGGACGTATGCGGCAGTTATATGTTCAATAGCACACATTAAAGTGATAGTACGAACGAATTATTACATTTGTTTTGTCTCGATCCGGTTCGTTGCTGGCATTTGCCGAAATACTTTTTACCTTGATGAGAGCAAACAATCCGAAACCGACTTTACAAGTTAAATCGCTTTTATTTAACTTGGTAAACGAATTATCAAGCAATTATTTTAATTAGGAAAGAAAAATAGCAAAGCGCCAGATAATAATTCTATTTATAAGGTGCGTTGTTAAAACTGCAAACACTTGCGCTATTTAGAATTCTGGTCGTGAATTCCAATGTCCGCGAAACACCCTCTTGATGAAGATGTGCTAGTATGGAACCGATACCTAGAATAGCCCTTGAGCCAAGCAGGTTCATGTTTTATTGCCCTTTTCCAAATTTAGCTGTAGACTACAATACCGTGCGTTATATAAGAGATTAGAACATGTAATTTTGTTTGTCAAATGCATCAAAATTGGGGTGGAAGCTAATTTTTGTTGTTATCTGAACATGACATGGAGTATCGATTTTCTTCATTGTGAGTTATAAATACGTATTAAAATATCGAATGTATGGTAATTTTGAATTATTAATCTAATGACTACATTTTTAGTATTAAAATAATATACCTACAAATTGATCAAACTGACAATATTGCGATAATGATATACCGGGTGTCTCATTTAAAGTGCCACAAAGTTATAACTCCTAAACTAATAAAAATTTCAAAAAAGTACGAGTATAGAAATTTGCTTTATTTATATGACCTATCTATTGGCATAAATATAAATTTTGTTCTACTTCCGGTTTAACAGAAAATATCTTAAATAGCTGGGACCTAATTTTTCTAAACACTTAGATAGAAATCGTCAAAAGCTTTGCGAAAAAATATAATACATTTGATTGATAATATTTTTTTAAGTTATAAGGTAAAAGTACCGGTTTTGGACACGTTAGGCCCAGTTTTAGACACTTGAGTAATGTTGACAAAATACCTTAAAAAATACGAAAAAAACATCATTGATGTTTCTATCGTAGTTAAACATACATTAATTACACTTATAGCAAGTAGCGATAATTCTTATATTTGACATTTGTCAAAATAAAGTAGAAAATGTCCACAACTGGTACAGTGTCCAAAACCGGTACTTCTACCTTACTTGTTTTGGTGCGTTGAGATTAAAATTATAGCAGGCAACGGGGGATGCACGCGCACAACTAACAAAAATTTGACTATTGAAGTTGGTAGTCCAAGAAAGTAAATTAATAGCAATGAGTGGGAGCGAGCGAGTGAGAGAGAACAATTAAAATTATTTAACTAATTTTTTGGTTAATTTATTGGCTTAAATTAATGTGAATCGAGCTTAAAATGGAGTGTGCACATTTGAGCTCAAAGTGGCACATTCCGATCTCGGGAAAATGAAGCGCGCCGCTCCGCGTCGCGTTTCATTTGCCTCCCTCGCTCGGAAATGTGCCACTTTTCGCTCGAATGCGTACAACCTTGTATTTATTGAATTTGTTTACATTCATTTTTAGTTTGAAAAAAAAGATTAATGTCCCTCAAATAAAACGACATACTAGCACATTCGACCGAAAAGTGCATATTTTCCCGAGCCAAATTGTACACTCGGTATATACCCAAAATCCACAATAAACATTAAATTTACCCTTTGATTTAAAAGCTATTTGTTTTACACAATGGCGTTTTTACACAAACTAAATTAATGAAATTTCAAAAATAATAAATTATTTAAAATATCCCTAAAAATACAAGATGTGTATTTTTAGTTATTTTTTAAGACAATTCATTTAAAATAATCCGCAACTCTGTTTTACACTGAAGATAGGTTCTTCAAAAAACTGTAAATAAAAAAAAAGCAAAATGGGCATAGAGTGCAGTCATTTAGTTAAGTAATATATAAAAACAAGAAATTCTTTTATTTTGATGAAATTTCCAAAATTTTTATACCAAATCTATTCCCAATTTGAGACATCACAAAAATAAATTTTCAAAATGACTCGCCGGTGAAGTATCGTTTTTCTTTCCGTAGATTCTTGTTGAATGCATTTTTTTCAACCATTTTTCTAGGGACAGCTGAATTTCCGAAAATTGCACTTTTTTTACACTGTAAAATATTGTTTAATAAAGAGAACTTCTTAGTTTAGCTCGTACGGTTTAATTATTTATAAGGAACGTTATTATTTAAAACTGGGAGAACAGAAAAACGGTTTTAGGACAACGGATTTTGAACAAAGTAATCGCGAGAGCTTTGACGACGAAAACTGTAGTCTCTCACACGGCCGACGAAAATCGCATTAGAACAACAAGCTTTCCGGCACCGATCACCTTAAAAAAAATGTCAATAGTATAGGTACCTATGATTTTCTTTTACCAATATTTATTAAATGTAATTGAGGGCTCACTTACATCCCAAAAATCTTTTTGAAATAATTTAGATTATATGGAAAAGATTTTGAAGCAAATATACTCTATTCATTTCACATACAAAGAAATTATTATCTTAATAAATATATATTGAAAACTGTTATATAAAACTATATATTTAATGCACTCACCAAGTATCCATTTTTAATTAAATAATATATTACTTTTCATTATTTTCATTGTCAAAATGAAAGATTTTTAAAAAAGTATGAAAGATTGTAACTATGATTCTAAATAATTACATGAAAGGCTGTAACTATGATTCTAAAAAGAAATTATTTGTAGTTGTATAATTTTGATTTAAAAAATCTTTCATTTTGACACATGTAGAATTATTGAGTTTTAATGGTTAACTTCCTTTTTGTGTTGTTAAGGTATTTTATAATTTATATTATTTTATAAAATACTTGTAGTTATTGTTGTTATAGTTTGTTAATTTTCAGTTGCTTGATAAAGTTTTAATAAAGAAACGAAACGTTGCAAGTTAACAATTTGTTGTTTTATTGTGTCCAATTCCAGTGAGCATTAACAAATTCTAGAAAGTTTGTTACGCAGTTGTTACAAATAATTTTATCACTGATAAAACACCAACTATATATTTCTTGTAAACGATTACATGTGTGTGTTTTCAACAAAGAAGCGCATGATAAAGCGCGTGATAAAGATTTTAAAAATATTACTGATTCGATTTTAATTATTTTTAAAGCTAGATATGTATAATGTACATGCTCAAGAAAGATAAATGTATTGTTATAGAAAACGTCGAACATAAAAACAATAATTGGCATTAGAAATAATACGAAGCAAATTAATTTGTCTAAATACCTATTAAATCAAAAATAATTATTTTTATTATAATCACTTGATTTTTACAAATAAAAAGTAGAAATTAATTATAATTTGTTTTTAAGATTCTTTAATACTTTTAAAAATTGCTTGTTTTATTTCTAATTTTTTTGTCAAATTCAAATTCAATTTCTTTAATTTTAACTTTCAATTTTTTGAACGTATTGATTGTAAAATATTAAAGTGTTATTCATAAAAAAAAGTAAAATAACTGTCAGTCACAATAAATTACATTTTTTTTAAATAAATCAAATTAAAAATATTTTGTAGCAAATCTCAAACAAAAAAAAAGACTCATCAGATAATTTACGCAGTGCATAAACTCAATTCCTGATTTTAGTTCGTTAGCATTTTCCGTTTTGTGTGCTCGTAGATTATGTTTCACGTGTCATTGGAGAACCTGAATGAGTTTTACTGCAACATTGGATAATGTTGCTCTTCTTCAATAGCCTTGTTTTGTTTAATGTGCAAAGGCACGCAGGAATTCCAATTATTGTATTGTGACATTTTAATTAATTTACAAAATGCTGCATTCAATAGAACGCCACCCAATAGTGGGGTCTGCATTGTACTTGTGCGTAATTTTTATTGTTGGAAAATTTAATCAACTCATAGTTCGATTTTTATTTTTCCTTTTTTTCTACCTATAATTGGGTATTAAAATTTTGCTTTAAGAGTTCGCCGTAGTAAAATCGTTCATAAGAAAAACAATGTTAATTATGCACCTGTTTCTGCCTAAGTTATTGAGACAGCAATAAAGTAATTTCGATTTTTTAGTTTGAAAGAAAGCTGAATTTTTTTTAATAGATTGAATGTTAATCTACTAGAAATGTACCATTTTGTTCTATGACATTTTGCCATCTTTCCTTCATCAATCCATATTTGTCGAGCTACTGTTCCTTATCAGAAAAAAAAACTGAACCAAGTGAGATTCCATAATTAGTAAAATTTTTAGCATTTAAAGGGTTTTGTAAAGATTAAAATAATGGTAATCTGATGGTGTAAGGTCGGGGTTATATGGTGAATGTTACATCAGTTCCCCATCAAGCTCTAATAATTTTTGACGAGTTACTAAAGATGTGTGAGGTGGAGCGTTGTTATGGTGGAACATAATGACTTTAAAATTAGCCAATTGTATCCGTTTATCTTTTATTGCTTACTTCCATTTATCAGGTAAATTACTCAAGTAAATTTTTTTTTAATGTTTTTGAATTGTTGATCTCCCGTCTAGTTTTCGTAATAGGTATTATTATTTGAATGGAACGGTGATTTTTGAAATATGCGATTTTCTGAAGCTACGGTGAACTGGAGAAAACTTTCACAAAACGTTTCAATGTTCGATTTGTGGCGGGACATCTCATAGTTCTTACATCACGACAATGCGCCCGCACACCCAGCTATTTCAATTCGTCAGTCTTGTACCAAATATCAGATGGCTCTCTTCTCGCAGTCCCCTCACTCGCTAGTCCTGACTCATTCCATTTTTTTCTTATTTTCAAAATTAAAATCAATGCTGAAAGATTGCCGTTTTCAGGGTATTAATAATTTTAAAGAATATTCGTCACAGGCTTTAAAAGCTCTTTAAAATGAAGCTATCTAGCACTGCTTACAAAATGGAAACACCACTGGAAAAAGTGTATCATTATGGATGGGGAGTACTTGAAAGAAACAACGACCAATCATTTATAAAATTGAGAATAAAGTTTAAAAAAATATAGTTCGCTTATTTTCTAAATAAATATAATTGAACTCGCAATTAAATATTAAAATCGATGAAACCCGTTATTTGGCGGAACGATAACAGAAACAAAACCGATATATGTATATTTTTTTAATTGAACCGAAATAAAGATAACGGTTTAAAGCTCTGTTGTTTTGTGACTTCTCGTACTTTAAAAAACAATGTTTATATGTATAGGTAGGGGGAAAGTGGCATGAAAGAGCCATTATCAATTACGCGGCAGTTTTCATACGAATCGTTTATGTAATATTATTTTAAGATACCAACCCTAGCCAGATATCGCCCAGAAAAATTTGACCATTCACCGTCAATAAACGGCGCCGATACGATGTATTGAAGATTTTGTCGTCAAAAAGTAAGGTTTTGAGTTCAGTTTTTTTGTTTTCTAACGCCTATACGTACAAAACTAATAATAATATGATTACACTATAATTTTATAGATATATTAGGCCTTCTAATAACGTATATATTTTGCAGACTAATCTTTGATTTCATAGTAATTTTCGAGATTTTGTTCCTTAAAAGAATATGTTTTGAAAGAGCCGGACTGCAGTGTAATGAAAGAGCCACCTTTTAATTGCATAATATGCAATAATAATTGTAGTAACAGCAATCAAGAGTGGTACCGATGCAAAGTTGTAACGGTTGGGCATATGAATCCTGTGGCGTAAAAAGGAAATTGCATTATTTTTGCTAAAAATGTTTTTAAGTTTTTGCAATGATTGATCTGAAACGTCAAATTTTTTGACAGTTTCTTAGATTTATGTAAGTCAATATTTTATCCAGCGTTTACGTTATTTAAAACGTTTTATAATTATATAAGATCTAAAATTATAGCTTAAGATTATTATTAAATAATATCTTCGTTAATGTGCAGTTTTAATCTTGTAATAAGAACATGGCTTTTTCAAAAATTGGGTTGGCTGTTTCAATACCTATAGGTTATGAAAAAGCCAAATTTTATTTTTTTTATAAATGATTAGAAGTCGAAAATATCGTTAATTTTGAAAAATGTTTTATGGCATTACGTACATAAATGCATGAACAATTACAGATTAAAAAAAAATTTGATTTATTTATGTCCTTCTATATTATTTATCCTTTTTTTTAAACTGGCTCTTTCATGCCACTTTCCCCCTACTATCTAATTTGTTCATTCAAAGTTTATAATTTAAAAAGGTGGGGTTTGTAAGTTTATCTAAAATATAAATTCCATTAAAATATGGATAGCTTTAAAATGGGTTTCGTATTATGTGTACAAAATAGTAATTTACTAGTTTATGTGGATTAATTAATACGTAATTACATTACAAAAATTTCATTTATTCGCTTTTCTCTAAGGTAGTGTTGACTTGCTGAATACGAAGGCTTGCTCACTACATACTTTTATTTTTAAATAAATCAATAGAAGTACCCGGTATACCGATTTAAACTTTACTAAGTACTTTACTGCTGAGGGAGATGTAGAAATAGTTACCGAAGGCTATCTAAAGTTTGATAAAAAGGATAATCTTTCTGTAGAGCAAAACCGTATTCAAAGCAAAATTCATTAATATGATTTATTTAAAGATTTAATATTTTTACAATAGATTTTGGTAAAGAATTACATTTGTACTATGATCAACACCAAAAGTTGAACTAATTCCGAAGACGATTCTAATACCTCTAGTGAGAAAAGTTTAAAACTTAATTAACTCAGATAAAATTTTCAAGTCCTGCTTACTAAAAAATTGAAAAAAGCAACATTTAGAAACTTGAAGGAATTTATTAATAAATAACCTGCGCAGATATTGTAGTGGAAAAATTGAAATGAGAGTATGAAGAAAGAAACGCATAAAAAATTTTAAAAAACGTTTCAGCGTGATATCTAAAGCTCTGTTGGGAACTTAAGCTGTGATGAGCTTTGCAAAACAGCTTATCAATATTCGCAGAGCAGTCGAGGGTGCACTAGGCATTGTTCGACGTCAATAGAACACTTGACTGGGGCTGCCATCCTCCAGGTTTCAATCTGGAGAGCGGATCTACTCGGCAAACACACCCTCCATTGTATGGAACTGAAAGGAACTAATTTTGTGGCACGCCGCGAAATCAACTTCCCTCACCTCTGATATTTAGTGGACACTTCACCGAAGCGACACTAGCTTTATGTGTTTACCAACGGATGCTAACTACACAAAAAGCTCCATGTTCGATTTCATATTTCAACTTGAATTTCATCCCTTATATTTCTAGTTAAATAAATATGCGATACCTACACATATATTGTTCGACATTAATGTCAAATAAAGCGCGGCCATTCTCTGTCAAATTAAAGTTCATTATTTATGCCGTATTAATTTTATGTCCCCGTTGATACTTCATCAAATTAACAACCAACGATTACTATTAATTTATGCAGCTTACTATTAAAGCTTCAATTAATTTACTTTTTTAGCGATTCATTTAATATTCACAAAACGCTCCAACTATTTTTATCTTAAAATTAATTATTTTGTCAACATTTTAATACAAAACTTTCAATCCGTTTAATTCCACACAATACACAATCATCGGTTTTAAAAGTCATTTGCCTGAACATTTTACAGCTAAAAATAAAAAATCAACACTTTTTTACATTTGATTTACTAAATCAATAACTAAGCTCAAATAAAACGGAAACTTTTAAGACATCGTTTATTGAGATTTAAAGTTAACAATGAAAAGTTAGCAATGGAGATAATATAAATAAATATAGAAAAGAAATGATAATGTACGGCTGACCCATTTTCAAACGCAGTAATAGTCAAATTTCCAATAATTGCCCGACTAGAAATTTTAGTGAGGCTTTAATTTGGCCCAAATAAGGCATGCCGAATTTCAAACTTGCGGGAAGTGAGGAATCCAAACTAGACTGAAGTTTGGGAAGTAACGCAGTGCCGAGGCTCTGCCTTCTTTGGCTCCCTGATTAGGTAGCGGTTTGGAAACCACACGGGAAAAAATTTTATATAATTTTCTATAAATCATCATATATAATTTTCTCTACAGCACATTTGTGGTAATTACGATCAAGTCTACTAATTTTAAGAACCTTTGAATTCGACATCTGCTTATTTCGTTGGCAATGGTAGAGCGGTATGCGATTGATTATGTCATCGATGAGTCTGAAACCGAAATATATAGCATTCTTGGGGATTTGAACCCCGGACCCCTGGATCGAGAGACTGTTTGTTTCCCCACTGATCTACGAAGCCTTCTCAAATATTTACTAAAATATGTCATTTAACCCTTCGTTAGTCACCTGAAATATCGTCCCATGCTAAGTCAATAGAGGTGGTCTACGATCGTAGACCAGGTGACTAACGAAGGGTTAAAAATGACATACTAAAATGACACAAGTTATTCTAGTTAAACTAAAAACACTATTACTTGAGAATTTGCAAACAAAATACACATAATTATATATAATTTTATATAATGTTATATAATTATATAAATTTTTTCCCGGGCTGTCAGGCATTTGAATGATATGTCGGACTTCGGCAATGCCGTAGATTTTCCAAGTGAAGCCCAACTTTGGCCAACCGAACTTTGACATACCATTGGAATGCCTGACTGGTTTGAAGTAACGGTAACCGAAGGATTACCGAAGTTTGGCATACTATTGAAATGCCTGACTGGCATGAAATGACGGTAACCGAAGGTTTGCCGAAGTTTCGTTTATCTACAGTGGAATTGATAAGCCCCCAATGAGGCGTCCCTAAGTTAGGCAAGCCAAACTTGCCCCAAATTGACTCTTCGGCAAAGCCTCACTAAATTTCTAGTTGGGTGATTTTTTGGTATTTTTGTTCTTAATAAGGTCTCTTACACACAGCCTTTTCTTTATTTTATCGAAATTAATTTTTCATCATAGAATAAGAATTTTCGGTGCCATACATTATGGTGTTAACATCCATTCCGACTAGAATGCAATGTGAGGTCTGCTTAAAGTAATGTACGGGCCTTGTGAGGTTAATATTAGGTATACTCAAATCAGATTTGCCTTATAAACTCCTAATGTTGTAGTGTAAACTATGCCAAAGTTCAATTTGCCCCATGAAAGCCTCACGAGGCTCCTATACCAAAAATGTACTTCGTACGCACAGTAAGATAAAGTCTTCGAAAAGAAAACCTTAAGAGGTCCTTACTTGGAAAATAAGAGGTTTGCCTTATTTGGTATCTTTAAGTAATTTTTTATGAGGCCCACCTCAATAACATATTATGAAAATTAATTATTATTGTAACGGATTTCCTAATCCAAATCCAATTTCCAACGAGAGCAAAAGCGGTTCGTACTCGGGTTGTGAATAATAACACACAGTTGGCCACTTATTTTACAATTACAATTTATTAACACAAAATAATAAACAAATTCTCCTTCACCAATAACTTAAACACTAGCACTTAACAATTATTTATTTACTAACTAACTAACTTACGGTTCTAATACACTAACTAATTTCTTTACACTCGTATATTTATTTAAACGATTGTCACTGGTATATTTATTTACATTTATTTATACTGATAGCGATAGCGCTTACCTCGTAGATTCACCGGGCGTACGGAGTTAGAGCGTTGACACTACACAATAACAGACTCGGTCGTAACTAAAGTGAAGAAGTGTTTCGGAGTTTATATATGTGTTGTTTAATCTATTCGGAAGCTTCGAGAAGTATCTGGGCCTTGGCCATACAGTTATTCAAGGTAATGTAGATAGAAAACTCTAGTTAGCTGTGTATTGAAAGATTATTGGGATATCTACGCTTACTCAATATCTCACGGTCGCGCGCGTGAGATAGAAGTATCTCGCGGGTGATTAAGCAAATCTATTGAGCCCGCTTCATTCATTTATCGCGTTTGCTACATTATGTATTAATTTAAGATTTTTCTACCATTATCATTACATAATATAAAACTATTTTTAAGTATCGTTTTATGGTTTATAGAAAAAAAGTTTTATCATAATTCTTGTGTTATTTATTCAAAAACATATAAGTAATCGAGAAATAAATATGCGACAAAAAAATATAAATTATTAATATTTGTCTCATATAAATTTGAATTAAGTTTGCTTGCGAATTATACATTATAAATCTTGTAAGGCTTTTTTAAGTTGTGCTTTGCATGACTCTTTATATGGCCCTATTCATTTTTGCCTAAAATGACCCCCATGGGGCTTTTCTAGTGGGTGTAAAGCGTTAAACTTGTTATTTGAACCCCATTAGGCTTCCACATTAAGACCCAATAATCAAGTTTGGTAAACCTCATCTGGCCCACATCAAGACATGCTAGTCGGGATTTGGCATAGTGATATTCGCAGAGTAAATCATAATCCAACTCAATTTCCACTTAAAATGCTAACTATAGATTCTTGACGCTTAATTCCAACGAAACAAATATTTTAAAAAATTGATTTTTTGCCATTTAATTGTCCCATGTTCCCTTAACTAAATTATTTGCCAAAATCCTGTAACATACAGTTAGATAAAAGATTACGTAGAGCCAAATAGACGAGGGAAGCTTTATTCAAATAATGCGCCTATTAAATTTGGATGTAAGTTTTTGTGCCCTACTTAATTTTTTTTGAGTAAATCCAAACAATTATTTGACCTACAAGTGTACGAGTGGTATATCAAATGAAGGTTAATAACGAATGAGTTTATTTCATTGATTTAAAACGTTTTCAAAAACTTATTGAAGCTATCTACCTACAGTAAAAATAATATAATAAACCATAAAATAGATAACATTTGTATGTGTGATTAAACGATATTAAGAAAACAAAAGTGTACTTCTCGATAAAAAACTTGTGCGTGTACTTATGTACAGTGCTCGTCAAAAGAGAATGGACATGCGAATTTAACTTGGAAGTTAAAGCTCCGAAAGTTAGAGGACCAATCTTACTTGTTATACTTTTTTGGTGTAACTAAATTAAATGTAATCACGTGTTATGTTTATTTATAGCTAAACCTCTCATTTTCGAATTAGGTAGGTATATGTTACTGCAAATCCTTTAAAAAAATCTAATTTTGGCGCCTCTTCACTTTACACCTGTAAAACAAAGCAAAAACAAAGCAAAATATGCAAAAATTAATGTCAACAAATTCAATAAATACGAGGATGTGCGCATTCGAGCGAGAAGTGGCACATTTCCGAGCGAGGGAATCAAATGAAGCGCGACGTGGAGCGGCGCGCTTTATTTTCCCGAGATCGAAATGTGCCACTTTGAGCTCGAATGTGCACACTCGGTTCTAAGCATGATTCACAATAATTAATTTACTTTCTTAGACGGCCAACTTCAATTGCCGACTTTTTGTTAGCTGTGCAGGCGCAACATCCATTGTCTTCTAAAAAGAAGTATAACTTGAAAAAAAAATTCAATAGTAATTACAACATTAACGTTAATAAAACTGCTAATTTCATTGCCTTTTAATTTTTAATCTAACCAAAATAGAAACCTGTCGGTTTTAGTTATTAAATATAATATTTAATTAACATTCATAAAAATATATTTTTAGACGAGTTATAGCATTTTAAGATTGAAAAAATTTGCACTCTTCATAAATCGATAGTTTCATTAAACTTTATTTCAAGATGTGACAATAAAATACAATCCCATTGCGTGACCGAATTAATTGAAAACGTTGTTTTATGGCTGCGATTTTATTTGCTGAGGGTCGTAGTAAATTGTACTATGAGTATGCCGTTTCTAAATTGAAATAGCAAAAATTATGACATATTATTTTCGAATAATACGATCGTTTTAATTAGTTTACATATTCCATAAATTTCCGCTTTTTTTCTACATTCACACCACTGTAAAATCAAATATTTAAAAATAAACCGTCTAGTTTTGACTTCATCGAAATCCCTTATTACACATAAACGCTCGAGTTTAAATTGTATTTAGATAAGATTTTTCTTACGCTTTATCAAGAAATGCACCATTCATTTATTTATAACAAAAAGAATCGGGATTATATTGCTACACCAAAAAGCGAACATGAAAGTTTCGTATGACATTTGGGAAACAACGATTTAACTTCAAACTGTAACTTTAATAGAGTTTAGAAAGAATTTTCCAATAAGAGATCCTTAGTTTTCCTTTCTCAAATCGAATTTGACATTTATAACTTAAAAAAATGGTTTAAGAGTTTTTATCCTTTGTTCTCTTTGCAGTACACAACAATTTACGGTGGATTAAACAGAATTCGACGTATTTATTATAATTTAAAATCAAATTCAATTCAATACCCTTCAAAAGTTACTTTAAAAAAAATGGATATCTATGTAAAAAGTAAAGCGCGAAATTTGCAAACGAAAAGCTATTAGCAAAATGAAAATATTTAAAGACGGAATAAAATTGTAAATGAATTCAACGTTACATTGACTTCTTTTGCAACTTTTGTGACAATTCTTTCGCTCGTGATCGTGAAAATTAGAACAGTAAAACCCTGTTAGCTGTTAAACCCAACCTGTAAAAACGCGAACTATAAAATGGTAAGTCGCCTGTTCAGAATCGAATCGTACAGATCGAGTTTCACAGCTACAAAAGATTTTAGTGACCGTATTTTATCTCCACTTTTATTTAACTAATACACTAAACTCAAATTTTTTTCTATTTTAGATAAAGAATTTTGCAATGGGGCATTTTTAAACTTTGTTTGCTTTTACATGCCTACTATCACATTGCAATGTTTGTCATAATTTTCATCTTTGCTCTTATAGGTAAATTCAAGAATTATTAAACATCTAATAATTAAAGAAAAATAAGTTTTCTCTAAAAGATTTACTTAAATTAATTATAGATTTACTTAATACAAAATATTCTTAAAATTTTGAGCATAAAATAAAGATTTGAGAACAATAACTTATAGAGCAAAACGTCCAGTGAATGACAGATTTGTTGCATCGAAAGCTATTTTGATAAAAAAAAATATTAAATTTGGTCATAAACTTTATAAAATTAACTATAACGAGCATAAAATGTTGAGTCCAATAAATGATCTTTTCGTCTTAATAATGACCGGGCATATACCCCAGGAAAGACCAATTAATAAAATTTATAAAGTTTTTTAAAATTTGTTTTAAACACTGCTTCGTTTAGTTTTTATATTAATATTCTTTTTAGTATTCAATACATGACAGACTTTGTTGATGCTTAAGAGGTTACGCCCATCGTTGTTAATTGCATCCCTCAAAGCTTCAACATTATATTGACATATAGCAAACTACAATAGAAAGTTTATTATTTTACCTATACACTTCTATATTAGTTTTACTTTTGTACTCAAATGAAAAAGGAGACATACAAGATTGCATAAAAAAATATATCATAAATATATTTTATTGTTTTTAATTGCTATAAACATTATTTTTCGTAACGGTCATCCACTGGTAGGGGGTCACAGACTGGACGGTTTACCCTATATAAAACTATGTATTAATCAAATAAAATTGGTTGCAGTATAAAACATACAAAACGCAAGTACAAAAAGAATCGGGCACCACTTATGATGTCATGTTACGGGTTTTTGATGGCTCCAAATACACCTAAAGCATATTTTAATGTGATTAAACTTATTTGTATTTAAAACAATACATAAGACAATGGAAGAATCATTTTTTATCGAGCCACGACACCTAGAAGTAAAAATACATAGTTTTTTTTAAACGTTAAAAATGAAAATTAGTTTTAAACTATCAAGCACCATACAATTCCACAAAGTTCAGTTTACGATAGTAGAAACCGCTTTAAAAATCAAAGCCGATTCAAATAATTGACATAAAGCGGGAGATCTAATTTATCAAATTAAAATAAACAATTAAAAACATTCAATAACTTGTGCTACTCAAATTAGAAGGTAGTTATCGGAAAGAATAGATAAACAAAATACTGTCGAAACAGAAAAACTCATAAGAACATGCAAAATAAATACATTAAGATGAATAGTAGAGAAGCAAAGGTCAGATATAAGTGAACAATGTGATATAAACGACATCAAGAAATTTTTAAAGAAACGAAAGAAAAGTGGAGCAATTTTGTAAACAAGGTCATTGAAAACCGTTTGATCAAAATAACACGAATTTGAAACTGCTGAGGTAGCGTAACCCAGGAAGACCGCCAAAAATATAGGTAGATAGTTGGTTAACTTCATCAGACGAAACAACAAAGATGAAAGCTTAAAAAAAAAGAAGCTAAATGCCAAAATAAAAGAAGAAGAAGAAGGATTTATTCATGGAAATATGCATACTGGACTATACAGGGTGGGGAAAAAGTTCCCGGAATTTTGTTTTTGCCGTCTTTATCGTTGTCATAGTGATTTTATGTGAATATAAATAATTTTATCGAATTCTTCGTATAATTTTAGACTAGAAAAAAATTTAGTTAGTTGTTTATTTTTCGTTCTGTTGACGTTATGACTCGTGAAAGTGAACGAAAAAATGTCGTTGAATGCTGGGTGCTTTTTACTGGGGAGAAAATTTTCACGGTCGAATTGTTCCATAAGCGCCAAAACCATCAACAGCTGCTCAAGAATGGTCAGCAGAAGACCATCACCTAAACAACCAACAGTCGTAGTCATTTCCGGGCTTTGGTGATGGTCTGGGGCGGTATTTGCACGACTCGGAAAACGCCATTGGTTTTCATTCCAAGAAACGTGAAAATCAATGCGGACAAGTATCAACAGCTAATTCTACAACATGTTTTTGAGTCGTAGGCCTCTCAACACTTTGAAGCAGACGGATTAGGCCTTCAAAAAGACTGTACTCCGGCCCATTGTGCCAAATCAACGATAGCCGTCTGCAAACTGTTGTTTTACGGTTCCTGGGGTACAAACGTTTGGACGCCATACTCACCAGATCTCAACTCCATGAACTTTTCTGTGTGGTCTATCCTGGACTAAAAAGTCTCAGGAAGACGGTACACTACAGTAGAATAGCTGGAAGTGAGGTTAACACATGCCTTGGGCGCAATTACAATAGAAAAGTGTGCGACCATTGTCGGAAATTATCAGAAGCGCTTGCATAAATGCATTAAGGCCAAAGGAAGGAATTTTGAACATTTTTTGTAATTTTTTTTTAAATTTATTGTTATTGAACTAATAAAATTTATTATTCGTTTAGTTGCATAAATTAATTTATTTATATAGTACTATTATACTGTTAAAATATTTTTAAAAATTCCGGGAACTTTTTCCCCACTCTGTATGTACAACCGTACTAGAAAATGATTTCTTATACTTAAACTACAAAAAAATTCATATAACAACGTTTAGTTAGATCAAGATAACGATCCTAAGCATAAGTGCTTATAGCGTTTTGTTTTTATAATTATTGAATAGCGTTCGAAACACTTTCCCAATTCTCCAACCTTCATTTATGGGCACATTTAAAGAAAGTATAGAACTCGACTTCACGAGAAGAAGTCTACACCTAACACGACAAGATCGAGAATGGAATGAGTATGGAGATGAATGAATATCACAAGCTCGATTACAAAAATTTTGGAAAATCGTGCACTCCACTGAGATGAACACGTACAACGCATGCCGTAACATAGGTGGGCTAAAATAATGACGCGATGGTCTCGACGGGGGAGAAACAAAGGGGTAGCCCTTACCACGGTAAAATATATAAAATCAGCAATGCGTTACAGAGGTTTACAGACAGGGTATTGGGAAAACAAAGAAAGATAGAAACAAAAGACAACAAGCTCATAACCAAAAAAGAAAGAAAAGAGAATAAATGTGATAGCTTCTGTGCCTTGTAAATTGTAGTGTTTGAAAAAATACATAAATAAATAGCAACAATAGATTAGTTTTGAAATATTTTTGTTTTTATTTGTACATAAGT
Organism: Sinopyrophorus schimmeli; assembly: GCA_036325965.1. Classification (NCBI taxonomy): domain Eukaryota; kingdom Metazoa; phylum Arthropoda; class Insecta; order Coleoptera; family Elateridae; genus Sinopyrophorus; species Sinopyrophorus schimmeli. Next base: position 78,229 of record JARFIZ010000139.1, read on the forward strand.
TGTATCCGAATACTTTTGTATCTTTCGTTTTTTGTATTATTTTTTTTGTTTATAAATTTATTTTTTAGAAAATAAATTTTGTGTAATGATCTTTATTTTGCCATTTTTCTTATTGTTAGTGGATTTTTTTTTTAATTGATACTTTGATACAGCTAGAAATAATCATAAACTATTTTCTAAGTGTCCGAATAATTTTTTTATTTGACTGTACATAAAAAAGATAAATTTATATTTCCGTTTTAGTTTTTTTATTTTTATTGTCTTTTATTAATTAAAAACTGTCTTTATAGAAAATTGTAAAGTAAAAGTTCATTTAAATTTAATCAAACTCAAATCTATTCAAAATCATCCTGAGAATTGTTTTTAATCTAAATTGTGGCTCTAAAGTTATTAATTGCAATAGTTTTAACAACTCTAAAGAGAAATAAACAAATTTGCAAACTCTTATCTTACAGAAGGAGCAACTTGGAAAATAATTAATATATTCGCGTTATTAAGTTGGAAGTAGACGCAAAATTTATTTTTCGATTCAAAACATAAAATGGGTCTGATAAAGATTTTGCTTTCAACGTAGAAGTGACATATTGAAGAAGGGAAACTTCGTATTTCAGATGAGATCTATCTAAAAAGGAAGAACATGGTTATTTAGAATTCGTTTCTTTCTCGTGGCAACGCGCTGTCCTACAAGTCTCGTTCTTTAAAATATAAATTACAAACATTTTAAATGATTATCGAAAAATGGGGCTTATGTGAAATATTAAGTAGATTTTTCGAAGGCGATAGTGTTCAATGTCTGGCAACATCTGTGATAAAGAAAATGCTTTAAAAGAGAAATTGTTAATCGATTGCTTTTGCTCTCTTCAAGAACTCGACGTATTTTTATAAGTTTTTCTCTATTGCGGCTACAGATACCTTTTTAGATGAAATAAATATCGATTCGGTTTACTCTAGTGCTTTGCCTCTTTTTTTTTCTATTTCTTTAGTTTTTCTGGCCGCGAGCAATTTCTGCAATAGTAATCAGAGAAGAACTAGAAAGAAGTCGGTCAACTTCTCAGCAAAATCAAACTTTACGACGCTGCACAATAATCTCTCCAACTTTAAAAAGCATTCTGCATGAAAAGCCAGCGTGGTGAGGATGCAGGAGACAATATATTAAGCAATAAATAAATCAGTCTGTCTTCCTTCGGGATCCCTTTCATTACGCCACGATAAGATCATAAAACAACACATAAACTCACCACCCAGCTCTGCTGCTATTACACTTTAGAATTATTACGAGTAGTTGTAAACGTGAACGGGTTCTCTTTGAAAGCTTAATATGTAAAAGCACTAAATGTGGAAACTGTATTTTCGAGTATAAAATTTACCACATTGTCTTCGGTATTGATTGGCCCGATAATATAAAGAAAGCACCATTAAATTATGAACTATGCCGGTTTTGAGATAATAAAAAAGTCTGCACATTCATTCGTAGCAATTTTATGCGATACCAGTAATATAATATTAACTTTGGTGCTATTCCGAGAATCTTTCTGGCGGGTTGAGACGACCGAAGCGCATCGGCGGTATTTGATGCGGTAAATTTACGTCTCCAAGCTTGGAAATTGCAAAATGGCTCGACATTTTCTGGCTTTCGGATATCTGACATTTTCTCATTGCGAGTGTATTGAATATTCCATCATACGTTACATATATTGACATTTAATTCGTATTTACAAAAGATATACCACACATCAAATGACTTGCGAAAATTCATCGATTTCCATATATATTTCCAGTACCCCTTTACATAATATTAAGTTATGCTACGATATGGTCGGAAGAAATTTTATTCGTGCGGTTTGAATCGGCGATTATAAAAATTCTGCATGAACTTCGAAAATATTTAAGAGGAATTACAATTACATTGGCACACAAAAATAAAAAAGTGGTCAGTACTTTTGACCAGAGCTACCTAGGGTTATGTATTTCGATGCCCTGAATCCGAATTTGAGGTCGGTTTACTCAATATAGGGTAGACTGGGTACGGTTGTAACAATTTTTTTTTAACTGCCCACAGCACAGCTATTACAGCTGTAAGCAACGATCAAAGCCTTTGAAATAAAAGCATAGTCATTTGTCTTTATATTAATATCAAAATCAGTAGCTCAGGTAAAACATTTTGGCAGGAATATGTCATTTTAATCAGTGTGTGCGATTGTTACAATCGACCCCATACCAGGGGCGGTTGTAACACTAATGGGGGGCAGTTGTAACACTTAAAAATAATACGTAAATCACGCGATTAGAATCAGTTTTATTTATAAAAAATACCAAAATGTATTTAACACAAATTAACAATATTTAAGGCACATTAAAAGAGTCTTTTTAAATATTTATTAGAACTAAACTAAAATAAATCAACAGAAATAATATTTCTTCTTTGGAGTGTTTTACTCTAATACTTTTATAATCAGACACGCCAAACAAAAATAATCTCTAAGTAATAATTAAACAAAACTAATTAACAAAATCTGAATTTAAACAAAATATTTTTTCCTTATATTTAATCAGACTCATCGCAGTTATGGCACATATAGTATCTAATCCCATTAGTACAGGCTACGTGAGATCATTGCTTGCAGCCCTCTTGACACTGAATCCAACTCTCTTCAGATCGACTCGCTGTATACGTCTCTAGGCAAAGAAGGCAATAATATTCTTCTTATGATGATTCTGGTGGTGTATCAGTTTTCTTTTTCTTTGGCTTACCTTTCCCTTTGCCTTTCTTTGTCTTTTCAGTAGATGGCTCAAATAAAATTAATGTTACTACCGTCCCCATAAATGTCGTTACAACCGTCCCCAGCCCTCCATTTTGGTAATAAGATTGTCACAATAACGAGATAGCATAACCTATACAAAAACAAATCGGCTTACTATAATCTCTAAAATACGACGATTACATAAGCACATTTTCAAATACGATAATTATATTAATATTTAAGTTATATCATAAAAAAATTCGCCAAAAATACTTACTTTTGGTTGGCAAAACACAATAGGCCTCTCTGTAAGTGTAATTACCGCGCGAAATGTGACGCAACATTGGGAATCGTGTCAGAACTTGTTCCCCGCAAACCCCTCTACTAGTAATCCTCGCCTACCGCGCATAGTCTCGATGATACCCGAGTTGTTACAACCGTACCCTGTTACAACCGTACCCAATCTACCCTACCTCTAAAATTTTGAGTAAATTGCAAAAAACCACTAAAAATTGCAGTTATGAAAATGAAGAAAATTTGATTAAACTAGATCAAATCTTCTTTATATGTATATTTTGATGAAATGAATCCAAATTCAAAGTCTCTTAATCTCGATCATTAATATACTTATCCAAAATCGTAAAAAATAGTAAAAAAGTAGTAGAGCATAGCCAAAAATATCACGAGCACACAGAAAAAAGTGGTCAGTAATTTTGACCAGAGCTACCTAGGGTTATGTATTTCGATGCGCTGAATCCAAATCCGAAGTCCGTTTGGCCCGTACGCCTCCAAAATTTTGAGTAAATTGCAAAAATTGCTTCAATTGGCTAAAAATTGTATTTTTTTGAAATTTACTCAAAATTTTAGAGGTATATTGGGTAAACCGACCTCAAATTCGGATTCAGGGCATCAAAATACATAATCCTAGGTGGGTCTGGTCAAAAGTACTTTTTTATACATAAAATTCATTCACTTTTAGTCCAACCACAAACGTTTTACTTGTAATTTTGAAATTCCCTCATTTATGTTGCCATGGTGAATAAAAAAATTAAGTCGATATCTTTTGTAGTTTTTGTAAAAAATATATCACTTTTCAGGAAAGCAAAAAAACTAAAATCGTGCGATTTTTCTACTTTGAAGCATTATTTAAAAAAATCTATTTTTAAAGTTATACTTCTCTTGGCGCGTTAAGGGTAAAATTTTAACAAGCAACGGAAGTTGCGCGGTACTGGTACCAAAAATTTGATAGCATAAACTTAGAAATCTAAAAAAGTTAATTAACTATTGTGAATCATGCTTAAAACCGAGTGTGCACATTCGACCTCAAAGTGGCACATTCCGATCTCGGGAAAAATCTATAAAATAATAATCAGCACTAGTAATAACAATTTACGACAATAATAATGCCTTTTTCTCGGTTTCCTTCAAGGGAATTTTGAAACAACAATCTATTTCTAATATCTCAAAAAAATTAATGGTTCTGTTAAATTTCTCTGTTATCAGTTTTCCAAAAGTTGACTTTTATAATTGATGAGATAACTGCATTCACATTTAAAAAATCAACTTATTTTTCCAAGGCAATTAAATATCCGAAATAAGATTCTGATACCTAAATATTTATTTAAATTATTTTTTCGGGCATCTTAAAAATATTTGAATATTATTTTAGTAAGGATATAAATGTTGCCCGTCGCATTCTTTAGAAAATATTTGCATTTCTTCGGAAGAAAAAAAAATGACGCCGGATCTTTTATGCAGTACTTTATTTGTTTTTGAAATACACAGCTGCGATATTAATATTTTATTATATTAAAGCCGATGTTTTATGATATTCATTATTCAGCTTGTCATAGGAAATGACATTCTTATTAGAGTTTTATAAAAGAAAAACAGTAGAATATTTCAGGATGACTCTTCGCGCAACGCTCTTGATGTTTATCCAGAACTTTGTTTTTTCAGGTCCACAAAAAAATTATAGTGGGTATAAAAGTGGTTGTTGATAAAACCTGATTAAATAGAATAACGGTAAAAATATGATGACTAATAGATTGTCGACTATAACTCGTTTTTTAGAGCGGAACAAATATATATGTTATTTTATGTTATATTTCTTCAACTAAACTTTATTTCTGTGCGCTTTTTTTGCTAACGGTGGCTTTTCGATAAAATATTGATGGAAAGTATTTTGGTATTGTGTTGACGAAAATCCAATAACGATTTATTGAACTGTCAAAGCTTTACGTTTTTTAACGATTTTTGTATAATAATCAGACTTGGGGCGTGGTGAACATGAATAAATGCGACCACCAAACAAATGTTAATTTATTCTCGAAGAATAATTTAAAACCAAGATGAAATCTCTAATTTTTTCCCCCGAACAATAATAGTTTACACAGTTCTATCAAAACAGAATGGTTTTAGAAAAAAAAACAACTGAACAAGCATTAATTTAAAAAAGAAGGATTTAGTTTTCAGCGATTAAAAAGAATTAAGAGAAAATGGGTGAATCCAGTATTTTTGTAAAACTAACGTGTTGGTAAAAAAGAAATTTCCGTTGTTTAATGGAAAATAAAACTCAATTTTTGCAGATAGTACAAAGAATGAATTTTAATTAACTACAAATCTGTCATTTTTTTTAATGACCTTTTGCCATTTTTTTGGAAGTTTCTTGATTTTATTTCCATAGAACTTCTGGTACTTATCAACAGCGGCGGCTTTAGCAAATTTTTAGGTTGTGCGAAATCTCATTAAAGCGCCCCAAATGTGCAATCACTTATACGTCATTATGCGAAGACGATCTATCGCTGTATTTTCAGCGTACCCCTATGAAGGTGTCCGGTGTGGTCGCACCGTTCACACCGCTCTAGAACCGCCACTGTTTCTCAGCAAAAACTGAAAAATTTTAGCATTTAAAGAGTGTTGTAAAGATCGAAATAAATGGTAATCTGATGGTGCAACGTCAGGGCTATATGGTGGATGTGACATCAGGTCCCAACCAAGCTGCAATAATCTTTGACGAGTTAGTAAAGCTATGTGAGGTTGAGCGTTGTCACGGTGGAATAAAAACTCTTTACAATTAGCCAATTCTGCTCATTTATCTTTGATTGCTTCCTCCAATGTCATCAGTTGTCGACAGTAAATATATGAATTGATTGGTTGGTATTTTAGAAGCAACTTAAAATATCTTTATAATCTGACCGATATGAAATCAGATCTTTCTTTGATGCAATTTAGTTATTGATGTAGCTTGTGCTGTATCACGCTTGGGCCATGATCGTTTTCAACTAATGTTATTGTATAGGGAAAGAAAGTTTTTGCGAATACTACTATGATTTATGGGTGTTATGGCCATACTGTATGGGAGGGATTTTTTATGTGTTTTAAAATTGTATATTTATATGATTTGACCATTATGTTTGAATTATAGTATTTGGAAATTTATTGTCCATAAATATTATAAGATTGATACCAATATTGATAAATAGAAAAAATATATGAGGACAGAATATTAATAATTAATCATATCATTGCGACAGCGTATTGAGATTTAGAATAATGTTTTAGTCTGTCTCAATGCCATACCAGTATGGTTATAAACGTCATACATTTTTTTTGTGTAGATCATCCGTTTTTCATCGGTGATGATTCGTTTGAACTAAGGGTGGATTTTGTTTTGTTTGGGATGTATATAATGACAAATACTTATTCGTTGTGTTAAATTAATCTCTTTCAATCCATTTGGAACCCAAATATCAAGTTTCTTAATAAGTCTAAGACATTTTAAATGATTTTAGATCCTTCTGCAATCTGCGTCGATTATACTTTTGGTTTAATCATTATCAACTACAGTTGGTCGATCAGAACGTTGATGATATTTAAGTGAAATTTTTGAAAACAAAATTTTGCAAAACAATTTTCACATGTGCGTTTTATTGAGCATCTATTACCATAAACTTCACATAAGTAAATATGAGCTTTTACAGAAGTAAAAAAACAAAATATAACAAAAATATTCGATTTTGCGTGCATGTTAAATTTGACACTGAACTAACAAATGTAAACCAAATACAAAGTAATTTGTTTCTAAAGTAAGTTAAAAGTCAAGACAGTCAATCGTCAAACGCAAGAAATTATAACATTGACCGAAGCGATTTGAAAAAAGTGTAACGCCATCCAATTTTGAAAGCTGAAATTGCTTTTTTGCCAATCCAATAATTTTGATAATTTTATAAACGCCTAAAAGTTTGAATTAAATCTTAAGTGTTTCATATCTTTATCGTTATTTATAATATTTCAATAAAAAATGCCTAGAAAAAACGTCGGAGAGATTATAAATCAGTTATGAAGATCAAAGAAGGGCTTTTGCGTATATTCGGATCCAAATAATTCGATTTAAACAATTTGCTATATTTTTTTTTGACCACGCCATGATTAATGCTGAAGCTTAATTTCTACTCAAAAAGCGCCTTTTAATTATTTTCACTGCAAATGTGATTGATTATCTACTTTAAAAATATTCAGAACAGTTTGAAAAAAAAAACCTTTTTTCACAACACTTCACTCGGTCTACGTGGTATTCAATGAAATTACACAACAATTATATTCAAAAAGAAGTAGAATTTAAAACTTGTTAAAAAGAAAAAATTGATTTGTTAATTTTAATTAAACACTTTACTGTTATAATGTAAGTTTTCATCTTGAAATTGAAATTTAAATGTCCAATTAAATATGTATATAAGAATGATTCCGGCGATTTATTTTCCAATTTATATTTTTAATATGAATTTGAACAAAAAATTGGGTTAAGTAAATATTCGGAGCGTTTTTAAAATATTTAAATTTATGCAATTAACTAAAATTGATATTGAAATTTCTTTTATTGTTGTTAATTAACGTGATTTCGAATTCAAGTTTATTTTATCGTCGGGTATCTGGGCGATGCATCTGCATTTTCGTTTCGTGTTTTATAAAATTCACAATATCGAACTTAATTTAAAGCAGACAGCAAATAATTCCGAATTTTCTAAGGTTATACTCGGAAGTTTCAAACATTTGATTCAAAAGTGCTGGTTAATTATCTTATCACTACATAGGATAATTGAGTTTCTTTCAAACTTAAATTGCTTTATTCGCATTTTGTTACTCCCACTTTACATCTCCATTTAACTTAAGCTAACTTAAAACTTTTAAAACAAAACCACCGTGGATAATTGCACTTGTTTAAAACTAAATAAAATTTATTTTCCCTTATTCCCCGGCGTCTTCACTTCGCGCGAAAGAAATAGGCACGTCGACGTGCTTTAACCGGCGGTGCTACGTTTTAAATATGAGAAAGAGGTGCGAAACAATTCTAAGCGAATTATTAACGGAGAAAAAAGTCTCAAAATTAAAACGGCTTTCCCCTAAACAATTTTCGTCCGGGCTCGCGATGATAATTCAGATAAACAGCGACGAAAATAACTTTCCAAAACAGAAAACAATTATTTAATTTAGAGTTTGTAACTGCTGAATAACTCTTAAAATTCCTTCTTTTTTTTTGTATAAGGCGCCATAAAAGTGATTTACGTTAATTAAGAAAATTGTTGGAAGCGGAGGAAAAAATCTAAAACCGCTAAAAGGTCTTTTAGTTTAAAAGGCTTCGTTTAATCGATATACAACAAGCAGGGAATGAAAATGTAACAAATATCGAATGAGAGTAAGAGAAAAATTCCGGGTTAGTCCGGGGACTCCGGGCCGGTCGCTTGCAGCTGACGGGCTTGTATTTATCACCATTTCTGCGGCTATAATTCTGACCACTCCTACTAAGCTTAACGGAACGAATATACTTTTATAAGCTTTGTTATCGTACAATATTATATGACTAACACTGGAACTTTTAATGTGCAATACTGCAGTGGTAACATTGGAATTATTTTAATGTTTTTGATAAAGAGTTTATGGCAACATTTTATATAGTTGTAAAATTGAATATTTTGTTAATCGTCTGCATATTAGGGCATTAAAGGCACTTTTATTATTTTTTTCTTTGTTAGCATAACTAAACTTTTAATGTAGCTATCTATTCGTGGTAGTTAGCAACTCATAAATCTATTTAGTATTTATTTATATCAGTGGTTTACAAACTATATTTTACTGCGCCTCCTTTATAAACATGCGTGAGACTTTCGCGCGTTAGAAGTAAAACTTCTTGGGTCTTAGAAACACTCGATTTTTTGCATTGCTTTCTTTGCATTTGTGGACGATTTTATTATTTCATAATTAGAAAATGGTTATATGAAATTTAATTAACGAAAATCTTCTTCAATTAAATGAAATATTTCTTTTAAACATCAATGTCCATTAATTCATCGTCTAAGAATGAAATTATAGGTTTATGATATCTGAAATAGGGTTCAAAAAATTTAAACGGTAGATTTTGTAAATAATGAGAGAATACTGCGTCGATGATTGTAGACTGCTAGTTGGAATGCTACGTAAACAAAAAGTATACACTGCGCAAGCGTGTACCATGCGTGCGTACCATGCATTTCACAAAGAAAGTAAAAACAATTCTTTAACGGTCAATTGAAGTCGGAGAAGGAGAAGCGTTTTTGCTTTTTATTCCATCTAGGACAATTACCCCTGGCGCACCTAAAGAAGTTTTACTTTATAAAATTTAATCTTGACGTTTTTCCATTGTACACTTGTTCCCCGATTTACGCGGCATATAGATTCTGGAGAAAACCATGTAAATCTAAATCATATTTTTTTGTATGGAAAACCGTGTAAATCGAAAAAAAAAACAAAATATTGTAGCGAATGCGATAGATTAACCTGATGAAATGCTCGAGAAAGATCTATCGTATAGCGAGTCCAAGATCTTGCACGCCGTGTATCGTTGAAACCGGAGAATTCTCTCGACATCTCCAGAAGCTGTGATACCGGTAACGAAATACACATATAAGCGGGCCCGATTGCGGTAATATTCCGTTCCGTGAGGTTCTCTGCTCAGCTGGTTCTCGGTGAAATTTAAAGTGATCTCTCACGCGCGGTAAAAATGAATAAATATAAGTATCAATAAATTAAACAGTCAGTAAATTAGTAAGTAAGTTAAATAATTATTAAGTAAATCCTCTAGTATTATAGTTATTGTTGTAAATAAGTTGTTAATTTTTTGGTTAATTAAATTTTATTTTTTTTTTAAATAAGTGGTCGACTGTTAATATTTGCAACCCTAGTTCAAAACCTAACGAAATCGTTACAATATGCATAAATTGGCCAGTTGCTTTTACAAATTAATTAATTTTTCTTACGTAAAATAGTTGGAATTTTTTTAGTGTATCCGTTTACCAAAAAATACTACGTATCTATGATATAACAGTAGGTATGTATATCAAATTCATAAGTATCCATATGCATTTTCCACTTTTATTTTTCATTGAAACAAATGACTAAATTATGCACATTTAACTTTTCTTTTGATTTACAGTTTTCTGAGGAACCTGTCAAACGGGGTTTAGTACTATTTTAGATGAATTATTTTTGTCTGTATAAAAATAAAGGCAATTCCTTTTTTTTGCTATAATATTAGTTATACAACAAATTCTCTTAAAAGATAACTAAAAATACATATCTTGTATAGCAAAAGAGTCATGACCATAAGCGGAGCATTTCCCCCCGCTTGTGTGCAAAGGTTTGACCTGATTTCCTGTAGGAACATCACGTCGGGCGTACGATGGTAAAAAAATAAAAATTCTAAACAAACGGAAAGGTGTTGAAATTTCAGTTTGAAAGAAAAATATTTTTTTTGCAAAACAGCGATTGTAACCAAGATGAACTAACATTTACCACAACACATACATGGAAACAGCATACTAATGATTTGACAAAATATTTGCAACTTGTTTTGTCTCAAACAGCAGCAATATACTACGTAAACTGCATTTCCAAGAGAATTGTCATTTGATTTCAACAATATTAATCAAACGCAGATTTGTATGAACTCTAATTGTCTTCATCATCACTGCTCTCATATGGCACAATGTCTTCGAAAAAGTCTGCCTTCATTTTCCTATAGATGTTTGAAAGACTCATGACTACGCTAATGCACGAAGGAGGAGTTATAAATCAGGAAAGATGACGAGTGGTAAAAATATACTACCCAAATCAAAAAGTTATACTGAAGTTAAAATACAATTGTCTTAAAAAAGACAAATTGTTTTTAAATAAACGTACGCCAAGAAAAACAATCGAAAAAATAAATCTAAATAAATCACTATGTAAGATCTTCACGCCACGAGAACAAGGTTAAAAATAAACCCATATTAAAGCGAATGTTTCTAGGTTGTAGAGTAGGTTGTTTCTTGTGTAGAAAGGGTAACCCTGCGTGTTTTGGTTCTTCGCGCAATGTTCATGAGTTTTTCAAACATCTATAGAAGCCAGTTCCAAAACCCTTCCACGACTTGCACATGACTGCGCAAGCGCAGTTGTCTAAATCTCGTACGTGACCCTTGGGCCACTGCGCCCAATAGCAAAAATGCATGTTTTAAATAGCTATTTCTATCTGTTGTAGTTGCCATCTGTTATCAATAATTTGACCATGTTGCCGACGATATATTTGAGTAATTATTTTTTTGGCTAGTAACTACAAATGTCAGCAACTAAACTTCGTGGTCAAATTTTTGCACACACCCCAGGGGGATTTTTGTCTCTTATGGTCATGGCTCTTTATATTTTAAATAATTTCTATTGTTGAAAATTTCTGAAATTTGCTTTTTTGTAAAATATAAAACGAACGCGTGTAAAACAAGTAACTTGTAAATCGAAAAATAGGTGTAGTGTTTAATATACGACAGATTTTAGTTAAAAGTCGAGTCTAATTTGATTTCTGGAAAATCTGTACTTTTTGCTCAAATGCGCACATACGTCGTGTTATTTGGATACATTAATCTTTTTATTAAATTCAAATATTAATGTTAACAAATTCAATAAATACTAGGATGTGCACACTCGGTCTTAAGCATGATTCACAGTAAATAATTTACTTTCCAAATAATTTTAACTAACAATTACAAGACCATTTAAATACCAGGATGTGCACATTCTAGCGAAAAACGAGGGAAGCAAATTAATACGGAATGATACGGAGCGGCGTGCATTATTTTCTAAAATTTGTTAAATTAATTTATTTAAAATGGACAAAAACTTCTTAATTAAAAGTTCCATAATAGTATTTCTACCAGAAACCAAATCTTTGGCAGAAATGTACATATATTTTAAATAGTTTTTCTCCTTGAAAGTTTTGGAATTTGTTTATTTTTGTAAACCTTGAAAACAAGTAGCGTGTAAATAGAGGGATAGCTATATTTCATAAAATAATACAGTTCATTTTTCAGAAGAAAAAAATGTATTAATACAAAAATTACCTACATTTTTGTAAAACTTTTTGCACCTCCCTTTGCACTAGTCCGCGACTCCCCAGGGAGACGCGCGCCCCAGTTTGAAATTCACTGATTTATATTTACGAGCTAAATGGTACACAATTTTATCGAACCCAATGAACTCAATGAAAATCTTGCCAATGAGAAATATATCAAAACTTTTATGCAATCGATTTCTCTGAAACATTCATTTAAAAATTCGCGTATTGTTCGATTTACAACAAAATAAAATTTCGATAATAAAAAACCAAAAGGCCATTGGTATAAGTTTTCAATCTAAAATAGTAAAATTAGGTGTAGAAACAAATTAGATTAATTTTTTATTTTTATTAGGTTTTCCTGCAGGTAAAAGTATAGTCGCCTAACTTTACAAATGTGGTTCTCTGGATTTTGATGGAGATGTTATCCATTTCGAATTATCGCAAGAATACTGATCTGTAGCATAGATACGTTTCGCTTTATTTTTAAAAAATTATTTTAAAGTTTTTTAGAATAGCAAAAAAAACACTCAATCTTTTAAGCAGACTAGTAAGCTATTGTTATAAGGGACAACACTGTTTTTACTGGGAGGGTCGTTACTGTGTTAAGGCTACGATTGAAACATGTGCAGTACCCGGAAAAGTTTGGAAAAGCGAGTAAAGATCTTTGGAAACATCCAACGAACAGTTCAAACTAATGTAAGACAAAAAAATATATTATACAATTTGATAATAAGTAGAAGCAAGAAGCACCTTCTAAAAATACGTAATTAAAGAAATAAGACAAATCTTTAAATTTACAAAACAAAATTTCCATAATTTTGAAATAACAGAAAGCATGCTCTTTTTTGATGCAATTCCAGCTTTGGATATGGCTTGTGCTAGTTGATCACGCTTGGACCATGCTAGTTTTCGATCAATGTTATTGTAGACAAATTATTTTACATCATCAGTGATGATTCGCTTTAAAGAAGGATGGATTTCATTATGTTTGAGATCCATATCACGAATACTCATTTGTTGTGTTAAATGAATCTCTTTCAATTCATGTGAAACACAAAAATCGAGTTTCTTAACAAGTCCAAAACTACTTAAATGATTTTCGATTGTTGTGTGGAATACATTTAACCCCTCTGCAATCTCTCTCACAGTTATATAACGATTTGATTCAATTATGACTTTGATTTGATCATTATTAACTTCAGTTGATCGACCAGAACGTTGGTCCTCTTTAAGTGAAAAATTATCAAAACGGAATTTTTTAAACTAATCCTGACATGTGTATTCTGATAAGCAATCATCACCATAAACTTTACATAAATCTGAGAATCTTATTTACCTTTGCAGAAAGAAAAAGGAAAAAAAATACGAAATTATTCGTTTTTGCTTTCCATGTTAAATTTGACACTGACCCAACAACTATGTCCATATAAACTGTCCGATGTAATTAATTTTTAAGAATAGTAATGCCGTCTTTGTGTAATTCGAGTAAGTACAGTGATATTCGAGAATTATCTATAGATACTTCAGTTGTAAAAAAATTTGTATCAATTTGTAGCTCTATAAAATTTTTGCTTATATGTAGAGTTATTTAATCATATTCAGTTAATAAAATTGTGAAAACTAAAAACATCAGAAAAAAGCACTCTATTGGTTAATTCAAACATTCAAAAAGATTTAAAACTAATTTTAGACATAAAAATTTCCAACATATAGTAAAAAAACCATCTATCACAAAAATTTTTTAGAACTTTGAATTTGTGTTTAATTTTTCAGAAAAATTATTTGGTCGTGTTTCTAATATTCACGGTTTAAAAAATTAACGATTTTTATTTGGTGATAATATCCAAAAATCGTAATTTGATAAAACATTTTGATCTCTTCAATTTCAAAAAAAAAGCAAAACCCGTCTGGTCATTTACACGACGCCTTAATCAAGGTTCTTGAAAAGCCCATCAGTCACACATAAATGTTTCTTACATTATTTTAAATGAGAAAAAGGATAATTTAGAAAAATGGTCTTCAACAGTTTCATTTATCATTTTGTCTCCTTCAGCAGAGCGCAGGAGGCAAATAAATAAATAAACAGAAAAGTTTCGCGTTAGCAACGTCTAAAACGATGCAAAGGCGTAATTTCATTCAAATTTCTAAAGAGAAATGTAAATAACTTATATGTCGGTAAAGCAATTTAGATGTCAACCAGATTTTTAAGTGAACTGAAGCGTCAAGTCCGTAAATTGTGTTTCAAATACAGTAGAAACTGTGCGTCTCAAAAACATCCGATCTAAAAGACACATAAGTGTCACGTATCGAGACATTATGACAAGGCAGGGTAACTTGGAAACTTTCACGGTTCCATTTCGCCCCAGTTATCTGATTTATCTAGCGGCTGTCACCTTACGGAAATACAGGTATTGTAAGTCAAACCGGCTGCAAAAAGTCGTTTTAACGGAAACATATATAATGCAAAACGCAAAACGTCAAGCCATGCAGAATATTGACAAAAATATAAGAAAAAGTAGATTATCGAGATCGAAAGATGTTTGGGTCGGGGGCTTTTAGTGTCATGAAGTAGCAATATGTTCGTCGATTTTCCAGAGGCACTCCTTATAGTTTACGTGATGTTATTACAAGGTGGGTCGTACATCATTCAGTTGAAGCATCGCAATACCCAAAGAAAATTGGAACGTATATATGTATTCGCTACTGATTTTTTATTGCGAAACCTTTCGCGAGATTATCGCGTTAATTATAAATCGGCGTCGAAAAAGTTAAAGTGCGCTTTGTCATCGTCTTATTGCTTTTGTCTTGCAAATTAATAGAAGATCGTTGTTAACGTCAAGTACAATCAGGTCTCCGGAACATTAGTAAACTTTACATTTGTGCACGTAAATTTTCTTTAATAACTTGCATTAAAACTTTTAGAATTTGCTCAAAGGAGTTAAGCTTCACTAATTGCATGAATTAAGAGGAACTTACATTCATTGTAATTCTCTACGACAAGGAAGAAGAACATGAATTCTAGATTTTGACTGCTAAATTAATTTATAGTATTTCATAAAGTAAATTTCTGTTGGTTGTCTTATACCTACTCTAATTTCGCCGTGAATTATTTAATTGTTACACTCATACGCTGTCGGAAAATGCTACATCTTCGGGTAAAATTTTTTCGACTTTTATTAACCTCCGAAAGATATGTTCTTACCTTATGGATAATATCAAATATATCTGTCATACCTTGAAACATGTTTATGGGTCGAAACTTACTTTCTAAAGCGGTCATTATTTGATAACATTTCTTTTTATGAATTTTTTAATTAGTAGTAAAACGTATGTTTTTATTACCTTTAATCTTTAGCTACCAAGGCTTAAGTTTTTCAAAAAGCTGTAAAAAAATCTTGTGATTTATAAATCACTATAGTAATCAGAAGAAAAGAAGAAAAAATCCGTTTCAAAGTACGAATGGTTTATAAAAAAAAACAGTGCGTGTAGATACTTATTTAGGCGTGTTAGAAGTTGTACTTCTTTGTCACTACCAAATTAAAAATAACCGCGTGTTATGTTGCGTACCTTACGATTGTGTATAGTTAGACCAGCGGTAGCGTGCCACATGTGGCACGAATAAATATTTTATTAGTACGTTATCGATTTTTCAATTGTATTTTACAACGAAAAACGAAAAATAGACGTTGGATTAAGAAAGGACCTGAAAGCAACAAACCAAAATAAGTATAACGTCAAAAAAATGAAGGTAGAAGATGGAACCGTCGAAAGATACATAAAAACTTCTTGGTATCTGAATGATCAAGTTTTGACCTATTCTGGGCAAAAAAATGATCTGAATCCTCCAGTACCACAGTTGATCTCCAAGGCCAAAGACAATGCTTTTTTGCTATTTAAATGCTAATAATAACAAATATGAGTTGACTGTAATATAATTTAAAGTGAAATTTTAATAATGTTTTTTTAAGTACTATATTAGCAATATGAAATTTATGTCTTATATTAATATAGCGTTTATTCAAGAACTGTTTACGTTGGTTGAAGCAGAGCTAATCTTAAATGTGCGAGAATAGCTTTTGATAATTCATGTAAAGAGAATTGGAGGTAAGATTGCATAAGGATATTATTTTACTGAAGAGCCGCCTATTTCCTATAAAATATTAGCCGGATATGGCATTTCAATTACGATTAACAGTTTAAATATAAATCTGATGTTTTTTTTTAAATGACTTAATATAAGTGTATAATTTTTTTTTAAATAGTGCAAAAAAAAATTAATTACAAAGGCACATCATATATTTAAACAGGCTTAAACAGATACCTATAATTAAATAATTCGATTAACGTTGAAGTGTACCCCTAGTTATTACGTTTAGTGAACAGTAGCTAGCGCTACTTATGTTCAAATTACAGACTGAAAGCAATAGTTCATATTTCTATTTTCTAACTTCAATTTTTCGTATACAATACTTTATAAACAGATACTTATAGATATCACACGTGCAATTATTAGTAAGGTCATATATGTATACGTTAGCAACATGTAAATAAACATTAAAAGGGTTTACAACAAAGAATTGAATGCTGTTTATTCTCACCGGAAGCAGCATATTCGATACAAATATTATCAACGCATTTTAAGTATTTTATTCATGCATTTCTAATGTAAGTGTTGAATGGTTTGTATTTAATGGTAATTTATTCAAACAATTCACAAAACTATACAAATTATTCGGCTATAAGTATTACGTGCATTAATTGTTTTTTAAATCTTCAAATTTTGCGTTTTTATACAATATTAACAAGCTGTTCAAGTTTCACCAATTTCGAATTTGTCGTTTGGTGACTTTACATTTAAAAATATCTGTTTTTTCAAAATATTGTGAATACTTAAGTTACGATTTTTTTTAAATTTTGCCAAAATAAATCATATATCAATAGTAACCTATCATCCAAATTTGGTAAACTGTAAACTTGTAGTTTAATAGTCTTGGGGTACACTCCCACGTTAATAATCAAAAGTATTATAATTTTTTTCCTTAGCCAGGTATTGACCTAACATATTATTTTTTGTTTAATCCGAGATTTTCACAATTTTTCGGAATAATTTTATTTTTTGTAAATACGTAAAATTAGCTTTTAAGGTGGCATTTACATACCTATCCAGATATTCTAGCTATAAAAATATCTGAAAAACCAAGAAAAAATTTTAATCAAATATAAGCAATAAAAAGATGATATTTTTATTAATCAAAATGTTATTAGTTATTATTTACTAAATGCCAGTATCATGTTGCCTTTAATGTCGGAATTGTCAACGATTCCAGAATTGTTAAAGCTTTTCAAAATGGTACATTGTGTTGAAGAAAGTTTAAAAATGACTAAAATATACTATGGTACTGATGAGTGTACTAAAGCTGTGGAAAGATTGATTCTGGGCTTCAGGGGGTAGGATTACAAAGTATGAATTTTTTGTCAAAATTTACATGTTTTTTCAAATTTTGTAAAACGCCTTTGTTTCTGATTTTTTGGGGGGTCAAGTTTTCTTTGGTACACCTTGTATAAAAATTAAGTGTTTTGTGAAATATGCATTATTGAAAAAAATTTTTACATACAAATAGATTTTGTATTGTCGAATTGCACAATTATTCTTATTATAAGAGATTACCATTTAAATAACACATGTGGAAATATATTCCAAACTATATCAACCTACAAAACTTTGTGTTAATCTTCTTCTATTAATGTTTTCTACAACCCTATTTCCCGACTAATTCCTTATTATTTATGCTTATTGAAATTTAGAAAGTTCAATTTCATGAAAAAATTATCAAGAACCTGTAAATCGGGAGGCATCCTACAAAAAGAGGTTTCCACATTGTTTTCGTCAGAAACATGAAACAAATTTAAGAATCGGGGACACCATTAATTTAATGAAAGTTAACGTTAGTTACGTAATTGCGAAAATTCGTTAAAATTCCATCAGAGGGTAAAGTTTTTGTGAGGCAGTTAAGTATATTTTAATTATCTTGTTCTAAACTGCAAGTAAGTGGCTCAGAAACCGGAGTTTGGAGTTTTTATCTCGATTAAGTTCCTTGTTAGCCGCAAGCGTGGGTTAGTTGAAAACCATTTTGAGAAGTCTACGATCCAGATCACGTCTACCATCAGTAGCTTTTTATATTCAACTGCTCGTTACTAATTCGAATTGTTAATGTAAAGCATTTCGAGCATCTGGTCAGAATTCGCTTAAGCGAAATGTATTAGAAATGCTAACAAAACGCTAAGAATGCGAGTGCAGGCGTGATAATTTGTGTGCAATACAATTGATGGGACAATTATGTGCGAAACTAAAGCACGAACGCGCCGTTTTTAAACTGTAACATTGTCTCGATACTTTCGCTAATTAGAGTTCGTGTCCGCGTGGGTGCCGTCCCCCGAATTGATGGATCGTGAGATGTAAAAAAGCGAACTCTCGCCGGAGAGTTTTTCGATTGCGAAAATTTGAAAGGAAAGGGTCTCGATGTCATTTGAAAAGAAACGGTTCCGGAGATTTCTTTCTAAGATTTCCACAGATTCAGTCGGCGTAGGAAATGCATGTCATCATCGAATGTCCGCAGAGGCGCATCCCCAGTATGGTAATACAGAGACGTATGATCGAGACGTTGGATAAGGGTTAAGATGGTAATACGAGCGTATGAAGAAGAGTGATAGGGGAATATTACCGACATGAGGCAAGCGGAGTGGCACAAGTCAACCGTGAAGAAGATAAATGAAATGTGCTGCTTCGAAGTTAGATAAGTTGAAGGCCTCGCCGTAAAGCACCACACCCGCACATTGCACGCACTTCTTTTTATAAGTCATAAAAAAGACGGCGTCGGACGCACGTAGGGAATCGATAAGAATCTATTATAGCTAGCATTAAGTATTTAAAGCGGCCGTAATACAGTAAATTCATTATTCTGACTCAAGGGAAGACCGCTAATCCGGGATAAGGGTCGTGATCGATCCGACTCATCTGCTGGAATACAATACAAGCAAGTTGAATGCGAATCCGGCTGTAAATAAATGTCCATAAAATATTGGATACACTGATGTCGTGGATGTCCACATTCAAGGGTAGGAATTGAAGATTTTAATCTTTCACTGTCTGTCACATTTAATCGCGCTGCGCGACACCCGGGTGTTGTCCGCCACAGAACCAATCGCGGGTCTGCCAATCAATTAGGTTGGAGCCGGCATTCGAGTGCTTTCCTTCCTTCCTCGGAGATTTAATTAAGACTTTGAGTCGCAGTAACGGCCGATCCCCGGCACCCGATAGTGTGGCTAATCAGACCCCCTTGTCCTCGCCCCTGATTGCTTGACGTTTCGTTGACAGATTAAAACGACACGTTATTCATCGGCCTTCTCTCCTGTTCAAGTATCTTAACATTCCAATAGTATATTCTCGATCACAGACACCGAGCTCGTCAATTAATTCGATGCGATAACAGAAAAAGGTTTGCATCAATTGTAAACGAAATCTGTTCATAAACTTATTAACAACTCTTTAATGTCTCTAAACGGCATGTAGGGGAGATCAAGGTAATGACACCACTTTAAAGAAAATCTCTCTTGCATATCTCCTGCTTTCAAGTAGTGACTTTAAATTGTGAATCAGGTAATAGCAATTGCTTAAATGTATCTTGAGCCTGGCAGTGAAAAATAAAGATCTCAATCATAGGCGTGTTATGCTAAAGTTGTGGGATAATAGTGTCATATGATGGCGTTATTACACCACTAACAGAAAAAAACTAGTACAATAATCATACTAATATTATTAATACGAAAATGTGATTGTTGGTCTGTGCTTTTTTTACGTAGCAACGGATCGATGTGATATTTTTGCATAGAGATAGTTTATAGGCTGAAGAGTGACATAGGATGCTTTTTATCCCAGAAAAATACTCGGTTCTTGCAGGGATTCAAACTTAGTCCACAGGAATAAATTTTATTGTAGGTTCTGTAAAGATTGTAGACATAGTTGGCAGATTTTTAAATTAGAATTCCTTTAAAACTGGTAAAAATTGTTGTAATCGAACTATCTCTTGCAGTATTGTTCCGTGGACCAGCGGTTTCTATCAAGCACACAGAATATGACTAATGAAAATCCTAACAGTGCTTCCATAACATCAATTCATTTAATAACCAATATATTTTATGAAAACCTAAATCAATTCCTGTAAAAAACTAAAAGGATTTTGATGTAATTCTTTTTTAAGGTGCAATTATTGGATTGGTACTTCCACAAAGTATAATAAAAATCATAAAATAAAGACTCTTTTATTGATAATTAGTTACCATCTTTGTTTTCTCCCACTATAGTTAGATGAGAATGTGTCAAAAAAACGGAAATCTTTTTTTTCTTCTAATGAGGTAGTATATTACCTGATGAGATATTACGCCAGTTTCTCCTATAAAAATTTTACACTTTCTGATCGTGACTTCAAAATACAGTAGACGCCTCTTAATGTGATCACGGTTAATGTTATCAACCTCTTAGTGTGATAAAACTGGCTTGTAACCGGCCCACCCAATACAAAAACATTACAAAATTTTGTTCGTTTATTATTATCAATATTTCGTTTATTGTGATCAATGTTGAGTTCATTATGCAACAGGACAGCGGTCTCCAAACTATATGCAACTGCGCCTCTCTTAAAACTACGCTTTGCTAAATTTGAGAAAAAAATTTTTAGGTAATTGACTTGCTTTAAATTTTTACGGGACGTTCCTATTGACCCTAAACCGACATAGCCGGGGCCATTCTTCCCTGATCCCCTTTCAGCTTCCTAAATTTTTGAGAATTTCTCGAGTAATTATAGGATGAAGTTTTAGGATCATTTTTGTAGCACAAAATTTTACATCAAAAAAATTGTAGCGGCGTTATTTGCAGACAGATCTTTAAAAACTATACAGATTCGGATTCGCCAGACCTTTGGCTTCGGATAGGCTCCAAAAACCATAGTCGTGTTATTTGAATTTTTTAGAAAAACGGGTTCGAAGAGTTTGACTTGTAATTAATTCTTTCTAAATTTTCACTTTAAAATACCGTAGCTGAGTTATTTCAGAACGTATCTTTAAAAACTTTTGATAATATGAAAGCCCCTTTATCGGAGCCTAAGATTAGCCAAAAAAATCAACAGGGCCCAATGTTAAGTGTAGGAGAAAAACGCGGTCGAAGCTTTCAAAATGTAAATTTTTCTAAAATTTTTAATTTTTTAAAAGGGCTAAAAATTTTGTTTTAGAGGGAAAGCGCGGGAAAATGACACTGGCTATAGTTGCTAGGGGTACGTAGAAACATCTTCTTGCAATATAAAGCAATTCTATTTTTTTTTTCGTTTTTTGTCAAAAAAACATGGATTAACATCCGTGTTTTTTCTCGATTTTGGCCGATTTTGGGGGTTTTGAGTTAGCACCTGTTTCGGACGTACTAAGGCCTAATACTTTCGAAAATGAACGCTTTCCGCGTACTTCTTAAAAATAAAAAAGTTATTGCGTTTTAAAAGTTTCATTTTAAGGCCAAATTTAATTATTCAAAAGGACGAAAATTTTTATTTTAGAGGAAGAGCGCCGGGAAATGACACCGGCTATAGTTGCAGGGGTACGTAAGAATATCGTGTTAATATTCAAAGCTCAATTTTATTGATGTCAGTTTAAAATGATCGTCAAATCTTTTTATTAAATTTACATTTTATTTATCCCTGTGTTCAGTAATCAAAATTACGTTCGCGATTCTTAATTAAATTCGGTGTATAAATATTATATAGGCTTTCTCTCATTTTAAATATGTATTTAGTAATTAACGAAAAAAATCTTTCTTTAAATAAAACGGTTACGGAAAAAGCCAGAAAGGGAAAAATGAAGTTAATACGAAGCCTTCTAATGTTTGGAGATTTTTAAACCGATTATACTAAACAATAGGATTAAATGGAAGAGTGGTTATTGTGTACGTTTTTATAGGCGATACAAGTTAGAAAAATGAATTTTTAGATAGAAGCTTTTAATAACTTTCTACGTAATACGGAGTAATATTGTTGGACGGTCTAGGAGTGGGCGTAGATTGTAGGGTAGGCCAAAGGAGGGATCGGAGCTTCTGGGGATGGTTGGGGTCAGGGGTAGGCCAAAGAAGTGATCGGGGCTTCTTGTGATGGTCGTTGTCAAGGATCGGGCAAAGGAGGGCTGAGGAAATAGAGAAAAAGGGTGTTAAAATAGATTACATACTTTAAAGGTTGTTCAGCACGCAGGGGTGCTGAACTGGGTTTCTCTCAAGTTGGTCAATGAAGCGTTCATTAACGTCTGGTAAGTGTTCAAAAAAGCATTCATTAAAGGCTGTTCAGCATGCAGGGGTGCTGAACTGGTTTTCGTTAAAAGTGGTCAAAGAAGCATTCCCCAGAGGCTGTTCAGCACGCAGGGGTGCTGAACGCGTACCCTCTGGGGCTTCAAAGCTACACACAGAATTCCTTTACATGTTTAGCACGCAGGGGTGGTCAAGTATGTACGCTCGTGGGCTCTAATTATGGCGTGTCAGGGGCAAGTTTGTTGTGTTGTCTTCTAGAACATCAATAAGGGCTGTTACATTAACCTAGAACACAAAATAAAATGGGGGCACTTCACGCTTTTTACTTTATTCACGAAAAAACGGTAACTAACTATCCAATCAATAACAACCACACTCTCTACTTTTTTGTTCCCCAGAGCAACGAGAAATTTGCTCTCTCGATTTTAAACATTTCCCGCCCGCTATTCGTTAAAATGTTTTAAAGAATATTAAAATGTGTGAGTGTTGACTGGTAGCGGGCAAACTTTGGATATCGGTCGTTTTAAGGTGGCGAGTTGGGTAAGGACGGTCACAGTTCGGGTTAGCCCGTCAGATCCTGGATGGGTTTGTAGCACACGTCCCAAGGGCCACTTGGCGGGTGGATAACGTTCATCTACCACTAAGACCATGTCACCTTTTTTTATGTCGGGGCGGAGTTGATTCCATTTGTAAATGGATTGGTATCGTTGAAGGCAGGAGGTGGACCAACGTGTCCAGAAGCTATCGAGTGATTGACGCAAGAGTTGCCACCGTGAAAGGTGTGATAGTTTTAGAGGTTCCAGAGAGGGCTCAGGCATCAGGTTTAGAGCTTCTCCGATAAGAAAATGGCCAGGGGTTAAAATCGCAAAATCTTCGGGATCCTCGGTGATGGCACAAAGAGGCCTTGAATTGAGCACGGCTTCAATTTGGGTCAGCAGAGTGGACATTTCCTCGAAGGTCAGGAGTCTGTCACCAATCACCCGGCGTAAATGGTATTTAACAGATTTTACGCCAGCCTCCCACTTTCCTCCAAAATGGGGTGCTGATGGTGGGTTAAATTGCCACTCAGTGCCAAGCTGTCCAAGCAGGGCACTTAAGGATGAGGACTCTTTCGTGACGGCAGTAAATAATGTTTTCATTTCGTAGGAGGCTCCTTTAAAATTGGTGCCGCAATCGCTGTATAGTACGGTGCAAATGCCTCGTCGAGCTATGAATCGTTTGTATGCGGCGAGGAATGCTTCAGTTGTGTAGTCACTTACAAGCTCGAGGTGAATAGCGGAGGTAGCAAAGCAAACAAATAACGCTAGATAGCCTTTGTAAGTCTTAGCTGCTTTCCCACGCCAGGTCTTGATATTAAAGGGACCAGCGTAATCGACACCAGTGTGTAAGAAAGCTCTGGAACGCGTCACGCGAGCTGCTGGTAAAGGCGCCATTAACTGTTGAGCGCGTGTTTGCCGATAACGAGAGCAAGGTACGCAATGTATAATAAAAGATCGTATAGGCGAGCGTCCGCCCAATATCCAATAATGGTTACGGATGTAAGACAGGGTAAGTTGAGTACCGCCGTGCAAAGTTTTATGGTGAGCATCTCGGATGATTAATGTAGTGAAGTGAGATCTTCTAGGTATGATGGCTGGATGTTTGGCTTCTGAGCTAAGGCTAGCGTTTTGGAGACGACCTCCTACTCTGAGAATGCCGCTAGCATCAAGAAGGGGTGCTAAGCGGACCAATGGATTGTTACGGGGCAGGCATTTACAAGTCTCTAACGTCTGAATTTCCGTGGCAAAATACTGGCGTTGGAAAGACTTGACCAAGTAGATTCTTGATGCTTCTAGGTCGCCAGGGGTAAGCGGGTTATGAAAGAGAGAAGAATCTGGCATCCCTTTAAAGCACAGAATTGCGCGATCGTAAGTCGCTTTAGATCGGATAAGTTTAGAAAGCTTGGAGCAATTGTTCAGCATATCCGTAAACGGGAACTTAAGCATATTTGCGATGGAGTTAACAACTTTAGGTCTCTCTTCCAGATTATCAGGAATGAAGTCAGCCTGGAGCCCGACGGGCCAAACTTCAGCTGATTGAAGTAGCCAGCTAGGGCCGTTCCACCACAGTGGATGACTGAGAAGCTCGGTTGGGGTGAGTCCTCGTGTAGCGCAGTCAGCAGGGTTCATTTTACCGGGAACAAAACACCATTGAGCTGAAGCTAAAAGATCTTGAATAAACCTGACGCGGTTGTGAACGAATTCCTTCCAACGCGATGGTTGATTGTTAATCCAAGTATAAGTGATAGAGGAGTCGGTCCAGCAGTAAACAGGTGCATTCTGCCAATTCATAGCACAAATTACATGGTTGAGCAATTTAGCCAAGAGGACTGCTGAGCAAAGTTCGAGTCGTGGTATGGTGAGTTTTTTAAGGGGGGCCACTTTAGTCTTGGCGCATAACAAGGTGACGTTGGTTACGTCATTGTTACATACGCGCACATATAAAACGGCAGACATCGCTTTCTGGGAAGCATCACAGAAGCCATGTAATTCGAACGGAGATGAGGTTAGGAGATTGAGCCATCGAGGAATGGAAAGCTGGTCCAAGGTTGTGAGTTGTTCTACATAGGTCATCCATTTTTGAGAGTACTTGTTTGAAAGTTCGTCGTCCCACTTAAGATTAGTCAACCAGAGGTCTTGAACAAAGGTTTTTGCGACTATAACCACTGGCGCTAAGATTCCTAGAGGGTCAAAAATTTGGGCTAGAGCAAATAAAACCTTACGTTTTGTGACAGGGGTATTCATGATGAGCTTAACGTTAAAGTGAAAGGTATCTGAAGCAGGGCGCCAGACCACTCCGAGCGCATGCATAGTAGAGCTTTCGTCGAATGGTTGAATTATGGACTCTAGCTGACTTTCCTTAGGTACTGCGCTTAGAATTTCAGGGTGGTTACTGTTCCACTTTTGAAGGGGGAACCCGCCCGCCATGCAAAGCTTCCTGATATGGTCGATTTGGAATCTTGATGATTCAATAGTGTCAGCTCCTCCAACGATATCATCAACATAGCGACCCTTTTGCAGAGCTTGAATAGCATGTGGATACTTTTCGCCTTCGTCAATCATGAGCTGTTGAAATGCACGTAATGACAAAAAAGCAGCGCAAGCCAAACCGTAGGTCACGGTGGTTAATTCGTAAGTAACAAGTTGAGATTCAACGGACCAAAGTATACGTTGGAATTTCCAGTCGTCAGAGTGTACTTTGATCTGCCGATAGAATTTTTCAATGTCAGCAGAAAATACGTAACGATGTAGGCGCAAGAAAAGCAGCACATCAAATAGGTCTAGTTGTAACTTGAACCCGGAATGTAGTAGATCATTTAAGGATTTTCCACTGCTGGAGCAACTGGAACCATTAAAAACAACGCGTAATTTCGTAGTCAGGCTAGATTCCTTGAGCACTCCGTGATGTGGCAGGTAATATACCGGAGTTGGCTCGGGAGCTCCGCATGGAACTTGCTCAAGATGCTTCAGGTTTTTATAGACCTCGATAAAGTCGGCATACGCTCGTTGGAAAACAGGATGGGTAAGGAACTTCTTTTTGAGACTGAATAGCATTCGCTGCGCTCGGAAACGCGAATCTCCAAGCTGGTCGGGTGAGGTTTTGAAAGGTAACCGAACTACGTAGCGGCCCGTTTCGTCCCTTGTGTGCGTATTCTGAAAATGCTGCTCGCACTCCTCGTCAGCTTTGGAGATCTTTGACTGAGGAGCTTTAGGGATCTCATCTAAAATCCAAAATCTTTGTAGCGCTTCGTGCAATTCGTTATCGATACTGGCATTGAGCACTTGAACGCTTGATGAGGTGGGGCTAAACCCGGATGGACCAGAAACAATCCATCCAAATTTAGTAAGTTGAGCAGTTGGAGTAAATTCGTTGCCTTTAATCACTCCTTCTTCCAAGATTTGACCATATATATCGGCGCCGAGAATGACGTCGATTGGCTCAATACCCCAAAATTCAGGATCAGCCAATTGTAAATTTTGTAAGTGAGACCACATTTGATTTGGGACCTTGGTAGAAGGCAGTGAACCTATCAACTTGGGAAGAATATGGGCTACGATTATCATATCAAAAGCTGGTTTAAAATGCGCTTTAATAGGAAGATGCACAATACCACGGGTTCTAACGGTGGCGCAACCGCCTATGCCGATAATGGGCATCGAAGGAGAGAGACGTCGGAGGTGAAGCTGCTGTACAATACGCTCAGAGATTAGCGAGATTTCTGAGCCCTGATCAATTAACGCTCGTATCAAATGTTCTCCTCCGTCGGGAGATGTAATAATGAGCTTGGCAGTAGCAAGCAACACGCAACTGGGTCGATGCTTACCAACATGGTTTACGTGTGCAGTGGGTGGAGGCGAATTGGTATCAAGCTTTGTAAGGTTGGTTTCTGTAAACGCCTTTGTTGGAGTGCGATGTATGCTAGTATGATGTTTTTTCCCGCATTTGAGACATCTGTTGGGGGAGGGGCAGGCATGTAATCGATGCAAACCCAAACAATTATAGCAAAGCTTGTGGTTTACAATCAGGTTGTATCGTTGCTGACCTGTTAGATTTACATACTGAGGACAGCGGCCCACAAAGTGCATCTCCGAGCAGATAACACATCTTTCTGAAGCTCTCGGCTGTTGATTAGAATCGTCACGGCCGGCGTAATGTGCCTTAAAAGATGATGATGGAGTTGCATTAACGGATTTGTTATGAGTCGAGTGCTCATAGGATTTTAAGGTTAGTAGGCGAGACATTATGAAGTCGGATAATATTTTCCAAGTTGGCGGTTCTTTAGTGGATCCCAAGTGATGTTCCCAAGACTTGATGGTTTCGGGATCAAAGCGTTGCGTAGTGAGAAAGATCAGAAAGTCGTCAATTCCAGGCATGGAACGATGAAGCAATTCCATGGTTTGTCGGACTTGAGTTACTGAGGTGTAGAGGTGTTCGAGCTCTGCAGCAGAATCCTTAAGCATTCTTTTCATAGTGTTAGCGGAATGCATTGCATTGTTTAGGAGCACGCGGGGATTTTCATAAAAAGGGCCCGTAATGATGCCCATGCTTTCTGAAATGAGCTTTCTGTCAGGAAAGTATTATTCAAAAAATGAGCCGCTGATCCAACTAGACAATTTTTTAGATAATGGAGCTTGTAGATAGGTGAAACGGTAGGGTTGGAGACGATTAACTGAACAAACATGTCTTTGAAAGTCAGCCATCCTGAAACAGTGCCGTTAAACTTGGGAAAGTCCAAAGGGGGTAAGCGAGGAGCATGATGCACTACTTGTGTGTTTTCGGAAGTGGAGGTGAATGAATGGGGCGCCGAAAGTTCTCTTAGCGGAGTATTATCGCTTGTAATTAAAGTCTGAATTCTTTCCGTGATTTCCAGATAAAGTTCTCGCGTCTTGCGGAAATGGTGGTGACTAAAGTAAGATCGCTGTAAAATCAGTTCCTTTTCAGTCTCATTAAGTTTGAGGACTGCCAAATTAATAGCATCGTGGTTGATGTCAAATTTATGCCATTGTTCTTCTAGGACTCTGCGTCGGACATCTAGGCGGTGTTCGTTGACGTTTTCAATTCCGACGCTTGTTAGATTGCGTGAGAAGCTCTTTAGAAATTCTCGGATTTCGCCCTGCTGATTCACATGATGTTGAACATGCTCGATTCTCATCGTGAATGCAGCAGATCCGGCTCGAAGGACCAAAATGTTGGACGGTCTAGGAGTGGGCGTAGATTGTAGGGTAGGCCAAAGGAGGGATCGGAGCTTCTGGGCATGGTTGGGGTCAGGGGTAGGCCAAAGAAGTGATCGGGGCTTCTTGTGATGGTCGTTGTCAAGGGTCGGTCAAAGGAGGGCTAAGGAAATAGAGAAAAAGGGTGTTAAAATAGATTACATACTTTAAAGGTTGTTCAGCACGCAGGGGTGCTGAACTGGGTTTCTCTCAAGTTGGTCAATGAAGCGTTCATTAACGGCTGTTCAGCACGCAGGGGTGCTGAACTGGTAAGTGTTCAAAAAAGCATTCATTAAAGGCTGTTCAGCACGCAGGGGTGCTGAACTGGTTTTTGTTAAAAGTGGTCAAAGAAGCATTCCCCAGAGGCTGTTCAGCACGCAGGGGTGCTGAACGCGTACCCTCTGGGGCTTCAAAGCTACACACAGAATTCCTTTACATGTTTAGCACGCAGGGGTGGTCAAGTATGTACGCTCGTGGGCTCTAATTATGGCGCGTCAGGGGCAAGTTTGTTGTGTTGTCTTCTAGAACATCAATAAGGGCTGTTACATTAACCTAGAACACAAAATAAAATGGGGGCACTTCACGCTTTTTACTTTATTCACGAAAAAACGGTAACTAACTATCCAATCAATAACAACCACACTCTCTACTTTTTTGTTTCCCAGAGCAACGAGAAATTTGCTCTCTCGATTTTTAACAAATATCAAATTTGTATAGACATGCAATTTCAAATTGAATGGAATGTTTGATGTTTTATAAAAACTACTGATTAATACGTTTGTGAATTCGTATATAAAACTATGACAATGTTATCAAATTTTTCAATTCTCAACGCGTTATTGTTGGGTTGAATGGAGTTAGACAGATATATGGGATCTACACACAATAAGTACAGATTTATATGTATATAATATTCAATTCAATACCGACCACCCATTTTGTATAAATAATACAATCAAAAATTGAAATATATTTATAAAACACAAAAATATAAAGTTGATTAATCAAACTTTCGAATGTATTCGAAATTATAGTTTATTGTTCCTGTACGCATGTGATTTATATGTATTTGATTAAAGAAAATCTCATATTTTAAATATTAATTTTTGTCCAGAGTACAATTCATAGAATTATCATGATTCGAAAATAACTGAAGCGGCACGGCTTTTTTTACCATCAATTCTTAATTTACATGTTTAAAAGCTCTAAACTGATTTTTAAGTAAAATATTAAAACCCCCGGAGTTAAAACGCTTAGGAAAATAATCGCACCCTAATAAAAATTATAAAAATCCCGACCTAAAATTATTTTGACAAAAACATTCCCTTTGTACAAATCAATTTAATATAGTCTTTGGGATTTTATTACGCAGAAGAATAACATTGCTCTAATCAATAAAAACTTTTCTATTTTAATTTTAAAGATATTTTTTTGACTTTGATTAATCAAAAAGAATACGATTTTGCAAATAGATTTGTATTTTTTATTATAAAATTTCTGGGTCTTGATGTAGACAAATAATTGTATTTGGATCGAATAAGTCGGTCAATTATAAAAATTAAGTATTGTTAGGGTTTATATCGTTGTAAAATTAAAAATAATTCAAAAAATTTCTTTACATGTGATTTTTAATTGTTATTTTTTATAATCCCTCTGGAACTTCCCATTTTATAAAATGAAAATATGTTACTTTTACAAATTTTAAGAAACCTTTTCAAAGATTATAATGATTAATAACTTTTTAAAAGTTGCTCACGAATTTTAAAAATTGTAAAAAAACACTTTTTTTCATATTGGGTTGGCAAGAGAGTAATAATTTCTACCATGACAATGCCCTACCTCACACATCTTCAGTGACTCGTCAAAAATTATTGGAAGTTCGTTGGACATCATATAGCTCAGATCTTTCACTATCAAATTACCATGTATTTCGATCTTTACAAAACTCTTTAAATGGTAAAATTTCTAAAATTTTCCAGTTCATTACTTTTGAAGTTGTCAGGAGACTTAAATATTAGTATTAAGACTTCATTTTATTTTATTCTTAATTCACATTATAATGATTAGAAATATAGTATAAGTCAGATGAAAAAATTAAGAAGGTATATTTGAATTAAGATAGGTATATTTTTAATAATAATATTATTAAAATTCCATTGTTTCTAGTTTTTTTAAGTATTGCAATTTTTTAATTTGAAATATAAAATTGAAAATACAAAGTCAATTACTGTAATATTTATTTCTAACTAGGTTTTAACGCCATGTTATTAGTTTTGTCATATGTATTCATATTTCGTTATGTATTTAAGACTAATTGTAAATTGAAATTTAGTATTCAGTAGGACGCCCGTTATCCGGGGTTCCAATCAACCGGGGTCCCGAGTGGTCAAATTTTTTTTATCGTGATATCTTTTACACACTTTTTCTTAATTAATTATCTTACCTAGCACATTTAGTCAATAAAAAATTGTGATACATTTAACCGAGGTTTTCGATTACACAGGCCAACAAAAAAAATGTTTGTAAAAACTTTATATATGTACGAATTAACCTGTATCTTAGGTATGTATTTTTGGGTGTTGAAACCGAATTTGGTATTAAATTTTTTTTATCACCCTCAGATCTCTCACAATATGAGATTGATTATATATTTTAAAATAGAGAATTTGACACAAAAAATTTAATAAATCATACACGGAGAAAAAAATATCC
Organism: Sinopyrophorus schimmeli; assembly: GCA_036325965.1. NCBI lineage: Eukaryota > Metazoa > Arthropoda > Insecta > Coleoptera > Elateridae > Sinopyrophorus > Sinopyrophorus schimmeli. The sequence continues at coordinate 109,168 of JARFIZ010000139.1, forward strand.
TTAATATAACTATCTAACGTATACCCAATTGACGTATTGTTCTGACAAGGATTCGAATGTCTAATTTAACGATATTTGTAAGTCAATTTGACAATTCATAGTAAGATCAAAACAGCTCTACATAGTATACTTATGATAAGGATTCATTTATTTGATTCAAGCGTTCAAACGAAAAGCTCTCGTGAACGTGTGCAGTATCCGTCGTGTAGGTAACTTTATAGTTAATTTGAGGATTTGAATAGCTAAAATAGGGATACGTATGGTTATTATAGCGATATTTTGTTCTCCGTGCATATCCGTTAAATCACTATGACAAGAATCTTTTGAATGTCTAAAACACTAATACGGATCGTTACTATAACGATCTGCAATAAGGAAACTCTGAATAGCTAAATTAGCTATACGGCGTATCCCTGTGAAAGATAACTATCCAACGGATAGCTATAATAGGGATACGTATGGTTATTATAACGGTATTTTTTTCTCCGTGTAGTTTTTTTTATTAGGTAACAATTTTTACTTATGATAATTTTAAATTACTACAATTTAAATAATCTTTTTACTTCTTCCTCATGTTTTAGACTTCATTAGTCCGTTACGTTACTCGTTTTATATAGGGTGGTCTTGTATTTGGTCTGACCATCTTTTTCTAGGTGGGCCTACGTTTCTTCTACCTCTGGGCCCGTACTACCAAAACAAATATAGGTACCATATATGTGTTTTGGGATACGTTTTTCATCCATTTTTTGCAGGTATTGTAGCCAAAGAATGAAAAACTGAAAAAAATGTCTCAATATTTAAGAAAAGCAACAGGGGACTATGTGAAAATTATAGAGGAATCTGTTTCCTAAATACAGCCTATAAAATATACTCTAGAATAATCAATAAACGGCTCAGAACTATTACAGAAGATAATATAGGGTAAAAGTACCGGTTTTGGACACGTTAGGCCCAGTTTTAGACACTTGAGTAATTTTGATAAAATAACTTGAAAAACACGAAAAAAACATTATTGGTACTTGTACCTTGGAATGAAACAATTTTGAATTTATGCGCGTCAACGAAAGTTTTATCGATTTTATGGCTCGGATATTGTAAGTCAGTGAAATACAGCTGTATTTTGAGTTTAACCTAAAAAGTTGATTTTGAAAGTATAAGGTATGTATTATTTTGTTTTATTAAAGAATTACTTTATCTTCACACGTATTAATATTGAAGAGATCAATTTTAAATAAAATTTACTAATATTATGTTACGTTAATTTTAGATAAACAGCGATACTACCAAGTTATAAACTCCTACAATAATTCTGGCAATTTTTATGTATCATTCATTTGAATCAGATCGTGGAAGAATATTACTAATTAAACAAGTTGTAGTAGAAAAATCTGCATCCTATTAATTAAAGAAAACTACAGGTAAAACGTTACACTAATTATGATGAAATTTAAGTATATATGTATATTTTAAAAACCATAACAATATATGACAAGTATATTGCAGGAATATCTTTTTGGATTAAAAAGGATGGACCAAAAAGGTATTTACAAAACAAAGACTAGATTGAAATGGCCAATAAATAATAATAGCAAAAGTATGAAGGCAGAAAGGCAGGCCACAAAGAATATAGATGGGGAGTCTATGACGACTAAGAACATTTATATACTTATTTCAACAAAATATAATTATGAATTTAGAGTTGTTAAAAGTGCATAACTCAAATCATTGAAAATTGAATTGCGCGCTTATAATAAAAGAGGTGGCATTAAGAAAATAGAATATATGTAACTACTTCTATTGAGGCGTATTTTGGGTAGCATATACTCACAAAATTTTACAATACAGCATCATCTAACGCGTATTATTTGTAAACAAATAGAATCGTTGACTACTTTATTGGTCAACTGTTAGTAGGAGTTGCCGAAACGAGAAATTGAGAAGCGCGCGAATGCGCGTTTCATGAATCATTGCAAGGCACAAGTACCACATTATTGATGTTTTTATTGTATTTAAAGATATATTAATTACACTTATTGCAGTATCAATATTTCTTATATTTCACATTTGTCAAAATAAAGTGGAAAATATCCACAACTGGTACAGTGTCCAAGACCGGTGCTTCTACCCTATTAGAAGAACAAACGGGATTCAGGAAAGGCAGGTCATGCACTGATAATATGTATTGGCAACCTTATAACATAAGAATTTATTGCCAACCTAATAACATGTCAATGATTAAAAATATTTTTTTTACATTTTAAATAATAAAATATTTTTTTTAATATTGAAATGTGGGCAATTGGCGGACGATTCAACTTTTTTATGATTATTTTCGAAATCAGCACACAAAATAATAGAGAAATTAGCTAAAATTATTAAAAAAGTTTTTTCATCGTTGGCCTGTGTTATTAGTCATTGCCCCGGATGTAGGGGTCCTACTGAACAATTAAATTAATTATCAAAATTCGTTTTAGTTGTATTGAGATATAATTTATGATTCTCTTCCACTACACGGAGAAAAGAACATCGGGATTTTTCTATTTTTGCATAGGAAAAATTCCTATGTCGACATAGGAATTTTTCCAATGTTAACATAGGAATTTTTGCTATGTTAACACAGGAATAATGACCGACATTATCAAGCATTTGAGTTGTTGTACCAATGTGAAGATTTAAAAACAATCAAAGCTTTAGATCTTGAAATTTACACTGTAACGTCATTGTTATTACACATAAACGGAAAAAAATATATTCCTAAGCGTTGGATTTAGTATAATCAATGTTATTACTGTAAATAAATGAAATTGAATAAAAAATGACAAACTTATAGAATTTTGATTTTTTTATACATAGAAAGTTTTCCTATGTTACACAGTTATTTTTACTATGTTAACATTGGAAAAATCCCTATTATAACATTGGAAAAATCTCTATGTAAACATAGGAATTTTTCCTATGCAAAAATAGGAAAAATCCCTATGTTTTTCTCCGTGTACTTGTATTTCTGTATTTCTTCTAGATTTTTGACAAATTTAATATATGCAATACTTAAAAAAAACAAAGTTAAATTTACTACATATAACCAAATTTTAATAAAATTTTTATTAAAATCGCATTATTTTGAAACTTTCTTTATTTTTTTGTTTCATTTAATATTTTTAATTCTATAATCTGAATTAAAAGTAATATCAAAATGATTAAAATTTTAATATTAATATTTATTAATAATGAACTGAAAAATTTTAGAAATACGTGAACGACCTTTAAATATATTTATTATTATTTGAAATTTTAAAAAGCTATTTATTTTTACGTATAAGTGTTTACTGTAACGAGAAAAAAAATATAGCCTTTTTCATCTTTAGTGGGTTTTCTTAATACAGTCAAACCTCCATAAATCGATCCTCGCTAAGTCGAATTTTTGATAACTCGAACGTGTTTCTCTAGGACTTGCCTATTCCAATGTTAATATTTTTATATCAATAACTCGAATTTTTGATAACTCGAATTATTTTTTGTTTTCCTTCAACTTCAACTTATCGGGGTTCGACTATATATTGTTATGGCATCCAATATATTGCCCTCTTCTAATAAAATGTCGATTTTCAATATGTGATGCCGATTTTCTTACAGAAAATACTGGTCAGCAACATCAGCACTTACAATATTATAAAAGAGTTAAAATGCAGTTAAAAAAATTAGTAATAATAAGAAGTAGTAATAATAAAGATTAGTATAAGAAATAGTTCGAAGTGTTACTAATAATTAAAAAATTATTAATAAATACAGTTGTGAAAACCGTAATTACCATATATGTTAAAGTAACATGAAAGATCAATGAAAAGGAAATTGTCGTTTCTTTTGCGCCATATAATTTTTTAATATTGGTTATTTAGATATGTACTAACTTTTATTTAATGAATTTTAACAAGTTGGATAATATTAGTTTATGGAAAATATTTGCATAAAGAATTGGCATAGAAATCACTTCGTTGAGTAGATAGAGTTGAACTCAATTACGCGCTGTTACTCGGAATCGCAATAACTCGCAGTGCAGAAAACCTAATTAGTTTGTAATTATAACTTTGAAAATACCAGTTTTCCTGCTCTTATCCGTCATAAGCAGCTAACTTTAAAAGAAAATTGTTTTATCTGTTGATATATCTTTATTAGCACTGCATAAATTGATCTAACTGAAATTTATATCTCGAAGCCAAATCTTGAGTTCGTTCTAATTAAAAGCGATCTTTTCTAATATGCAAAAAGGCTCTTTGTCAAATAAAAAACTTAGTATTTGACTCTTTGTTATTTAAATAACAGTCATTTTTCAGTTATGCGACCGAACCGAACTGTGGAGCTTTCAGTAGCAAAATAGACATCATATTTTAGAAACCCGTCGGTGATTTCTTTTGTCATCTGAGGTAGATAATGGGCGGAAGTTGCATGGTATAAGAAGCTTTGTGTTAGAATCAAACAAGAAATTTGAGCTTTTGACAGCAGGAAAAGGAAGGCTTCGTGAAAAGCTCGCAACGTTTATTCAATAAAGGCTTTTGTTAGTAACACATCAGTTGTATTTACATAAATATTGTTCATAAAAGTACGAGAAAGAAAGTTTTTAAAAAAATTTCTCAGTTTATGCAAATTAAATTCCAAAGGCTTTCTACTTATATTTATAGGGCTCATCATGCAAAAGGAAGTATTAAAAGTATTTCCAATTTTTCTAAATTACGAAACCGGATTCGTAGGGGAATCTAGCAGAGAGATCTCTCAACTTTCGCCCCTACAATATTTAGGTCTCTTGCGAAAATCGATATGTGATGCAGATAGAAATCTTTCTTTGATGTTTGAAAATTGACTAACATTTATCTAAATGTATTTCTATTAAGGCTGCGCGCCGCCGTGTATTTTACATATGCCACGACTTCTGGATTTCAGAAAAAACTAAGCCATGTAGAAAGTTCAAATTTTAGGACAACAATTTAGACCTAATTTTGGATGCTTCCTTTTTTGAAAATTTGGAAAAACTTTAATAGTTTTTGAATAAACAGAAAAACTGTAAAATTTTGAAAATCAAATTTAGACGAAAAGGAAGCACGCGTTTTACTATTTACTTCAACACTGCGCAAACCGTTTTTAAAAATTTTGAGTATTTTTTGAGATAATAGAGAAGTTAGATTTAGCCAATTTTTCCTGCAGTTTTATGGTTGGCAGTTCAGTTATTGCCTCGCAGATGGCCAGGCACCAAGCCGCAACCTTGAACGAATATATTACAATGGCAATCTTAATAACATACTTCATCGGAACAAGCTTTTATTAATTCTAGAAAACGCTACATTTTTTTATGTAACCGTATATATAAATGTATATAATAAACGTAAATGACTATTTTAAATTAAATGATCTTCAATTGTCGTAGAGAGAATCATGATAGTTCTATAGAGATGCAAGATATCGATCTTTACGGTGATTTGAAAAACGTTTAAAATATTAAATTGTTACAGGTGTAGTTTTATCGGTCAAACTCGTATACTTTCGTCTATTTTCGACATATAGTCTGGTCTAGTAAAGAGATGATTACTTCCAATATGATTTCAAATGTTATATTCAGAGAACTTTCATGCGATTTCGATTGTTGGGAGGGGGGGGGGGCAAAGTAAGCGTCGGCGCGCAATTCAAAAACCAGTTTAAATTTAACAATACATATTTATTACGTTATGAATCTTAATTAATGCGATTTGTTTTATTAATATTACAAAGTAACATAAATATGGACCCAACACCGTGAGGTATAAATGGGTACAAAAAGAAAGAAGAACATAAATATGTGTATAAACTTGTAAAATACTTGTTTTTTTTTTAAATAAAAAGATAATAATTATAGTATTGCAGAAAGGCGCTAATGATTAATTTTCTGGATTTCTTTTTATTTGTTCTTATGATATGTTTATTATTTTTAAATATAGTTCTAATTTTATTTATTATAATTATACCATAAATAAATGTTGAAAATATTTTGATACTGTAACGGGCACGGTGATCGAGTGTAGAGCCGTGATAGATGTACATTAATCAAGCGCGAGATACTCATGCGACCATGAGATATTGAGTAAGCGGATATATCTCAATATCTCTTAAGCCACGACTAACTAGAGGTTTCTATCTGAGTTACCTTGAATTCGCCATATCTGTGTAGAGGAGATTTATCGCGAATACTCTAGAAGCCAGTTCGATAGATACCACGACACATATATAAACTCCGCGGTACTCCTACACGGCAGTCTAAGTCAACAGTTGTACGTGATGTCAATGTTCTTAACTCCGCTCGGTGAATTTACAAGGTGAGCGCTATCGCTATCGGTATAAATGTAAACAACATACGAGTGTCAATCGTTTAAATAAATATACGAGTGTAAATAAATTAGTTAGTGTATTAGAACCGTAAGTTAGTTAGTTAGTAAATAAATAATTATTAAGTGCTAGTGTTTAAGTTATTGGTAAAGAAGAATTTGTTTATTATTTGTGTTAATAAATTTAGTGGCCAACTGTGTGTTATTATTCACAACCCGAGTACGAACCGCTTTTGCTCTCGTTGGATAGTGGATTTGGATTGGGAAATCCGTTACAATACTAATGTTTTTTAGTCCAATTATTATATTTATTAATTTTTTTTTTTCTATATAAATTTTTAATTCATTTTATATATCGAAATTATTTATAATTGTGATTAAAAAATAACTAACAAAATTTTAAGCGCAGAAAAATATTTTGTGGTAAAAATATGCACCTTGATAAGGGGGTAAGAACGAAAAAAGTTAAATTTTGCAAATATCAGGTAGAAATAAATACTTATATCGTAAATAAATACTAAACATTTTCAAATTCTAGAACAATAGGAAATGACCGGGAACACAAAGTGCATATTTAAATTGCATACCTTCAATAAATATCTTCTCAAGGGGGGATATTTTTGCAGGGATCGACAATTTTGGAAGCAGATGATAACGAAATTTATTTTATTTTATTATCTATGTATGCTCCCAGAAAATGTTTACCAAAATTGGCATACTTCAATTGTTTGATAACCATTTAATAAAAATAAATATCAAAAAAATAAAATCTACGATAATTTCACAAGCTTTGCCGTTCGATTAATAAAAATATCATTATGTTGAAAAAAGCACAAAAGCTTAGAAGTTGAGTTGTTTTAGGTTTTATTAATTTTTTTGTGTAAAACTCTTTGATTTATCAAAAATTTAAAATTATACTTTTTTAAAGACGGGTGATCTCTAGCTCTAAAAAATTCAACTTTACATCTTCAAAAATCTTTCTAGGGTCGCGATTCTCTAAAAACTAAAAATTTTAATCAAAACATATAACATCTATAGTAGGCTGCTTCGTTTATAAACGATTTTTTTAAATTTACGCTCCATTGAGAAAATATTGTTCTAAACAGAAAAATAAATTTTCACTAAATTTCAATCTTTAATTTGAATGGGTTATTAGTTAATTTTAAAATTTTCACATTTATTTAATATTTGAATTTATATCTCTGCTGCATTTTAGGTAATTGTGTTTGTTATGGAAAATTGTAGGAAAAATAACAATCTTTAAAAGTGCCCCATAGTTAGATCTGTCACTTCGATGGTTTCACGGCTAGTAAAAAGATAAATGACAATTTTAGAAGATATCAAATTTTCTACAAAAAAGGTCTTCAGTCAACAGTTGTAAAGATAATAAATAAACGGTTATTTGAAAATTTAATATGGAATTTTTAATACGATAATACAAATATGTTTTACATGTTTATGCGTTGGAATTTATTTATCTTATAAACTAATCGCTTTACAGCTTAGACTCTACGGTGGGCACTTTTAAAAATTGATGTTTTTTTTACAATTTTTCGCAAAGGAACAAGATAATTCTATAAAATGCAGGAGAGATACAGATAGGGGAGACCGGGTATGGTTGTGTCACGGGTAGGTTGTCACCATAAGCCATAACAGCAAACCTAATGAATTAATAAATTTGTTTACCCGTGTTAAAGAAGCCCGAGCACAATACCTCCTTGCGTACTTCACTTCAGTTCGCTCTGAAATACCGTATAAGAAATATATACGTTTGTATTTTTTGTACAGTGAAAGTAATTTTTTGTGAATCTGTTTTGAGTCTCGTAAGTATATTTAAATTTTGCATAGTGATATACTTTTTCGTGTATTTATGATGTTTAAGATATGCTTCATGACATTATTCGTATGGTTTCTTAAATGACCATTGATTTAAATTTATTTTTGGAGTTAATTGTCCAAAACTGTTTTGGGGAAAGTTGGCTCAAGTTAACGGGGGCTTGTTGTCACCTGTGCAAAGTAACCATGAATATGTGCGGCCTTTTTTATTGGTTTCTAGGAGTTTTACTACATAAACGATTGGCTGTAATTATACATTTGTCATTTTTGCTACCATAACCTAAGTTCGTTAGATAGAATAGGTTAGGAATAGCATATGCATTTGTTTTCTCGTTTTGTATTTTACGTTTTATTTAGCGGGTGATTACCTACCCCAGACACTATGACCAACCATCCCTTATACACGGGGTTGAAAGTCGCACTTTTTTTTTTCAAAATAATTATAATATCTGCTCATTGGATAATGGTAGAGAAAGTCTTTTTTTTTCTTAAACTAGAATAAAAACACTATATATTGATATATAAATGTCATTTATAAATTAAGACCATGGGCTCTAAAAATACAAAAGAAAAAAATGTGACTTCCAACCCCGGTCTCCCCTAAATATTTAAAAAAAACTGTAAAAATCACGTGTTAAATGCATGGAGAAAATTTAAAATTAACTAGCGACCACTTAGAATTAAAATTAAACATTGTTTGGATTTTTTTTTTCTGTTCTAAAACAATATTTTGTCTCTGGTCCGCAAAAATAATTGTTTAAAAACGAAGCACCCTAATACATATACAGTCAACTCGCGTTATAACGAAGTTCGATATAACGAAAATCTCGATATAAAGAAAGAAACCGCCGGTCCCTTGAAAATTTCGCTTTATAACGAAAATTTTAATGGGTTTTGGTCCCCTCGATATAACGAAGTTTTCTTGACCAAAGTCTAATAATTTTTGTTAAAAAAGTAAGTACTGTAGGTATGTTATATAATTTACATAATGTGTTTCTACACAATTTTTGATTTTTTTATCTTAAAGAAATGCAAACTTAACACTATCAATTATCAATTACTTGCAAAGCTATGACCTTGACGACAGTGTATTCTCAAGTATCTTAAATCTGGAGAACGCAATTGAACGGACACGTACAGTCACCTGCATACAAACTAAAATTACGGAGTTTTTTTAGATTATACGTCTTTCTATTTGTATTATTTCTATTGTTTTTTTTTATTGTTGTTTTCTATTGTTTTATTATTTTTTTTACATTTCTGCGTTATATTGGTTATTTTAATAAACGACAACGAATTTGTGGCGTTTTGGATTGATTAATTCTATATCTCTAAACAAAGTAAAAATTTGTTAATTTATGCTTTTATAATAAGGAATTTCGATATAACGAACTTTCGATATAACGAACTTTTTCGTGGGTCCCTTGAAATTCGTTATAACGCGAGTTGACTGTATTTCTTTTATGGTGGATAATTAAAATGTTATTGTTGGGATAAAATTTAAAAGCGAAATATGACAACTATTATTGGCCAGGAGTAGTATATAAATAATTAAAATTGCAGTAATTTTAGTATTGGAAACGTTACGCACAAAAGTTTCATTAAAATCATTTAACTTATTATAAATGTAAAAATAAATAATATTAAAAATCGTTATTATAATATTGAGTTGAAAGTGTTGAAAATTATTTTTTTAATATTAACACATTTTAAGCGGATAACCAAATTGACTAAACTGATGTGCGTAGCGGACAAAATTCGTGTAAAATTGCGCGCGTGAAATCTAGTACATATATACATTAACACATTTCAATAAAAATTGATAAAATCACAATAATTTATTATTATATAAACAAATGTTAAAGAAGTATCGTTGACGAGTCTAAACAAAAATTACGGGCTGTAAACCTATAGAGTTTTTATATCAATTTAAAATAAGACAGTTGGTATCAATTTCTTGGAAGCTGCCATTTTGAATTTAATTTTGACTTAATTTCTATATGAATTTTATGAAACCTAGTAACTTTTATATTAAAGTTTTTTTTGTAAATTTTATAATTACAAAGTTATTTGACATTAAAGAAAATAACGATTTTCAGTTTTTTTACGATTATTTCGTAACTGTTCGGAATTTTACAATTTTCTTAACGGAATCTGAATTGGCACCTAAAACTGCAAAACATTGCCCTTTTAACCAAAGTTCTATCTCCACTAATAAGAAAGATATCCATGTTAGCCTACTCAATTTGGGACACCCTGTATATATAAACGGTTGTTTTAAAATAAACAAACCATTGGACGCCGGTCACTCGTGCAATTCAGTTTAATGATAATTTTTTTTTAATCAAAGAATTTTTATGAACATAAAACTTACGTTTTTTGCTCAAAGAAACTCGGGTTTTTGGCATTGAGAAAAATGCAATTAATAATAAAGGCAATATAGAAAATATCGCTCAAACACACTAAATGTAAAAAATTGTATATGCGTTCAACACAAGAGTAGAGAACAACTCATGCAAAACATTTCCAGCGATACCGTTTCGAAAGTTTTTCGTTAATTTCGTTAAATCATAGTGTGCAGCGAATATTCAAATAAAAAGCGCAAAACCATTTAAGTATAATAAAGGTCTTATAATCATATTTATGTAATATGATTTTGTAAATAATCTATACTAAATTATTTTTTATTACACTTTTTCAAACAAGAAAAGTATCGTATATTAATTAGTTGTTTTAAAAATAAAGTTCAAATAATAATAATTAAATCATGTCCATAATGCATATGAAATGTATCGTATTCAAAGCAAAGCGTTTTTAAACGTGAATCGTGGTTTCAACCACCGATCGCCTAGCGGTGAGTAGTTTATTCAGTGTGGGTCCGTAACATTGATAAAAATTCCAATATCGCGATGTATTCGCCACCTGGATCTTGTTACAATTTTTGTTTGTCGGCGCGCAGCCTTAATTGATTATTCAATACATTATAAATGTAGGAAATTGAATAAAAAAATAGTCGGAGAATAAAATTATTTAGTTTTTTAACACAAAATTATTTTTGGAAATCTATTTAAATTTTTTTATAAAATAATTTAAAAGTATATTTTTTATGCCCTTATGAGATTTCCTAAAATTAATATGCTACAATAACCGAAGATTTACAATATGTAAATTATTAAAGATACCTTTACAAATAGTTGAGATAAAATATTTAGTCTTTGGAAAAAATCTATCTGAGCAGTGGCGTAACTATATCGTTGAGGCCCGTGGCAAAATCATCATCTAAAACCTACCCTCAATGTAAAGAAGCCCAACTAACTTTATAATTTTTTTTTAATACATCACGAAAGTATGTACAAAACGCTATTATAATTATTGCGTTGATTTTCTAGTAACTTATAATTTAAAGAGCGTATTGGACTGAAATAACAATTATATTTTTAGTAAAAATTTTAATTATTAAAAAACTTTTTTCGGACTTTTTATTCAGCAAAAGTATTAGTGACATCATCAAAAATAAAATTTCGGGTCATGGAATGTTCGATAGGATACAATAGCTTGTCTCGTAGTATTTCTTAAATAAATTTTTATGAATTTTAATTTTGAAAATAATTTTTGGCACCAGCCGTAGTCACAGGAATGGTTACAAATGCGTTCAAATCTTGATACATTTTTTTATTTAATTTGTCTATGTACTTTAGTATGTAACTTATATTAATTGGATACAAAACTAATAAATTTTACTGAATTTTATAATAATAAATGTTAGGATCTTCCTGTGCCTATGGCTCTCCCGCATCGGGGGCCACCTACAGCCGGAAGCCCCGGGCATTTTCCCGTCTTGTTACCTTTTTGTTACGCCACTCTGTCTAAGTCTTCAACCACTTTTTCCCCAAACATTAAAATAGCACGGCCGTGATTCATTAAGCTTATCTAAAGCCAAAAAATTCAAAATTTAAAATTTCTAAAGTTATTAAAGATTCATCTACAAACAGTCAAATTACGATTTTCAACTTCTTGAATGTCGTACAGTTCAGAACGGGATATCAGCGATCTTGTTACAAAAAAAAACAGATTTGAAATCACTGACCCCATCTTCTTCTTCTTCTTCTTCTTTATCTTCGCCTTTAATGCAATTGTTCCAACTGCTCCCTTATCGCGGTAGGCGTGTTCTTAAGGAGTATTCTCTTCTATTATAAACCATTTCCGGAGGTATGTCATAATCACATTGAAGCTTCACGGAAGACCTATTCCAGGTACTTTTTGGCCTGCCTGGTATTCTTTTAGGTTCATCTATTGCCAAAACTTGCTGCACTATGTGGTTCTGATTTCGACGTTGAACATGTCCACTTCAATTTAACATGTAACACTTCAATTGAGATTCATCCATAAAGTCATTAATTGATTGAACACCAAATGAACCTCGGATATGTTCATTACATAGAGGATTTTTCTTCGTGATAACCACACACCATCGTAGCATTCTCATCCCTGTCACGTGCATCTGTTGATTGTGTTTATCTAGTCTCGCGCATGTTTTGTACTGTATGCCAAAGCAGGCCTAACGACTGTTCTATAAATCTTACTTTTTAATCGTATAGGCACATTTTTGTCGCACAACACACCAGAGACTGATCTGCACTTCATCCAACCAACAATAATACGATGTTTTACATCCGAGTCAGGTGTTCCCTTATCATTTATAATAGACCCCAAGTATTTAAACTCATGGGTCATTGGTAGTGGTTCACCTTATAAGAATATTGTACGTGCTGGGTCAATTTGTTCAGAGAAGTTTACGTACATATATTCCGTCTTAGATCTGCTTATTCTTAAACCATTGTCTTCTAAGGTTTCTCCAATTTTCTAGTACTTCTTCCAGTTCCATCCAGTTGTCGGCAACCAATACAAAATCGTCTGCATATAAGATACTCCAAGGAAGCTTTGCCATTAAATCACTTGTCAAGTAATTAATTACCATGTTAAAAAGTAGGGGACTCAAAACAGATCCTTGATGTACTCCAACATTAACTTGGAAACCACTAGAAGTACCAGCGCCGCTCTTAATTTTTGTCTCGGATTGATTATATGTTTTTAAAATAGTTTTTACTAATCCTTCGGGAACAGCTTGACTTCTTAGAGCATTCCAGATCAACTGACGAGGAACACGGTCATAAGCTTTTTCTAAATCCACAAAAACTGCGTAAAAATCTCTTTTCATATCACGTCTTTTCTCTGTAATTATTCGGAGCGCCTGAATTGCGTCTATTGTGGATTTTCCTTTACTAAAACCATATTGATCATCATGAATTTCTATCAGTTCCGAAAGCCAATTAAACAGTACGCGTTCCCATATTTTAAGTGTGTGGGACATTAGTTTTATGCCACGATAGTTTCCACAATCTCTGATATCTTCTTTATTCTTAAATATTGGAACCAGAAAGCTTGCACAAAATTGTGACGGAATTGACGCTCCTGACAATAGTTTATTAAAGAGGCAGCTTAACCATGAACAACCATCTTCTCCACATATTTTCCAAAGTTCTACTGGTATTTCATCAGGTCCAGTTGGCGTCTGTTTTTCATCTTATATAATGCCTTTTCCACCATTGTTGTCGTAATTTCATATAAAGGGCCTTCGATAGGATTATGTTGTTGAAAGTGTTTATGAGGGAATTTCTCATTCATCAACTGATCAAAATACTCCTTCCAACGGTTTCCAATTGCATCATTATCAGTTAACAACTGTCCCTGTTTGTCATTTATATACTTTACGTACGTTATGTCATGACTATTCTTATTTCTTTTAGCTGCAATTTTGTAGATGTCCTTTTGACCTTCTGGAGTTTCTAGATCTTCATATAACTTTCTTTGGGCATCTTCTTTTGCAATTGCAACTGCTTTCTTTGCCTCTTTCTTTGCATTTTTATATTCTTCATGGTGACTTCGACCTTCATTGTCGTTACGATGTTTCCACCAATTTTTAAATGCATCTTTCTTCTTTTTAAGAATATTTTGGATTTCTGTACGCCACCACCATACGTCTTTGTCTATTTTCTTGCCTTTCGATACTCCTAGGTATAACTTCGCCTTTTCCACACAAAATTTTTGAAAAGGTTCCCACATTTCTTGAGGACTTTTCTCAGATGACTCATTTAGGCTTTGGTGTAAATAGCTTGTTAATTCGGTGGTAAATGGATCCATTTTATCTTCCTTTTTCGGTTTAAATCATTTAATTTTATCACCTGGGCAGCACGAATCCTTAGGTAATGAATTCTTTAATTTTAGTTCCCCTAGCAAAAGCCTGTGTTGACTTGTTAGTGGTATCCCAGGAATTACCTTACAATCTACAAAATTTTTGCGAAATTCTGTCCGACTCAAAATATAATCGATCTGCGTTGCAGTATTTGTGGATTGTATTTTATACGTAATGAGATGTTCGGGATTCTTCTTGAAGTAGCTATTGACGATTGCAAGTCCATATGCTTGGGCTAGTTGTAAAATTTGTTCTCCTTGATCATTTCGTGTGCCAAATCCAAAACCACCATGATACTCAGCAAAATCTGGTGCAGTTTCACCAATATGACCATTAAGATCACCACCAATAATCAGGTCTTCTTCTAAAGGAATTTGTTGCAGTATCTGTTCAAACTCTTCCCAAAATGTTTGTTTTTCACAAGTATCTTGTATGTTAACTTGAGGTGCATACACCGAAACGATATTAATAAATTTTCCTTTTTCAATTGCCAACTTTATTGGCATTAATCTATCATTATTTGTGATAGATATTACTTTTTACTCAAATCGGTGAAAGAATAATTAACCGTTTCGTTTATTCACTTTTCCATTATAAAAGATTTTGAAACCATTTTCAAGATTTTTGCTTTAGCACCAGACCATCGTGTTTCTTCACACACAATCTACATACCGTTGTTTCATAATTTGTGCAAGTTCATCAGCTTTTCCTGTTAAGGAACCAATGTTCCATGTGATTATACGAGCTTTTCTCATTTTGACTTTGTTACACGAATAACTCCTTTTCATTATTTGGTTTTAGTTTTACAATGCCGACGACCGTCAGAGCACAACAATAAATTAAAAGCTTGGGACCGTTAAACCTCTCTTGCACGTGACTTTTCCGACGTAAACAAACAGTCACCTTACGTCTTCGCTGGGAGCTATACCTATCCCTACACAAATGCAAACGCGCCGATCTAGCTCAGACACTATTCTATAATATGGATGACATTGACGAATGTAGAGATATCCACTGGTCAAGCGACGTACATATTTTATTAAAAAAGGCAATAACACTATGTGGCAACGTTGTATTCACGCGTATCACGCTGCCTTCATTTACAAAATAAAGTTCTACTAGAGCAGAAATTAATACATGCAAACGGTATTTGAATAATTCGACCATTCATCAATATTTTCTTATCGGTTTTCAGTAATTGATTAAAATAACTTTTATTTACGGGGAAAAGTCCGAATTACGGAAAATAATAGTTCTTTCTTTATATTAATAAAAAAACAACTATTGAGAGATCTTTAAACACTTTTCTGAATACATATTTTTAAAGATAATATTGAGATGAATCTCAAACACCTCTACCTGTATAAAACATTAAGGCGCTTCGTTTTTAAACATTTTTTAGGCGGCTATAGACAAAATATTGTTCTAAACATCGAAAAGTAATTCTCACGAATTTTCAGTTCATAATTTTAATTCTAAGTGTTTCATAATTGATTTAAAAATTTTCCCATTTACTTAATATGCAAATTTATAGTTTTTTTTCATTCATTTATATCTCTGCTATACTTGATGCAATTATCTTGTTCTTTACAGCAATTTGTACAAAAAATGTTAATCTTTAAAAGTGCTGAGAACGGGATTTATGTAACTTATGTAACGGTTTCACCCCTAAAAAATCTCAATATTATTTTTTATCGATTTTTGGATTTTTCTCATAAACGGCTACGCTTAGAGCAAAACACGTAAATGACCATTTCGGAGGAAACTCGATTTTCTTCAAAAAGGTCTTTAGAGTGTAAGCTGTAAAGCTGATAAATAAAAATTAAATTAAATGAAAATTAAAATGTAATTTTAAAACGATAAACTCCATAATACAGTAATATTTTAGATTTTTATACCTTCGCATCTATTTATCTCATTAACTAAGAGTTTTACAGCTTAGACTCTGATGACCTTTTTGTAGCAAATTGAATTTCTCTAAAATTGTTATTTTCGTTTTTGCTCTAATCCCGCTAAAATTGATAAAAATAATGTTAAGATTATTTAGAAATAAAACCGTTCAATTTTCATAGATTCCACTTTGGGCACTTTTAAAGATTGATATTTTCTCTACAATTTTCCATAAAGAACAAGACCATTGCATAAAATACAACAGAGATATAGATAATTGAAAAAAACTGAAAATTTACATGTTAAGTAAATGGAAATTTTAAAATCGACTAGCGATTACTTATAATTAAAATTCAGGCTTAAATTTATTTTTCGATGTTTATTATTATTATTATTTTGTTTGTGAACCGCAAAAATTGTTTAAAACGAAGTACCCTAATAAAACATATTTACAGTTTTTACAGGAAAGATGATTATCTTTGCACTCATATTCATGTGTAATAGAAGATTTGTATATAGGTATAAAAGCGGAAGTAATAATATAAAGGGTTTTCCGATAAGAGGTTTCATTTTGAATAGCCCGCTATTTGGGCAGCTGTCACTTTTGAAGCTGTCATCTTTTGACATTTGACAAGTAAAAACTACGCCATTACTAAAAATGGAACGATACACGCTTCAACAACGCATTGAAATGGTTAAAATCCATTATAAAAATGGTGAAAATTTTGCAGTCACGGTTCGTAAAACTAAGGCACTTTTGGGTCGTCGCGAAGCACCTTCTCGGCCGGCAATAGTAAACTGGTAAAAAAATTTGAGCTGTTGGGACAAATTAGTGATGTGAAGAATGGAAACCGTGTGCGTCGCTCAAGAACAACTGAGAATATTGCTGCTGTAGCCCATAGTGTTGAAGAAAACCCAGGTTTGTCGATTCCTCGTCGATCTTTGGAATTAGGCATTCCACAAACGACATTACACCGTATTTTGCATAAAGACTTAGCTCTTAAGGCTTTTAAAGTTCAGTTAACACAAGAACTCAAGCCGGTCGATCACCAGCAACGTCGTATCTTCGCTGATTGGATTCTTGAAATGCATCGAAATGATCCGGATTTTCATCGAAAAATTATCTTCAGTGATGAGGCCCATTTTCACCTCGGAGGCTATGTTAATAAGCAAAATTGTTGAATTTGGGGCTCCGAAAATCCAAGAATGATTGTTGAAAAGCCTCTCTATCCTCAAGGTGTCACTGTTTGGTGCGGTTTTTGGGCTGGCGGTGTGATTGGACCTTACTTATTCGAAAATGAGACTGGTGCAACTGTTACGGTGAATGGATTGCGCTACCGAGCTATGATTAATGATTTTTTATGGCCGAAATTGGGAGATATTGATGTCGGCGACGTTTATTTTCAACAAGACGGTGCTACGTGCCACTCAAGCAACGAAACCATGGTAATTTTGCAAGAAAAGTTTCCTGGCCGTGTTATTTCTCGAAGAGGTGATCACAATTGGCCACCAAGATCTTGCGATTTAACACCTTTAGATTTTTTTCTTTGGGGTCACGTGAAAGATAAGGTCTATGCCAATGCTCCACAATCGATTCAAGACCTTAAAGATGGAATTCGTGAAGTTATTGCGAACATACAGCCGCAAATGTGCGAATTGGTAATAGAAAATTTTATGAAAAGGATATGCTGCTGCAAGCGCAGCCGTGGCGGCCATTTGGCAGATATCGTTTTCCATTGTTAATGGCATACCTTCCTCTTTAAAATGATATAAACATCCATTGATTTCTGTTAAAAAAATACTCGTTTTTTTAAATATCAAAATGAAACCTCTTATTGGAAAACCCTTTACTATATTAAACAAGTAACGTAAAATACCATTTATAGATATTTATTATTTTGTAAAAGTGTAACAACACAAAGTTAATAATAAAAAGAAGGAGTATTTTTATTCATAAGTTTCTTTCCATTAATTTCACATAATAAGTTATTAGTATAAACTCTATAAGAAAATATTGCTTGATTGTGGTATTATTCAAATAATAAAAGTTTCAGGTAGTACTTTAATAACAAAGAAAACTAAAAAGTTGTGTTATAAATTACTTTCTATTAATTTCACATATGAGCAAAAGGCTAATTAATTTATTGGTGAAAACCTTATGAAACACTATAGGATTATAGCAGAGTAAATTAAACGCTATTTCGCGAAGCTGGTCAGATATGTGCTGATTCAGAATCTTTCTTACGTCCAAGCCTAAACTCTTGACGATGTTGTCAAATGCTATTTCACGCAAGCTTACAGCTTTATCCACCACCGGGCAGCACTTGCTGGCAATTATTTTCTAATATTTTTGTAATGGATTTAATTAATTGTTAAATGTTAAAAAATATTAAATTTTGCGCCAATGCGTCTAAAAATATAAGATACTTACGGGTAAGGTATTATGTTTCAAAAAATTATTTTAATAACAAAAAGAAAATTTAAATTTTTATTATATATTAATTTCTATGACTTACCCCGATCGACAAAGGCCCTACTAATCAATTGGTGAAAACCCGATCAAAAAATATTGATTTATAACGGAGTAAAACAAGTATAAAATTACGAAACAGCGAAGAGGCCTCTTAAAAACGGCAAAAGAAAGAACGCATAACGAATGTTAAAACTAAACTAAAAGAATAAATAAAAACTTAAATCTTAGTACTTAGCTTTATATCCAGAAACACACGGTAAATTCTGCTGTGGCATAATGTAATAAAGTTGCTGTTAATAGTTAAAAGAACGGTTTAAAAGAGATTACTAATAACTGACAACTGACCCCATCTAACCCCAATTGTATTAAATTAATAACCCTTTTATTTAAGCACCTTCTTGTTTTTTAATTTTCGTAAAATTGATTTCCTGAATCGAAAAGAAAGGATTAGAATATATCCCAATAAGTATTTTGTAAAATAAAAAAATAACTTCAATCTTTCACAAATACTACTTTAAGCTAGAGATGCCATTAATGTAAAATTACCTAATTGTAAGATTGGGAATTTTAAGTTGAATATTGAAGAGCTCTTGTATAGCATATACCTATTCGCTTTGGCTTTATACGTTAAACTGATTTGTTCCTATTAATTGAAATGCATTCCAACGTTGAATAGGAGCTGATAGTGCTCATAGCTGTGACTTCAAAGACCAGCTCGCCTGATAGCCATATCTAGCATAGAACAAAAAGATTCGAATAGTATTTCTTAAAAATTAATACAAGCGTTAAAATACCTATGTTAAATAAGTCTATTAAAACAATTAATTTATTTATAGCCCTTCTAAAAATGGTATGGAATTTAGAGAAGAAAATTTTTAATTTAAAGTGTTGGACTATATAATTTTAATGCATTGTTATGGTACTTACCATTAAAGGCGTGTTAGAAATTAATGTGGCTTTTTTTAAATAAAAAATAGGATATTAAGTTCAAACTACGAAATAGCACACTCTTATGGCTAATGTAAAATTAATTTTTATAATTGGGTCTCTCCTTTAAGCCTTTCTAGATTGCGTTTTAAAATAAGATCTATGTAACACAGCATATACTTTATTGCTTTTTGTAACAATTACATATACAACTATAAGTGTTTAATGTGCAATTAATAATTATTGTCATAAGAATAACAATAACTCTTCAAGACTAATAATCAAATTGAGTACAAATACATTAAGGTTTAAATGATCTAAGAATAAAAGCATAAAAACGGTTAGTACATAGACAATACAATTCTTAGAAGTTACATAAAACATTTAGATAAATAAAAAAATAAATAAAGAAAAATCTAGTCAATTTCAAAAAATACATTTAGGAAATATTATTAATTTAAATAAAATTTAATCCTTATTAATTAATAATCAAAATAAAGTTCAAGTAAATTTAAATAACGACGTGAACACGATTATACTTATAGCAATTTACAAAGTATTCTTTAAAATACTGACACATGCAATTTGCAAATCTTTTAGTGAAAATCTACATTTATAATTTACAAATTACTATGTCTATACTTTCATTTTAATTGTTATGTTCTTCGTACGAAGAAAATCACTAGTTTTTCCAATACTATCTATTATTTGATAAATACAATTTTTAATTGAGATTATGATAGCACAGGACTTGATGGGCGAGACCCTACTGTAAAATCCTTATATTGGGAAAATACACATATCTAAAAATTAAAAAAAATTAATTTATAAATAAAACATTATTAAAAATCTAAGTTTTTCATTTCCACACATTTGCTAGCCTATTTGTTATTATTGCTATGAATTTCATTTAGAAGATCAATTTCGTGGAAGACATGATTTTAATATTTTTAAATTTATAATTTTAATCTTTTTTCTACCTTATCTTTCAATTGTTGACACAGTTGTAAAGCAACTGTAAAAAGGACAAGGACCTCATTCAACCATGGCACCGAACATTCAGCATGACTAGAGTCAAATTTCATAGTTCCATGATTATTACTAAGTTGATAAAGCGCAACTATTAATTTATGACTTTGCAAATAGAAGCTTATAGCAAGATCTTCTGGTAAATTAGGAGACAAAGATTTCTGAAACAAAACTAAATTAGAAATCGCTTCAAGACAATTCACAAAAAATTAACTACCATATTTCGACTTTTAATTAAGTCATCAATTGCTCGCTTTCTAGGAACTATCAAACTCGTACGTCCACGCTGTAAACTTCCTAAAATATTGCCTAAGATGTGTAATACTTCATCTGATGATCTGCAAAACGTCATAAAGAAAAAATCTCTTAAATTTTTACGTCGAAATCTAGTATTTACTTAAATTTGTAATTTTTTCCAACGTCATCTATGTGATAAATGGCTTGCTGCAAGTGATTTGCAGCATCTTGTATTTGTTGCAGCTTCCATGGGCTGTCACCAACAATACTGGTCCGAATCATGGTAGTTTGCTGCCGTTGCACTTTAAAACTAATATCCTAAAAAATAGGAGTAGTATTAATTTTTTTTATTAAACAATATTTCAGTTGACTTACAGCGTGAGATATACTATCTCCAGTTAATGTAATCACACATTTTAATTGATCTGGAGGAACAGAAAGTACAAATTTGTCTTGTTTTGTAGAATTATCATTGCCATAAAGTTGTACGGGAAATCTACGTGCGCATTCCTAAAATTACAACGAAATGAGAAACATAAAATCGTAATATCTTATTATATTTCACTTACAACTAGAATTTGATGTATTTGATCCAGACCTGTGTGCACTTCTTGATGAAGAACCCACTCGAATTCCTTTTGCTAAAGACATTATTGAGATATTAGAAAGTTGATTGTATTAGACAAGAATATGTAAAGTATTTGAGTTTGTTTTTGGGGTCTGAGTGTAATTAATAAGTAAACCATTTAATGATTAGTAATAAAATTTAAAAACTTTCAAAGTCAATAAATAAAGGGAATATTTTATTTTTTTGTAATAATTATTTTGCAATTACTCATTGTACGGCGATAAGATTAAATTTTATGCAAATTATTTTAATCTTTAAGAGTCAGATATAAGTATGTAATCGACATTTAAAAAATTCAAAAAATGTGAAAGCTTCTGTTTTAAATAAAACAATTTACTCGTGTATTAAATATCTATACAAAAGCAAAATCAATAAACGTTTGCTGGTATTATAATTCTCATTACTTAAATTTTTGAACAACATTACAAATTTCTAATCGCTATATGAAATCAATGATAAAAATATAAAAACAGCGAACTCGAAGCTATTCTTTGTCGTCTCTAAAATGTTATCGTTCATGAAATTGCGATTTATTACACCGGAAATCGCTTATGTGTTTATGAATGTTAGTAATACAATACTTTTAATTATGTTGTTTTATCTCGGCGGAGTTTACTTTACCGTTTCGTTTATACTTTACAAGATTGTTTTTTATTCTTGAACTTGAAATTAAATTTATTTCTTATAATCATTTAATATTGACATAGGTCAAAAATTAACATTATACAGGGTGTTTCGGAAGATATATCAGAGCCGAAAAGGGGTGGTTGGGGACAATTAATGAAAGACATTTTCGAAAGAAACACATCAAATCGATCTAGTATGGAGAAATTGAAAAAAATCAATTTTTTTCCCAAAAACTGTTTTGGAACCACTAGCTTTTTCCTATTTATAAAACAAGGGTAATTGAAACTTTTAAAATTATAAATATCGCCCACGTTCTTTAATCTTGCAGGTTTTATTTATTGTTCGATAAGCTTTTATTATAAAGATAAACTTCTGCTCGGAAATTTATCCTTGAACTTCATTTCGACCTATAATTTTGATTACAAATGAAAGACGAACTAACCTACCGTATTTTTACCACTTACATTTAAATAAGTAATAATTCATCTACAAAAAGGGCTATTAAAGCGCCGTGTCCCAAAGGTTTGGTATATGAACTAATGCGCTAGCGACCTGAGTTTAAACCACGCTATAACTTTACACCTGTCTCCTTACAAGGCAGGAGGTAACCAACAAGGGTAAAACTTCCCAGGAAAATTTCCAATAACAACTTTTGTGTCTTTGAAATACACTACGACACACGACAAAAGAGACAAGCGGGGAAATAGCCTACGCCCGGCTAAAGACACGGCCCTGAAGAAGAATGGGTTAAAATTCGT
This sequence comes from Sinopyrophorus schimmeli, assembly GCA_036325965.1. Classification (NCBI taxonomy): domain Eukaryota; kingdom Metazoa; phylum Arthropoda; class Insecta; order Coleoptera; family Elateridae; genus Sinopyrophorus; species Sinopyrophorus schimmeli. The sequence goes on from JARFIZ010000139.1 coordinate 132,173, forward strand.
ATGCACAAATTTTAATTGAGTTTGCGGATTCAAATATCTATAAATGTTATTCAGAAAAGAGCGTAAGATTTGCTGACTTAAAAAACGTGTGCAGCAAATATCACTTTATTAATACAACGATTATAAAATATTCTCGTAGTCCCCCTTTTCTAATGTTGTCCTTGTCATGCAAATATAAAAAAAGCGAACACATAATCAAAGTTTGTCGCGTCTATTAAATAAAATAAAAACACAGGATATCGTTAGTATCATCTTACATGTATGAAGTCATTGTTTAATATTTCGGTTTTATGTCGGCCAAACTAATGGACTGTTGTTTTATTTATTTTTTAAGAATAGGATTATTGAACTTGACCTTAGATTTGTTCCTTATACGATTTAATATTGAGCTAGGTCAAAAATATTTGGACACGTTAATAGTCTTTATTACAACAAGTACGTTGAATACGTTTTGTCTGTACCGTATTTTTAACCACTTTCATTTATCAAAATGTAATACTAATGAAGTTCACAAATCAGATCATTAAACACGTTGCCGACATAAGTAACAATCAAATTTTTACGTATACAAGTTTTATCGTACAACGTTATTAATACACAAAAAATAATATTACTTTTAACAGTACGTATGGAATTCAAATAAAGGCCGTTTTATACCGAGGTCCAAACGGCGCATACTACCCTAGTGGTACTCTTTGTGAGCGGCATCATTGAAGTATCACATATTAAATATGTCCTTAAATAAAGTTTGCGAAGAAATACATTTTATTAGAGAGTGGAAAGCGTTCTATTAAAATGTACCTCCCAACGTATTCCTGTTATTAAAAATTCAAAATCAGCATCATTGTTAAAAGCGTACTTTCATTTATTAAGTCTAGAAACCACTTATCAGCTATTTATTAACAAGTCATTGGGGTTCATATTATTGTTTCCTTTATGATAACATAAACGAAATAATTCTTGTAATAAAATACTTATGCTTTATTTATGCTCTCTTGTTCTTGAACTTGAACTTACATTTGCTGAGTTGTTCTTTTACTTATTTTATATTAGCATAGGTCAGAAATGAATATTTAATTTAGAATTTTAACACGTTAGATTTTTATTATAAGACGGTCATTTGGTTCTTCATAGAAATCACAAGTACGTTTTATACTACTATTTGTCAGCAAAGCATACTTTTTAGTATTCAAATTATATTTTTTAACGCTTTGGTTTTCATTTAAGTTTTTATTAATACAACATACAAAATTTTATACACAATAAATCATTTATTTAATAATCGTTAAAAATACGTTTGATGTGATTTCGAACATTTTAACTATTTTTCCAATACGACATAAATTTTGTCAGATGTCCACTCGTACGAGGTGGTGACGTCAAATAACAATCAGAGCTTATTCTCCGGTAGACAAATAATTGACCTTCAAGGGTGAAGCGAGGTGCTTGTAATAAATGCCGCCGCGAGATAATCTTAAAACAGCGATATCAGCGATTAATTATTGCACGTTTCTTAGATCATCAGCTATTTATGTATTTATCGTTGTTTTTTGTTACGGTATTTGTGATAGGCAATTTTGTCCCTATTATTCTTGAACTTGAAATTAATTGTTTTACACCGATTTAATATTTTAAATTTAACACGTAAAAATAACGGTTACTTGATACTTACGAGAAAAATAAAGTACGTTTAATTGCATTATTTATTCGTACAGTATAAATTCTTTTATGTAAATAACATCTTTTGATGCGTTGGTTTTTATTCAAGTGCTCATTAAGAATTTTTTTTAAATGAATAGACAAAATGTTTTATTATAAGGTGATTATGATAATAAAATTTAATACAATTTGTAAAGTTGTCTTGTCACGAAAACCACCCCAAATTGTTTGATTTTACAACACTTACTTTCATAAGTCGTATTTTACAATGATTCACAAAAGCATCGGAAGTCTCTTTTTAAAAAGGAAAGAAGTGTTAAAGCTGATAAAGATTGAAACTCGATATTTGAACTCAGGCACGTTTGTTTTAAAAATAAAAATAATTTATGAGCAATTCATTTTATGTGTGTATAATAACATGAATTGTTTTATCGTTTCTTAATGTTTTTAATGTTTCTGAATTAGCCAATTTAACGTTGTCATAGGTCAAAAAACCTGCGGTTCTCAAAATATGGTCTCAATTTTGATTTTGCTATAACTTTGTCAAATCAATGAATTTAGAAATATTACCAAGTAGAAAGTCTTCCAAAAAATCCCCTCCACCACCCATTTCCGGCTCTGACAACTATTCGTAAACACCCTGTATTTAGAATTTTAACACGTTAATATTTTTTAGTAAAGGATTCTTCGCAGAAACAAGAAGTACGTTTAAACCCTTTGTCATCAGAGCTTTCTTCTTCTTAAAGTGCCATGCCCGAATCGTAGGCTATTTCGCTTGTGCCTTTTGTTGTGTATGTCATAGTATGTCAAAGACACAAGTGTTATTGAAATTTTCCTGGGGCAGTTTTACTTGCTGGTTGCCCAATGCCTTGCAAGGGCTTTAGTATTTAAAGTTCTATTTTTTTGACGCTTTGGTGTTTATCCAAGTTTTAATTAACATAAAATGCTTTTAATCCACAGTAATTAGGTAATTTATTTAATAATATTTAAAAACACTTTGGATATGATTTCTCTGCAGACTTACGCAAATTACCATCATAACTATTTTTCCAATACGTTTAGATTTGTCAGATGTCCACTGTACCAGACTGGGACGTCAAATAGCAATCAGAGCTTGTTCGGCGGTAGGCAAATAATTGACCTTCAAGGGTGGAAGCGAGCTACTTGTAATGAATGCCACCGCGATATAGCTTAAAATTCAACATCAGCGCTTAATAATCGCACGTTTCTTAGATCATCAGCCTTTATGTATTTATCATTGTTTTTTGTTACTGTATTTATGTTAGCAATATTTGTCCCTATTATTCTTGAACTTGAAATTAATTGTTTTTTCAACCGACTTAATAGTGACCTAGCTCAACAATAAATATGTTATTTCAAATTTAACACGTAAAAGAAACGGACTTTATACTTACGAGAAAATAAGTAATACGTTTAGTTCCATTATTTATTCGTACAGTATATATTCTTTATGTGAAAAACATCTTTTGATGCGTTGTTTTTATTCAAGTTTTCATTAAAATTTTTTAAATGAATACACAAAATAAGGTAATTATGATAATAAAATTTAATACAGTTTGAAAGTTGTCTTGTGACGAAAACCACCCAAATTATCGGATTTTTATAACACTTACTTTCATAAGTCGTGTTTTACAATGATTAACAAAAGCATCAAGTCTCTTTTTAAAAAGGAAAGAAGTGTTAAAGCTGATAAAGAGTGAAACTTGATATTTTAACTCAGGCACGTTTGTTTTATAAATAAAAATAATTTATGAGCAATTTATTTTATGTGTGGTATAATAACATGAATTGTTTTATCGTTTGAGGCCGTCGGATATGTTTCTTAATTAGCTAATTTAACGTTGTCATAGGTCAAAAAACCTGCGGTTCTCAAAATATGGTCTCAATTTTGATTTTGCTATAACTTTGTCAAATCAATGAATTTAGAAATATTACCAAGTAGAAAGTCTTCCAAAAAATCCCCTCCACCACCCATTTCCGGCTCTGACAACTATTCGTAAACACCCTGTATAGTTAACTATCTTAAATAAATAAAAATATTTAAATTCTATTTTTAAAACGAAATAAAAGAGTTTTCTAAGGAAAATTCAAAAAAAACGCAAAAAAAATTGCTTCCTTTATTTTGATATTAAGTCGGTTGAAAAAACAATTAATTTCAAGTTCAAGAATAATAGGGGACAAATATTGCCTAACATAAATACAGTAACAAAAAAAACAATGATAAATACATAAAAGGCTGATGATCTAAGAAACGTGCGATTATTAAGCGCTGATGTTGAATTTTTAAGCTTATATCGCGGTGGCATTCATTACAAGTAGCTCGCTTCCACCCTTGAAGGTCAATTATTTGCCTACCGCCGAACAAGCTCTGATTGCTATTTGACGTCCCAGTCTGGTACGAGTGGACATCTGACAAATCTAAACGTATTAGAAAAAATAGTTATGATGGTAATTTGCGTAAGTCTGCAGAGAAATCATATCCAAAGTGTTTTTAAATATTATTAAATAAATTACCTAATTACTGTGGATTAAAAGCATTTTATGTTAATTAAAACTTGGATAAACACCAAAGCGTCAAAAAAATAGAACTTTAAATACTAAAGCCCTTGCAAGGCATTGGGCAACCAGCAATAAACAGGAAAATTTAATAACATTGTGTCTTTGACATACTATGACATACACAACAAAAGGCACAAGAATAGCCTACGATTCGCATGGCACTTAAAAGAAGAAACTCTGATGACAAATTTAAACGTACTTTGTTTCTGCAAGAATTTACTAAAAATATTAACGTGTTAAAATTCTAAATACAGGGTGTTTACGAATAGTTGTCAGAGCCGGAAATGGGTGGTGGAGGATTTTTGAAGACTTTCTACTTGGTAATATTTCTAAATTCATTGATTTGACAAAGTTATAGCAAAATCAAAATTGAGACCATATTTTGAGAACCGCAGGTTTTGACCTATGACAACGTTAAATTGGCTAATTCAGAAACATTAAAACATTAAGAAACGATAAAACAATTCATGTTATTATACACAAAATGAATTGCTCATAAATTATTTTATTTTAAAACAAACGTGCCTGAGTTCAAATATCGAGTTTCAATCTTTATCAGCTTTAACACTTCTTTCCTTTTAAAAGAGACTTGATGCTTTTGTGAATCATTGTAAAATACGACTTATGAAAGTAAGTGTTGTAAAATCAAACAATTTGGGTGGTTTTCGTGACAAGACAACTTTACAAATTGTATTAAATTTTATTATCATAATCACCTTATAATAAAAACATTTTGTCTATTCATTTAAAAAAATTTTAATGAGCACTTGAATAAAACCAACGCATCAAAAAGATGTTATTTACATAAAAGAATTTATACTGTACGAATAAATAATGCAATTAAACGTACTTCTTATTTTCTCGTAAGTATCAAGTAACCGTTATTTTTACGTGTTAAATTTAAAATATTAAACCGGTGTAAAACAATTAATTTCAAGTTCAAGAATAATAGGGACAAAATTGCCTATCACAAATACCGTAACAAAAAACAACGATAAATACATAAATAGCTGATGATCTAAGAAACGTGCAATAATTAATCGCTGATATCGCTGTTTTAAGATTATCTCGGCATTTATTACAAGCACTCGCTTCACCCTTGAAGGTCAATTATTTGTCTACCGGAGAATAAGCTCTGATTGTTATTTGACGTCACCATGTACGAGTGGACATCTGACAAAATTTATGTCGTATTGAAAAATAGTTAAAATGTTCAAATCACATCAAACGTATTTTTAACGATTATTAAATAAATGATTTATTGTGTATAAAATTTTGTATGTTGTATTAATAAAACTTAAATGAAAACCAAAGCGTTAAAAATATAATTTGAATACTAAAAAAGTATGCTTTTGACAAATAGTAGTATAAAACGTATTGATTTCTATGAAGAACCAAATGACCGTCTTATAATAAAAATCTAACGTGTTAAAATTCTAAATTAAATATTCATTTCTGACCTATGCTAATATAAAATAAGTAAAAGAACAACTCAGCAAATGTAAGTTCAAGTTCAAGAACAAGAGAGCATAAATAAAGCATAAGTATTTTATTACAAGAATTATTTCGTTTATGTTATCATAAAGGAAACAATAATATGAACCCCAATGACTTGTTAATAAATAGCTGATAAGTGGTTTCTAGACTTAATAAATGAAAGTACGCTTTTAACAATGATGCTGATTTTGAATTTTAATAACAGGAATAGTTGGGAGGTACATTTTAATAGAACGCTTTCCACTCTAATAAAATGTATTTCTTCGCAAACTTTATTTAAGGACATATTTAATATGTGATACTTTAATGATGCCGCTCACAAAAGAGTACCACTAGTAGTATGCGCCGTTTGGACCTCGGTATAAAACGGCCTTTATTTGAATTCCATACGTACTGTTAAAAGTAATATTATTTTTGTGTATTAATAACGTTGTACGATAAAACTTGTATACGTAAAATTTTATTGTTACTTATGCCGGCAACGTGTTTAATGATCTGATTTGTGAACTTCATTAGTATTACATTTTGATAAATGAAAGTGGTAAAAATACGGTACAGACAAAACGTATTCAACGTACTTGTTGTAATAAAGACTATTAACGTGTCCAAATATTTTGACCTAGCTCAATATTAAATCGTATAAGGAACAAATCTAAGGTCAAGTTCAATAATCCTATTCTTAAAAATAAATAAAACAACAGTCCATTAGTTTGGCGACATAAAACCGAAATATTAAACAATGACTTCATACATGTAAGATGATACTAACGATATCCTGTGTTTTTATTTTATTTAATAGGCGCGACAAACTTTGATTATGTGTTCGCTTTTTATATTTGCATGACAAGGACAACATTAGAAAAGGACTACGAGAATATTTTATAATCGTTGTATTAATAAAGCGATATTTGCTAACACGTTTTTAAGTCAGCAAATCTTACGCTCTTTCTGAATAACATTTATAGGTATTTGAATCCGTAAACTCAATTAAAATTTGTGCATACGAATTTTAACCCATTCTTCTTCAGGGCCGTGTCTTTAGCCGTAGGCTATTTCGCTTGTCTCTTTTGTCGTGTCGTAGTGTATTTCAAAGACACAAAAGTTGTTATTGGAGAAATTTTCCTGGGAAGTTTTACTTGTTGGTTACCTCCTGCCTTGTAAGGAGACAGGTGTAAAGTTATAGCGTGGTTTAAACTCAGGTCGCTAGCGCATTAGTTCATATACTAAACCTTTGTGACACGGCGCTTTCAATAGCCCTTTTTGTAGATGAATTATTACTTATTTAAATGTAAGTGGTAAAAATACGGTAGGTTAGTTCGTCTTTCATTTGTAATCAAAATTATAGGTCGAAATGAAGTTCAAGGATAATTTCGAGCAGAAGTTTATCTTTATAATAAAAGCTTATCGAACAATAAATAAAACCTGCAAGATTAAAGAACGTGGGCGATATTTATAATTTTAAAAGTTTCAATTACCTTGTTTTATAAATAGGAAAAGCTAGTGGTTCCAAAACAGTTTTGGGAAAAAATTGAATTTTTCAATTTCTCCATACTAGATCGATTTGATGTGTTTCTTTAAAATGTCTTTCATTAATTGTCAACCATTTTCGGCTCTGATATATCTTGAAACACCCTGTATAATGTTAATTTTGATATGTCAATATTAAATGATTATAAGAAATAAATTTAATTTCAAGTTCAAGAATAAAAACAATCTTGTAAAGTATAAACGAAACGGTAAAGTAAACTGAGATAAAACAACATAATTAAAAGTATTGTATTACTAAATTCATAAACACATAAGCGATTTCTGTAATAAATCATTTCATGAACGATAACATTTTAGAGACGACAAAGAATAGCTTGAGTTGCTGTTTTTATATTTACATGACAAGGACAAAATTAGTAAAGGCGTCTTAGAGAATATTTCGCAGACTTGCATTTATCGTCCATGTATGTATGTAGGTATGCATTATTTTCTGTTATTTATAAAACGATATATAACAGAATAATATTAAATATTGTGAAATATTTCAATGTTGTTTAACATTTAATATTGCTAATATTATTGTAATATTACAATGAAATATTGCAAAGACATATTCAAATAATATCCCGTAATATTTAAAAATAGTATTTCTTGGTAAACAAGATGAATATTACAAATATTAAAAGAATTAATCATAATGTTCAGTCAATATCTTATAATATATTTATATTAACAATAAAATTGAATTCGTTTTTTATTGAACTTTATCAACAATGAAAATTAACAAATATATAAATAATAATATTTTATAATAATAATATAAATTTAATAATATATTAAAAATTAAACAATTAAAATAATAAATTTACAATGATTAAAATGAAAGATTATTTAAATATGAAAGATTATATGATTTTAATTATACATCTAAAAAAATTAAATCATAAAGATATGTAATCTATGAAATTTTAAATAATTACATAAATTTAAATATATTCTAGAAAATTATTTTAGTATAATTTTGATTTAATATTTATGAATTTTATTTTATTTTTAATTTATTTTGACATTAATAAAATTACATTTAACTAAATTAATCATAATTTAAATCAAATTATATATTTAAATAATTTTCTTTAAATCATAGTAATTAATTATTTAAATAGTTAACTTTTATTTTTTTTATTTTATAAAATTATATTATTTGATAAAATTATTTTAGAATATATTTAATTCTTTTCATATTGATAAATTTCATTATAGAAATGAAATTATTATTTGTAATGTTATATTTAATTGTAATTTATTAATATAATACTTTTGAAATTATATAAATTTATAAAATAATTGAATTTAAACAAAAAGGTATATTTGAAAACATTGATGTGATAAATTTTATTAATTATAAGCATTAAAAATTATAAAATTTAAAACAATCGTGACTTAAAAAATTGGCACCAGTGACTATAATTATAGTAAAACAGACACTTTAGTATTCAGTGATTGACAATAATATTGAAATTTACTGCTAAAAACGATTGTGTTAATTCCGATTAGCTATGTTATTAAAGATTTTAAAGAAAAGTCTGATAATATCCGATGTTGATATATTTTGACTGAATTCTACTTATTTGATTTGTATACTTGGATAAATAATTAATTACTAACAATAGTGTTATAAAATACTTACATCGAAATGATCTTAAACAAAAAAATTGATGTTGTTTTGGATTATAACGATGCATGCTTGAAACCATTTAAATTTCGAAACGTTTTTCATCTTGGAACATTTAAAAACATTTTGTCAGAGTTGTTTTGTAGTATTTAAATGGTAAAAACAAGAACGATAACTTTGTGGTTCGACATTTTAATATAAATCTTGAGTATTTAACCATGACAAAAGAATTAAATAGATCAAAAACTGCATTTATTATTTCTGTATAAGCTGACAATAATGAAAACTACATTTATGACGTCACACATCGCTCGTGTTTGTACGGGAGCTGTCGGCGTGTTTTCGGTACTGGATTCAAAATTAATTTTTATTTTGATATAACTTTTGAAATATTGCGAAAAAAAATAAATAAAAATAGTTTTGCTATAAAACTTATACATGATCTTTCCATTTATCACAAAAAAAAATTCAAAGACCTAATTATCATATACTAAACTGACATATGTATCTTCATTCTTGTTTTTTTAGTTTCTGTTATAAGCCTAATCCTCATTATTTTAAAATTTTATACCTATGGAAGACAGACACATTTACCTTTTGTTAGAATCAAATTAAAGGTTTACGCAATTTTGAAATTTTACAATGTATGTTCTAGAAAAAATTAAAGTTTAAAGAATACTACCATATTTTTCTAAAAAAAAGCTTTTTTTCTATATAAATTTTCGTAAAACTTAAATGTCCTGGGTTTACTTTACTTTTCAAATTTTACAAATCTTTATTCACAACGGATTAATTAAGCACTATAAAATTTAGAAATATCACGAAAAATACAAAAAATATGCATTTATTCTTTAAACAATATAATTTATAAATTCTTTACATTTAAGAAGGTTGTGGCGTTAAACTTAAAATATGAAAACTATTTTGTGTACATTTATTTCGAAATTTTGTATGAAAAATTTAATGTTTTAGAAAACTTATTATATAAATATCGAAATTAACAATACATATTGTCTTATGGAGAACACGTCTATTTGATATGAATGATACATTTTTTCTATTAAAATGAGAAAAAATGCCATCAATACGAAATTTAACTAGTGAGTGTACAGTCCCAAACCAGTTAAGGACAAATTTTGACTTTGAAATGCTCTGAACTGGTATTATGTAGTTTTAACGTAGAAATGTATATATAAAATTGTTTATTGTTTACTAACGCTGCAATATTGATAAATTATTTGAATCTAAATATTTAAGTTTTTTATAGATTTCGTAGACAATATCAAAAACGGTAATGCACCTAAGGTTGACCACTGCGCTCATAGCATTAAATAAACACTAAATTTTTAAAATATGTTTGGAACGTTGTTAACACGTAACAAAACAGTCGAACTCTTCAAAATGTCCATTTCTTAATTTATTCAATCGAACATGCAGTGGTTAACTACTGGTACGTGTTTACTGGTACAATTATATGAAACATTGAAATTTCGTGATTGTTTTGAAAAAATTCAAATTTAATTAGGAAGCTGAAAAGCGTGGCGCAAGCTTTATGTTTCTGCTGCGTAGCGATGGTTAAGTGGTTCAAATGCGCTGACCATCAAAAGTTTACGTTTTCTCTTTGCAAAGCTGAGCATTTCAAGACTGAAACTGCTCGAAATTTTTAGAAATTGCCGTGGTTCGGAACCCCGTAAAACTGTAGGTCTTGAATCTTTGAAACACTACAACATTCACAACAAAGTTTTCAAGAAATGTAAACCCGATACAGGTATAAAAAGGCAAGGAAAGAAGAAGAATTAGATGCTTTAACCTTATGAAAAATAACAATTATTAATACTTGTGAACGATTTACATTTAATGTGTGAAATAACGGCAACGTTGTATTTAGTAAAATGACAGAAAATTTAAATATATTACATTATATGGTCACCATCAGATGTACATTTTGTGTACATTATGACACACTTTTCATGAAATCGATAGAATTTCAAATTTACTTTAACATGTCTTTCTTCTATGTGAACCTAAAATTTAAAAATTGATAATTGTATTTTTAGAGATGTATAAATAAACGAGCATTCTTTTTGCCAGTTTTTAAACATATTTGCAATTCAGAAATATTTTAAACAATGATATGACTCCACAATTCGGTTCATATAAAATTTAATTACATAAAGAGACTATCTGTCAGGTTTTAAAATGATCGTTGAAAACTTTTGAACTACAGTGTAACAAGTTCAAAAATGTAGTTTTGAGAAAACGTTTAACGAAGAACATAACTAAAATCACTAAAAACGTAGTTAAATATTTTTTTAAATAGTGATTCATTAACAGATTTTTACAAAACAATAATTTAGCGCATCACAGTCTCAAAAGATTAGCAATATTGTAAAGTGTCCACAAATACAATTGACAAGGTTAATAATGCTAAAAAGCATTCAAATAATTTTGAAAATAGTTTTTTCCAAATCATTTAAAAACTGCTTTGTACGTGTCTCATTCGTTATAAGTACAAGAACAAGAAATATTACAATTTAGACATAAGATTTAAAATGATATTTATAACAAAATTTACCAGCATAAGCATTTTTAGCAATTTGTAAACTTGATCTTTAGAAATATATAATTTAATAGCAAGAATGAATTTTGTGTATAATATACTGCAATAATATACTAATATATAAAAAATGTTATGCTGATTTTGAAATTAATTTCGATGATATTATTAGTCCTTAGCACTTTTCCTAATGCATGTTATCATATTTAATAAGTACTTATAGAGAAAATGAAGTTTTATATGTATATATTAGTAAAGTAATATTTTACGTTCTAATCAATTATATAATATTTTAAAATTAATATACAAGAATTTGTAGCTTAGTGGAGAACGTGCCAACTTTCAACGCAAAGGTCTGAGTTCAAATACATAGAACTAAATGCTTTCCTGATTTCAGAATTTATCAACAAGCGAAAATTGTCAAGCAACCAGGTTTATTCTCAAAATTTTTTTTTTACAAAATCCGTACTAATGAAAAGAAATTACATACATTTTGCATTTTTTAAATACAAATTTTTGAAATATTACTACAACATTGAGCAATATTATGCAACATTGCAGCAATTTGTAATGTTTCATAATATTGCATAATATTATGAAACATTTCATAATGTTTGCAATATTTGCAATTACCTGCGGACATAAATATTAGCAACATTAATATTTCAAGTAATATTTCGAACATTGCAAAATAATATTCCAGTAATATTCTGCAATATTATGTGCTGTTAGAGGTTGCAACGATTTCTTAGTCAGCAAATCTTAGATCTTTTCTGAACAACATTCATATTTACTGTAAACAATTAATATTTTGACATACATTTTAATTTCTTTTAAAGTGCCGTGCGTAGGCTATTTCGCCGCTTGTGCCTTTTGTCGTATATGGCTTAGAGTATTCAAGACACAAGAGATGTTATTAAATTTTCCTGATGCAGTTTTACTTGCTGGTTGCCCACTACCTTATAAAACTAAATTGTACGATGATTTTAGCTTGAGTTCAACATCATTGCACATATAAATTTGGCGACGCCATTTTTAGTTTGTTGCAGATGAATTATAACTATTTAAATTTAAATGTAACGCAGTGGAAAACAATAGGGTATCAGTGTGTCTTTTATTTGTAATCAAAATTTAGTCATAATAAAATTCAAGGATAAATATCAATAGTTATATACTTATAAAAATAACAACTTTAAGCTTTTTCGAGATAGCGTCCACGTTTTTGGACCTTGACCATTCAAATTTGGTACGAAGGTGGCAAATTACGATGACAAGTTTTGAAGGGGTTCGAGGGGCTTAGGGGCACTTTTTAGTTATTTCGATTTTTCTTGCGCGGATCGTCTGGAGGAGAGGAAGGGTAGAGGATTGAATTTTGGATATGTGGTAGCCCCATTAAAGGCACACGTTTTCATTTTTGTGCGCCGCATATCTCTATCGGGGCCGAGATATCCGCCTCCAAAGAACCGTTTCTGCGCAAGAAATTTACCTTTTTTCAAATGCGATTTTCGACCATTTCCGTGGTCCAATTAAAATTTAAAAGGGCAGTCCTCAATTTCCTCTATTTGACCCTTATTTTGTTTTTTAAATGTCCAGAAAGGCTCTATGTGCGCAAAATGTTAAAATGTAATTACTGAAAACGGTGCGAAACAATGCAACATTTTAATTGTCCCCATCGTCATATCTTAGAGTTCAAAATTCCAAAAGGGGTTAAATATATTCGTTCGAAAGCAAAAGATAGCGCTCCTTACTGTATTTTTTAAAAAATTCCTCCGAACATCTGCTCAGGAGCCTAAAAGGTTTTGGAACGCAAAAACAGGGTAGCTTTGAAGCAGCATACCGGTTTAGGGGTTGCAGATAAACCCAACATAAAGCGAACGAAAGTGTCATCAGGTGTTGTAGATTCACGTAAAAAAGTTTTTGTAAATCGCTTCAGCGGTTCTCGAGATATTAGATTAATAAGAAAAATTGACGGCTCAGTTTTGAAAATTTGACGTTTCATCTGACAGAAGGAAATTTATTATAATTAATCATTTTGATGTACCTTTGATTGCTAATATCTCCAAAACTAATAACAATAGAAATGTGGGTTTGCGCAGATAGAAAGAGCGGTCTTTCGAAATGACAATATTCATCTTTGAGGACAGGGCTGTTAGGTCCAGGAAACCTTACACTTTTCGACCGTTACGATTGAAAACAACTTTGAGGAATTCACGAAATACAACATATTTGAATAATTCTTCCCATCGTCATTTCTAAGACTTGGCATTTTCAAAAGGAGTTAAATTTATATTTGCTGGAAAGCCCGAAGAAGAGCGGTTCTTCCTGTTCATTTTGCAAAATTTTTCGTTTAGAGGTTCGACCTCAGGACTCTAAAAATTGGGCGGAATTCCTAACATAGAGGTATGTTTAACGCAGCAGACATGTTTTGAAGATCACCAACATAACACAAAAGTGTCATCAGGTCTTACAGATTGAGATAAAAAGTTTTTATAAGTCGGTTCAGAGGTTCTCGAGATAGTCGATTTTAAAAATTGACGGATCGTCCCTGCGTTATTAAATTGACGTGAACTGCCTAAATAATAATATAATTTAAAAGCAATTTATTTATGCGGTTTTAATATTAAACTATTAGAATACTTACTAGAAAACGTTACTAAATATCAAATTTATAAATTAGTTTTAACAAATTTGATTACAAAGTGCATTAATCATTAATTTTGCAGTTTCGTACATATTTATTTAAATTAGCGCCTTGGATCGCCTACTTGCAATTTTAAAACGTCGATTTACATTTTTACTATCACTACAAATAATTATTTATTCCTTTTAAATTATGTATTGAAAATACTCTCAATAATGACTAATAAGAGGTTTTCTTCTTGAACAGACGTTTTTCTTAATGAAGGTATTGTTTCTTCCGTCTTTAACCGTTATGAAACAAAAAGATGTTTAAATTCAATTAAAGCATTATGGGTTGGAAATATGAATTTTGAAAGGCGCAAAACAGGAGCTTTGCAAAAATTTTAAAAGGCGGCTTTTTCGGTAATTTTTGATTACTAATATTTCCGAAGTTAAGAGATAAACGGGCAGATTTGCGTAAACAGAGCGGCTTTTGAAATCTTAAATAATAATATTGTTTAATTAAAAATTATATTTTGCGTTAATTGAAAAAGAGTTATAAAATTGATTTGATTCTATATCATTTCACTTGATAAAAACATTTTCAAAGTTGGTTGCATATTGAGAGATAAAACCAAATAAATTGCACCGTAGTATTATTAATAAAATAATATTAATTAGAATTTTAAAAATAAAATTATGTTACGAGACTAAACGAATCCAAAACAGCAAAATCCCAAAACAATTTTCTACAAGATACCAACAAATAAGTTCCAAATTATGACAATGAATCGATGCTAACAATAAATGCAGCAAAATCGCGAAGCGATTTTACTAGAAAGGTGCAACCTGCGGCTCGCGGGCAACATGCGGCTCTTTAATTCCTCGGATGCGGCTCTTTCACTGGGTTAATTTGAAACAATTCTGAAAGCACAATTCCATCATTGAAATTTGGTGAAAAAAAACTTTATGCTCTTTGAATAAATTTTAATTGTATATTTGGCTTTTGAATTACAAGGTTTACCACTGGCCTCGTTAAACCTAAAAAGTTCACATTGAATGACAATAAATAGATGCTAAAAAAAAAAAAAAATTTTTTTTTTAAAATCGCAACCTGCGTGAAACATATTTTAATTCCTCGGATGGAATTTAACTGTTTAATTTAAAAATTAAAAAAGCACAATTCCATCATTGAAATTTGGTAAAAAAAAAAATCTTATTTATGACTCGAAGCGGCAAATAATTTTGTATGACAATGAATATATTCTAACAATAAAAAAAAAAAACACAATCGATTTTGCCTAAAATTAGCCAAAGCAAACAAGTTCACATTGAGCGACAATAAAATGCTAACAAAATCGCAAAGGGTTTTGCAAGTAGCCGCAAAGCGGCAAACAATTCCCCTGAATGACAATGAATCGATGCCAACAATAAATGCAGCAAAATCGCAAAGCGATTTTGCCTAAAAAGTACCGCGTGACAAACAAGTTCCCTCAAATGACAATGAATCAATGCTAACAATAATTTTTTTCATCTACTTTTATATAAAACTGACAAAACCTTAAACCCAAAATTGACTAACCCCTCAAAAAAATTTTTTAATTTTTTAATAAATATTCGTAACATTCCCAAAGTAGTACTGAACTTTAACAAAATCAAAATATTAACAAACACTGGGGATTTTGAATTTTCTAAGCCGAAGGCCTTAAACGCGAAGCGTTTAGCAAAATCGCGAATGCGATTTTGCCTAGAAGACCGCGAAGCGGAAACCTAGTTTATATATTATAAAAACTTTCAACTTTTAAGCTTTTCGAGATAGCGTCCACGTTTTGGACCTTGACCATTCAAATTTGGTACGAAGGTGGCAAATTACGATCGACAAGTTTTGAAGGGGTTCGAGGGGCTTAGGGGCACTATTTTTAGTTATTTCGATTTTCTTGCGCGGATCGTCCTGGAGGAGAGGAAAGGGGTAGAGGATTGAATTTGGATATGTGGTAGCCCCATTAAAGGCACACGTTTTCGTTTTTGTGCGCCGCGATATCTCTATCGGGGCCGAGATATCCGCCTCAAAGAACCGTTTCTGCGCAAGAAATTTTACCCCACTTTTTTCAAATGCGATTTTCGACCATTTCCCGTACACCGATTCAAAAATGGCATGCATCGGACCCAATCAAAGCTGCCCTATCAGACCTTATTTTAAAAAAAAATGTATTTTAATCAAACTAAAATCATTATGCAAATATTCTGTACGCCCATGAATAATTTTATAATTTTTTAACAAGGGGTAATTGTTACCTAATTTTATGTTCAAAAATGTGTTTAACTTATATTTTAAAAATTTACCTTGTTATTTTATTTAAATATATTATATATATGTATATGATAGATATATTCTTAAATTTTGAACAACATTACAAATTTCTAATCGCTATATGAAATCAATGATAAAAATATAAAAACAGCGAACTCAAGCTATTCTTTGTCGTCTCTAAAATGTTATCGTTCATGAAATTGCGATTTAAATAAATATGTGTTTATGAATGTTAGTAATACAATACTTTTAATTATGTTGTTTTATCTCGGCAGTTTACTTTATTTCGTTTATACTTTACAAGATTGTTTTTATTCTTGAACTTGAAATTAAATTTCTTATAATCATTTAATATTGACATAGGTCAAAATTAACATTATACAGGGTGTTTCGGAAGATATATCAGAGCCGAAAAGGGTGGTTGACAATTAATGAAAGACATTTTCGAAAGAAACACATCAAATCGATCTAGTATGGAGAAATTGAAAAATCAATTTTTTCCCAAAACTGTTTTGGAACCACTAGCTTTTCCTATTTATAAAACAGTAATTGAAACTTTTAAAATTATAAAGATCCACGTTCTTTAATCTTGCAGGTTTTTGTTATTGTTCGATAAGCTTTTATTATAAAGATAAACTGCTCTTTATCCTTGAACTTCATTTCGACCTATAATTTTGATTACAAATGAAAGACGAACTAACCTACCGTATTTTTTACCATTTAAATAAGTAATAATTCATCTACAAGGGCTATTCTGTCCCAAAGGTTTGGTATATGAACTAATGCGATACGTTTAACTTTACACCTGTCTCCCTTACAAGGCAGGAGGTAACCAACAAGGGTAAAACTTCCCAGGAAAATTTCAATAACAACTTTTGTGTCTTTGAAATACACTACGACACGACAAAAGAGACAAGCGAAATAGCCTACGCTAAAGACACGGCCCTGAAGAAGAATGGGTTAAAATTCATGCACAAATTTTGAGTTTGCGGATTCAAATATCTATAAATGTTATTCAGAAAAGAGATTTGCTGACTTAAAAAACGTGTGCAGCAAATATCACTTTATTAATACAACGATTATAAAATATTCTCGTAGTCCCCTTTTCTAATGTTGTCCTTGTCATGCAAATATAAAAAGCGAACACATAATCAAAGTTTGTCGCGTCTATTAAATAAAATAAAAACACAGGATATCGTTAGTATCATCTTACATGTATGAAGTGTTTAATATTTCGGTTTTATGTCGGCCAAACTAATGGACTGTTGTTTTATTTATTTTTTAAGAATAGGATTATTGAACTTGACCTTAGATTTGTTCCTTATACGATTTAATATTGAGCTAGGTCAAAATATTTGGACACGTTAATAGTCTTTAAAAATTTTAAACCCCCCCAAAAAAAAAATTTTTAAAAAAGTTTTTTTTAAAAAAAAAAAAATTTTTTTAAAATTTATTTAAAATTTTCTTTATTTTTTAAAAAAATTTTTATTTTAAAACTTTTAAAAAAATTATTTATTTAAAATAAAAAATTTTTATTTTTTCCTATTTTATAAAAAAAATTAATTTTAATAGTTTAAAAACGTGTTTTATATATTTAAAAATGTTATTTTTATTTTAATAATTAATTATATTATGAATGTAGTTATTCTTTAATTAAAAAATTATGTTATTGTTAACTGAAAAAGGTTTAATCATAATAAAATTGGGAAAAAAAATTTTAAAAGGGGAAATTTTAAAAATAAAGAAAAAAAAATTTTGAATTACAAAAATTTAAACACGTTGCCGACATAAGTAACAATTTTTACGTATACAAGTTTTATCGTACAACGTTATTAATACACAAAATAATATTACTTTTAACAGTACGTATGGAATTCAAATAAAGGCCGTTTTATACCGAGGTCCAAACGGCGCATACTACCCTAGTGGTACTCTTTTGTCATTGAAGTATCACATATTAAATATGTCCTTAAATAAAGTTTGCGAAGAAATACATTTTATTAGAGTGGAAAGCGTTCTATTAAAATGTACCTCCCAACGTATTCCTGTTATTAAAATTCAAAATCAGCATCATTGTTAAAAGCGTACTTTCATTTATTAAGTCTAGAAACCACTTATCAGCTATTTATTAACAAGTCATTGGGGTTCATATTATTGTTTCCTTTATGATAACATAAACGAAATAATTCTTGTAATAAAATACTTATGCTTTATTTATGCTCTCTTGTTCTTGAACTTGAACTTTGTTTATGAGTTGTTCTTTTACTTATTTTATATTAGCATAGGTCAGAAATGAATATTTAATTTAGAATTTTAACACGTTAGATTTTTATTATAAGACGGTCATTTGGTTCTTCATAGAAATCACAAGTACGTTTTTATACTACTATTTGTCAAAGCATACTTTTTAGTATTCGAAATTATATTTTTTAACGCTTTGGTTTTCATTTAAGTTTTATTAATACAACATACAAAATTTTATACACAATAAATCATTTATTTAATAATCGTTAAAAATACGTTTGATGTGATTTCGAACATTTTAACTATTTTTCCAATACGACATAAATTTTGTCAGATGTCCACTCGTACGAGGTGGTGACGTCAAATAACAATCAGAGCTTATTCTCCGGTAGACAAATAATTGACCTTCAAGGGTGAAGCGAGGTGCTTGTAATAAATGCCGCCGCGAGATAATCTTAAAACAGCGATATCAGCGATTAATTATTGCACGTTTCTTAGATCATCAGCTATTTATGTATTTATCGTTGTTTTTGTTACGGTATTTGTGATAGGCAATTTTGTCCCCTATTATTCTTGAACTTGAAATTAATTGTTTTTACACCGATTTAATATTTTAAATTTAACACGTAAAATAACGGTTACTTGACGAGAAAAATAAAGTACGTTTAATTGCATTATTTATTCGTACAGTATAAATTCTTTTATGTAAATAACATCTTTTTGATGCGTTGGTTTTATTCAAGTGCTCATTAAGAATTTTTTTTAAATGAGACAAAATGTTTTATTATAAGGTGATTATGATAATAAAATTTAATACAATTTGTAAAGTTGTCTTGTCACGAAAACCACCCCAAATTGTTTGATTTTACAACACTTACTTTCATAAGTCGTATTTTACAATGATTCACAAAAGCATCGGAAGTCTCTTTTAAAAGGAAAGAAGTGTTAAAGCTGATATTTGAACTCAGGCACGTTTGTTTTAAAATAAAAATAATTTATGAGCAATTCATTTTATGTGTGTATAATAACATGAATTGTTTTATCGTTTCTTAATGTTCTTAATGTTTCTGAATTAGCCAATTTAACGTTGTCATAGGTCAAAAAACCTGCGGTTCTCAAAATATGGTCTCAATTTTGATTTTGCTATAACTTTGTCAAATCAATGAATTTAGAAATATTACCAAGTAGAAAGTCTTCCAAAAAATTCCCTCCACCACCCATTTCCGGCTCTGACAACTATTCGTAAACACCCTGTATTTAGAATTTTAACACGTTAATATTTTTAGTAAAGTTCTTCGCAGAAACAAGAAGTACGTTTAAACCCTTTGTCATCAGAGCTTTCTTCTTAAAGTGCCATGCCCGAATGGGCTATTTCGCTTGTGCCTTTGTTGTGTATGTCATAGTATGTCAAAGACACAAGTGTTATTATTTTCCTGGGGCAGTTTACCCTTGCTGGTTGCCCAATGCCTTGCAAGGGCTTTAGTATTTAAAGTTCTATTTTTGACGCTTTGGTGTTTATCCAAGTTTTAATTAACATAAAATGCTTTTAATCCACAGTAATTATTTATTTAATAATATTTAAAACACTTTGGATATGATTTCTCTGCAGACTTACGCAAATTACCATCATAACTATTTTTCCAATACGTTTAGATTTGTCAGATGTCCACTCGTACCAGACTGGGACGTCAAATAGCAATCAGAGCTTGTTCGGCGGTAGGCAAATAATTGACCTTCAAGGGTGGAAGCGAGCTACTTGTAATGAATGCCACCGCGATATGCTTAAAAATTCAACATCAGCGCTTAATCGCACGTTCTTAGATCATCAGCCTTTATGTATTTATCATTGTTTTTTTGTTACTGTATTTATGTTAGCAATATTTGTCCCTATTATTCTTGAACTTGAAATTAATTGTTTTTTAACCGACTTAATAGTGACCTAGCTCAACAATAAATATGTTATTTCAAATTTAACACGTAAAAAACGGACACTTTATACTTACGAGAAAAATAAGTAATACGTTTAGTTCCATTATTTATTCGTTAGCCGCAAAGCGGCCAACAAGTCAAATTAGATATTAATGAATCGATGCTAACAATAAAAATGCAGCAAAATCGCAAAGCGATTTTCCTAGATGTACCGGACTTTAAGAAAAATCAAAATGTCAACGAACACTGACAGATTTTGAATTTTACTAGAAGCCGAAGGTCTTAAACGCAATATCGTTTATCAAAAGCGGTAAGCAAAATCACATTGAATAACAACAAATTTATACTAACAAAATGCTGTAAAATCGCAGAGGTTAGCCGCGAAGCGGCAAACAAGTCAAATTAGATATTAATGAATCGATGCTAACAATAAAAATGCAGCAAAATCGCAAAGCGATTTTTCCTAGAAGTACCGAACTTTAAGAAAAATCAAAATGTCAAGAAATTCTGACAAATTTTGAATTTTACTAGAAGCCGAAGGTCTTAAACGCGACAGCGTTTATCAAAAAAATACCGACATATTTTGAATTTTTCTAGGAGCCGAAGGCCTTAAACGCGATAGCGTTTAGCAAAATCGCGAATGCGATTTTGCCTAGAAGTTAGCCGCGAAGCGGCAAACTTCTAGTTTGTTTGTTTTATAATAAAAGCTTATCGAACAATAAATAATCCCTGCGAGATGAAATAAACGTGGGCGATCTTTCTACGTTTATAAATATCAATTACTGTTGTATTATAAATAGAAAAAAGCTAGGGGTTCTCAAACAGTTTTTGGGAAAAAAATTGAATTTTTTCAATTTCTCTAAACTAGATTTTTTTAATGTGTCTTTTTTGAAAACGTCTTCTATTAATTGTCCCCAACCACCCCTTTTCGGCTCTGATAGATCTTCGGAAACACCCTGTATTGTTACCTGAATCGATATGATGAAAATAGGACTTTATTACAACCTAT
Organism: Sinopyrophorus schimmeli; assembly: GCA_036325965.1. NCBI lineage: Eukaryota > Metazoa > Arthropoda > Insecta > Coleoptera > Elateridae > Sinopyrophorus > Sinopyrophorus schimmeli. The sequence continues at coordinate 153,741 of JARFIZ010000139.1, forward strand.
ATACAGTAGCGCCCAAAAGTGAGTGCCGAAACCGTTTTTCACGCATAACTTTTTGCAATCTCGGCCAATTTACTTCAAATTTCGGTATATTGTACAGTTTGATGTTGGAAAATATTATTAATAGTTAACTGTTGCACAGATGCGGTATTTTAGGTTATGTTCCATTTCTACTGCAATAGTCATTTTTTACATATTCCGCGCCGTCACATTATTGGTTTTTTCTTGAATATTTGGGTTATTTTTTTTGTGTTCAGTAACAATTGACCAAGTTTTAACAATGCCAAAGGTTGAAACTTCTCCAGCCATTCGGAAAGCAATTATAGATATGAAAAACTCTAGCATGAAGGCAGCTGCCATTTCACGGATTCTAAAGATGCCAGCTCGTACTGTCTCAAGAATTATTCAAAGGTTTGATCAGAAAAATTCTGTTGAGAATGATAAAAGAACTGGTAGACCACGTGTTACTTCTTCCCGGCTTGATACACGCATTGTTCGTCGCTCCAAAGCGGATCCGACTCTCTCAGCTGTGGATCTGGCAGCAGAATTCAATCAAAGTGAAGGTCTAAATATTAGTCGAATGACAGTTTCCCGAAGATTGAGTGATGCTGGTTTGAATGGCAGACGTCCAGCTAAAAAACCTTTCATCAAACTCAAGAATCGAAAGGATCGCGTGAATTTTGCAAAGCGGCACTTGCATTGGACAGCAGCCGAGTGGAGTCAAGTACTTTTCACAGATGAATCTAAGTTCAATCTATTTGGAAGCGACGGAATACAATACATAAGACGTCCTGCTGGAGAAAGATACAATTCAAAATACATAAAACCGACAGTAAAACATGGAGGTGGATCAGTTATGGTTTATGGAGCCTTCTCTCGTAATGGCATGGGCCCCATCATTAAAATTAACGGAATAATGACTGGACAAAGTTACAAAGATATGCTGACTAATGTCGTCTTACCATGGGCCCATACACATATGCCTCCTAGATGGATTCTACAACAGGATAACGATCCTAAGCACACCTCCTCGATTGTCAAGACTTCATTGCAGCAGCAACAAATCAGGATTCTTCAGTGGCCCAGTCAATCTCCCGACCTCAACCCGATAGAACACTTGTGGAAAGAGCTGGCAAGACGTTGTCGAAACAAAAACATTAAGAATAAAGATGAAAAATTTGCCGAATTGGACAAGGAATGGAATGCAATGCCTGATTCAGTCTTTGAAAATCTTATTGATTCAATGCCATCTCGCTGTCAGGCAGTTATAAAATCTTGTGGTTTCCCAACTAAGTATTAGGCATTTTTATGATTATAAAATTGTTTTAGTGTATTGTTATACAGTTATTTTTCATTAAATCGTTCTTAGTGTTCTGTTCCGAAAAATGCGTTTTTTACACAAATAAGTCTAAGCTCGTTTAACTTCCGTAAATTTTCGTTTATCACGTTTTAAACATAATAATTCTTTTTCTCATACAAAACTGTATAACATACTCAAAAATGAAGTAAAATGGCCCATATTTTAAAAAGTTCTTCTCGAAAAATCATTTAGGCACTCACTTTTGGGCGCTACTGTATTTCAGATTCAAGGTCAACTACATATAACTAAAAAAGGAAGATACTGTTTTGTTATTTTAACTCAAAAAGATTTAAAATATTGCATTATCAACAAAAATATCGAGTTCTGAAAAAAAAGAAAGAAGGATTTAGAAAACTTGCATCTATTTACAATATTACCTGAAATTATAGATTCGGCCCAAAGTACAAACCAACCACTTAGAGACATTTTAAAAAATAATTTACGAAAGGATTCATGTCAGAATAATACCTTCGTTGTATAAAGATCAAAGTCCACAAACAGACCGTTTTGACCATAAATTGTGCATGAATGTTTTGTTTTTAACGTATAGTTTGTATAACTATTTTTATTTGATTGTTTCTCATAAGTTATATTTTTAATAATTATTTTTGTAAAGATATGTATTGGAATAGATTAAGTACCTATTCTATATGAGATATACTAATTTGAGACATTTGCACATATTTTTTTCCCTACCGATGTCGAATATTCATTATATAGAATTATCAGGTAACTGATATTGGCGGCCCTAAGCACGGGTAAAAGAGGAGTGCATATAAACCGAGACATATTTTGATAAAATAAATAAATACATACCCACTAATAATTTTGAAAACAATTTAAAGAAATGTGAGGAAATCTAAGCATTCTAATAAATATCTTTAATTGCAAAAAATAAGTAAAGAATTATAAAAAAATAACATATAAAATAGTAAAAATGCATCTATTATATCAACTAAAACATGTTTTTACACCTCAAATTAGTTCTTAATATCAAAAAAAAATATTAATATTATAATATGTTAATGTTCACTGGAATTGGACACAATAAAACACAAATTGTTAACTTGCAACGTTTCGTTTCTTTATTGAAACTTTATCAAGCAACTGAAAATTAACAAACTATAACAACAATAACTACAAGTATTTTATAAAATAATATAAATTATAAAATACCTTAACAACACAAAAAGGAAGTTAACCATTAAAACTCAATAATTCTACATGTGTCAAAATGAAAGATTTTTAAATATGAAAGATTGTAACTATGATTCTAAATAATTACATGAAAGGCTGTAACTATGATTCTAAAAAGAAAATTATTTGTAGTTGTATAATTTTGATTTAAATTTTATGATTAATTTTAGTTTTATGTTTTAATTTTATTTAAGATGTCATTATATATTAAACTAAGGCCTTGAGTATCCGAACGCAAATTTACAGTTTTATTAATTTTGATATAAACCATTTCACTTAAATTTCTTTTATGTATATTTTGTTCACGATGTAAAATGGAAACATTTTCAAATTGGAATTGATGTCCAACATCAAAATGGTGCATAGCTAATGCTGTTTTGTTTGGTTTAACATAATTTATATTTTTACAATCATTTTTATGTTGTTTTAATCTTTCTTCAAGTCTTTGATTTGTTTGACCAATGTAACTACTTCCACAGCTACATGGTATTTTATAAATCAAACCAGATTGTTGAAGAAGAGGAATTGGATCTTTTAATTTGCTATAAACTGTATTAATTGTTCTTATATTATAAAATGCTAGTTTTCCACCTCTTGGTCTAATAAAACGATCTATACTACTGGACAATTCTTTGATTAATAAAACTGTAAATTTGCGTTCGGATACTCAAGGCCTTAGTTTAATATATAATGACATCTTAAATAAAATTAAAACATAAAACTAAAATTAATCATAAAATTTAAATCAAAATTATACAACTACAAATAATTTTCTTTTTAGAATCATAGTTACAGCCTTTCATGTAATTATTTAGAATAATAGTTACAATCTTTCATTTTAAAAATCTTTCATTTTGACACATGTAGAATTATTGAGTTTTAATGGTTAACTTCCTTTTTGTGTTGTTAAGGTATTTTATAATTTATATTATTTTATAAAATACTTGTAGTTATTGTTGTTATAGTTTGTTAATTTTCAGTTGCTTGATAAAGTTTCAATAAAGAAACGAAACGTTGCAAGTTAACAATTTGTGTTTTATTGTGTCCAATTCCAGTGAACATTAACATATTATAAGATATTGGACGTGAACATTATGATTAATTAATATTATAATTAATTCGTACAATCAGTGCCGTTTCGCTAGTTATGTGCTTTTTTACAGATCAATATTTTTGTACTAACCAAATATCCTTTTCCAATTAAAACAAAAACGGTTGTAATTAGCTATTATTTATTTATTTTTATTTCTATTAACTTTATACTTATTTTAATAAAATAGTTCTTATATTTATTTACATCAACTTCAAATTCAATAATTTTATATAAATAATCGACATGGATTTATATTTACAGCAAAATACAAATTTTAAATAAAATTTATTTTCTTTAAATAGTTACTGATTTTTTTGGTTTCGCAAAAGATTTCACTTTAAAATACGGTAAGATTGGGTTGTAAAGGTTGGAAGGATTACAAGTCTCCTGCTGTGTTAGAAATGCAGCAATGTCATAAAAGTGGTCCTATCTAGCCAAAGGCAATAGTGTGAGTTGGGTGGTAGGTTTGCTAAAATTTTACAGTAATTTTGTGGCTTTTTAGTTGATTTTAGTTCAGAGTTTTTTTAAATTATTTGAGAAAGAGTACATTTAATTAAAAATGTAACTCTATAGCGCACTCCTAAAAGATTTTTTCTATACAACGAGCCTAAGTAGGAGTTTTAATTCTTAAATTTGTGCATTTTGGACCCGTTCTCCGTTTTTCATATATTCATGAATAATTAATAAACTAATAGACTTTAATCAATTCTGCTTCCATACCGCACTCCGTATAGGTATTGCCTACTATTTAAAATAGAAAAGAATTTTTCAAATTCACAAATAAATGAAAGAAATTCGAATGCGTTTTGGCCACTTTTACGTTCAGTACACAGAACCCTTAAGGCTCTACAGCACCTATTTCATAGTCAATGTAAAATATTTGATTTCTTTTTTCGAGATAATAGACGCCTTGTTATAGTCTACCGAATTCTCAAAGGCTCAGTGTGTAGGACATATTGAGCTCTAGGGGATATCCTCAATAATTTTTCAAAATTTTGATTTGAAATCGTTATAATTGATAAAAAGTCATATTCTTTGGTAAGAGATATCACGCTTGTGCATTACTTTACCGACATAAGTTTTTAACCCGTAGATAGGTAATAAAATTTTCTAGGGGAAATCCTATCTATTTTTTTTTCATCTAGTCTCATCAAGCTATAAAAACCAAAAATGTAATTGCAATTTTATTTTAAAACTGGTCAAACGAGTCGCTAAATTTACTTCTTTACCTGAGTCTCGTTTGGGGGTAGGTGTCAATATCTAATCTTTTTAAGGTATTACAAGTGCATTACAATAGAAGAATAGTTTAACCCTAACGGCAGTGAGTTTTATGGTTGGAATGTCGTTTAGACAAACTATTCTTATATTGGTAGAATCATATAATTATTCTATTATAATAATAATAAATATTAGAGTCGAATCATTTCAAATGAACCCTCCATTTTTTATCTGATTATGGATTTCAGTTCATATATTTTAATTAGAAGTACACCTATACCTCACTTTGCGTCGGGGTTACGTTCCAAAAAAACACGACGCAAATTGAAAGGACGCAATGTGAATTAAGAAAAAATTAGAAAAAAAAGTGGAGCCATCTGTTAAAAAACAAGAAAATAATTAAAGACTCGAACCCAAAACAACGCAACCTCGAAAACCTAACGACGCAACTTTTATTATTTACTTCAACAGTATTTAAAAATATAAATTTATTTTAAACACAAAAATGCATTACAACGTTTACAACAAAAATGAGATTGAATTTGTTATTGAATGATAGGTTTTATAGGTAAAAGATAATTGTGTTTTGATGAGGTTTTTGGGTGTTGTTCCTTTCACCTTAGGTGAGAGGTTGTTGTGAAAGGTGTCTGGATTATAGGAAAGATTTGAAGGTAGGTGAATGTGTCATCAGGTTAATCTATTAGTCTATATGTTAATATATAACTCCTCCCTCCTTAAGATGAAAACAAAACAGTTTGTGTTTTCATTTGCCCTTCTTCGTATTTTGCATTGTTTTTTGGGAATGTATTTGAATATAATCCAAGATACAAAAATTATAATACCTAAGGCAATCAGTGATATCGAGGCGTGGTTGTAATTTGGAGCGTGTTGGTTGGTGATTGTTGGTGGGTGTAGATAGGTGATTTCGTTCTTTAATTTTGAAATATTGTCCAAATTGATGTGTTGTAGATGTAGGCTGTTTGTCGTTATAGGGTTGATATGGTCTTCGATTTTGATTTCTGGTAGAATGAATGGGTTTCCTCCTGTAGTGGTCTGCATATTGTTGAACTTGAACTCTTCTGTGTTGAATTCGCATTGTTGTGGTATTTTGATTAAACTAGGGTTTATGATTATAGAAAATCCATTGGAGGGGCATGTCCTTTGGATTTTTATTGGGTGTGTCATAGGTAGGACTATAACGTAGTTGTTGCTGATTTAGGATTAGGATTAGGATTTATTGGGGGGGGTGAACACTAGTTCAATCGCACCTAGGCCACTTAGTTGGGCCCATTGTGCTACCCCTTTGTGTGACTCTCGTCGCCCTCAATCCTGCGTCCATCCCAACCCTTGGATGAACCGCAGGATGACTGAGGGCGAGAGGTCACGTATGCTGGCCATGTTGGGCCAGCATTCCCCCAACATGGATCTTCTTATTTGGACGATTGCAGGGCAGTGACAAAGTATGTGTTCCATGGTCTCGTCCTCATTTTTGCATCCTCTACATTTGGGATTCTCGCTGACTCCCATGTTGTAGAGGTGTTTATTTAGTCTGCAGTGTCCCGTGAGAGCGCTTATTATGAGTCTCAAAGAATCACGGGACAACCCCAGATAATAATTTGCGTTTTTCCTAGAAGGCGCTTTTATAGCCGTTTTTTCAAATTTACAGCTGTTACATTTAGTCCATCTTTTGGAGTGATTTTCGCTTGTTAGTTGTTTTAGGATCTTGTCAAGGGTACTGGCCGACAGTGGCAAGATGGGTTCAGGTCCGTACGGGTTTCCTGATGATCCCAACCTTGCCATTTTGTCGGCCAGCTCATTCCCTTCAATTCCTTTGTGGGCTTTGACCCAACAGAGTGTTAGGTCGTTGTGGGTACATACCTCATTCAGGACTTTGATGCATTCAAGCATCAGCCCAGAGGTTACTCTGCAGCTCCTTAGAGCTGCAAGCACCGCTCTGCTGTCCGTTAGAATGTGTATTGTTTTATTGCAGGTGTTGTTTTGCAGTAATTTTCTGGAACTTTCAAGGATGCCCATTAATTCCGTTTGGAATACGGTGGGATACCTGCCCAGTGATAGGTGTATGCTGAGGTTTAGTTCTGGACTGTATATGCCCGTTCCTGAACCAGCATGTTTTTTTGATCCATCGGTGTAGATGGAAATATTTGGTTTATCGAGGTCGATATCTGTGTTTAACAGGATTTTGTATTTCCTGTCAAAGATGTATGTAGGAGGAATACTTTCCATGGGGATGCTAGTAGAGGAGGATTTTAATACCATCCTCTACCACCCTGGAGTGTCCTACGTAAGGGTATTTAATATTCCATAGGCCTGAACTGCGAAGTCTTAGAGCCACTCTGAGGGCCTGCTCCTCAGATATAAATCTAAGGGAGGAAGGCACAGCAGTGTCTCCATGGCCGCAGTAGGCGTTGTTCTCATCGCCCCCGTAATCATGAGACAAGCAAGTCTTTGAACACGGGTTAGCTTTGCTATGGTGGTTTTTTGTATGGTTCTGGGCCACCACACAATTACACCGTGTGCTAGCATGGGTCTGACAATTGCCGTGTAGATCCATAGGGCGATCTTAGGGGAGATTCCCCAGGACCTGCCCACTGCCCTGCGGCACTGCCAGAAAGCCGAACATGCTTTTTCGATTTTATTTTCTACGTGGCACCTCCAATTAAGTTTTTGGTCAAGTATAACTCCCAGATACTTCACCGTACTTGTCAGCTTAAGAGGTGTTCCTTTTATACTAGGCAAGATGATTTGTCTAAGTTTGCGTTTTCTAGTGAAAAGAATCAACTCCGTTTTCTCTGGGTTAACAGAAAGGGAGTGTTCTGAGCACCAGTTTTCAATTATTTTGAGAGCTCTCTGCATTATTTCGCAGAGTGTGCCTTCAAATTTTCCATTAAGCAGAATAGTGATATCGTCTGCATATGCTATGGTGTAATGACCTTCGTTATTTAGGCGTTTTAGAAGGCTGTCAATAAGTAAATTCCACAAGAGGGGCGATAATACTCCTCCTTGCGGGCAGCCTCTAGTGACCATTGCTTTAGTGTTATCATTTCCGACATTCACTTGAATTATACGCCATTTCAGTACATTAGTTATCCAGCCAACAATTGTTGGTGAAATACCATGTTCCAGCAATGCCATACCTAAACTTTCATAGGTAGCCTTATCAAAGGCCCCCTTTAATATCGATAAATGCCCCAGGGTGAATTCATTTGAACTCATCGATCTCTCGATCCGTTCTACAACTTTGTGCAGCGCCGTTTCGGTTGATCTCCTGAGGTATATGCATGTTGATTTGGATGCAATGGTTGGTTGCCCAGTACATTGCACCTAATTTCACGATCGCATAACCTTTCTGCCGTTTTAAGAAAGAAAGAGGTCAGGCTGATCGGTCTATAAGATTTTGCTAGAGTGTAATCACTTCTAGCTGGTTTGGGTATAAATACCACTTTTACTTTTCTCCATTCCAAAGGGATATAACGAAAAACGATACATGCCCTGAGGAGCTTTACCAGGTGGTGGAGTATACTATCCAGACTCCACTGGAGTAGAGCTGGGAACACTCCATCTAACCCTGGTGACTTGTATGGGAGAAAAGTTTTTATAGCCCATGTTAATTTGGTGCTAGTGATAATTTGTTTAGATATTTCCCAGTCCGCCTGAGCAGGGTGTAGCTCTGAATGTTCAGGCCACTCGTACTCAGGTACAATTTTGCTTTCTGGGAAGTGTTCTTTTATTAGTTCTGCCGTAGTCTCCGCGAGGTTGTTGGTAAATGTACCATCCCCTTTCTGGAGACTAATCGGTTGTTGGTTAGGATCCTTAGATAGAACCTTTTTTAACTTTGCAGCAACAGTTGTAGATTCGATGCTGCTGCAGAAATTTCGCCATGCCTTCCTTTGGTTTTGGCGAATGGCTTTTATATTCAGACTGGTGTAGTCTGTAGGCTTCCCAGTCCTCATTTAGTTTTGAGTTTTTTGCTTTGTTAAACAGTCGCCGTAAGGCTTTCCTCTTACGCTCCAAGTCGCCACTCCACCAGGAAGCCGAGTGAGAGCTCGATTTGAGCGTAAGTATGGGACAACTGTTTTCGTATGCTTTCAAAAGAGATGTGCCTAATGCGTTCGCATAAGTCTCAATCTCTGTTGTATTATTAAAGTTTTCGGATGTGGTCAGAACATTCTGCACGCTATCCAGTTCCAACGATAGATGCTCTTGAAAGAGCAATCTGTCTGTTTTCCTTGGATTGCGATACTGAACCCGCCCTACATCTATGGCCTTTAGTGTAAATACTATCCATTTATGGTCTGACATTGATAGGTCTTTTGACACATGCCATTCCTTAATGTCACTTGAAATAATCAGGGTAGCCAGAGTGATATCTATCACAGTTTGGCAACGCGAGGTTACAAAAGTAGGTTCGCACCCGCGATTGATTATTTCTAAGTTAGTGGTAGTGATAAAATCAAATAATAGCTTACCTCTATCATTGTTGACTCTGCTGCCCCACATTAGGTGATGAGCGTTTGAGTCACAACCAATGATGAGTTGCTTGTTGTTTGCTTCACAATGACGCACCAAATTTGCGAGGGACTGTGAGATCGGTCCACCCGGGGCGTCAATTGGGAGATAAAGTGACGCTAAAATTACGTCAGTTTTGCCTCTACCTAAATCGCAGTTCAAGCTGACAACGGTGAGATCGCTGTCGCTGAACTGCGTTAATAGGTTTGCTTGGATGGTCCTGGGTATGTAAATACATGACCTAGGTTTTGAGTTATGGCTGTATGTAAAGATGTTGCCATGTAGGTTGGAAAGCCCTACAATCTTAGATTGTATGACCCATGGTTCCTGAATTAGAGCAATATCAGCCCCCCCCTTTGCAAGGTGGAGCTTTAAAGTGGCCACTGCAGCACGGCAGTGGTGAAGGTTTGCTTGAATGATTTTTAAACCCATGGCGTATGGTGTTATTGCCGTGTGGTTTTGTAATTTAGTTTTTTGGGAAAAGGCCTCTGTGGTGTTCACCGACACAGAGGTTTCCATGGGCGAAGGTGCAGCCACCAATAAAGGTGCGCCGCTCCCTCCGGCCCTATGTTCCTCGGTCGTCCCAACAACATTGGCCTCTTCCTCTACTTTTTGTATTTTTAGTGGTAGGCAGTTGAACTTATAGTTCAACTTGCCTCCACTTTGTTGAATAATGGCCACGTCCCCATCAGGTACTCCAAAAACTAGGAGACGCCCTATGGGTTCTTCCTTCGTGGTGTTTAGGAAGATGGGCCATTTATCGATTGCTACTGCTCGATTTTGTGCTGTCAGTCTTTTTACGACTTGTTCCTCTGGTTCCGGTGCTCCTGGAATCCAGAGGGTGGCCTTGCGAAGTCGTGGAAGGTCGTTTTCCCCGACTATGCGTAGGCCGATACCGACCTCAGTCCATAGTGCGGGTTCCCCCTCCACTTTCCTCTTTAGCCACTCCAACGAGTCGTTGTCTTTGCAGGTGATTCTTAGAATCTGCCCTGCGTATTTTAGCCTCTCGAAGGTAGGGGCTGTTATGTTTTTTGACAGCGCTTCCTCGATGGTTTTGTCGAGGAGGTCTGTCAGTGTATTTTCAACACAGGTGGCTTGGTCAGCTGTTAGCTTACCCAAGGCGTTACCTGTGTTGATGACAGCTACTTTGAGGTGCGATTGCGCAGCCTCTCTGTAGCTTATAAAAACTGGCCGAGATCCAGTCACGGCTGATGCAGCTCTTCTCTTGGGAGGTGCCCCAGGAGAAGGCTGCGAGCCGTCGGATCTGGCTCGCTTTTTAAAGCCTTTAACAGGTCGCTTTCCTGAGCCCGAAGGTCCAGGTAGCGCTGCCTGTTGTTTTGGCTTTGTGTGGCCTTGGTCTTTGGATTGGTGGTCACGCCCCGAATAGGTGCCACACCCGAGCCCGAAGGCACGGAAGGGCTTGCCTCAACAGGGGCAACACACCTGAGGTCTGGGAGGTGGTTGCTTGCGCAGCCATGCTCTCCTCTCTCTCCTTCGACGTTTGGCCTCAGCGCCTGACCTTCTCTTCCTTTTGGGAAGAGTATCAAGCGCTTTGGGGTTTGCTGAGAGCCTTGGGGCTGCTCAGCTTTGTTTGAGGCAGACGGTGTATCTTTGGAAGACGCAGCCGTCGCCATAGGGGAGTTGGGGTTGGTTATGTGTTTTTCCATGCTGGTTTTGTTAGTGCTTCGTTCTCCTGGCTCCTCACCCACCACGGAGTCCAACTAGGGGACGTAGCATTGCTACGCCAAGGCTACCAGAAGAATATAGCCTCCGAAACAGCGGGTTGTGCACGAGTGCCCAGGTGACTAGATGGCCAACCTAAACACTGCCCACCCCACCGCTGCCGAAGGCTCGTCCTGTCGGCCCTCTGACGGGACGACGCAGCCGATTGATCAGGGTGGACTAGTCCTGACCTCCCGTTTGTGCAGAAATCCGGGCCAAAGTGACGTGTTGCCAGAGCACCAGGCCGCAGCCTGGGTTTGACTCAGCCACCAGGATCCCTTCATCCTGCAATTACGGGTCTCCACGCACGGCACAAACACGTGGGTACCTGTCTTTGTCTGGCTCCTCCCCCATTGCCATCTTAACGCTCCATCGGACACGAAGGTTTTTAGGCCTTGGTCCGAAACGGGCTAGTCGGCACGAAGGGCTTTTTAGGGCCCTTGGCCATTCAGCCCTAACGAGTACATGCCGCTGGGTTCATCGGGGCACGCAAGCCTCCTCGCCACGACAAGGCTCAGGTACTAGAGGAGGTTGTTGCTGATTTGTTGGTATATTGTGGTGTTTATATAAATTTTGGTAAGTTGACATCCATCCATTTTTATCTCTTGGATTAGTGGAATGATGCAATCTTCACTGCCTGTTGTTAGTTTGTTGTTGCATATAAAGATGTCTTCGATTTTTGGACATTCGTTTTCTTCGTATTGATGTGTTTGTGAGTTAAGTAGTAGGTATGGATTTTGAGGTATAATAGTAAGATTGTTTTTTGGAATAGGATATAAATGAAAGTACTCAAATTTATCGGTTTTTAAAATTGGTAAGTGTATAGCAAATATAATTTTGTTATTGGAAAATAAGGTTTGTACACTCGGTATTTGGTAATAAGAGATTGTATTTTTAAATTTTGGAATTTTGATTTTCTTGTAAATCCTATTTAAGCTTTTGATCATTTTTCCTAGTTCAGTTATGGATACTATAGTATTATGCAACGTATTTAGTTTAGCGAACATAATTGCGTTTTCAATATTGTCTAAGAATGTTATGAGGTTTTGGCAATTTAGTATTACCTGACTAAGAACATTTTGAATTTTGATGAACATTGAAACGTCGTCTAGAAGTTCGTGAAATGTTTTTTTCAAATGTATTATGTTAGCTGCTATTAAATTTTGATTTTTACTAAGAGTGTTTATAGTGTCATTGTAGTTATCGATTAAAGTTTTTGTTATCGAAGTTTGTAGTTCCATTTGTTTGTTTATGGAGTTTTGATTTTCTGACAAGATTTTTAGTGCGTTTTCGTAATTGTTTCCGTCGTCTGAATCAAGAGTTCCAAAAGCCATTTTGATGTTTTACCAATAAGGTTAATCAATCCTCTTTTAGTCCTACTATGAGGTGTAAGGTTATTTAATTTATATTTGGATTCCTGAATGAGGTATTTTGCGTGTGATAATAGGTTTATTGAATAATATTTAAATGTGTTGTTGGGGGATTCTTTTAATGTTGATTTTATGATTTCGTAATTTTTGATTGTGTTATTTAGAAGTCTAATTAATGGTTCGATTTCTATGTAGTGAATAAATGAATGTTTAGCTTCGACAACTTTACCTTGGCCTAGGTGGAAAGGTAGTATTAAGGATTTTATGTCGGTGATTTCTATGTCGTCTAATTGTAGTGTCGTAGTTATAGATGCTAGTATGATTGTTAGTAGGAGTACTTTAAGAGTTTTCATCTTTCTGTAACAAAAAAGTTTTATAAATTTTCCTAGGTTTTTGATAGATGATTTATGATAAGTTCCTCGTTTTGTAATTAATTTTGTTGGTTGTTTTGATTACTTTTGTTAGCGTGAATTTGGGTTTTGCTTTGTTACGATTTTTTGATTGAACGTATGCCACATCTTCTGTTTTGTAAGTTGACGGTTCTTCTCTGGATTCGTTTAGTTTATTAATAATTTTCTTTTTGGTTTCTGCATTTTTTATCCTTATAGAGTCGTATAAATGTTTCACTTTTTCTTTGTGGTTTTGAACATAGTTTGAAATTATTTTTCCGTCTGATAGTTCAAAGGGGTCGTCAGAATCAATATGACCTCGTATTATTTGAAAAGGTGTGTGTTGTGTGACTGAATGAATAGCATTGTTGTATCCTATTATCGCATAATTCATCAAATTATTAGCATCTTCGTGAGGTTTTTCTAATTTCAGACATCGAATTTCTTCGGCTAGAGTAGAGTGAAACCTTTCAACGGGTGAGTTGCTATTTGAATTTTTTGAGGTTGTGTAGTGTAGTTCTATTTTGTGTAGTTTACAGAAATCTTCAAAACTCTTGTTATTAAATTCACAACCTTGGTCCACAGTGATTTTTTAAAAGGGGTTCCGTGGTGAGATATGTATATTAGTAAGTTTTCCAAAACGTTTACTGAGTGTAGAGAATTAATTTTGTAGGCTTGTCCGTATCTTGAAAATGAATCTAATATGGTGAAATATTTTTGATTAAGAATTTGAAATGTGTCGGCATGAATCTGTTCAAAGAGTTTAGCTGCTGTTGGGGTTAGGTTAAATTTTAGTTGCGGTGGATTCCTTTCGTACTTTGCTGTTTGACAAATTTTGCAATTATTAACGTAGTCTGTTATATCTTTAATCACGTTCGGCCAGTAGTAGTTTTTTCCTATTGATGCTTTCATTTCAGAAATGCCTTTGTGGCAGGTTTTTCCTTCGTGGTGGTATTTTAGTTTTATATGTTGTTCTTCAGGTTCCTGTATGTCTTGTAGTACTTTTGTAGTTTGGATGAACGTAAAGATGAACTTGTGAAATGTTTTGAATTGTGTTAATGAATGGGAACATTAACTCTGTCGTGTGAAAGTATAAGGCGTATCGTTGTTTGGGATCAAAATGCGTCTTGAGGGTATCTACGATGTTTTTTTCTAAGTCGTATTTTGGTAGCGAAATTAATAATCGAGTCTTATCAAAAAGTTTTGTTGTTTGTACTTTTGTTTTTATTCCGTCTTTTTTTAAATTAAAATGGCTTGATTTTTAAATTGGTTTAGTGCTTTATCGGTGATACGTAGTTCTATTATTGGATTTTCTGAAGCTGAGTGGATGGTTTCGTCATCATTTTCGTTGTCGGGTGGTTTGATTTGAACGTTGGAGATAATGTGAATTTTTTGTTCGTCTTTCGGAGGTTGAGTAGTACTTGGTTGATCTTCGTTGCTTAAGTAGTTTTCTATGGTTTCTCTTGCATCTCCTATATTGGCTGTGATTGATTCAGTTTCTGATTTTTCTAAAGTGTGGATTTCCATTCGTGACAAGGCATCTGCGTTAGTGTTTTGTTTGCCTTTTTTATAAACGATTTGATAGTCGTATTCCTTTAATTTCAGCCTCCATCTAACGAGACGAGAGTTGGGCTCTTTTATGCTAAATAACCATTGTAGTGGCTTATGATCTGTGTAAATTGTAAATTTTTGTCCAAATAGGTATGGTCTGAAATATTTGGTTGCCCATACTATTGCTAGTAGTTCTTTTTCGATCGTACTGTAGTTACACTCGGCTGGATTGAGAGTTCTTGAAGCGTAAGCTATTGGTAAATCTTTTCCTATAGCTTCTTGACTTAAAACAGCTCCGATGGCTACGTTAAAAGCATCAGTCGTAAGAATAAAAGGTTTCTTAAAGTCTGGATATTGTAAAATTGGGCCATTACAAAGAATATTCTTACATAGTTGAAATGCTTGTAGATATTCTGTGGTGTGTTCGATCTTTTCTCCCTTTTTCAAGCAGTTTGTAAAAGGTTTCGTAATCTTTGCAAAGTTTTTTATAAATCTCCGGTAGTAACCTAATAATCCTAAGAAAGATTTTATTTCTTTTACCGTTTTGGGTATTGGAAAATTCTGTACTGCTTCAATCTTCTTTGGGTTTGGTTTGATTCCTGATGGGGTAACTATATGTCCTAAAATTCAACTTCTTTTCTCAAAATTCTGATTTATCTAGTTGTATTTTGAATTTTGAGTCTTTTAGTTTCTGAAATACCATTTTAAGATTGGATATATGTTCTTGAAGAGAAGTAGAAAATATGATTATGTCGTCCATATATACAAAGCAAATTTTGTTTTGTAAATCCTTGAGGATGTTGTCCATAACTCTCTGGAATGTAGCTGGTGCATTCTTGAGACCAAATGGCATCCTTACAAATTCGTAGTGTCCGTTCTGAACATTAAATGCCGTTTTAGGGATGGATCGAGGGTCCATTTCTATCTGGTGAAATCCAGAAGCTAAGTCTAGAGTGCTGAAGTATTGGCATTTTCCAAGTTTGTCTAGAATATCTGTGATGTTCGGAAGAGGGTATCTGTCGTCAATGGTTTTCTCGTTGATTTTCCTGTAATCGATCACTACTCGCCATTTTTGTTTACCACTGGCGTCTAGTTTTTTGGGTACTATCCAAATGGGCGAACTCCATGGACTTTGGGATGGTCGGATGATTCCTTCATCTAGCATTTTTGTTATTTGTTTCTCAACTTCCGGTTTATGTATAAATGGATATCTGTATGATCTCGAATGTACTGGAATGTCGTCTGTAGTCTTGATTTCGTGTTTAACTTGATTGGTGAAAGTTAAATTATCTTTGTTGTTGTGGAATATTTCTGAGAATTCGCGACATAACTTTCCAATAGCATCTTTTTCTTCTTGATTTAGATGGTCTGTTCGTATTAGTTTATCAATGTTATTTTGTTTTTCGTTTCTCAAGTTTGGATAAAAGCAATCCGCTGAAAAGATGTCAAAACACTCTTTCTTGTTGTCGGGAAACGGAATAGTTTTGAGAGGATTTTTCAAAGTTACAGTGATATGTGAGTCAGTGTTATTATGAATTTCCATTATAGCATAATTATCGACAGCGGTCGTCAATGTCTCGGGGATGTAGAGGTTGTTTATGTAGCTTTCGGGGATGATTACATCACCGTTATATTGGTTGACTGGAATTTTCTCTAACAGAACTTCGTGTGCATTAATGCTGATGGTGAAAGAGTTTTCTTGAGGTTTCCGATAATAGAAGGGGATATTTATATATCCGTTGGTTAGTGTTTGATTCGTCAAGTCTATTGACAAATTCATTTTAATAAGATCTCCAAGACCTATGATACCATCGAAATAGTTATGGAAATCAAAAAGTAGGCAGGTGATGTGATGATTTGATTGTAGTTCTCGGAATGCTGGAATTTTGCCTTAAAACGAATTTCTTTTCACCAGTTGACGTTTTTATTCTACATGGTTCGTGATAGATTTGTTGGGGAAATAACTCTTCTGCAATAGATGGTCTGAGTATCGACGCATAACAACCAGTATCAATTAGTAATTTTAAGGAAGGGTTTTGGGTCTTTATGTATGGTAGGGGATTAGGACAGGTTAAGTTATTAATTTCCGTGATTATGTTGGTTGGAGTTCTTGAGGGTCCAAATGAAAATTTTGTTGTGTGCTTATACTTTGTTCGTATATATCAGTATCACCGTTATCGTCGTTATCGTTGATTATTTCTGTATTTGAATAATTAGTCGTGTCCAAATAATTGTTTTCCGGTGAGGGTTCATGTTGATCAAACTGCTGATCGTAGTCATAGAAATCGTTTTCTATTTCGTATAATTCTTGAGATGTAAAATTTTGAGGTCCCGTTGGTCTAAAGTGATTGACAAACGGTTTTCTAAATGTGTTTCTAGAAGTTGTCGACATTGGTTCCGGTTTATTATTTGGAATTTGACCTGTAGGTTTGAATACGTTTTTCGGAGGTCCAAATGTTTGTAAATTGGTAGGGAATTTGTGTTGTGTTGGTTTAGATTGGATGTTTAATGGTTGTCTAGGAAATTTGGGTTTGTAATTATTTTGGAAAGTTGGTGATTGTGGATATCGATTCTGGAGGTATTGGTTACTAGGTTCATAATTCTTATATGGTTGTCTAATGTTTTGGTGGTAGATATTTTGAGGTTTGTAAGTTGATGTGTGTTGTATATTTCTTGTTCTTGTTAGATTTTGGGGTTGTGAATTGTTAAAGTTTGGTATATGTGAAATGTGTTGTGTATATCTGAAATTTTCTTCTTCAGTCACATAGCTCATGGCTACTTCCAAAGAATCTGGGTTCCTTAACCTAACAATACTTTGTAAATGGCCTTGTAGACCTCTAATAAAAGTTTTAAGTGAAATTTTGTCGTATTGTTTCACGTATATATCTTTTGTAATTTTTGTAATTTTTGATTCATCAATTGTGAATAATTTTGAAACTAGTTGGCTACGGGAAATTTGAATTCTCTTGCCAAATTCTAGGGTAATTCATTTCGGAATGGGACCATAGTTATTAGGTCTTGTTCAAGACAGTCTAAGTTTCTTTGATCACCAAAACTTAATCTTAAAGCTTCTTTTATAGCATTCCAGGTGACTAATTCACTTCTGGATCCTATTAAAATTTGAGCTCTATCAACTAATTTGCCTATAATCACTCTTAATAAATAAGTATTCAATTGATGATCATTTGTGTTTCCATAATTGAGGAAAAGATAATCGCAAGCGGAAATAAAGATTTCCAATGTGTTTCTATCCCCATTATAGTGGGGTATAGTGTCCACGTATAATTTTAATAATTGATAATTTAAAGTATCAGGCATTTTGTTTAAATTTATAATTGAAAGTGTTTTAGTTAATTTATCTACGTCTAAATTAATTTTGTTCATAAAGTTTTTTCGAATTTTATTTTATTAGTCTAATTTCCAATTCAGGGAAAGTACCTAATTGTTACTTAAAGTTAATTATTTGAGTAGTTCCAAGTTATAATTCCTATACAGGGAATAAAACAAAGGATGAGACAAGGATTGTAAGGACTCACCAAACAGTTACCAGATGCCTCTTTGAATCACCTTTGAGTTGATACGTTGAAGTTTTTTGTTGGTGTTGAAGATGATGTTCTCTTGATAGTGCCTTGAGGAATTGAGATTCCTAGTTACCCTTTTGTTGCTCGATGCACTGAATTCTTAAGATAACCGCACTATCCTACTGACTGCGCCACTTTTATTATTTACTTCAACAGTATTTAAAAATATAAATTTATTTTAAACACAAAAATGCATTACAACGTTTACAACAAAAATGAGATTGAATTTGTTATTGAATGATAGGTTTCATAGGTAAAAGATAATTGTGTTTTGATGAGGTTTTTGGGTGTTGTTCCTTTCACCTTAGGTGAGAGGTTGTTGTGAAAGGTCTCTGGATTATAGGAAAGATTTGAAGGTAGGTGAATGTGTCATCAGGTTAATCTATTAGTCTATATGTTAATATATAACTCGCACAGTGAAAATTAGTACTAATTAAGTAGCGACGCAACTTCGAAAAAACGCAAAAAGAAACGACGCAAAGCGAGGTACGGGTGTAATCATTAACTACAGTCAAACTCAATAACAGTTTTTCAAATTTTCATTTTAGCAATTTTTTTTGGAATTTTAAATTTAAAAATTAATTGTGAAAATTATAAATTAAAAATTTTAAAAAATATATATTTATATGAAATATGTGTTGTACAGCCCCGGATCTACAATCTTTTCGAGCCGGAACAAAAACTTGACATTAACACCTTCCCCTCAACATTTGAGATAATAATCGTTTTAGTGAAACAAGTTTTTTTCAAACATATAAATTTACCGCCTCCTGAAATTGCCGCACGAGTCATGTACCCCCCCCCCCCTCAAAACAAATTGAAAGTTGTATTGTATAATTCAAAAACCCACTGTTCCTATAACGTTATAACTTTTTCACAATAAAATAACCTGAAGCTACGATAACAGAATTTTTTTATTAAATTAAAAAAAAATTGAGCAGTTCGGAATCGAATGACCAGACTCAGTTCAAAATTTTTGTGACAATATATACTTTTTTAAATTTTTTTTTAGAAAAAAAATGTATAATACATTTTCAAAATCTAATTTTCATTGTTAAAAATGATAAACAAATTAAAATAAAAAAATATAAAATATTTAAATATTTATTATGGAAAGTTCATTTAAAGATGAACAAAATATATGCCTGTATATAATTATCTGGATGGGAAAGCCTATGTCTAGAAATGAGCTGAAACAGACTAGATGATGGTGGTGATATTTTTAGTAGTAAAGGCATTTAAAAAAGTTTTGCCCAAAATTTTCAAAAATTTATCCTTTTTTGCGAAGTCTGTATAAAAATTCGAAAAGGGTCATACATGTATTTTTTAACAAAGACTATGTAAAAAATTGGCTAAATAAAAAATGATAGGATCCACGACCTCTGTGATTTGACGAAGAATGTGCCATACACTTTATAATACACCTACAAAAGCACTATTTGTAAAAAATATTGTTATTTATGTATAAATTTTAAAAAAATGCATGCAAAAAACGTAATTTCTATGTTGAATACCAAACACCACAATACTATAATTACAGTATAAAAAAATAATTCTTGTAAGGAACAAATGTATTAAAGTAAGAAGATTTATGCAAAATACAGTAAAAAATGTAAAAACTTTTGCAATGAGCGACTCAAAAACGAATACTAGAAATATTGAATGTTTGAAACTTAGTTTTTCTTAAGATTTTTTAAATGTAGTTTTAAATGTTATTGTCAACAAACTTTAAAATATGGCTTATTTGCGGTCAGTATTGAAGGTAACAAAAAGAAACCAATTGTGAGGATTAGCTATTGTTGCTCATGCTTGACTAAACAAGGGTTTGCTTCGAAACTTTCAGCGACCAGTTTAGAATTTAGAGAAACGAAATATTATTTAGGTGCTGTAGAGCCTTAAGGTTTCTTTTTGTTACCTTCAATACTGACCGACAAATAAGCCATATTTTAGAGTT
This sequence comes from Sinopyrophorus schimmeli, assembly GCA_036325965.1. Taxonomy (NCBI): domain Eukaryota; kingdom Metazoa; phylum Arthropoda; class Insecta; order Coleoptera; family Elateridae; genus Sinopyrophorus; species Sinopyrophorus schimmeli. Next base: position 173,700 of record JARFIZ010000139.1, read on the forward strand.
TGTTGACAAAATTAACAATTTAAAAACTAATTTAAACATTCAATATTTCTAGATTCGTTTTGAGTCGCTCATTCAAAGTTTACATTTTACGATTGCATAAATCTTCTTATTTTACATTTTACAAGTTTTTTATACTGTAATATGTATTTGGTGTTTGTCAACGTAAAATTACGTTTTTGCATGCATTTTTTATATTTATACATAAACAACAATATTTTTTACAAATAGTGCTTTGTAGGTGTATTATAAAGTATTGCACATTCCGTCAAATCACAGAGGTCGTGGATCCATCATTTTTTTAGCCAATTTTTACATAGTCTTTGTTAAAAATACATGTATGACCCTTTTCGAAATCAGACTTCGCAAAAGGATAAATTTTGAAAATTTTGGGCAAACTTTAAAGGCCTTTCTACTAAAATATTACCACCGTCATCTGCCTGTTTCAGCTCATTTCTAGACATAGGCTTTCCCATCCAGATAATTATATAGGCATATATTTTGTTCATCTTCAAATGAACTTTCCATAAAAATATTTAAAATTTTATATTTTTTATTTTAATTTGTTTATCATTTTTAACAATGAAAATTAGATTTTGAAATGTATTATACATTTTTTCTAAAAAATTTAAAAAGTATATATTGTCACAAAAATTTTGAACTGAGTCTGGTCATTCGATTCGATCTGCTCAATTTTTAATTTAATAAAAATTTTGTTATCGTAGCTTCAGGTTATTTTATTAAAAAGTTATAACGTTATAGAACAGTGGGTTTTTGAATTATACAAATACAACTCTCAATTTGTTTTGAGGGGCATGACTCGTGCGGCAATTTCAGGAGGCGGTAAATTTATATGTTTGAAAAAACTTGTTTCACTAAAACGATTATTATCTCAAATGTTGGAGGGGAAGTTAATGTCAAGTTTTTGTTCCGGCTAGAAAAGATTGTAGATCCGGGACTGTACACACATATTTCATATAAAATATATTTTTAATTTTTTAAATTTTCACATTAATTTTTAAATTTAAAATTCCAAAATTGCTAAAATGAAAATTTGAAAACTGTTTTAGTTTGACTGTAGTTAATGATTAAACCCGTACCTCGCTTTGCGTCGTTTCTTTTGCGTTTTTTCGAAGTTGCGTCGCTACTTAATTAGTACTAATTTTCACTGTGCGTCGTTAGGTTTTCGAGGTTGCGTTGTTTTGGGTTCGAGTCTTTAATTTTTTTCTTGTTTTTCAACAGATGGCTCCACTTTTTTTTAAATTTTTTCTTAATTCACATTGCGTCCTTTCAACTTGCGTCGTGTTTTTTTGGAACGTAACCCCGACGCACAGTGAGGTATTAGTGTACTTCTAATTAAAATATATGAACTGAAATCCATAATCAGATAAAAAATGGAGGGTTCATTTGAAATGATTCGACTCTGATATTTATTATTATTATAATAGAATAATTATATGTCTGTCTGTCTGTCTGTCTGCCTATTTCAATCCTGCTTGGATGTAGGCCTCTTCCAATATTTTCCATGCGTGTCTGTCCTTCGCTTTCTGCATCCAGTCATAGTTAGCCACTCTTTTTATGTCGTCTGTCCATCTCATAGGGGGCCTTCCCCTGAATCTTTTACCCTGTCTCGGCCTCCACTCCACTACCACTTTCGTCCATCTGTTGTCTTCCAATCGCGCCACGTGTCCTGCCCACCTCCATTTTTGTCTCAATGCTCTTTCTATTACGTCTTCCACTTTTGTTTTTCCTCTTATCCACGTATTTGTTTGTCGATCTCTTAAGCTTATTTTCAACATTGATCTCTCCATTGCTCTCTGTGTGGTTGCTAATAGTTGTTTGTTTCTTTTGTTAAAGTCCATGTCTCAGCAGCATATGTGAGAACAGGAAGGATATTTTGGTTGAACAGCTTAGTTTTTAAATTTTGTTCGATGTTACTTTTAAAGACTTCTCTCCAACTGCTAAATGCTCTCCAGGCTTGAGAAATTCGTCTGTTTATCTCTTCTTCTTGTTTTTTCTTGCTCATGCTGATAGTCTGCCCTAAGTAGATATGACTTTCCACTTCTTCAATGATATTGTTTTCCAGTATGACATTGTTTTTGTGCCTTCGTTGTTCATGGCTTTTGTTTTGCATGGTTTATTTTAGTCCTACTTCCATTGACGTTTGCTGCAATTCAGTTAGCATTTTTTGCAAATCTTGGATATTGTCTGCAATGAGCAAGACGTCGTCTGCGAATGTAAGATGATTTATCTTTCTGCCATTAACATTGATACCCCTATCGTCCCAGTTCAACTTTTTGAAGATGTCCTCTAAACATAGTGTAAATAACTTGGGAGATATTGTATCACCCTGTCTTACGCCTTTTTCATTTTATAGGGTTTGTTTGCGTGTGGAGTTTAACAGTTAGGGTTGCCATATCGTATATATTTTTGATTAGATTTGTATATCGGTGGTCTATTCTGCTGTTTTGTAGTGAGTTTAAGATAGCTAGTGTTTCTATTGAATCGAATGCCTTTTCGAAATCCACGAATATTAAATACAGTGGCATGTTATATTCTTGTGTTTTTTCTATTAAACTTCGAACTACTTGGATGTGGTCGTTAGTACCGAATCCTTTACGGAAGCCGGCTTGTTCACATGGTTGATATTGGTCAAATTTCACAGTCAGTCTTGTCGTTAAAATTTTTGTTAGTAATTTGTATATTTGCGATAGAAGACTTATTGGTCTGTAGTTTTCCAGTCTTGTTTTGTCGCCCTTTTGTGTAGCAGAACTACCACTGCGTTGTGCCAGTTTGCAGGTATCTTTTCTTCCTGCAGACATTGATTAAATAAGTTCTTTAATTGTTTCATTAACTGATCTCCTCCTGCTTTTAACATTTCGGGTCAAGACAAATTCGTAAAGCGAAACGGTGCATAGAAGGACGTAAAATATTACAGAACAAGGATAAATATGGAGAGAATTTGACAAAAAATTATATGATTCTACCAATATAAGAATAGTTTGTCTAAACGACATTCCAACCATAAAACTCACTGCCGTTAGGGTTAAACTATTCTTCTATTGTAATGCACTTGTAATACCTTAAAAAGATTAGATATTGACACCTACCCCCAAACGAGACTCAGGTAAAGAAGTAAATTTAGCGACCCGTTTGACCAGTTTTAAAATAAAATTGCAATTACATTTTTGGTTTTTATAGCTTGATGAGACTAGATGAAAAAAAAATAGATAGGATTTCCCCTAGAAAATTTCATTACCTATCTACGGGTTAAAAACTTATGTCGGTAAAGTAATGCACAAGCGTGATACCTCTTACCAAAGAATATGACTTTTTATCAATTATAACGATTTCAAATCAAAATTTTGAAAAATTATTGAGGATGTCCCCTAGAGCTCAATATGTCCTACACACTGAGCCTTTCAGAATTCGGTAGACTATAACAAGGCGTCTATTATCTCGAAAAAAAAATCAAATATTTTACATTGACCATGAAATAGGTGCTGTAGAGCCTTAAACACCACCGTTATTACTGTTAACCTCAAACAATAATAAACACAAATTTTAAATTTGCACGCCCTTGGCAGTGCAAAGAACTACACAAATAAAGATTTTGTTTGTTTGGTGTTGAACTTTACTGAGTAATTCAGCTGCACTGCCGGTCGCGTCGCGTCGTTTGCTGTTTCCAGTTTCCCTATCCAATTAGAACATCTTAACTTCATTTATCTATGGGTGACACAATGTAATCACAATGTAATATTAGTTTGAGAAGCTACCACATATATTTATACAATACCAAAATCTTCATAATGCTACTAATAAAAAAATACAACCCTATGGCCCAATTTATCTGGCGGTCACTGTATATCTTAGGTATAAAAAGTATCTGATTCTTATGAAATAAACTTAGTGTAATAATAAAAAGGAGCCATTTTAATTTTTTTATTTAATTAGAATTTGACATCATTTTGTGATAGGAATTAAATCGAACAATGGGATTCTGAGAGTTCCCCAATACACCCTATTGTCTTTTTACACAGGCTTTATTTTACTTTAACATGGTTTAAAAACATAAAAAGAATAATCCGTAGAACATGCAAAAAAGTAGGAAAACAACTTTAGGCAAAATAAAGGCAGCAAAAAATAGTAATAAAGGTCTTTCTGGAAATGTGTACATCAATTCTATGAAAATTAATTGTTGCTGTTTTTTGCTTTCTTTGTTTTACTTAAATTATTTATATTTTGTTTCTTTTTCTACTACGTTCGAAGCGAACCCATCTACAATTTTTCTTGCAGGGTATTCCATTGACGTGTTCCACATGAATAAAAGGGTGGTTCGTTCTTATTTATGCTTCATTGACAAAATATTATTGTGAACATCGAAAAAAATTCACCAAATTTCAGCCTTTAAATGTAATTCTAAGGGGTCGCTAATTAACTTAGTAGCCCATAGAATAAACAATTAAAAATTATAAGAAAAAGCTTTTTGTCAGTCCTCAAACTACATAAGCCCAAAATTATTACTGTATTATTTATATTTTTAATCTAGCTTTGAAAATATAAAAGTATTCTTTGTGATGTTACTCTTTTAATATGCCTTAATTGGTTTGAATTTTTGAGGTATTAAAAACCAATAAATGTTTTCAATAAAATTTGAATGGCAATTTCCATTTCAATCTCAATCATTTCAGTTAACTTAATGATTGTAAAATTGGCTTTAAGTAAACGGTTAAAGTACTCAAATTTTTGAGATATGTGTAAATGAATATAAAACAATGAATTTAAATTACAATTTTATTGAGGACAACTACACATTATTTAACCTCGATTCGTTAGTACCCGATGCGAATTATTTACGATAACATATTCAAGGTTATTAATTTAAAAACTAATTACTTTAAAATATTAATTACCATTAAGTCCATTCTTTAGTAAACAAAAAAACCAGGACGAATTCTTACCAAATTTAGTGCCTCTTCTTTTTCACAGTCAGTGGTCATCTTTTCTAAATACATTAACATTTATTTAACAAGAACCACTTGGAATTGTTATAGTACGAGCACTTTGTTATTTCATATTAATAAATTTTCATGATTAATTATGTAATCTTCAATTCTTTGCAATTGTACGAAACCACTGAAACAGTTGTCAACATTTCGCATTAGCTAATATTCAAACATTATAAAACAGATTGACGGGGTTTCACTTCGTTTTCCCACCTTCACGTAAAATTTACCAAGAGATGTCGCTTCCGTGGAAATTTTAAAACAAATATAACAAATCTTGAATTTTAGAAACTTTCCAGTTAATTTTCATTAAATTATAGAATCCACATTTAAACGACCGGTGAAACTATTGAGTTTTGTTAAGCACAAAGAAAATTTTTTCTAAATTGTTTTAAATGTCGATTGGTGCTTTATTAGTAATTATTATCTTGCACTGGCGAAGAAGCTGCCAAAGTTTTTCCAATTTATTACAAAAGCAGATAGACAATATCTGTTTATGTAAAGGACGGAAGATATATGGAGGGAGATAGAAATAGAAACATCAATGACTAAAAGACTTGAAAATAAAACATTAAGATGGTACGGTCACGTTCAGAGGATGGAGGAAGAAAGGTGGCTCAGGGCGATTATGAATTGGTCACCAAGGGGAAGAAGAAAAAGGGATAGACCAGCAGTAAAGTGGAAAACACATGTTTACAATGTTATTTTAGAGAAGGGCCTCAGAGAAGAAGATATAGAAGATAGAGATTACTGGAGGTTGAGAACGGCAAACCCGTAAGGGAAATAAGCCAAGAAAGAAGAAGAAGATAGACAATATCTGTTTATGTAAAACCACCCATTAATATTTAATTCAAAAAGATTTGTAAGTTATAGGATCCCGTGTGTTATAATTATTCTTAGTTATTATATGTATATTCAAAATTACATTTTTACGTGGTACCATATTAAAATAAATATTCTATGCAACTCAGTTTTCATTAGATGTTTATATTAAACTAACATTTATATAGTTTTTTAAGAACATTTAACATTTTAATTTCTGGTAAAAGATGTCATAAATAATGCGTAATAATCAAAATAATTCTTTACAGAACTGATTTGTACACAGCTGTATCTCAGATACAAATTTTTAAAAAAATGCATTTTCTCCAAAATATTGTCTTTTAGTGATGATGTTGATACACTAATGTAGCGTGTTTCTTATTCTCCAGTCATCATTTCCATGAATTCTATAAAAAAAATAAATCACCCTAAAGTCTTAAGATGTAGTAATTTTAATTACCATCAAAATCAACAGTTCCGGAACCGTCAGTATCAATTTCTTCAATTAAGTTGTCTAAGTCCTTTTCTGTGAGTTGATCGTCCAATTCTCTTAAGATTTCACGAAGGGCAGAAGTTTTAATGTAACCATTTCCTTCTTTGTCGTACAATCTGAAAGCTTCTTTAAGTTCTTTTTGCATAGCTTCATCGTCTTCTTCTACAATGAATTTAGCGGCTAAGGTTACGAATTCTTCAAATTCTAATCTTCCAGATTCTGTTTTGTAAAATTACAAAAGTTAGTTGATGCGTAATGCTGGATGAACGTATGGCCTAAACAGACATAGAATTAACTTACTGTCGGCATCTACTTCTTCAATAAGTTCTTGAAGGATTTTCTTATCGAAGGGTTGACCCATCAAACGTAAGATTTCAGACACCATATCGCAAGATATACTTCCAGACTTTTGACTGTCGAAACTTTCAAAAGCTTTGCGCAATACTGAAAATTAAGATACGTTTCATTATCAGTTACTCAAGCAAAATTAATTAATATGTTTTGAAATTAAAAAAAACTTAGTTTTGAATTGTGGCAAGTTAATTGATTAGAATTGAAAATTTTGGCAAGATTCATAAGTAGCACAATACGAAAGGCAATCATAAATTAAATTTAAATAGTTTTCTGCAGCTGTTAGATTAATGGACAGCGATGTGAGCTATTCTTAATATATCTGTCCAATTTTATAAACAAACGTCCCAGAAAAAAATGGTACCGCCACCTACACAACAGGCTTAATTTACATTTTACGCTTAACTACGAGTTTCGTGTTCTAAATTTAATCTAAAAGTTCCACGCCTTTCAGAAGCACCCCGTTAAATATTACTTATTAGAAACATCCAAAAGAATTACTTAAAATTGCCCTTCACTAAAATAAAAGGGATTGGAGGAATACTCACCGGCAATTTGTTCTGGGGGTAATTCATCCTGAAAAATACACCAAGATTAATCATAATTTTATGTATTTTTGGCGTTGAACGAAAAAAATAAGAAATAGGACAACCAGGTGTAAAATATTTTTACAAGTAGGGGAACCTGTTGAACCTGGGCCATATGTGTACCTAGGCCAATTGGCCCGTTTGAAATATTCCCGCGCTATTAAATTCTGTTGTCTGTGGTATTCGGTACATCACTGCTAACTATCCAATGTGTAGTTAGTCGCTTACCGCCATTAAGCCGGTAGTTGGTGTTATCGAAGTTAAAAATTTTTTGTCGAAAAAAGTAATTATTTTTTATATACTTTGAAATCTAATAGTTTTATACGCTTTATAATAATCGCTTAACTTTTATATGCGGTCGGTTCTTTGACTTAACAAGTATTTAAAAAATAATAAACTTGCGAGATATGTATCCTCAAATAATTAAAATCCACCGTTTTCTACAGCAATGAAGTAGTGTTGTACTTCGGTCACTATCGATCAGTTGTACTTTGGTCAGTGGCCTAGGTACATCCTGGATGTTATACTTTGACCAGGAGGATATATTTTTATGTATTTCACATTTATATAATAGATTCCCAATAAAATATATTTAATATTTCAAAAATCTTGTCTAGAAGTAAAGAGAAGAAGAAAAGAACGCCTATTAATTACAATATTGGCGACTATGTTATATTTGTAAACAAAGGTTCCGATAAGTGACATTACAGAAAAAATTAAAATGCCTCAGAGTTAACAAAACCTGAGAAAGTTATTATGTTCCAAAGATACAGAAGTACTGGGGTTTCTGCTAAATGCTTAAGACTGAATAAAATACCTAGATATTGCTAGTGTTCTTATATAAGTTAATCCTAATGACTGATTCAAAAGTTAAGAAAGAAATACTATGAATGTTATGTTGATTTTGTTAAAAATTTGTGATTAAATATCTCACTCGACCGAATAAAACAATTTTAGTAGAGAAAAGTTAATGTTTCTTTAAATAATCTTGTTTTACCCCCAAATTTTCAATGTGTCCTAGGTACATCGTCGTACTGGCCAAAGTACATAGGGTGTGTTGTACCTTGGCCTAATTAACCATTTTTTTTTAAACGTCTTAAACACATGTAAGTATGAAATAGACATTGCTGATATTTTTGTGGTGGCTACTCAAATAATAGACCTTTCAATATATGCTAATGCGGTTTGTGTACGGTATGTCAAATTACAATAAAAAATATATAACTAAAAAACTGGCCGAGGTTCAACAGGTTCCCCTACTCAAAAAAAGTTTGTGAATTTTTTTCAGACCTTAAAAAAAAAGAAAAAATTACTAACAGTAAGTATAATTTAGTAAATTATAAATTGTTCCAAAAAATATTGAGATTGAAAGTTAAATTGAAAGAAGAAAAAAAATTAAAATACCATGTCGAATGTGCTTGTGTTTAGAAAACTGGAAAAACACCGGAACTTCTTGCACTGACGGCGGAGATCAACTAAGAAAAATATCAGAAACCTAGTAGTATTATTATCTCCAAATTATACCGGGTTTCTAATAGTTTTGAACACCCACAACTTTTAATAGAGTGCCACAGTATATATTTTAGACATTGCAATTGGTTGGAAAGATTATTCTAGCCAATCCGTAGAATTCTGAAAGCGACAGCAATATGAAAATATATCCGATATTTTTAGCTTCTGGTAATGTAAACTTTAGTAAACCCGTACATTTTGTACTCCTTCTACTTTTTTCTACATGTACAATTCCAAATTTCTGTAAGAAAGAAGCTCTTTGCCCGTTTCTGACCCATTATAATCGATTGTTCATATCAAAATTTTTACACGTGGAAAATCGTTATCTTAAAGTGCTTGTAAGTCGTCAAATGAAGTTAATTTATTATTTGATACTTTTTGTCAGGTAGCCAACAAATTACGTACAAAAGTTATTCCTGTAAAATAACAAAAAAAATAATGTAATAAACATCTAAAAAATTATGTATGTCTAAAGATAAAATGTAATACTTAACGTTTGTAAAGAACGATTACTTATATTATGTATTTTTTGAAATTACTTGAAACATAATTATAATAATAGTGTTATTCAAATTGTTTATCATTTGATAAAAAAATGTAATCGGTGATGTTAAGTTTATTGCAAAATCACAATTGAAGCTACAGCCTTTTAAGTTCGCCAAAAACAATAAAATTAATTTCAGAAATACACCGACAGCGACCTTGTATTATACGTAGTGGAACAATAAATCTTTTTTTAGGTTTCCACAAACTAGAAAAGCAAAGAATTTAATGAATCAAACAGTGCAAAAATAATTAAATCAATTAAGGATACAGTAAGTTTCGTAAGAGCTTTAGCAAAGTTGTGAATGCATAAAAATATTATTATTTGTTAAGGCCGAAACTATTTAAATTTAATATTTTCAACCCAAATTCTTGTTCTAACTTTAAGCAACTATAATGCGTTAGTTGATTTTAGGACGTTTACGTTTCTATATTTGTTTCTGATTTACGTTAGATCTAACATCTGCCTTTAACAACGCACAGCCTTCGATAATTCTAACAAAAATTGATTGGATGAAAAACACAATTCTTTCTAATAAATAACTTTATTTCTTTAACGATAAATTTCGAGAATAATTGTTGTACACATATACCCTTTTATAGTATGGCTGAATGAAAGTCGCAAGCTTTGAATCGAGATTGGTTTTGTACTAAGCTCGTTAAACCTATTTACAATATCAGTTTCTTGAAAATATACATTTTCACAAGGCTATTATTAAACATCAAATGAACATAAGATGCTCATAATACATATCAAATTTTACTTAAGTATGTAGGTATATCAGAACATGCACAACATTAAAATATCTATGTATAGTTTTTGAAGATAATAATGGCCATGAACTAGATTTTACAACACTTAATATCTATTAATTTTTAATAAAAATACAAGTTCTGATTCATTGCTGATCGTATATAAAAATGTACTTTATAAAACTGTGTTTTTGCAACTAGGAATTGTTTAAATATCAATTTCATTAGTTTGAACATTTAATATGTTAGTTATGAGGTAGAAGTTGTTAGATTATAACAATAAATTTTATAGAAACATCTACAGTTTTCAATTTTAAATATAGTTATATTTAACAATTAATAGCGCATGAATTATTTTTTTACATATAGCTCAAGTGCTTTCTCTATTTAAATGCACGTGCAATATTTTTTTTATACATTATACTCTTCAGAAATTCATATATGTAAGGCAATTCAGAATAAAGCACCGAAATATCAAATAATTTTTAATGTAATGCTAAATTGAAAAACTACAATTTTTGCAATGTCTTTTTTTAAAAAAGTACTTCCAAAATTTTGAATTATAAAGTTAATCGAATAACAATGACAAAATTAATTTAATAATTAATTAATTTAATAATGAAGTAAAATAATACCAAAAATGAGTAATTTTGTACTAACAAAATTGTCTTAAGTGCTACTTTAAAATTCTAAATTTAGCATTATTGTTCCAACTTTTACCAAACTTAATTTTGCTACTTTATTCCAAATTATCTTATAATAGTAATACCTATTTATCATTCAGCAAGAGTAAAATAATTTCCAATAAAGTTAAACTAGAATTTATAAAATAATTAATTGATAACGAACGCACACAAACATTTTATTAATTAACATTTACAATCGTGGAACGTAAGAATTAACAAATTTGTGATCTCGTTTTATCACAAATTCAAACGATCCTAACAAGTTAAATAATCTCATAAACCTAAAATTTGCTTCTCAATTACATCATTATTAAAATAATTAACTCAAAACTGCGGGGAGATAACGACGAAAACATAAAATTCCTCAACGCTTAAATTAAATATAACCCTTAATAAAATAACGTACCTTGGCACACAATTTTTGGTCAAAAAAACCTCACTTAATCATCACAGTAAGAAATGACTATAACTAAATTATTTTTGAATTCGAAAACTTAATAACCCCTTTTCCTTATATCGTTACATATTTATTTGAGAAGAGATTATGTGTAATATCATTTATAGGCTTCTTTTTACGCGTCACATTTACTCGTTGTTCATGCTTACTTCTACACATCTAAATGTAAAAAATACGGTACTAAAATTTAATAAAGCAACAGATTTAGAAATAATAGAAAAAAGATTGCATTACAATTCACTTAAAAAACTGGGGAAATTCATTCATAATTTCTCTCACTAATTTTTGGTCTAAAACACTTTGGCATGATTCTTCGCAGAAGATTCTTGTAAAACACTTTAAAATATCTTGTTTTCTATGACAATGTTCAGCATAATTTGTATTTTTCATAATTCTTCGGCACAGTTCCAAATATTGATGACGTCTCTAAACATATTTCATTATGAATTATCTTCAGTTATATGAATTATTTACTTACTTTATCGCCGGACGATAAATCTGATATATTTCTAACAGTAATATCTATGAGAACTTTAATATCATTTGTATAAAATAATTCTGCTGAGCTCATTCTACTGAAAAGATCGAGAAACAATTTTAAAAGCGAATGTGGAGGTGCTGGTTCATGATCAAATATTCTAACCGGATCTTCTACAATTATAAGATTTTAATATAAAATATAATCACGTTAAATAATATTTACCTTCTCTGTTTAAAAGTAAGAGGATTTTTTCTGTGAATGTTTTCGCAATTTTTCTTCCTTCTAATGATTTTAAAACGATATTATCAGTTTCTGAGGCAAATTGGAGATTATAAGATAAAATCATATTTAAAAACAAATCTGGAATTTGTTCATCAATGTCAGTATCAGGAGGAGATTCAATGTTGTCGAAAATGTAATCAATAAAAGATTCACCAATGTAATCTAAAATTATTCTATGGTACTTAATATTAAAAATTAGTTAGAGTAAATTACCTAAATGAGTAATGGGCATTTGCTCTCCCATAGAAAAAATCATAGTTAATAAAAGGCAGGAGTAATTTAGCTTAGGAATATTGCGCGGATTTGATGACATATCCCTATTAGAATACATATAATAATACTTAGTTAAAACAAATTCATAGAAATTCGAATACCTTGCCAATTCGCTTGGTAGAACTGAATTTAGCATAATGCTCATAATTGTTCGGTCTAAGCTACATAATACACCAAAAGCTTGTAATAAAAGCTGTCTAATTGACCAGCGGACTTCCATTTGGTAGTATTGGATCAAAGTAGTAATTACATGATAATCATCCATTGAAACTACATGCCTGCATATGCTTTCATCGGCGTTTGACTAAAAAATAAGTTCTTTATCTTAGTATTAATTCTAATTATATGGTCTCATAAAGTAAATGTACAACGTTAAATTTAATCTACATTAAATTTGAATTGAATTAAAACAAAAAATTAATTAGTGCGAAAATAATTTTTTACATCCATCAATATCCAAATTTATATTAAAGATATCATTACAAATATTTTATTGGAAATTACTGAAAAAAAATTGGAATACGAAATCGTGCGCATAATATGCGAACAGTGAAATAATAAATTAGAAATAAGACAACGAAGCGATTAAAGAAAATAATATTAATATTTTGTATGATAGTTTTTGAATTCTAGAAATTCCAATAAACGCTTTGGTACTTTTTTAAAAAGTTAATGTTACTTTATTATTTCTGTAACTCTTCCATAAATATATTTTTATTTTTTTTTTGTCTTGTAGAATATACTTATATCAATTATTTCACAAATGATTCAAAGTTGGTATCTGGGGAGTTGAGTTCAGTAGTTGAATGTAATTATTTCTAAAAAGTGTTTTTTTAGAAACTGCCAATAAAATATTTGTACTAATATTGTTTATATAAATTAGAATATTGAACAATATAAAAAATAATTGTAGCAGTACTTAATAACACTTCTTCATCTTACAATTTGAAATTTTAAAAACTTCATGATTGTTAACTGCTATCCGAGACCACTGTTAAAACGTTAAAAAAAGCTGTTTAATGTCAAAAATAAAAACTTACTAAAATTGAAATTAATTCAGTTATATATTCCTTAATAACGCTCTCATCTTCATGTAACATCCAACTTCTTTGCTGAGAATCTTCTTTGCAAGAAGTTAGTTCATTGAATATTATTTTTAATCGACTAGCATCATGTGTTTGATCAATTTGTACATCATCAGCTACCAAAGAGGTCTCACAATGGGATAATATTGTGCTTAAATAAGGAAATGCAGAAGCCGGCAATAAATCATGTAAACCTTGTATGACAGTCTCTAAAGCCACTTTAGACATTTCATGCGAAAGTTGCGTATTAATTCGAACGTTTTCTACCAACTCATAAACGGCCTGCGACGTAATTATAGGAGAAATATTAGAATTAGATATTGTGCTGTAAACACTAGGTTCTGATTTCTTTCGTTCCATTTTGTGATCTCTTTTGCTGTCTTCTTGAAGACTTTCAAAAGACTTTCTTAAACTCTCCCTGCTGGTTGTACGTTTCGGTACGGGTTTCGTGGAAAAATCGATGTGATCAATACAGTTTTTGCTTTCATCGGTCGAAGATGAAATTGAAGTGTTAGAAGGAGTTTTAACAGTGCCCCTTGTAGTTTCCAAGCTACCATCAGAATTTCTAAATAATAATGGAGGTAATACTGTAGCATCATCAACACCTATAGAATTTTTGTGTATGTCTGGTAAGTTTTCTATTTGCCTTTTCAGTTCTTTAAGTCGCAATAACATATCTCTCTTATCGCCAAGTAAAAAGTCTGGAGATATCTCATTATGTCGTACTGAAGATATGCAATTTTCTAAGTATTGTAGATAAAATGCGGGACTTACGGTGACTTGCTCTACGTAATTTGATGGTACAAAACCCATTTCACCCTTTTCATTTATAACTTCCCACCAATTCTTATGTTTGGTAACTGTTTGATGGAGTATAAAATATTCATTTGATGTGAAACTCAATGTTTTAGCATATGTTGCTTTAAAATCGTACATGCTTCGCAGCATTTCCAGATTACCTAATATTTAATTAATGTTTAATTAACACTAAACCTAAACTAAATTAATTTTGTAGAAAACGTAATTGAATGACTTACCCAACTGAATCATATGATTCGACATTTTATTTTGATTGTTAATAGATATTACGTAATTATTTTTGCACTTCAAACATTTAAAATAGAGTGAAATTAAAATATTACGAATTGTATTTACAATTTGTTTGTTGATGTTCTCTTGACAGCTGTCACACCTATAAGAAGCAATTCTACCAACATAGATCTTAAACTTTTATTTCATTGTAATAAATACATACTTTTGTAATAATAATAATAATCTTTAATTAGTTTTTATTACCTTAAATTTTGTAAATTAGCTATTGAAATGGCAGTTCAAAGTTTGCAACTTGCTTATTACACTAGGGAAATTAGTTTTTAGATGTTAGTTTCGTGAACATCTTTGGTTTGAACTCGGTGTTAATTAATTGCGAAAAGAAAGTTAAATTTATTTGTAATATTGTTAATGTTATACGAAAGACGATAAATAATTATTTAACATATTACATTTTTGTTTACTTCTCGTCATTAATATTAGGTAAGTATGTTTTGTTGCTTCTTGGTTTGGTACTTTAATGTTTTTAGGTTAATTCCCATAAATCTTTCAAAATTTATTATTTACTAGATTATTTATCAAATAAATGGTATAATTTAATATATTGCAATTATAAGCATAAAATGCTGGGGTTTGAGATTATTATTAATTATATAAATGTGTTGCAAATTCAACAGGTTTCCAAAATCTCTTACAAATTAGGTTTTTTCTAGTTAAATATAATAAAATAACAACATGGAGTATATACCTTTAATATAAGAATATACGTGTAAAGATTTGAACATCTAACAGGTATAATTTTATAACCTTTAACAAGAAAGTTTATGATAAAGTTAAACAACAATACTTTGCTCCAGAAATACATATAAAACTTTTAGCAAAACATAAGTCAATATTTTTAGGCATTATAATAAGACACCATATTTTGAACATTAATAATACCTATAAATAGTTAGAATAGATTAATAATCTCCAATAAGAGCCAATAAGCATTTCTTATAATCTCCAGATACATCATCCTAAAACAAGAAATTAAATTAATAAACCTGTCAAATTTATTAGAACCAAAACTTACAGCAATAGCTTCAGCCAAACTTTTACCATACTTTGAAGCATAGTGTTGCTTGATTTCACCCATATCAATTTCAGATCTTGTTACTATAATTCTTATTAATTGTCCATCGCTTGTTCCCATACCAGCCATACTTTGTTGTAAACGTTTGGCAAAGAAGCCTGGCAAGTTTCTTACAGCGCGTACAATAGCCAATAAGCCTTGTTCGATATCTCCAGAAAATTCGCCTTTGATGGCTTGTTCGATATCATGACCAGCCATGCGTTGGTATTCTTCAAAAATTAGGTTTAGCTGATTGTAGTTGCGTTGGCACAAAATCATGTTGAATATGGATTCATCGGTGCCCCATTGCATCACACCTGCAAACCAAAAGTTATTAATAAGTATTTAAAAATCATTTTTATAATAGGTATTGAAAATGAAACTTGTGTTCCAATGGCCATTTCGGGCAATATACATACCGGCATTGAGTAATTGTTGTGCATCGCCAGATGCTTGTGCTTGATTAACTATGCCACTCTCATCTCGGCCAGCTGTACATAATGAAGTCATTAAACGCTTGAAGTGACCACCAGTATCTCCTCTTAGATCAGATTCCAAAGATGATCCAAAAGCTATAATAATAGTAATAAGTAACAATTAAAATAACGGTCTTATATTTATTTTACGTACTACTTTGGTAGGCATTACGTATGGTCATAATTTCGTGGTTACTCAAAGTACATAAAACTTCAATAAGGCAGTCTTCGTCGGTTCCCATGCCGCATACAGCATCGCGTAACTCTTTGGCGTAATACTGAGGTAGAGGAGTCATTAAGGCAACAACTAAATCTTCAAATCTGCCATTTAGTTCACTTCTTAAATCTTTGATCAAGTCCTAGAAAAAATATCATTAAATTATGACTGCAAAATTTTCAGAACATTTATGTTTTACCTTTCCAAACATCGATTTGAATTGCACAGCAATTTCCAAGCGTTGGGAATTACTCCTTCTTGCTAACACATTAATAATGGCCATTTCATCAGTACCAAAGCCTTTCATAGCCTTTCTAAGGATTTCAGCATCGGATCTTGGATCGAACGGTTGAGCTGGCACCACAGTTGGACTTTTCTAAAAAATTAAAACGTTTGAATAAATTAAATTTTGATGTTTTTAAATTGTTACAGTGTCCATTTTTTTGAGCTGTTGAGCTGTTGAACTGGCGAATTGTAATTTTATTTTAATGAAATTATTGCGTTAGTTGGGCGGTTACAAGACTAATTTAATTTGCTTAATGAAAGTAGGGTTTGTTAACAGCTTTCATAAGCTTATCTACGATTTTTATCGGTGCTGTGGTCCTGTTATAAACGAATTACTTTTTGAATGGATATGTTGTTGCTTTTTATTGATACTTAGGGCCAACACCCAGCTTTAAATTAAGCAAAATGGGACTCTGAACTAATCATGCATGGAATAGTTCTTCAAAGCAATCTTTAATCGGCCTGAAATTATTTGATACACCGTTGATGTATCCAGGTTAATCCAATTTAATCTTCCAGATGCAACATTAATGTTGGGCTTTAATGAATTTATTTATTAACTATGTAAAAAAAAGGCGAAGGTTATTTGTGTTTTGATATGGAAATTTTAGATTTTAACCTACTACGTTTAATATTAAATCAGGGTTTAATTAAAAACTAATTAATATTAGTTTATTTAAAAAGTTTATGAGAAACAATTGCAAAAAACCTTCTCGACATATCGAAATTGGTAGCTGCTTCCGTTGATAATTACTGGCCAAAAGATTACAAAATCAAACCACAAACCAACAATCGGTTCATTAATTGAGAAAATGGAGTTACAATATTTTGGGTTCTTTGAACAAAATTAAATTTTTTTTACACACTTGATTTTGGCGACCCCTTAAATTTCCACCCGGTGTCCCCCTTCCATTTCGGGGTTGGCGAAGATAAAAAAGAACAAACTTTACTATTGTTTACAAGCATTCAAAATATAAAATTGAATTTTGTTACATAGAGATCCAAAATTACTAACTAATTTATTAAAAGGAATTGGCACACGATTTTTTTTTTATATAAAAGTCTAATTTAAAATAGAACATTGGGTAATCTTGTAGGCAAGAATTTTAAAATTGTGTTCAAATTCAAAACTGCAGAACGCACAATGCAGTGCAGCTTTGAATCGATTAGTAGGTACTAGTTGAAATAATTCATTTTTTTTTTAAGTTCGCGTGTTTAATATTATTTTTCTCGGTTGTAAACACAAATATTAGATACAATTGTATAATTCTGATCGCTGATAAAAATATTGAAATAACATATTACCTTGCATAATGGTATTTCCATTGTCAAATGTTAAGTACTTCGGGGTTTTTCTCTTTTTGCCACTACCGTTTCCAAATGTACTTATTCGTTGAGATTAGAATTATAACTAACCGATGATTAATACAAAGTTTACTAATATAGATTATACAAGGCCAAACTTAATTATACATTTTTTTACGGAATTAAATTTTGGATGTTTTATGCTATGGTTTTAGTTTATATTTATGTTTTATATCAAAAAACAACTCTTCCATAATAATAACATAATTCAAATAAAGCACTTCTCTTAAAATAATTTCGATTGGTTAAATTATTATACAGCTATAGTTACTGTTGTAAATCCCCATTGGAATCATGATACAGATTTTGCTCTCCAGTCGCCCCATTGCAATGTAAATTGCCCTTTTAGCAAATTAATTTTATCCCTTTGTAAATGAAATATGTCCGTATAAATATATTATTTTCTGTCTAAATTGTTGTCAAAAACGTCAAATCAAATGTAAATTAACTATTAAAAAAAGTATTTCGCTTCCTTTGACAGTGCAGATGCACAGAATGTTTGAATTGGAATTTTCAAAATTGGAATTATGAAAAATAACGCCCAAAGATAAGTCAAACGCTTCACGCGGAGGAATTGCTGTGGGAAATGTAAAAAAAATGCACAATTTGTAAAACTCAAAAATTATTAACAATAAATTAAATATTAAATTTTTCAACAGTTACTTTGCATTTAACTGAACTTTTTGGTAAAACTTAGAGAGAAGATAACCTACTTACGTGGAAATACTAATTTACAAAAGGATTAAGTTGATTTGCAGAACCATGAATTTGATTAGCTAAAGTGTAGATTTGGGGTGCAAAACCTGTAGGGCTTTATTAGTTCTTACCTTTGGTGTAACTTCAGTAGTACTTCCCCCATAAGATCCATAGTTTCCGTGACTTGTTGGCGGTGGTGCATAGTTTGGTGTTTGTTGAGTAGGATAACATTGTTGAGCACCAGGAAAGGGTGGTTGAGCAGCAGCTCCAGGATAAGATTGGTTACCTTGGGGATAAGATTGGTTACCTTGGGGATAAGAGCCTTCAGAAGGGGGTATGCCTGGATAAGTGGGTTGTGGCATATACATTGGTGCGTTAGAACCATAGCCTAAGCTAGGGGGATAAACTCCTTGAGGAGGATAAGGAGCATTGTTTGTTGGATAAGGTAGTCCTCCACCACCACCATATGGTGGATATCCTTGTTGAGGTGGATAGGGACATGAATTTCCACCTGGCATGCCGGGACCCTGTTATAACGAAGATTTAATGATTTTCTATGCTCGTTTATTGTATTAAAAAGTTGTCAGGTTTGTTCAATTTGAAAATATGAAAGGACACCTGTACAATGGTAACTCAACACATTTTGTTGGAAGGTTTTTGCAATTGTTCATAAATAGTATATTGAATGATCTAAATTTAACTCACTTCTTTATAATTCAATACTATAACTGCGCTTAATATGAATATTGATTAATTCATTGATGGTATGAAAGTATTAATGTCAAAAATATCCATTACGCAAGGTGTCTCCTTATAATTTATGTTTAACTAGTTTTAGTATTGAAATATTTTTATATTATCATTCCAAATAATACAATCTTACCTGTTGGTAAGGATATCCTGGATAGCTCATGTTTGGCAATAGGAATTCAGCACTTAATCAAAATTAACTTTGCCACCGGTACAGAACGCGTATTTTTACTCAAAACTGGGTTACGGTCACACCTAGCACTGTGTTCTAAAAATCAATAAATTGTTTACTGCAAAACACACACACACACACCAACTGCTCTATCTACTGTTGATCTGCAAAATTATATTTGCAATATTGAAATTATTGAATGAGTAAGTTTTATTTTTATGATGTAGGGGTTTTGAAGTCACGAGACTCGAAGCACGAATGACTAAGCGGTAAGGTGATGGACGTTCACTGTAAATGCTTATTAGAATGGAAGTATTTCACAAGGTTGTATTCCAATGACGTTGTCAGCTGTTACTAGGAATTGTTGGGGACACGTCAAATTTTCTCTTAAAATTCAAATACAGAGTCGCTCCGAACTTTTGGCCTTTTGCCATTATCAAAGTCTTCAGAAGTTACTCATCCTGTATTTCAATATAATTTGTTTTATTTATAGAACGAGATTAACTAAACAGTCTTTACTTTACAACACTCGAAACTAATCCACATTTTATTTATTTAGCACTTTACTGTAGAAGTGATTATTATAATTATCGCATGGAGATTAAAGTTAATTTAAAGTTAATGTTTCGTATCCTATTTTCTAGATGTAAATTATTTAATTTGAATAATGTGTATAACGAAATTGCTTTATTTTTCAATTGCTTTTACACAGTTGTTCACGTTGAAAATGATGCAGTAGCACTAAATAGTAAATACTACATTTATTTATTTAATCTTACATAAAACGTAAAGTTAACATATACAATTTTTTTTGATCGTATTTGCATCATTTTCAGTGTGAGTCATTGTATGCTTTGGATACATCATTAAATGACATGAAATTGGCGAATTATCAAAATGACCCAAACAATTCTGCAGTTAATATTGAAAATAAAAACTGAGTCATCTATTACGCATAATTAGATACACGATCAAAGAAAATGTTAAAAACCTTTAAAAATTTATTTAAACCTTTAAAAAAAGGTTCGTCGTAAACCTGTCTTTTCCCGATAATTCGAAAACGGCGTGTTAAATTTTCTTCAAATTTTCTGAAAAGTTTCGGAAAAAGAATCGACGCTTTTTGGTGGCGTCCATTCTGCCCACGGGATTTTCTAAATCGGCCTTTTTGGCAAAAAACGATTTTCGAAATCGCATTTTTGCGCCTTCTCCTTCGATTTTTTCGAAAACTAAAGCGACGACCTACTTTTGACAAGCGAGGAGGTACCCCTCAAATTGTACGGGCTATCGATTAAAAACAAAAAAAAGGGGTAGTCGTGGGGAAAAATTTTCAGCTACGGCCCTTTTCTCGAGTGGCGTTTTCGAGCGTTCGCTTCGGAAAGCGTAGCGGCGCCGTTTCGCGAGATACGACGTCGCACCCCGATAACGAAATTTGTGCGCTTGCACGGCCTTTCCGTTATCGAAAACCGCGTTTCGATATTCCTATTCGTTCCGAAACTACGATTTTTTTACTCCGTCGGGGCGTCGTGCCCACAAAAACGTCCTTTGGAATCCTATAACGGGTCCTGGGAAACGTCCGGGAGCGACGAGACTCCCAATCTGATGTCTGCCCAACAAAAGTCCTGCATATCAAAACGACGTCGGAGCGTCCCCGGCGCCTCCACAGAAGCGCAAAAATTCTGAGAATTTTTTTTGGAAAATAAAAATCGCCTTTAACTTTCGAACGCGTGCCCTTATAGACTTTTGCTTTATCGTCCCGAAAAGCGCTTAAGATTTTAAATTCGATACCAAAATTTTCGTCGTCGCGACGCTTTTGGTTACGTCGGTAGCGCATTTTTTAGCAAAAACGACGCCAACTTTTACGTAAAAAATTCACATACGAAAGCGCCTTAGAGCCGTACGATAAGAGATTGCGTTTCGGTCTAATGGTACTTTAGAAGCGTCCTTTCAGGACGCGTCTAACGGCGCAAAGCCGACGTCGATATCTCTTACGGTTCTTTTTAAAA
Source organism: Sinopyrophorus schimmeli (assembly GCA_036325965.1). Lineage (NCBI taxonomy): Eukaryota > Metazoa > Arthropoda > Insecta > Coleoptera > Elateridae > Sinopyrophorus > Sinopyrophorus schimmeli. The sequence continues at coordinate 195,156 of JARFIZ010000139.1, forward strand.
AAATTAACGAACGTCCAGTTTTGTATACATTCTCGAAAGATTCCTCCGAAAACGCTGCACAAGATGGTTGCTCTCTTATGTCGTTCCCGTATAAGGGGTATTTTAGCTCGCATTTTTTTTTATACGAATTAAATTTAACACTAAACAATCGTTAAAGGAAATGAGAAAAAGTGATCCAAAAGTACTTCGACTACAAGAGAACGTAGTTATATGTAAGTAAATTGATAAAATTGATTTTTCTAATGAGAAAATTTTAAGCACGCTTATGACGAGTTTGAATAACAAGTCGTTGTGCGTAGACCCTTCGTCACCCTTATTTACCGTTGCTAAAGCTTTAGGTATCTACTCTTTGTTAATTTTAAAAATTATTTTTAACGTTATTGGAAATGCATTCTATTTTCTAACTACGTACCCATTCAGATTCGTACCTATCCACATTTTTCTAATTATTTGAAATAGGAATAAGTTTATTTATAGACGCCATCTTTTATATCATTATTTTCATTACTTTAGAATATTTTACAAAATTCCAATAAAATTCCAAAACTTATATTTTTTAAACGACATTCCATTTATTCCTTTTTTTATTTTTCTATTTTGGTTAGGTTGATTATATTCATTCAATAATAGTTTATAACATTGGCTTATTTTATTGAATTATATAGAATAAGTTGCAAATTATTATTGGAATGTAGAGTTTTTAACATTATTTCAAAACGCTTCATATTTAATTTAGTACAATGCCTAGACCTAAAAATAAAGGAGTTTTTTATATGTATTTATTGTTAAACATTAAATGGAAATATAACGCAAAATTTTAGTAAAGTTGCACTCTGGGGTCAACGACCTTATATTTTGTGGTCTTTCTTAAAGTATTCATACTTATTTATTATCAATTGACACCGTCTAGGAAATACAGTCAACTCGCGTTATAACGAAGCTCGATATAACGAAAATCTCGATATAAAGAAAGAAACCGCCGGTCCCTTGAAAACCTCGGTTTATAACGAAAATTTTAATGAGTTTTGGTCCCCTCGATATAACGAAGTTTTCTTGACCAAAGGCTAATAATTTTTATTAAAAAAGTAAGTACTACATATATATATGTAAATATGATTAAAAAGTTTATGTTTCTAATTTTTGTATTTTGATAAATCTCTAAACATTTTCTAGAACTACAAAAAGAATTACGCAGCTCTAATCATATTTATGAGTTAATATTAAAGTAATACTTAGGACAGGGTTTCATCGTAAAGTTTATTGTTTTATGATTTTATGAATGCGTCAACGGATCTTTGGAAACGTCCAAGGTGGATTCGACCCCCCAAGGCCGAGTGACGCAAGTGTGCCAAAAATTGTTATATTTTTAATTTAGTCTCAGCGAAAAGAGCCGGAGGACCGTCCCTTCTGCAAATAACGGATATAGAATTATCCGTGCTTTTTTTGTGTTTTACTGTTCTTCTACGACGCCCTTTAGCCGAATTAGAAGCAAAACAAAGTCGAGTTGCTGATTTTAACTTATCAATCGCAACCGTACAAGATAGTCGCTCTCATTATTATTTTAGATCGCATTTTTTTAATACTAATTAAATTTAGTGCGAAACAATAGTTAAAGAAAATGATAAAAAGAAATCGAAAGACAGTTCGAGTACAAGAGTAGGTACGTTTAACATATAATTAAAATTGAAAACCGCCGTTGAGTCCGAAGGGGGCATTCAAAATTTGATAAACGTCTTTCGTAAACAACTTACATATTTGAAAAAGATGTTGGTGAAGAAAAACACGTTTAAAACTATTAATTTTTTTTTTAAAAAGTGTAACGGGGTTGACAAAGAGGATTGTCCATACGAGGCGTTAAATCCCCCCCATTTTCGCAGAAATTTGATTACAGAATAAAATATAAGCATAATCAGTGAGTTTAAAAGTGGTTTAAGAAAAGACTTAGGACATCGAGAACATGGTGAAAAAATGCATTGAAAATTTTTCTAAACGATAATTAAAAATAACTGAAATGATTAAAAATAATCTGACTTTAAAAAATAAATGAGCAAATAAAAACGAAATATTCATTTGCTTCTAACTGTATATTTTAGAAATTATTTAATTTGCAATCTAAATTTAAGAAAACCCCATAATTGTTATAAAAATTATAGTTACACTAAAAGTTCTGGATGTATAGAGTCGGCAATAATAGTGGAAGGTTTTTGACACGGCGAAGAATTGCACGCAGTAAAATTTGGGAAATTAACTGGGGACGGTGACAGTAGCGTATACGCGAAAATTTTAGAATCAAGATCCTACCATTATTTCACTGTAAAAAAACAACAATTATTATTAATCCACATTTGTCAAACACAAATGTTTCAGTTGAGCTCTTTCTTGATGTAAAATGGGCATTATTTTCGAAATCTGACCGAAGCAAAGCGAACTGATTTAAAGGGAATAACGTGGTTGATTTTGTGCAGTCAACAAAGCCTTAAAGGTACTCCCTATTTTGTATTTAAAAACATCTCAGGACTCCATGGTTGTTTTCAAATAAACAACAATAAAACGACATTTCATTTCCAAAATTTATTATCTTATAAGCGTTAAAGATGGATAAAGGCACAGGAAAAGTGGACAGACGTAAAGGTATCCATCCCTCCACCCCTAAAACAGATTTTCCGCTCTAATTCGGTTTGTTTAGCAGTAACTTTTACCGAGAATGCAACTCCAAAGCCAAAGTCAGCAGATTCCCAACGAAAAGAAGGCCAAAGACCACGGAGTCGTAGTGTTTATACCACCAATTCTTATTTGAGCGAAGAGACAAACATTCGCGATTTAAAACCTTATGAAGGGGGACAATCGTTACCTCGAATACTTCACAACAAAGCTTATTATGTCGATGATTACACGGTAAGCAATTTTCAGGAGTTCCCCAAAGTTAATCTTAGTTTTTATAGGATATTTGGCAAGAGAATGGGAGTATGGGGGGTGGCTGTTCGATTTCTCCTCAAGGCATTATATCTTTACGTCTCCACGATCGTGTAAGAGTCGACATCTCCTTAGACAAAGCTGTACGTGTTATGAATTACAAAAGTGGGATTGTATTAGCCCTAAGCCCCACTGGAAGCTCTGCCGCACTCTTACATCCCACTGGTAGGGTTTATCAATATGGATCTAGAGTCGAAATACTTGCCCATGATACAGAGGGCAATAATAAGTAAGATTATCTTTTAAAATTAAAGGAAGGTTTAAAAATATAGTTTTTAGATACGCCAAAATGTGGTATAAGGGTGTAAGTTTTACCAGTGATCAATGTGCCTTACTTTACTTAGTGGACTCAGGTGGAACCCGAACAACCATCGATCGTTTTTTAGATTTAACACAAGACTTTTCGCTTAACGTCTTTTATAGGTAATTCACAATTATAAGTAAAACTTTTGAAAAATATTAAATTAAAAAATTAGCGATAGCCCTCACTTCGAGCCCAGCAATTATGGTCCTCAAAACATAAACGAAGCCATGACGATTTTACAAGGTTCTAATTTTTGGATAACTGAAGATGGCAGACATAATTGGATAATAAATAATATACGAATATCCCAAACAACTGATGGGCTCGTACGGTGAGTTTAGAAATAATTTGCAGCAAACAGTTAATGTGAATGAATATTTAGGATTGGACGCAACAGTAACAAATTTTCATTACGTACTTCGCCTACGAATAGTTCAGCTGCTGCGAGTTCTCCATTTTTGCATTGTACTGGTTCGCTGGGACAAACGCGACACTTATTTGTACGTCGAGGTGAACTTCGTATGCATTACGATGGCACCAACTTCATAGTTCGTAACGCTGGACATTCGGCTGAATTTGACGATAAGCATCACCTTATAGTGTATTAAACTTAAGATAAAATAATAAGTGTTGTGTAATAATTACCATAAAAGCTAAATAAGAACGCCAAAGTTTATACAAGGTTATCTCTTTAATTAAATATTTGCCTTCGAGGTATTCAAATTTTATACCATAACCTCTTTTATTAGTACCTTATGTTGTTTAGTAATAAAATGCAGGTAGGATGCAGCCTCAATGCATATATCTTGTTTTTGTATATGAATCTGATGCCTGCACTTTCAGAGAAAGAATGTATTCGTATCTGGAATGGTCGTGGGGGCTTTGGCGTTTGTACTTTTAATAGTATTAAGTGTGTACGAGAGCAGTAAGGTAAAGACGAAGAACCTCAAATTATTGCATATAGTAAGTACTTTTTAAAATCCTACATAGTTTTAAAGAGATAATTTTAGGTATTTAATCATACAGCTAGTATAAACTTATAAAAAAACAAGGCCTCTCACACGTTTTCCAAGATTGCGGCCGAACCGGTCGTCAGATTTTGATAAAATTTTGCAAACAACCTCCGACATCCGACGGGAAAACTTTCGACGGCGTCGAAAATAATTATTTATTCCTTTTAAATTATGTATTGAAAATACTCCAATAATGACTAACAAGAGGTTTTCTTCTTGAACAGACGTTTTTCTTAATGAAGGTATTGTTTCTTACCGTCTTTAACAGTTATGAAACAAAAAAGATGTTTAAATTTGAATTTAAGGCATTATGGGTTGGAAATATGAATTTTTGAAACGCGCAAAACACCGGGAGCTTTGCAAAAATTTTAAAACGCGGGCTTTTTCGGTAATTTTTGATTACTAATATTTCCGAAATTAAGAGATTAACGGGCAGATTTGCATAAACAGAGCGGCTTTTGAAATCTTAAATAATACTATTGTTTAATTGAAAAATTATATTTTTGCGTTAATTGAAAAAAGAGTTATAAAAATTGATTTGATTCTATATCAATTTCCTCATTTGATAAAGCATTTTGCAAAAGTTAGTTGCATATTGAGAGATAAAACCAAATAAATTGCACCGTAGTATTATTAATAAAAGTAATATTAATTAGAATTTTAAAAAATTTAAAAATTTTGTTACAAGACGCGTAAACGAATCCAAAAATGCAGCAAAATCGCTTCGCGATTTTGCCCAGAAGTTAGCCGCGGAGCGGCAAACAAGTCACATTGGATAACAATGAATCGATGCTAACAATAAAAATGCAGCAAAATCGCAAAGCGATTTTGCCTAAAAGTACCGGACTTTAAGAAGAATCAAAATGTCAACAAACACTGACAGATTTTGAATTTTACTAGAAGCCGAAGGTGTTAAACGCAATAGCGTTTATCAAAGAATACCGACAAATTTTGAATTTTTTTAGGAGCCGAAGGCCTTAAACGCGATAGCGTTTAGCAAAATCGCGAATGCGATTTTGCCTAGAAGTTAGCAAAGCGGCAAACTTCTAGTTTGCTTTATAATAGAACAAATTTGTTTGATAAATGTATCTACATTTTAAAAGAACTAGTTATGTTTATAATCAAGGAAGACTGTATTTATAATTCAACTCATCCTCCACATTACATCCTAACTAGTTGACAATTGTCGTTGGTTATCAGGAATCTGAAACGATACTATATAAGTAATTAAGAAATATAATTAGCATAAATGTTACTTAGCTGTCTTTGTAGGTAGTCCAGTTTTTTAAATGTAGCTGTAATACCAGTACAATTCATTTGTGATCCGAGATTTCCATTGGCAAGTTGTTGAAGGTTCACAATCGAGATATGACTTGAAAGAACAAAATTAGAGTTAGAAGAAAGTTTGATATTTAAGCTTTATTTTGATGTATCAGAATACACCCTCTCAATACCTCTAAAGTGAGAAATAATGATTTGTCTTATTCATCATAACAATAATAATTTAATTTCTAGTGAACATTTCAATGTTGATTACCTTTCAACAATACTTGTAAACAATAACCTAAGCTAACATTAAATGATAAACTGTTATCCAATTTGGTTAACAAATCTGTGGTAACTTCTGCAAGAATATGATTAAAACAGATTATATTTATATAGTTTGTAAACAGTTACCACGGAAACAACAATTATTATTAATCCACATTTGTCAAACACAAATGTTTCAGTTGAGCTCTTTCTTGATGTAAAATGGGCATTATTTTCGAAATCTGACCGAAGCAAAGCGAACTGATTTAAAGGGAATAACGTGGTTGATTTTGTGCAGTCAACAAAGCCTTAAAGGTACTCCCTATTTTGTATTTAAAAACATCTCAGGACTCCATGGTTGTTTTCAAATAAACAAAGTATCATTTGAAACGACATTTCATTTCCAAAATTTATTATCTTATAAGCGTTAAAGATGGATAAAGGCACAGGAAAAGTGGACAGACGTAAAGGTATCCATCCCTCCACCCCTAAAACAGATTTTCCGCTCTAATTCGGTTTGTTTAGCAGTAACTTTTACCGAGAATGCAACTCCAAAGCCAAAGTCAGCAGATTCCCAACGAAAAGAAGGCCAAAGACCACGGAGTCGTAGTGTTTATACCACCAATTCTTATTTAAGCGAAGAGACAAACATTCGCGATTTAAAACCTTATGAAGGGGGACAATCGTTACCTCGAATACTTCACAACAAAGCTTATTATGTCCATGATTACACGGTAAGCAATCTTTCAGGGAGTTCCCCAAAGTTAATCTTAGTTTTATAGGATATTTGGCATGAGGATGGGAGTATGGGGGGTGGCTGTTCGATTTCTCCTCAAGGCATTATATCTTTACGTCTCCACGATCGTGTAAGAGTCGACATCTCCTTAGACAAAGCTGTACGTGTTATGAATTACAAAAGTGGGATTGTATTAGCCCTAAGCCCCACTGGAAGCTCTGCCGCACTCTTACATCCCACTGGTAGGGTTTATCAATATGGATCTAGAGTCCAAATACTTGCCCATGATACAGAGGGCAATAATAAGTAAGATTATCTTTTAAAATTAAAGGAAGGTTTAAAAATATAGTTTTTAGATACGCCAAAATGTGGTATAAGGGTGTAAGTTTTACCAGTGATCAATCTGCCTTAGTTTACTTAGTGGACTCAGGTGGAACCCGAACAACCATCGATCGTTTTTTAGATTTAACACAAGACTTTTCGGTTAACGTCTTTTATAGGTAATTCACAATTATAAGTAAAACTTTTGAAAAATATTAAATTAAAAAATTAGCGATAGCCCTCACTTCGAGCTCAGCAATTATGGTCCTCAAAACAAAAACGAAGCCATGACGATTTTACAAAGTTCTAATTTTTGGATAACTGAAGGTGGCAGACATAATTGGACAATAAATAATATACGAATATCCCAAACAACTGATGGGCTCGTACGGTGAGTTTAGAAATAATTTGCAGCAAACAGTTAATGTGAATGAATATTTAGGATTGGACGCAACAGTAACAGATTTTCATTACGTACTTCGCCTACGAATGGTTCAGCTTCTGTGAGTTCTCCATTTTTGCATTGTACTGGTTCGCTGGGACAAACGCGACACTTATTTGTACGTCGAGGTGAACGTCGTATGCATTACGATGGCACCAACTTCATAGTTCGTAACGCTGGACATTCGGCTGGATTTGACGATAAGCATCAGCTTAAAGTGTATTAAACTTGAGCTTAAAACTTAACATTTTGATTCTTTCCTAATTCAAAATTTTTTTATTGATTTTAGTAACAGCTCGTGTTGCTAAAAGTACGACGGCATATTTTTTTAAAGAAACGTTTCTTTCTTTCTTAATTCATTAGAAAGGACACTCTTATCTTCATAAAATAAACCAATTTATTATAATCATTAGTAAATAGTTAAGACGAAAACTAATGAATGCTTTCAATACACATTCGATGGTATTTTAACTTTCTAAAGTAATAATCAAAAACAGTTTTAAACAATTCGCTATCGTACACAATTTAAATTTTTGATATAGTTTACATACACATGCACCAATATTCGTTGTATAATTTTCAATAAATTGTTATTTATAGAAGTAAAGTTTATTAAAATTATTTAAATAATAAACGACAGTACTATTAGCGCCATCTCTTCGAGAAGGGCTGAACCCAAAGCTTGGCAAAACTACAACCACTTGTTGATAAACAAAACCGGTTAACCTTGAGTTATAACCTTTATTAAATATTTACAATATTTAAGATAAAATAATAAGTGTTGTGTAATAATTACCATAAAAGCTAAATAAGAACGCCAAAGTTTATACAAGGTTATCTCTTTAATTAAATATTTGCCTTCGAGGTATTCAAATTTTATACCATAACCTCTTTTATTAGTACCTTATGTTTTTAGTAATAAAATGCAGGTAGGATGCAGCCTCAATGCATATATCTTGTTTTTGTATATGAATCTGATGCCTGCACTTTCAGAGAAAGAATGTATTCGTATCTGGAATGGTCGTGGGGGCTTTGGCGTTTGTACTTTTAATAGTATTAAGTGTGTACGAGAGCAGTAAGGTAAAGACGAAGAACCTCAAATTATTGCATATAGTAAGTACTTTTTAAAATCCTACATAGTTTTAAAGAGATAATTTTAGGTATTTAATCATGCAGCTAGTATAAACTTATAAAAACAAGGCCTCTCACACGTTTTCCAAGATTGCGGCCGAACCGGTCGTCAGATTTTGATAAAATTTTGCAAAAAACCCCCGACATCCGACGGGAAAACTTTCGACGGCGTCGAAAATAATTATTTATTCCTTTTAAATTATGTATTGAAAATACTCCAATAATGACTAACAAGAGGTTTTCTTCTTGAACAGACGTTTTACTTAATGAAGGTATTGTTTCTTACCGTCTTTAACAGTTATGAAACAAAAAGATGTTTAAATTTGAATTTAAGGCATTATGGGTTGGAAATATGAATTTTGAAACGCGCAAAACACCGGGAGCTTTGCAAAATTTTAAAACGCGGGCTTTTTCGGTAATTTTGATTACTAATATTTCCGAAATTAAGAGATTAACGGGCAGATTTGCATAAACAGAGCGGCTTTTGAAATCTTAAATAATACTATTGTTTAATTGAAAAATTATATTTTTGCGTTAATTGAAAAAAGAGTTATAAAAATTGATTTGATTCTATATCAATTTCCTCATTTGATAAAGCATTTTGCAAAAGTTAGTTGCATATTGAGAGATAAAACCAAATAAATTGCACCGTAGTATTATTAATAAAAGTAATATTAATTAGAATTTTAAAAATTAAAATTATGTTACAAGACGCGTAAACGAATCCAAAAATGCAGCAAAATCGCTTCGCGATTTTGCCCAGAAGTTAGCCGCGGAGCGGCAAACAAGTCACATTGGATAACAATGAATCGATGCTAACAATAAAAATGCAGCAAAATCGCAAAGCGATTTTGCCTAAAAGTACCGGACTTTAAGAAGAATCAAAATGTCAACAAACACTGACAGATTTTGAATTTTACTAGAAGCCGAAGGTGTTAAACGCAATAGCGTTTATCAAAGAATACCGACAAATTTTGAATTTTTCTAGGAGCCGAAGGCCTTAAACGCGATAGCGTTTAGCAAAATCGCGAATGCGATTTTGCCTAGAAGTTAGCCGCAAAGCGGCAAACTTCTAGTTTGCTTTATAATAGAACAAATTTGTTTGATAAATGTATCTACATTTTAAAAGAACTAGTTATGTTTATAATCAAGGAAGACTGTATTTATAATTCAACTCATCCTCCACATTACATCCTAACTAGTTGACAATTGTCGTTGGTTATCAGGAATCTGAAACGATACTATATAAGTAATTAAGAAATATAATTAGCATAAATGTTACTTAGCTGTCTTTGTAGGTAGTCCAGTTTTTTAAATGTAGCTGTAATACCAGTACAATTCATTTGTGATCCGAGATTTCCATTGGCAAGTTGTTGAAGGTTCACAATCGAGATATGACTTGAAAGAACAAAAATTAGAGTTAGAAGAAAGTTTGATATTTAAGCTTTATTTTGATGTATCAGAATACACCCTTTCAATACCTCTAAAGTGAGAAATAATGATTTGTCTTATTCATCATAACAATAATAATTTAATTTCTAGTGAACATTTCAATGTTGATTACCTTTCAACAATACTTGTAAACAATAACCTAAGCTAACATTAAATGATAAACTGTTATCCAATTTGGTTAACAAATCTGTGGTAACTTCTGCAAGAATATGATTAAAAACAGATTATATTTATATAGTTTGTAAACAGTTACCACGGAAACAACAATTATTATTAATCCACATTTGTCAAACACAAATGTTTCAGTTGAGCTCTTTCTTGATGTAAAATGGGCATTATTTTCGAAATCTGACCGAAGCAAAGCGAACTGATTTAAAGGGAATAACGTGGTTGATTTTGTGCAGTCAACAAAGCCTTAAAGGTACTCCCTATTTTGTATTTAAAAACATCTCAGGACTCCATGGTTGTTTTCAAATAAACAAAGTATCATTTGAAACATTTCATTTCCAAAATTTATTATCTTATAAGCGTTAAAGATGGATAAAGGCACAGGAAAAGTGGACAGACGTAAAGGTATCCATCCCTCCACCCCTAAAACAGATTTTCCGCTCTAATTCGGTTCGTTTAGCAGTAACTTTTACCGAGAATGCAACTCCAAAGCCAAAGTCAGCAGATTCCCAACGAAAAGAAGGCCAAAGACCACGGAGTCGTAGTGTTTATACCACCAATTCTTATTTGAGCGAAGAGACAAACATTCGCGATTTAAAACCTTATGAAGGGGGACAATCGTTACCTCGAATACTTCACAACAAAGCTTATTATGTCGATGATTACACGGTAAGCAATTTTCAGGAGTTCCCCAAAGTTAATCTTAGTTTTATAGGATATTTGGCAAGAGAATGGGAGTATGGGGGGTGGCTGTTCGATTTCTCCTCAAGGCATTATATCTTTACGTCTCCACGATCGTGTAAGAGTCGACATCTCCTTAGACAAAGCTGTACGTGTTATGAATTACAAAAGTGGGATTGTATTAGCCCTAAGCCCCACTGGAAGCTCTGCCGCACTCTTACATCCCACTGGTAGGGTTTATCAATATGGATCTAGAGTCGAAATACTTGCCCATGATACAGAGGGCAATAATAAGTAAGATTATCTTTTAAAATTAAAGGAAGGTTTAAAAATATAGTTTTAGATACGCCAAAATGTGGTATAAGGGTGTAAGTTTTACCAGTGATCAATCTGCCTTAGTTTACTTAGTGGACTCAGGTGGAACCCGAACAACCACCGATAGTTTTTCAGATTTAACACAAGACTTTTCGCTTAACGTCTTTTATAGGTAATTCACAATTATAAGTAAAACTTTTGAAAATATTAAATTAAAAATTAGCGATAGCCCTCACTTCGAGCCCAGCAATTATGGTCCTCAAAACATAAACGAAGCCATGACGATTTTACAAGGTTCTAATTTTTGGATAACTGAAGATGGCAGACATAATTGGATAATAAATAATATACGAATATCCCAAACAACTGATGGGCTCGTACGGTGAGTTTAGAAATAATTTGCAGCAAACAGTTAATGTGAATGAATATTTAGGATTGGACGCAACAGTAACAAATTTTCATTACGTACTTCGCCTACGAATAGTTCAGCTGCTGCGAGTTCTCCATTTTGCATTGTACTGGTTCGCTGGGACAAACGCGACACTTATTTGTACGTCGAGGTGAACTTCGTATGCATTACGATGGCACCAACTTCATAGTTCGTAACGCTGGACATTCGGCTGAATTTGACGATAAGCATCACCTTATAGTGTATTAAACTTAAGATAAAATAATAAGTGTTGTGTAATAATTACCATAAAAGCTAAATAAGAACGCCAAAGTTTATACAAGGTTATCTCTTTAATTAAATATTTGCCTTCGAGGTATTCAAATTTTATACCATAACCTCTTTTATTAGTACCTTATGTTTTTAGTAATAAAATGCAGGTAGGATGCAGCCTCAATGCATATATCTTGTTTTTGTATATGAATCTGATGCCTGCACTTTCAGAGAAAGAATGTATTCGTATCTGGAATGGTCGTGGGGGCTTTGGCGTTTGTACTTTTAATAGTATTAAGTGTGTACGAGAGCAGTAAGGTAAAGACGAAGAACCTCAAATTATTGCATATAGTAAGTACTTTTAAAATCCTACATAGTTTTAAAGAGATAATTTTAGGTATTTAATCATACAGCTAGTATAAACTTATAAAAACAAGGCCTCTCACACGTTTTCCAAGATTGCGGCCGAACCGGTCGTCAGATTTTGATAAAATTTTGCAAAACCTCCGACATCCGACGGGAAAACTTTCGACGGCGTCGAAAATAATTATTTATTCCTTTTAAATTATGTATTGAAAATACTCCAATAATGACTAACAAGAGGTTTTCTTCTTGAACAGACGTTTTTCTTAATGAAGGTATTGTTTCTTACCGTCTTTAACAGTTATGAAACAAAAAGATGTTTAAATTTGAATTTAAGGCATTATGGGTTGGAAATATGAATTTTGAAACGCGCAAAACACCGGGAGCTTTGCAAAATTTTAAAACGCGGGCTTTTTCGGTAATTTTTGATTACTAATATTTCCGAAATTAAGAGATTAACGGGCAGATTTGCATAAACAGAGCGGCTTTTGAAATCTTAAATAATACTATTGTTTAATTGAAAAATTATATTTTTGCGTTAATTGAAAAAAGAGTTATAAAAATTGATTTGATTCTATATCAATTTCCTCATTTGATAAAGCATTTTGCAAAAGTTAGTTGCATATTGAGAGATAAAACCAAATAAATTGCACCGTAGTATTATTAATAAAAGTAATATTAATTAGAATTTTAAAAATTAAAATTATGTTACAAGACGCGTAAACGAATCCAAAAATGCAGCAAAATCGCTTCGCGATTTTGCCCAGAAGTTAGCCGCGGAGCGGCAAACAAGTCACATTGGATAACAATGAATCGATGCTAACAATAAAAATGCAGCAAAATCGCAAAGCGATTTTGCCTAAAAGTACCGGACTTTAAGAAGAATCAAAATGTCAACAAACACTGACAGATTTTGAATTTTACTAGAAGCCGAAGGTGTTAAACGCAATAGCGTTTATCAAAGAATACCGACAAATTTTGAATTTTTCTAGGAGCCGAAGGCCTTAAACGCGATAGCGTTTAGCAAAATCGCGAATGCGATTTTGCCTAGAAGTTAGCCGCAAAGCGGCAAACTTCTAGTTTGCTTTATAATAGAACAAATTTGTTTGATAAATGTATCTACATTTTAAAAGAACTAGTTATGTTTATAATCAAGGAAGACTGTATTTATAATTCAACTCATCCTCCACATTACATCCTAACTAGTTGACAATTGTCGTTGGTTATCAGGAATCTGAAACGATACTATATAAGTAATTAAGAAATATAATTAGCATAAATGTTACTTAGCTGTCTTTGTAGGTAGTCCAGTTTTTTAAATGTAGCTGTAATACCAGTACAATTCATTTGTGATCCGAGATTTCCATTGGCAAGTTGTTGAAGGTTCACAATCGAGATATGACTTGAAAGAACAAAATTAGAGTTAGAAGAAAGTTTGATATTTAAGCTTTATTTTGATGTATCAGAATACACCCTTTCAATACCTCTAAAGTGAGAAATAATGATTTGTCTTATTCATCATAACAATAATAATTTAATTTCTAGTGAACATTTCAATGTTGATTACCTTTCAACAATACTTGTAAACAATAACCTAAGCTAACATTAAATGATAAACTGTTATCCAATTTGGTTAACAAATCTGTGGTAACTTCTGCAAGAATATGATTAAAAACAGATTATATTTATATAGTTTGTAAACAGTTACCACGGAAACAACAATTATTATTAATCCACATTTGTCAAACACAAATGTTTCAGTTGAGCTCTTTCTTGATGTAAAATGGGCATTATTTTCGAAATCTGACCGAAGCAAAGCGAACTGATTTAAAGGGAATAACGTGGTTGATTTTGTGCAGTCAACAAAGCCTTAAAGGTACTCCCTATTTTGTATTTAAAAACATCTCAGGACTCCATGGTTGTTTTCAAATAAACAAAGTATCATTTGAAACGACATTTCATTTCCAAAATTTATTATCTTATAAGCGTTAAAGATGGATAAAGGCACAGGAAAAGTGGACAGACGTAAAGGTATCCATCCCTCCACCCCTAAAACAGATTTTCCGCTCTAATTCGGTTTGTTTAGCAGTAACTTTTACCGAGAATGCAACTCCAAAGCCAAAGTCAGCAGATTCCCAACGAAAAGAAGGCCAAAGACCACGGAGTCGTAGTGTTTATACCACCAATTCTTATTTAAGCGAAGAGACAAACATTCGCGATTTAAAACCTTATGAAGGGGGACAATCGTTACCTCGAATACTTCACAACAAAGCTTATTATGTCCATGATTACACGGTAAGCAATCTTTCAGGGAGTTCCCCCAAAGTTAATCTTAGTTTTTATAGGATATTTGGCATGAGGATGGGAGTATGGGGGGTGGCTGTTCGATTTCTCCTCAAGGCATTATATCTTTACGTCTCCACGATCGTGTAAGAGTCGACATCTCCTTAGACAAAGCTGTACGTGTTATGAATTACAAAAGTGGGATTGTATTAGCCCTAAGCCCCACTGGAAGCTCTGCCGCACTCTTACATCCCACTGGTAGGGTTTATCAATATGGATCTAGAGTCCAAATACTTGCCCATGATACAGAGGGCAATAATAAGTAAGATTATCTTTTAAAATTAAAGGAAGGTTTAAAAATATAGTTTTTAGATACGCCAAAATGTGGTATAAGGGTGTAAGTTTTACCAGTGATCAATCTGCCTTAGTTTACTTAGTGGACTCAGGTGGAACCCGAACAACCATCGATCGTTTTTTTAGATTTAACACAAGACTTTTCGGTTAACGTCTTTTATAGGTAATTCACAATTATAAGTAAAACTTTTGAAAAATATTAAATTAAAAAATTAGCGATAGCCCTCACTTCGAGCTCAGCAATTATGGTCCTCAAAACAAAAACGAAGCCATGACGATTTTACAAAGTTCTAATTTTTGGATAACTGAAGGTGGCAGACATAATTGGACAATAAATAATATACGAATATGCCAAACAACTGATGGGCTCGTACGGTGAGTTTAGAAATAATTTGCAGCAAACAGTTAATGTGAATGAATATTTAGGATTGGACGCAACAGTAACAGATTTTCATTACGTACTTCGCCTACGAATGGTTCAGCTTCTGTGAGTTCTCCATTTTTGCATTGTACTGGTTCGCTGGGACAAACGCGACACTTATTTGTACGTCGAGGTGAACGTCGTATGCATTACGATGGCACCAACTTCATAGTTCGTAACGCTGGACATTCGGCTGGATTTGACGATAAGCATCAGCTTAAAGTGTATTAAACTTGAGCTTAAAAACTTAACATTTTGATTCTTTCCTAATTCAAAATTTTTGTATTGATTTTAGTAACAGCTCGTGTTGCTAAAAGTACGACGGCATATTTTTTTAAAGAAACGTTTCTTTCTTTCTTAATTCATTAGAAAGGACACTCTTATCTTCATAAAATAAACCAATTTATTATAATCATTAGTAAATAGTTAAGACGAAAACTAATGAATGCTTTCAATACACATTCGATGGTATTTTAACTTTCTAAAGTAATAATCAAAAACAGTTTTAAACAATTCGCTATCGTACACAATTTAAATTTTTGATATAGTTTACATACACATGCACCAATATTCGTTGTATAATTTTCAATAAATTGTTATTTATAGAAGTAAAGTTTATTAAAATTATTTAAATAATAAACGACAGTACTATTAGCGCCATCTCTTCGAGAAGGGCTGAACCCAAAGCTTGGCAAAACTACAACCACTTGTTGATAAACAAAACCGGTTAACCTTGAGTTATAACCTTTATTAAATATTTACAATATTTAAGATAAAATAATAAGTGTTGTGTAATAATTACCATAAAAGCTAAATAAGAACGCCAAAGTTTATACAAGGTTATCTCTTTAATTAAATATTTGCCTTCGAGGTATTCAAATTTTATACCATAACCTCTTTTATTAGTACCTTATGTTTTTAGTAATAAAATGCAGGTAGGATGCAGCCTCAATGCATATATCTTGTTTTTGTATATGAATCTGATGCCTGCACTTTCAGAGAAAGAATGTATTCGTATCTGGAATGGTCGTGGGGGCTTTGGCGTTTGTACTTTTAATAGTATTAAGTGTGTACGAGAGCAGTAAGGTAAAGACGAAGAACCTCAAATTATTGCATATAGTAAGTACTTTTTAAAATCCTACATAGTTTTAAAGAGATAATTTTAGGTATTTAATCATGCAGCTAGTATAAACTTATAAAAAAACAAGGCCTCTCACACGTTTTCCAAGATTGCGGCCGAACCGGTCGTCAGATTTTGATAAAATTTTGCAAAAACCTCCGACATCCGACGGGAAAACTTTCGACGGCGTCGAAAATAATTATTTATTCCTTTTAAATTATGTATTGAAAATACTCCAATAATGACTAACAAGAGGTTTTCTTCTTGAACAGACGTTTTACTTAATGAAGGTATTGTTTCTTACCGTCTTTAACAGTTATGAAACAAAAAGATGTTTAAATTTGAATTTAAGGCATTATGGGTTGGAAATATGAATTTTGAAACGCGCAAAACACCGGGAGCTTTGCAAAATTTTAAAACGCGGGCTTTTTCGGTAATTTTGATTACTAATATTTCCGAAATTAAGAGATTAACGGGCAGATTTGCATAAACAGAGCGGCTTTTGAAATCTTAAATAATACTATTGTTTAATTGAAAAATTATATTTTGCGTTAATTGAAAAAGAGTTATAAAATTGATTTGATTCTATATCAATTTCCTCATTTGATAAAGCATTTTGCAAAAGTTAGTTGCATATTGAGAGATAAAACCAAATAAATTGCACCGTAGTATTATTAATAAAAGTAATATTAATTAGAATTTTAAAAAATTTAAAAATTTTGTTACAAGACGCGTAAACGAATCCAATGCAGCAAAATCGCTTCGCGATTTTGCCCAGAAGTTAGCCGCGGAGCGGCAAACAAGTCACATTGGATAACAATGAATCGATGCTAACAATAATGCAGCAAAATCGCAAAGCGATTTTGCCTAAAAGTACCGGACTTTAAGAAGAATCAAAATGTCAACAAACACTGACAGATTTTGAATTTTACTAGAAGCCGAAGGTGTTAAACGCAATAGCGTTTATCAAAGAATACCGACAAATTTTGAATTTTCTAGGAGCCGAAGGCCTTAAACGCGATAGCGTTTAGCAAAATCGCGAATGCGATTTTGCCTAGAAGTTAGCAAAGCGGCAAACTTCTAGTTTGCTTTATAATAGAACAAATTTGTTTGATAAATGTATCTACATTTTAAAAGAACTAGTTATGTTTATAATCAAGGAAGACTGTATTTATAATTCAACTCATCCTCCACATTACATCCTAACTAGTTGACAATTGTCGTTGGTTATCAGGAATCTGAAACGATACTATATAAGTAATTAAGAAATATAATTAGCATAAATGTTACTTAGCTGTCTTTGTAGGTAGTCCAGTTTTTTAAATGTAGCTGTAATACCAGTACAATTCATTTGTGATCCGAGATTTCCATTGGCAAGTTGTTGAAGGTTCACAATCGAGATATGACTTGAAAGAACAAAAATTAGAGTTAGAAGAAAGTTTGATATTTAAGCTTTATTTTGATGTATCAGAATACACCCTTTCAATACCTCTAAAGTGAGAAATAATGATTTGTCTTATTCATCATAACAATAATAATTTAATTTCTAGTGAACATTTCAATTTTTTATTTTTTAAAAATTTTTAAAAAGAGCCGGAGGACCGTCCCTTTGCAAATAACGGATATAGAATTATCCCGTGCTTTTTGTGTTTTACTGTTCTTCTACGACGCCCTTTAGCCGAATTAGAAGCAAAACAAAAAGTCGAGTTGCTGATTTTAACTTATCAATCGCAACCGTACAAGATGGTCGCTCTCATTATTATTTTAGATCGCATTTTTTTTAATACTAATTAAATTTAGTGCGAAACAATAGTTAAAGAAAATGATAAAAAGAAATCGAAAGACAGTTCGAGTACAAGAGTAGGTACGTTTAACATATAATTAAAATTGAAAACCGCCGTTGAGTCCGAAGGGGGCATTCAAAATTTGATAAACGTTTTTCGTAAACAACTTACATATTTGAAAAAGATGTTGGTGAAGAAAACCACGTTTAAAACTATTAAAATTTTTTTTAAAAAGTGTAATGGAATTGACAAAGAGGATTGTCCATACGAGGCGTTAAATCCCCCCCATTTTCGCAGAAATTTGATTACAGAATAAAATATAAGCATAATCAGTGAGTTTAACAGTGGTTTAAGAAAAGACTTAGGACATCGAGAACATGGTGAAAAAATGCATTGAAAATTTTTCTAAACGATAATTAAAAATAACTGAAATGATTAAAAATTAAAAGTTATCCAAATTTTTTAACAAATCTGTGGTAACTTCTGCAAGAATATGATTAAAAAGATTATATTTATATAGTTTGTAAACAGTTTCCACGGAAACAACAATTATTATTAATCCACATTTGTCAAACACAAATTTTGTTAGCTTTTCGTTAAAATGGCATTTTTTTCGAAATCTGACCCAAGAAAGCGAAAGTTTAAAGGGAATAACGTTTTTTTGTGCAGTCAACAAAGCCAAAGGTACTCCCATTTGATTTAAAACATCCAGGGCTCCAGGTTGTTTTCAAATAAACAAAGTATCATTTGAAAAATTTTATTTAAAAATTACTTATAAGCGAAAGATGGATAAAGGCAAGGAAAAGTGGACAGACGAAAGGGATCCATCCCTCCACCCCTAAAAAATTTTCC
Organism: Sinopyrophorus schimmeli; assembly: GCA_036325965.1. Lineage (NCBI taxonomy): Eukaryota > Metazoa > Arthropoda > Insecta > Coleoptera > Elateridae > Sinopyrophorus > Sinopyrophorus schimmeli. The sequence goes on from JARFIZ010000139.1 coordinate 214,060, forward strand.
GCTCTAATTCTTTGTTTAGCAGTAACACCGAGAATGCAACTCCAAAGCCAAAGTCAGCAATTCCCAACGAAAAGAAGGAAAACCCGGGGTTAGTGTTTTTAAAATTTTATTTACAAAAAAAAATTCGGATTTAAAACCTTTTGAAGGGGAAATCGTTACCTCGAATACTTCACAACAAAGCTATTATGTGATGATTAAAGGTAAGCAAATTTTTCAGGATTCCCCAAAACAACAATTATTATTAATCCACATTTGTCAAACACAAATGTTTCAGTTGAGCTCTTTCTTGATGTAAAATGGGCATTATTTTCGAAATCTGACCGAAGCAAAGCGAACTGATTTAAAGGAATAACGTGGTTGATTTTGTGCAGTCAACAAAGCCTTAAAGGTACTCCCTATTTTGTATTTAAAACATCTCAGGACTCCATGGTTGTTTTCAAATAAACAAAGTATCATTTGAAACATTTCATTTCCAAAATTTATTATCTTATAAGCGTTAAAGATGGATAAAGGCACAGGAAAAGTGGACAGACGTAAAGGTATCCATCCTCCACCCCTAAAACAGATTTTCCGCTCTAATTCGGTTCGTTTAGCAGTAACTTTTACCGAGAATGCAACTCCAAAGCCAAAGTCAGCAGATTCCCAACGAAAAGAAGGCCAAAGACCACGGAGTCGTAGTGTTTATACCACCAATTCTTATTTGAGCGAAGAGACAAACATTCGCGATTTAAAACCTTATGAAGGGGGACAATCGTTACCTCGAATACTTCACAACAAAGCTTATTATGTCGATGATTACACGGTAAGCAATTTTCAGGAGTTCCCCAAAGTTAATCTTAGTTTTTATAGGATATTTGGCAAGAGAATGGGAGTATGGGGGGTGGCTGTTCGATTTCTCCTCAAGGCATTATATCTTTACGTCTCCACGATCGTGTAAGAGTCGACATCTCCTTAGACAAAGCTGTACGTGTTATGAATTACAAAAGTGGGATTGTATTAGCCCTAAGCCCCACTGGAAGCTCTGCCGCACTCTTACATCCCACTGGTAGGGTTTATCAATATGGATCTAGAGTCGAAATACTTGCCCATGATACAGAGGGCAATAATAAGTAAGATTATCTTTTAAAATTAAAGGAAGGTTTAAAAATATAGTTTTTAGATACGCCAAAATGTGGTATAAGGGTGTAAGTTTTACCAGTGATCAATGTGCCTTAGTTTACTTAGTGGACTCAGCTGGAACCCGAACAACCACCGATAGTTTTTCAGATTTAACACAAGACTTTTCGCTTAACGTCTTTTATAGGTAATTCACAATTATAAGTAAAACTTTTGAAAAATATTAAATTAAAAAATTAGCGATAGCCCTCACTTCGAGCCCAGCAATTATGGTCCTCAAAACATAAACGAAGCCATGACGATTTTACAAGGTTCTAATTTTTGGATAACTGAAGATGGCAGACATAATTGGATAATAAATAATATACGAATATCCCAAACAACTGATGGGCTCGTACGGTGAGTTTAGAAATAATTTGCAGCAAACAGTTAATGTGAATGAATATTTAGGATTGGACGCAACAGTAACAAATTTTCATTACGTACTTCGCCTACGAATAGTTCAGCTGCTGCGAGTTCTCCATTTTTGCATTGTACTGGTTCGCTGGGACAAACGCGACACTTATTTGTACGTCGAGGTGAACTTCGTATGCATTACGATGGCACCAACTTCATAGTTCGTAACGCTGGACATTCGGCTGAATTTGACGATAAGCATCACCTTATAGTGTATTAAACTTAAGATAAAATAATAAGTGTTGTGTAATAATTACCATAAAAGCTAAATAAGAACGCCAAAGTTTATACAAGGTTATCTCTTTAATTAAATATTTCCTTCGAGGTATTCAAATTTTATACCATAACCTCTTTTATTAGTACCTTATGTTTTAGTAATAAAATGCAGGTAGGATGCAGCCTCAATGCATATATCTTGTTTTTGTATATGAATCTGATGCCTGCACTTTCAGAGAAAGAATGTATTCGTATCTGGAATGGTCGTGGGGGCTTTGGCGTTTGTACTTTTAATAGTATTAAGTGTGTACGAGAGCAGTAAGGTAAAGACGAAGAACCTCAAATTATTGCATATAGTAAGTACTTTTTAAAATCCTACATAGTTTTAAAGAGATAATTTTAGGTATTTAATCATACAGCTAGTATAAACTTATAAAAAAACAAGGCCTCTCACACGTTTTCCAAGATTGCGGCCGAACCGGTCGTCAGATTTTGATAAAATTTTGCAAAAACCTCCGACATCCGACGGGAAAACTTTCGACGGCGTCGAAAATAATTATTTATTCCTTTTAAATTATGTATTGAAAATACTCTCCAATAATGACTAACAAGAGGTTTTCTTCTTGAACAGACGTTTTTCTTAATGAAGGTATTGTTTCTTACCGTCTTTAACAGTTATGAAACAAAAAAGATGTTTAAATTTGAATTTAAGGCATTATGGGTTGGAAATATGAATTTTTGAAACGCGCAAAACACCGGGAGCTTTGCAAAAATTTTAAAACGCGGGCTTTTTCGGTAATTTTTGATTACTAATATTTCCGAAATTAAGAGATTAACGGGCAGATTTGCATAAACAGAGCGGCTTTTGAAATCTTAAATAATACTATTGTTTAATTGAAAAATTATATTTTTGCGTTAATTGAAAAAAGAGTTATAAAAATTGATTTGATTCTATATCAATTTCCTCATTTGATAAAGCATTTTGCAAAAGTTAGTTGCATATTGAGAGATAAAACCAAATAAATTGCACCGTAGTATTATTAATAAAAGTAATATTAATTAGAATTTTAAAAATTAAAATTATGTTACAAGACGCGTAAACGAATCCAAAAATGCAGCAAAATCGCTTCGCGATTTTGCCCAGAAGTAGCCGCGGAGCGGCAAACAAGTCACATTGGATAACAATGAATCGATGCTAACAATAAAAATGCAGCAAAATCGCAAAGCGATTTTGCCTAAAAGTACCGGACTTTAAGAAGAATCAAAATGTCATCAAACACTGACAGATTTTGAATTTTACTAGAAGCCGAAGGTGTTAAACGCAATAGCGTTTATCAAAGAATACCGACAAATTTTGAATTTTTCTAGGAGCCGAAGGCCTTAAACGCGATAGCGTTTAGCAAAATCGCGAATGCGATTTTGCCTAGAGTTAGCAAAGCGGCAAACTTCTAGTTTGCTTTATAATAGAACAAATTTGTTTGATAAATGTATCTACATTTTAAAAGAACTAGTTATGTTTATAATCAAGGAAGACTGTATTTATAATTCAACTCATCCTCCACATTACATCCTAACTAGTTGACAATTGTCGTTGGTTATCAGGAATCTGAAACGATACTATATAAGTAATTAAGAAATATAATTAGCATAAATGTTACTTAGCTGTCTTTGTAGGTAGTCCAGTTTTTTAAATGTAGCTGTAATACCAGTACAATTCATTTGTGATCCGAGATTTCCATTGGCAAGTTGTTGAAGGTTCACAATCGAGATATGACTTGAAAGAACAAAAATTAGAGTTAGAAGAAAGTTTGATATTTAAGCTTTATTTTGATGTATCAGAATACACCCTTTCAATACCTCTAAAGTGAGAAATAATGATTTGTCTTATTCATCATAACAATAATAATTTAATTTCTAGTGAACATTTCAATGTTGATTACCTTTCAACAATACTTGTAAACAATAACCTAAGCTAACATTAAATGATAAACTGTTATCCAATTTGGTTAACAAATCTGTGGTAACTTCTGCAAGAATATGATTAAAACAGATTATATTTATATAGTTTGTAAACAGTTACCACGGAAACAACAATTATTATTAATCCACATTTGTCAAACACAAATGTTTCAGTTGAGCTCTTTCTTGATGTAAAATGGGCATTATTTTCGAAATCTGACCGAAGCAAAGCGAACTGATTTAAAGGGAATAACGTGGTTGATTTTGTGCAGTCAACAAAGCCTTAAAGGTACTCCCTATTTTGTATTTAAAAACATCTCAGGACTCCATGGTTGTTTTCAAATAAACAAAGTATCATTTGAAACGACATTTCATTTCCAAAATTTATTATCTTATAAGCGTTAAAGATGGATAAAGGCACAGGAAAAGTGGACAGACGTAAAGGTATCCATCCCTCCACCCCTAAAACAGATTTTCCGCTCTAATTCGGTTTGTTTAGCAGTAACTTTTACCGAGAATGCAACTCCAAAGCCAAAGTCAGCAGATTCCCAACGAAAAGAAGGCCAAAGACCACGGAGTCGTAGTGTTTATACCACCAATTCTTATTTAAGCGAAGAGACAAACATTCGCGATTTAAAACCTTATGAAGGGGGACAATCGTTACCTCGAATACTTCACAACAAAGCTTATTATGTCCATGATTACACGGTAAGCAATCTTTCAGGGAGTTCCCCCAAAGTTAATCTTAGTTTTTATAGGATATTTGGCATGAGGATGGGAGTATGGGGGGTGGCTGTTCGATTTCTCCTCAAGGCATTATATCTTTACGTCTCCACGATCGTGTAAGAGTCGACATCTCCTTAGACAAAGCTGTACGTGTTATGAATTACAAAAGTGGGATTGTATTAGCCCTAAGCCCCACTGGAAGCTCTGCCGCACTCTTACATCCCACTGGTAGGGTTTATCAATATGGATCTAGAGTCCAAATACTTGCCCATGATACAGAGGGCAATAATAAGTAAGATTATCTTTTAAAATTAAAGGAAGGTTTAAAAATATAGTTTTTAGATACGCCAAAATGTGGTATAAGGGTGTAAGTTTTACCAGTGATCAATCTGCCTTAGTTTACTTAGTGGACTCAGGTGGAACCCGAACAACCATCGATCGTTTTTAGATTTAACACAAGACTTTTCGTTAACGTCTTTTATAGGTAATTCACAATTATAAGTAAAACTTTTGAAAAATATTAAATTAAAAAATTAGCGATAGCCCTCACTTCGAGCTCAGCAATTATGGTCCTCAAAACAAAAACGAAGCCATGACGATTTTACAAAGTTCTAATTTTTGGATAACTGAAGGTGGCAGACATAATTGGACAATAAATAATATACGAATATCCCAAACAACTGATGGGCTCGTACGGTGAGTTTAGAAATAATTTGCAGCAAACAGTTAATGTGAATGAATATTTAGGATTGGACGCAACAGTAACAGATTTTCATTACGTACTTCGCCTACGAATGGTTCAGCTTCTGTGAGTTCTCCATTTTTGCATTGTACTGGTTCGCTGGGACAAACGCGACACTTATTTGTACGTCGAGGTGAACGTCGTATGCATTACGATGGCACCAACTTCATAGTTCGTAACGCTGGACATTCGGCTGGATTTGACGATAAGCATCAGCTTAAAGTGTATTAAACTTGAGCTTAAAAAATTAACATTTTGATTCTTTCCTAATTCAAAATTTTTGTATTGATTTTAGTAACAGCTCGTGTTGCTAAAAGTACGACGGCATATTTTTTTAAAGAAACGTTTCTTTCTTTCTTAATTCATTAGAAAGGACACTCTTATCTTCATAAAATAAACCAATTTATTATAATCATTAGTAAATAGTTAAGACGAAAACTAATGAATGCTTTCAATACACATTCGATGGTATTTTAACTTTCTAAAGTAATAATCAAAAACAGTTTTAAACAATTCGCTATCGTACACAATTTAAATTTTTGATATAGTTTACATACACATGCACCAATATTCGTTGTATAATTTTCAATAAATTGTTATTTATAGAAGTAAAGTTTATTAAAATTATTTAAATAATAAACGACAGTACTATTAGCGCCATCTCTTCGAGAAGGGCTGAACCCAAAGCTTGGCAAAACTACAACCACTTGTTGATAAACAAAACCGGTTAACCTTGAGTTATAACCTTTATTAAATATTTACAATATTTAAGATAAAATAATAAGTGTTGTGTAATAATTACCATAAAAGCTAAATAAGAACGCCAAAGTTTATACAAGGTTATCTCTTTAATTAAATATTTGCCTTCGAGGTATTCAAATTTTATACCATAACCTCTTTATTAGTACCTTAAGTTTTTAGTAATAAAATGCAGGTAGGATGCAGCCTCAATGCATATATCTTGTTTTTGTATATGAATCTGATGCCTGCACTTTCAGAGAAAGAATGTATTCGTATCTGGAATGGTCGTGGGGGCTTTGGCGTTTGTACTTTTAATAGTATTAAGTGTGTACGAGAGCAGTAAGGTAAAGACGAAGAACCTCAAATTATTGCATATAGTAAGTACTTTTTAAAATCCTACATAGTTTTAAAGAGATAATTTTAGGTATTTAATCATGCAGCTAGTATAAACTTATAAAAAAACAAGGCCTCTCACACGTTTTCCAAGATTGCGGCCGAACCGGTCGTCAGATTTTGATAAAATTTTGCAAAAACCTCCGACATCCGACGGGAAAACTTTCGACGGCGTCGAAAATAATTATTTATTCCTTTTAAATTATGTATTGAAAATACTCTCCAATAATGACTAACAAGAGGTTTTCTTCTTGAACAGACGTTTTACTTAATGAAGGTATTGTTTCTTACCGTCTTTAACAGTTATGAAACAAAAAAGATGTTTAAATTTGAATTTAAGGCATTATGGGTTGGAAATATGAATTTTTGAAACGCGCAAAACACCGGGAGCTTTGCAAAATTTTAAAACGCGGGCTTTTCGGTAATTTTGATTACTAATATTTCCGAAATTAAGAGATTAACGGGCAGATTTGCATAAACAGAGCGGCTTTTGAAATCTTAAATAATACTATTGTTTAATTGAAAAATTATATTTTTGCGTTAATTGAAAAAAGAGTTATAAAAATTGATTTGATTCTATATCAATTTCCTCATTTGATAAAGCATTTTGCAAAAGTTAGTTGCATATTGAGAGATAAAACCAAATAAATTGCACCGTAGTATTATTAATAAAAGTAATATTAATTAGAATTTTAAAAATTAAAATTATGTTACAAGACGCGTAAACGAATCCAAAAATGCAGCAAAATCGCTTCGCGATTTTGCCCAGAAGTTAGCGCGGAGCGGCAAACAAGTCACATTGGATAACAATGAATCGATGCTAACAATAAAAATGCAGCAAAATCGCAAAGCGATTTTGCCTAAAAGTACCGGACTTTAAGAAGAATCAAAATGTCAACAAACACTGACAGATTTTGAATTTTACTAGAAGCCGAAGGTGTTAAACGCAATAGCGTTTATCAAAGAATACCGACAAATTTTGAATTTTCTAGGAGCCGAAGGCCTTAAACGCGATAGCGTTTAGCAAAATCGCGAATGCGATTTTGCCTAGAAGTTACGCAAAGCGGCAAACTTCTAGTTTGCTTTATAATAGAACAAATTTGTTTGATAAATGTATCTACATTTTAAAAGAACTAGTTATGTTTATAATCAAGGAAGACTGTATTTATAATTCAACTCATCCTCCACATTACATCCTAACTAGTTGACAATTGTCGTTGGTTATCAGGAATCTGAAACGATACTATATAAGTAATTAAGAAATATAATTAGCATAAATGTTACTTAGCTGTCTTTGTAGGTAGTCCAGTTTTTTAAATGTAGCTGTAATACCAGTACAATTCATTTGTGATCCGAGATTTCCATTGGCAAGTTGTTGAAGGTTCACAATCGAGATATGACTTGAAAGAACAAAAAATTTGAGTTAGAAGAAAGTTTGATATTTAAGCTTTATTTTGATGTATCAGAATACACCCTTTCAATACCTCTAAAGTGAGAAATAATGATTTGTCTTATTCATCATAACAATAATAATTTAATTTCTAGTGAACATTTCAATGTTGATTACCTTTCAACAATACTTGTAAACAATAACCTAAGCTAACATTAAATGATAAACTGTTATCCAATTTGGTTAACAAATCTGTGGTAACTTCTGCAAGAATATGATTAAAAACAGATTATATTTATATAGTTTGTAAACAGTTACCACGGAAACAACAATTATTATTAATCCACATTTGTCAAACACAAATGTTTCAGTTGAGCTCTTTCTTGATGTAAAATGGGCATTATTTTCGAAATCTGACCGAAGCAAAGCGAACTGATTTAAAGGGAATAACGTGGTTGATTTTGTGCAGTCAACAAAGCCTTAAAGGTACTCCCTATTTTGTATTTAAAACATCTCAGGACTCCATGGTTGTTTTCAAATAAACAAAGTATCATTTGAAACATTTCATTTCCAAAATTTATTATCTTATAAGCGTTAAAGATGGATAAAGGCACAGGAAAAGTGGACAGACGTAAAGGTATCCATCCCTCCACCCCTAAAACAGATTTTCCGCTCTAATTCGGTTCGTTTAGCAGTAACTTTTACCGAGAATGCAACTCCAAAGCCAAAGTCAGCAGATTCCCAACGAAAAGAAGGCCAAAGACCACGGAGTCGTAGTGTTTATACCACCAATTCTTATTTGAGCGAAGAGACAAACATTCGCGATTTAAAACCTTATGAAGGGGGACAATCGTTACCTCGAATACTTCACAACAAAGCTTATTATGTCGATGATTACACGGTAAGCAATTTTTCAGGGAGTTCCCCCAAAGTTAATCTTAGTTTTTATAGGATATTTGGCAAGAGAATGGGAGTATGGGGGGTGGCTGTTCGATTTCTCCTCAAGGCATTATATCTTTACGTCTCCACGATCGTGTAAGAGTCGACATCTCCTTAGACAAAGCTGTACGTGTTATGAATTACAAAAGTGGGATTGTATTAGCCCTAAGCCCCACTGGAAGCTCTGCCGCACTCTTACATCCCACTGGTAGGGTTTATCAATATGGATCTAGAGTCGAAATACTTGCCCATGATACAGAGGGCAATAATAAGTAAGATTATCTTTTAAAATTAAAGGAAGGTTTAAAAATATAGTTTTTAGATACGCCAAAATGTGGTATAAGGGTGTAAGTTTTACCAGTGATCAATCTGCCTTAGTTTACTTAGTGGACTCAGGTGGAACCCGAACAACCACCGATAGTTTTTCAGATTTAACACAAGACTTTTCGCTTAACGTCTTTTATAGGTAATTCACAATTATAAGTAAAACTTTTGAAAAATATTAAATTAAAAAATTAGCGATAGCCCTCACTTCGAGCCCAGCAATTATGGTCCTCAAAACATAAACGAAGCCATGACGATTTTACAAGGTTCTAATTTTTGGATAACTGAAGATGGCAGACATAATTGGATAATAAATAATATACGAATATCCCAAACAACTGATGGGCTCGTACGGTGAGTTTAGAAATAATTTGCAGCAAACAGTTAATGTGAATGAATATTTAGGATTGGACGCAACAGTAACAAATTTTCATTACGTACTTCGCCTACGAATGGTTCAGCTGCTGCGAGTTCTCCATTTTTGCATTGTACTGGTTCGCTGGGACAAACGCGACACTTATTTGTACGTCGAGGTGAACTTCGTATGCATTACGATGGCACCAACTTCATAGTTCGTAACGCTGGACATTCGGCTGAATTTGACGATAAGCATCACCTTATAGTGTATTAAACTTAAGATAAAATAATAAGTGTTGTGTAATAATTACCATAAAAGCTAAATAAGAACGCCAAAGTTTATACAAGGTTATCTCTTTAATTAAATATTTGCCTTCGAGGTATTCAAATTTTATACCATAACCTCTTTTATTAGTACCTTATGTTTTTAGTAATAAAATGCAGGTAGGATGCAGCCTCAATGCATATATCTTGTTTTTGTATATGAATCTGATGCCTGCACTTTCAGAGAAAGAATGTATTCGTATCTGGAATGGTCGTGGGGGCTTTGGCGTTTGTACTTTTAATAGTATTAAGTGTGTACGAGAGCAGTAAGGTAAAGACGAAGAACCTCAAATTATTGCATATAGTAAGTACTTTTTAAAATCCTACATAGTTTTAAAGAGATAATTTTAGGTATTTAATCATACAGCTAGTATAAACTTATAAAAAAACAAGGCCTCTCACACGTTTTCCAAGATTGCGGCCGAACCGGTCGTCAGATTTTGATAAAATTTTGCAAAACCTCCGACATCCGACGGGAAAACTTTCGACGGCGTCGAAAATAATTATTTATTCCTTTTAAATTATGTATTGAAAATACTCTCCAATAATGACTAACAAGAGGTTTTCTTCTTGAACAGACGTTTTTCTTAATGAAGGTATTGTTTCTTACCGTCTTTAACAGTTATGAAACAAAAAAGATGTTTAAATTTGAATTTAAGGCATTATGGGTTGGAAATATGAATTTTGAAACGCGCAAAACACCGGGAGCTTTGCAAAATTTTAAAACGCGGGCTTTTTCGGTAATTTTTGATTACTAATATTTCCGAAATTAAGAGATTAACGGGCAGATTTGCATAAACAGAGCGGCTTTTGAAATCTTAAATAATACTATTGTTTAATTGAAAAATTATATTTTTGCGTTAATTGAAAAAAGAGTTATAAAAAATTTATTTGATTCTATATCAATTTCCTCATTTGATAAAGCATTTTGCAAAAGTTAGTTGCATATTGAGAGATAAAACCAAATAAATTGCACCGTAGTATTATTAATAAAAGTAATATTAATTAGAATTTTAAAATTAAAATTATGTTACAAGACGCGTAAACGAATCCAAAATGCAGCAAAATCGCTTCGCGATTTTGCCCAGAAGAAGCCGCGGAGCGGCAAACAAGTCACATTGGATAACAATGAATCGATGCTAACAATAAAAATGCAGCAAAATCGCAAAGCGATTTTGCCTAAAAGTACCGGACTTTAAGAAGAATCAAAATGTCATCAAACACTGACAGATTTTGAATTTTACTAGAAGCCGAAGGTGTTAAACGCAATAGCGTTTATCAAAGAATACCGACAAATTTTGAATTTTTCTAGGAGCCGAAGGCCTTAAACGCGATAGCGTTTAGCAAAATCGCGAATGCGATTTTGCCTAGAAGTTAGCCGCAAAGCGGCAAACTTCTAGTTTGCTTTATAATAGAACAAATTTGTTTGATAAATGTATCTACATTTTAAAAGAACTAGTTATGTTTATAATCAAGGAAGACTGTATTTATAATTCAACTCATCCTCCACATTACATCCTAACTAGTTGACAATTGTCGTTGGTTATCAGGAATCTGAAACGATACTATATAAGTAATTAAGAAATATAATTAGCATAAATGTTACTTAGCTGTCTTTGTAGGTAGTCCAGTTTTTTAAATGTAGCTGTAATACCAGTACAATTCATTTGTGATCCGAGATTTCCATTGGCAAGTTGTTGAAGGTTCACAATCGAGATATGACTTGAAAGAACAAAAAATTTGAGTTAGAAGAAAGTTTGATATTTAAGCTTTATTTTGATGTATCAGAATACACCCTTTCAATACCTCTAAAGTGAGAAATAATGATTTGTCTTATTCATCATAACAATAATAATTTAATTTCTAGTGAACATTTCAATGTTGATTACCTTTCAACAATACTTGTAAACAATAACCTAAGCTAACATTAAATGATAAACTGTTATCCAATTTGGTTAACAAATCTGTGGTAACTTCTGCAAGAATATGATTAAAAACAGATTATATTTATATAGTTTGTAAACAGTTACCACGGAAACAACAATTATTATTAATCCACATTTGTCAAACACAAATGTTTCAGTTGAGCTCTTTCTTGATGTAAAATGGGCATTATTTTCGAAATCTGACCGAAGCAAAGCGAACTGATTTAAAGGGAATAACGTGGTTGATTTTGTGCAGTCAACAAAGCCTTAAAGGTACTCCCTATTTTGTATTTAAAACATCTCAGGACTCCATGGTTGTTTTCAAATAAACAAAGTATCATTTGAAACGACATTTCATTTCCAAAATTTATTATCTTATAAGCGTTAAAGATGGATAAAGGCACAGGAAAAGTGGACAGACGTAAAGGTATCCATCCCTCCACCCCTAAAACAGATTTTCCGCTCTAATTCGGTTTGTTTAGCAGTAACTTTTACCGAGAATGCAACTCCAAAGCCAAAGTCAGCAGATTCCCAACGAAAAGAAGGCCAAAGACCACGGAGTCGTAGTGTTTATACCACCAATTCTTATTTAAGCGAAGAGACAAACATTCGCGATTTAAAACCTTATGAAGGGGGACAATCGTTACCTCGAATACTTCACAACAAAGCTTATTATGTCCATGATTACACGGTAAGCAATCTTTCAGGGAGTTCCCCAAAGTTAATCTTAGTTTTATAGGATATTTGGCATGAGGATGGGAGTATGGGGGGTGGCTGTTCGATTTCTCCTCAAGGCATTATATCTTTACGTCTCCACGATCGTGTAAGAGTCGACATCTCCTTAGACAAAGCTGTACGTGTTATGAATTACAAAAGTGGGATTGTATTAGCCCTAAGCCCCACTGGAAGCTCTGCCGCACTCTTACATCCCACTGGTAGGGTTTATCAATATGGATCTAGAGTCGAAATACTTGCCCATGATACAGAGGGCAATAATAAGTAAGATTATCTTTTAAAATTAAAGGAAGGTTTAAAAATATAGTTTTTAGATACGCCAAAATGTGGTATAAGGGTGTAAGTTTTACCAGTGATCAATCTGCCTTACTTTACTTAGTGGACTCAGGTGGAACCCGAACAACCATCGATCGTTTTTTAGATTTAACACAAGACTTTTCGCTTAACGTCTTTTATAGGTAATTCACAATTATAAGTAAAACTTTTGAAAAATATTAAATTAAAAAATTAGCGATAGCCCTCACTTCGAGCCCAGCAATTATGGTCCTCAAAACAAAAACGAAGCCATGACGATTTTACAAGGTTCTAATTTTTGGATAACTGAAGATGGCAGACATAATTGGAAATTAAATAATATACGAATATCCCAAACAACTGATGGGCTCGTACGGTGAGTTTAGAAATAATTTGCAGCAAACAGTTAATGTGAATGAATATTTAGGATTGGACGCAACAGTAACAAATTTTCATTACGTACTTCGCCTACGAATGGTTCAGCTGCTGTGAGTTCTCCATTTTTGCATTGTACTGGTTCGCTGGGACAAACGCGACACTTATTTGTACGTCGAGGTGAACGTCGTATGCATTACGATGGCACCAACTTCATAGTTCGTAACGCTGGACATTCGGCTGGATTTGACGATAAGCATCAGCTTAAAGTGTATTAAACTTGAGCTTAAAAACTTAACATTTTGATTCTTTCCTAATTCAAAATTTTTGTATTGATTTTAGTAACAGCTCGTGTTGCTAAAAGTACGACGGCATATTTTTTTAAAGAAACGTTTCTTTCTTTCTTAATTCATTAGAAAGGACACTCTTATCTTCATAAAATAAACCAATTTATTATAATCATTAGTAAATAGTTAAGACGAAAACTAATGAATGCTTTCAATACACATTCGATGGTATTTTAACTTTCTAAAGTAATAATCAAAAACAGTTTTAAACAATTCGCTATCGTACACAATTTAAATTTTTGATATAGTTTACATAACATGCACCAATATTCGTTGTATAATTTTCAATAAATTGTTATTTATAGAAGTAAAGTTTATTAAAATTATTTAAATAATAAACGACAGTACTATTAGCGCCATCTCTTCGAGAAGGGCTGAACCCAAAGCTTGGCAAAACTACAACCACTTGTTGATAAACAAAACCGGTTAACCTTGAGTTATAACCTTTATTAAATATTTACAATATTTAAGATAAAATAATAAGTGTTGTGTAATAATTACCATAAAAGCTAAATAAGAACGCCAAAGTTTATACAAGGTTATCTCTTTAATTAAATATTTGCCTTCGAGGTATTCAAATTTTATACCATAACCTCTTTTATTAGTACCTTATGTTTTTAGTAATAAAATGCAGGTAGGATGCAGCCTCAATGCATATATCTTGTTTTTGTATATGAATCTGATGCCTGCACTTTCAGAGAAAGAATGTATTCGTATCTGGAATGGTCGTGGGGGCTTTGGCGTTTGTACTTTTAATAGTATTGAGTGTGTAGGAGAGCAGTAAGGTAAAGACGAAGAACCTCAAATTATTGCATATAGTAAGTACTTTTTAAAATCCTACATAGTTTTAAAGAGATAATTTTAGGTATTTAATCATGCAGCTAGTATAAACTTATAAAAAAACAAGGCCTCTCACACGTTTTCCAAGATTGCGGCCGAACCGGTCGTCAGATTTTGATAAAATTTTGCAAAAACCTCCGACATCCGACGGGAAAACTTTCGACGGCGTCGAAAATGGCAGATGAAATCTCCGTCGGCGTCGTTTTGCCAAAAAACCATTTTCGATTCTATCGTTTTTCTCGATTTACTCGCGAACGAGATGCATGACCTACCTTCGAGAAACGGGACGCTACCCCTAAAATCGAGAGGTCTATCTCCTCAAAAAATTTCGGCGCAATGAAGCGGGCAAAAATTTCGAGTTATGGCCCTATTTTCGGTTTTCGTTTCGCTTCGCCTCTACGTTAACATCAGTACAGCCTCCCCCTTTGGACATACGAGGTCGAATTTTAAGAATTTTTACGCGTATGTGTTCGAGGTGCGTGCTTTTTCTAACCCCCTGCTTATATCTCTTTTCGTTCGCGAGTTAGGAGAGATTTTCTGGCGCAACCCCTTCGCCGCGTTCGAGGAGCTGCCACGGCCAAAGGGTGCAAGTTAGCGGGGCGGCTTTTTTGCAATATGTTTGGCCCTCGAAGCCGAGTCGATCTGCAAAAGCCGGATGTCCGTAGCCCTTCGGTTTCCCTTTCTATTAAGATGGAAGCGTATCCTTACTAAAACTATCGAGAATACGGCCGAGAAATTGTTAGATTTTTACTCGGTCCGAAGTGAAAAGGGCCGTAGGACCACCGCCATTGGCCCTATCGTATAGAGATTATCCTCGCGCTTATTTTCGTACCTTTTTCGGCTTTCGTGGACGTCTTTTGGCCAAGTTACGAGCGAAAGTATAAAATCTAGGCCTAATATCTTCTGCATCCGTGAAGCTTCTCGTGCAATTTTCCTTATCGAAAATGCCCTTTTGGCTCCCGGAACCTTAACTAAAAGATAGGGGAAATTTCGACGCTTAAAAGCGTGTACGGCACGGGGGTCTTTCGAGTCGTGGGGTAGCCGAAAAAAGTAAACAAGCATCAAACATTCATATATTTATTTGTCGATTTCCCATATTATTCATATAACCTTCATTTATCAGCTGAATATCGAATCATAGGCGGGTAATTCATTTATAAGTTTTATTTCGATATAATTATCGAATTTTTGGGTACTCGATCGTGTAGAAGGAGGAAAACAAGAGGCACAACGATTTAGGAGGCGGCAAAAAAACCGGGACTCGAGAAATTCGGCGAAAACGGATTTTAAACAGGATATCTACTCGCACGCCTATGATCCTGTGCTACGAGATCTCCGGAATTTGCTGACTCTTAAAAATTTTCTCACCGGAGTACGTGGCGGGAAAAGTGAAACGTTTGAATAAGCGTTGCAACATTACGGTGTAATTTTTTAATTTTCTTTTTCAGATTCCTCCACTAAGGGGGCCGCTTGGAATATTTCTTATTATTTTTGCACTCGGGGATTTCTTACGTAATATACAAGTAATCGATAAGTTGTAGATATAATAATTCAAATTGAAATTCTTTTTTAAAGTTATTACTTCTTTTATTCGAACCAAAAATTTATAACGTGACCGGGCGGGAAGAGGGGGTTATACGATAACCTCTTACGAAAAGTAATGTTAACTTCTTTAAGTTTCATAGGGCTTCTATATTTTCTATATTTAAATGGAAAGCTTCCATGCCTTTTGTTATCGACGAGCAAATCTTTTTATAAGGGCAGTATTTAGCGCGAAATTTTTTTCTAATTTCTAATTTCGATTATGCCAGCTATTGCATTCGTTGTATGCAACCCGTCAAACTACAAATTTTAATGGAGACGATAAAATTTGTTTCTTGAACGGATATTTCGGGCGCTAAATTTGAAAACGAATTCTGTAACAGAGTACCTACCTATTATTTCAAATTTATCTTAGTTTTGGGGTCGAAGAGACTTTATAATTCTTACGTAAAATAAAAAAAAATTTAAAATTTGGAAAACGTTTTCGAAATAATATATTATTTATATTTAGTTTAAATTAACACTAAACTTATTAATACTTTGTTTTTCAAGTTGTCACTTTTTAAATTAGAACGGGTCGTGTTTCAAATTAAAATATAAACATTCAAGAAATGTTCGGCGTAAGCGCATTTGTTTGTAATTTTTAATTTTGTTATTGTAATTTAATTTTTTATTGATCCTTTGCATTTTTATCGGTATTTTCAATTGTTTCGAGGGCGTTCGATCTCGCGTAGTGCGGGAACTTTGAAAAGGTCTTCGTTGTACGCATTCGATTAAATGAATTTTGATTCTTCAAATTTTTCTTATTTTGTTTGCGCGGGGTGGGGGATTTTACGTAATATACAAATAATCGAGTTTTAGATATAATAATTCAAATTGAAAATTTTTTAAAGTTATTTCTTCCTTTATTCGAACCAAAAATTGTAACGCGACCGAGCGAGGGAGGAGTTATACGATGACCCTTACGAAAGCTAATGTTCGCTTCTTTAAATTTCAAACGGCTTCTATATTTTCTATTTTTACGGTGCGAGTTAGCGGGGCGGTTTTTTTTTGCAATATTTTCTTCCCTCGAAGTCCCATCGATCTGCAAAAACGGGATGTCCGTAGCCCTTCGCGTGGAAATTTTCGATGGGTTAGTTTATGTAAATACCTCTCTAAAATTCGTTGTTAATTTTGTTATGTGGAAGTGTTGTTTGTTTCTTTAGTCAGTTATTTTGTACTACTATAACAAATAAAATTGAGTATGTCTGAGATAAGACATGAGAACCATTAAAAATGTTGTATTTAGCTAAATAAAATATTTTATTTCGTAGCGTAAAAAGTTCGTTTTGAAAAGTGTTACAGAATTAGTCGCCTTGGCTTCCTCGCATACGAGTTTTAAGGTTTCAAAAGCCGCTCTGTTTACGCAAATCTGCCTTTTAAGCTCTTAATTTCGGAAATATTAGCAATCAAAAATTACCGAAAAAAGCCCGCTTTTTAAGATTTTTGCAAAGCTCCCGGTGTTTTGCGCCTTTCAAAATTTCATATTTCAACCCATAATGCTTTGAATTCGGATTTAAACATTTTTTTTTGTTTCATAACGGTTAAAGACGGTAAGAAACAATACCTTCATTAAGAAAAACGTCTGTTCAAGAAGAAAACCTCTTATTAGTCATTATTGGAGAGTATTTTCAATACATAATTTAAAAGGAATAAATAATTATTTGTAGTGATAGTAAAAAATGTAAATCGACGTTTTAAAATTGCAAGTAGGCGATCCAAGGCGCTAATTTAAATAAATATGTACGAAACTGCAAAAATTAATGATTAATGCACTTTGTAATCAAATTTTTTAAAACTAATTTATAAAAATTTGATATTTAGTAACGTTTTCTAGTAAGTATTCTAATAGTTTAATATTAAAAACCGCATAAATAAATTGCTTTGTATAATTAGAATTAATTTCATTCATCTGGCAGTTCAACGTCAAATTTAGAAAATTTCATAAACGCGGGGGCAATCCGTCAATTCCTTTAAAATCGAATATCTTGAGAACATCTAAACCGATTTACAAAAACTTTTTTTTATCTGAATCTGCAAGACCTGATGACACTTTTGTTCGCTTTATGTTGGGGTGTATCTTTAACCCCCCAAACTTGTATGCCGCATTAAACACCTTTACGTTAGGAATTCCGCCCAATTTTTTAGGTGGTTGTGAGGGCCGAACGTCTAAAGGAAAAATTTTGTAAAATAAACAGTAAGAAATGCTTTTCTTCGGGCTTTCCAGCAAATATAAATTTAACTCCTTTTGAAAATGCCAAGTCTTAGAACTGACGATGGGAAGAATTATTCAAATATGTGGTATTTCGTGAATTCCTCTCAAGGTTGTGTTTTATATCGTAACGGTCGCTTTTAAAAGTGTAGGAGGATTCCTGGCGCCGGAGCCCTACGCAGCCCCGGTGTCCTCAAAGATGACTATTGGCATCTCGAAAGACCGCTCTTTCTGTCTGCGCAAACCCCACATTTCTATTGTTATTAGTTTCGGAGATATTAGCAATCAAAGGTACATCAAAATGATTAATTATAATAAATTTCCTTCTGTCAGATCAAACGTCAAATTTTCAAAACTCTTGCGCGAGCCGTCAATTTTTTCTTATTAATCTAATATCTCGAGAACCGCTGAAGCGATTTACAAAAACTTTTTTTTACGTGAATCTGCAACACCTGATGACACTTTCGTTCGCTTTATGTTGGGGTCTATCTTCAACCCCTAAACCGGTATGCTGCTTCAAAGCTACCACTGTTTTTGCGTTTCCGCTAAAACCTTTTAGGGCTCCTGAGCAGCGAATGTCCGGAGGAATGTTTTTTTAAAAAATACAGTAAGGAGCGCTGTCTTTCGGGCTTTCGAACGAATATACATTTAACCCCTTTTGGAATTTTGGAACTCTAAGATATGACGATGGGAACAATTAAAAATGTTACATTGTTTACTGCTCCCGTTTTCAAGTAATTACATTTTAACATTTTTGCGCACACATAGAGCCTTTATGGAAAATGTTAAAAAAAAAACAAAATAAGGGTCAAATAGAGGAAATTCTGGAGGACTTGCCCTATATTTTAAACTTTAAATTAGACCACGGGAAATGGCCGAAAATCGCATTTGAAAAAAAAGGGGGGTAAAATTTCTTGCGCAGAACCGGTTATTTGAAGGCGGATATCTCGGCCCCCCATAAAGTTATCGCGGCGCACAAAAAACGAAAACGTGTGCCTTTAATGGGGCTACCACATATCCAAAATTCAACCCTCTACCTCCTTACCTCTCCCCTCCAGGACGATCCGCGCAAGAAAAATCAAAATAACTAAAAATAGTGCCCCCCTAAGCCCCCCTCGAACCCCCCTTAAAACTTGTCATTCGTAATTTGCCAACTTTTTACCAAATTTGAAAGGTCTAGGTCTAAAAACGTGGACGCTATCGCGAAAATGCGTTCAGAACGTCTAGTTTTTTATAAGTATATAAAACTCGAGTTATCTCGAAAAAACAGGTTTAGGCGGCTTGTTTTTCTATAGAATTTAAACTAGAAGTTTGCCGCTTCGCGGCTAACTTCTAGGCAAAATCGCATTCGCGATTTTGCTAAACGCTGTCGCGTTTAAGGCCTTCGGCTCCTAGAAATATTCAAAATATGTCGGTATTTTTTTGATAAACGCTATAGCGTTTAAGACCTTCGGCTTCTAGTAAAATTCAAAATTTGTCAGAATTGCTTGACATTTTGATTTTTTAAAGTCCGGTACTTCTAGGCAAAATCGCTTTGCAATTTTGTTGCATTTTTATTGTTAGCATCGATTCATTATTATCCAAT
Source organism: Sinopyrophorus schimmeli (assembly GCA_036325965.1). Classification (NCBI taxonomy): domain Eukaryota; kingdom Metazoa; phylum Arthropoda; class Insecta; order Coleoptera; family Elateridae; genus Sinopyrophorus; species Sinopyrophorus schimmeli. The sequence continues at coordinate 233,637 of JARFIZ010000139.1, forward strand.
TTGATTTGTTTGCCGCTTTGCGGCTAACCTCTAGGCAAAATGGCTGTGCGATTTTGCAGCATTTTTGTTAGTACCAATTTGTTGTTATTCAATGTGAACTTGTTTACCGCTTTTGATAAACGCTATCGCGTTTTGACCTTCCGCTTCTAGTAAAATTCAAAATCTGTCAGTGTAAGTTGACATTTTGATTTTTATAAAAGTCCGGTACTTCTAGGCAAAATGGCTTTGCGATTTTGCTGCATTTTTATTGTTAGCATCGATTCATTGTTATCCAATGTGACTTGTTTGCCGCTCAGCGGCTAATTGTTAGGCAAAATCGCTTCGCGATTTTGCATCATTTTTGTTAGTACCGATTTATTGTTATTCAATGCAAACTTATTTGCCGATTCGCGGCTATTTTCTGGGCAAAATCGCTTTGCGATTTTGCTGCATTTTTGTTGGTACCAATTTATTGTCATTTAATATGAACTTGTTTGCCGCTTCGCGGCTAACTTCTACGCAAAATCGCATTGCGATTTTGTTGCATTTTTCGCTTCACTTACGCGTCTCGTAACATAATTTAAATTTTTAAAATTCTAATTAATATTATTTTTATTAATACTACAGAGCAATTTATTTAGTTTTACTCTCAATATCCAATCAACTTTTGCAAAATATTTTATCAAATGAGGAAATTGAAATAGATTAAAACCTCTTTTTTCAATTAACGCAATAACATAATTTTTTAATTAAAAGAATATATCTATCATATACATATATAAAAATATAATTAATTAAAATAAACAAAGGTAAGCATTTTTAAAATATAAGTAATAACACAGTTTTTTGAACATAAAATTAAGGTAACGAATTACCCCCTTGTTAAAAAATTATAACATTATTCATGGGCGTACAGAAATATTTTGACTATAATCCGATTTTAGTTTGATTAAAATACATTTAGAGTTTTTCAAAACCTGGGCCTTCAAAGTGAGATGATGATACTTTTTACTTGGATAGTAGATAGCCGTAATCAGCTGCAAATACAGCATATACATTTTTGTTTATTATTAGCTTTAAAATACTTTTTTTTCTAAACTGGTTTCGATGACCAGTCGATGAGCGTTACAAATTTGGAGATTTTAGCCGACCCTACATTGTAAATATCAGCTTCTCGAACGTCCCTTAATTTGAGCGTTTAAAAAGAAAGAAATTTAGTTTGTGATCTTAGTACAGTTTGTTTTTTCGATGGGTTAGTTTATGTAAATACCTCTCTAAAATTAGTTGTTAATTTTGTTATGTGGAAGTGTTGTTTGTTTCTTTAGTCAGTTATTTTGTACTACTATAAAAAATAAAATTGAGTATGTCTGAGATAAGACATGAGAACCATTAAAAATGTTGTATTTAGCTAAATAAAATATTTTATTTCGTAGCGTAAAAAGTTCGTTTTGAAAAGTGTTACAGAATTAGTCGCCTTGGCTTCCTCGCATACGAGTTTTAAGGTTTCAAAAGCCGCTCTGTTTACGCAAATCTGCCTTTTAAGCTCTTAATTTCGGAAATATTAGCAATCAAAAATTACCGAAAAAAGCCCGCTTTTTAAGATTTTTGCAAAGCTCCCGGTGTTTTGCGCCTTTCAAAATTTCATATTTTCAACCCATAATGCTTTGAATTCGGATTTAAACATTTTTTTTTGTTTCATAACGGTTAAAGACGGTAAGAAACAATACCTTCATTAAGAAAAACGTCTGTTCAAGAAGAAAACCTCTTATTAGTCATTATTGGAGAGTATTTTCAATACATAATTTAAAAGGAATAAATAATTATTTGTAGTGATAGTAAAAAATGTAAATCGACGTTTTAAAATTGCAAGTAGGCGATCCAAGGCGCTAATTTAAATAAATATGTACGAAACTGCAAAAATTAATGATTAATGCACTTTGTAATCAAATTTGTTAAAACTAATTTATAAAAATTTGATATTTAGTAACGTTTTCTAGTAAGTATTCTAATAGTTTAATATTAAAAACCGCATAAATAAATTGCTTTGTATAATTAGAATTAATTTCATTCATCTGGCAGTTCAACGTCAAATTTAGAAAATTTCATAAACGCGGGGGCAATCCGTCAATTCCTTTAAAATCGAATATCTTGAGAACATCTAAACCGATTTACAAAAACTTTTTTTTATCTGAATCTGCAAGACCTGATGACACTTTTGTTCGCTTTATGTTGGGGTGTATCTTTAACCCCCCAAACTTGTATGCCGCATTAAACACCTTTACGTTAGGAATTCCGCCCAATTTTTTAGGTGGTTGTGAGGGCCGAACGTCTAAAGGAAAAATTTTGTAAAATAAACAGTAAGAAATGCTTTTCTTCGGGCTTTCCAGCAAATATAAATTTAACTCCTTTTGAAAATGCCAAGTCTTAGAACTGACGATGGGAAGAATTATTCAAATATGTGGTATTTCGTGAATTCCTCTCAAGGTTGTGTTTTATATCGTAACGGTCGCTTTTAAAAGTGTAGGAGGATTCCTGGCGCCGGAGCCCTACGCAGCCCCGGTGTCCTCAAAGATGACTATTGGCATCTCGAAAGACCGCTCTTTCTGTCTGCGCAAACCCCACATTTCTATTGTTATTAGTTTCGGAGATATTAGCAATCAAAGGTACATCAAAATGATTAATTATAATAAATTTCCTTCTGTCAGATCAAACGTCAAATTTTCAAAACTCTTGCGCGAGCCGTCAATTTTTTCTTATTAATCTAATATCTCGAGAACCGCTGAAGCGATTTACAAAAACTTTTTTTTACGTGAATCTGCAACACCTGATGACACTTTCGTTCGCTTTATGTTGGGGTCTATCTTCAACCCCTAAACCGGTATGCTGCTTCAAAGCTACCACTGTTTTTGCGTTTCCGCTAAAACCTTTTAGGGCTCCTGAGCAGCGAATGTCCGGAGGAATGTTTTTTTAAAAAATACAGTAAGGAGCGCTGTCTTTCGGGCTTTCGAACGAATATACATTTAACCCCTTTTGGAATTTTGGAACTCTAAGATATGACGATGGGAACAATTAAAAATGTTACATTGTTTACTGCTCCCGTTTTCAAGTAATTACATTTTAACATTTTTGCGCACACATAGAGCCTTTATGGAAAATGTTAAAAAAAAAACAAAATAAGGGTCAAATAGAGGAAATTCTGGAGGACTTGCCCTATATTTTAAACTTTAAATTAGACCACGGGAAATGGCCGAAAATCGCATTTGAAAAAAAAGGGGGGTAAAATTTCTTGCGCAGAACCGGTTATTTGAAGGCGGATATCTCGGCCCCCCATAAAGTTATCGCGGCGCACAAAAAACGAAAACGTGTGCCTTTAATGGGGCTACCACATATCCAAAATTCAACCCTCTACCTCCTTACCTCTCCCCTCCAGGACGATCCGCGCAAGAAAAATCAAAATAACTAAAAATAGTGCCCCCCTAAGCCCCCCTCGAACCCCCCTTAAAACTTGTCATTCGTAATTTGCCAACTTTTTACCAAATTTGAAAGGTCTAGGTCTAAAAACGTGGACGCTATCGCGAAAATGCGTTCAGAACGTCTAGTTTTTTATAAGTATATAAAACTCGAGTTATCTCGAAAAAACAGGTTTAGGCGGCTTGTTTTTCTATAGAATTTAAACTAGAAGTTTGCCGCTTCGCGGCTAACTTCTAGGCAAAATCGCATTCGCGATTTTGCTAAACGCTATCGCGTTTAAGGCCTTCGGCTCCTAGAAATATTCAAAATATGTCGGTATTTTTTTGATAAACGCTATCGCGTTTAAGACCTTCGGCTTCTAGTAAAATTCAAAATTTGTCAGAATTGCTTGACATTTTGATTTTTTAAAGTCCGGTACTTCTAGGCAAAATCGCTTTGCGATTTTGTTGCATTTTTATTGTTAGCATCGATTCATTATTATCCAATTTGATTTGTTTGCCGCTTCGCGGCTAACCTCTAGGCAAAATGGCTGTGCGATTTTGCAGCATTTTTGTTAGTACCAATTTGTTGTTATTCAATGTGAACTTGTTTACCGCTTTTGATAAACGCTATCGCGTTTTGACCTTCCGCTTCTAGTAAAATTCAAAATCTTTCAGTGTAAGTTGACATTTTGATTTTTATAAAAGTCTGGTACTTCTAGGCAAAATGGCTTTGCGATTTTGCTGCATTTTTATTGTTAGCATCGATTCATTGTTATCCAATGTGACTTGTTTGCCGCTCAGCGGCTAATTGTTAGGCAAAATCGCTTCGCGATTTTGCATCATTTTTGTTAGTACCGATTTATTGTTATTCAATGCAAACTTGTTTGCCGATTCGCGGCTATTTTCTGGGCAAAATCGCTTCGCGATTTTGCTGCATTTTTGTTGGTACCAATTTATTGTCATTTAATATGAACTTGTTTGCCGCTTCGCGGCTAACTTCTACGCAAAATCGCATTGCGATTTTGTTGCATTTTTCGCTTCACTTACGCGTCTCGTAACATAATTTAAATTTTTAAAATTCTAATTAATATTATTTTTATTAATACTACAGAGCAATTTATTTAGTTTTACTCTCAATATCCAATCAACTTTTGCAAAATATTTTATCAAATGAGGAAATTGAAATAGATTAAAACCTCTTTTTTCAATTAACGCAATAACATAATTTTTTAATTAAAAGAATATATCTATCATATACATATATAAAAATATAATTAATTAAAATAAACAAAGGTAAGCATTTTTAAAATATAAGTAATAACACAGTTTTTTGAACATAAAATTAAGGTAACGAATTACCCCCTTGTTAAAAAATTATAACATTATTCATGGGCGTACAGAAATATTTTGACTATAATCCGATTTTAGTTTGATTAAAATACATTTAGAGTTTTTCAAAACCTGGGCCTTCAAAGTGAGATGACGATACTTTTTACTTGGATAGTAGATAGCCGTAATCAGCTGCAAATACAGCATATACATTTTTGTTTATTATTAGCTTTAAAATACTTTTTTTTCTAAACTGGTTTCGATGACCAGTCGATGAGCGTTACAAATTTGGAGATTTTAGCCGACCCTACATTGTAAATATCAGCTTCTCGAACGTCCCTTAATTTGAGCGTTTAAAAAGAAAGAAATTTAGTTTGTGATCTTAGTACAGTTTGTTTTTTCGATGGGTTAGTTTATGTAAATACCTCTCTAAAATTAGTTGTTAATTTTGTTATGTGGAAGTGTTGTTTGTTTCTTTAGTCAGTTATTTTGTACTACTATAAAAAATAAAATTGAGTATGTCTGAGATAAGACATGAGAACCATTAAAAATGTTGTATTTCGCTAAATAAAATATTTTATTTCGTAGCGTAAAAAGTTCGTTTTTAAAAGTGTTACAGAATTGGTCACCTTGCCTTCCTCGCATACGAGTGTTAAGGTTGCAAAAGCCGCTCTGTTTACGCAAATCTGCCCGTTAATCTCTTAATTTCGGAAATATTAGTAATCAAAAATTACCGAAAAAAGCCCGCCTTTTAAAATTTTTGCAGAGCTCCCGGTGTTTTGCGCCTTTCAAAATTTCATATTTCTAACCCACAATGCCTAGAATTCGAATTTAAACATTTTTTTTGTTTCATAACGGTTAAAGACGGGAAGAAACAATATCTTCATTAAGAAAACGACTGTTCAAGAAGAAAACCTCTTGTTAGTCATTATTGGAGAGTATTTTCAATACATAATTTAAAAGGAATAAATAATTATTTGTAGTGATGTTAAAAAATGTAAATCGACGTTTTAAAACTGCAAGTAGGCGATCCAAGGCGCTAATTTAAATAAATATCTACGAAACTGCAAAAATTAATAATTAATCCATTTTATGCACTTTGTAATCAAAGTTAAAACTAATTTACAAAATTTGATATTTAGTAACATTTTCTAGTAATTATTCAAATATGTTGTATTTCGTGAATTCCTCTCAAGGTTGTGTTTCATATCGTAACGGTCGCTTTTAAAAGTGTAGGAGGATTCCTGGCGCCGGTGTCCTCAAAGATGACTATTGGCATCTCGAAAGACCGCTTTTCTATCTGCGCAAACCCCACATTTCTATTGTTATTAGTTTCGTAGATATTAGCAATCAAAGGTACATCAAAATGATTAATTATAATAAATTTCCTTCTGTCAGATAAAACGTCAAATTTTCAAAACTCGTGCGCGAGCCGTCAATTTTTTCTTATTAATCTAATATCTCGAGAACCGCTGAAGCGATTTACAAAACTTTTTTACGTGAATCTACAACACCTGATGACACTTTCGTTCGCTTTATGTTGGGGTCTATCTGCAACCCCTAAACCGGTATGCTGCTTCAAAGCTACCCCTGTTTTCGCGTTTCCGCTAAAACCTTTTAGGGCTCCTGAGCAGCGAACGTTCGGAGGAATGTTTTTTTAAAAAATACAGTAAGGAGCGCTATCTTTTTGGCTTTCGAACGAATATACATTTAACCCCTTTTGGAATTTTGAACTCTAAGATATGACGATGGGGACAATTAAAAATGTTGCATTGTTTACTGCTCCCGTTTTCATGTAATTACATTTTACAATCATTGCCCAGGCATAACGCCTTTTTGGGAGACCTACAAAAAAAAACCAAAATAAGGGTCAAATAGAGGAAATTCTGGAGATTTCGCTTTGCTTTTCAAACTTTAAATTAGACCACGGGAAATGGGCGAAAATCGCATTTGAAAAAAAAGGGGGGTAAAATTTCTTGCGCAGAAACGGTTCTTTGGAGGCGGATATCTCGGCCCCCGATAGAAATATCGCGGCGCACAAAAAACCAAAACGTGTGCCTTTAATGGGGCTACCACATATCCAAAATTCAATCCTCTACCCCCTTCCCTCTCCCCTCCAAGACGATCCGCGCAAGAAAAATCGAAATAACTAAAAATAGTGGCCCCCTAAGCCCCTCGAACCCCTCAAAACTTGTCATTCGTAATTTGCCAACTTTTTACCAAATTTGAAAGGTCTAGGTCCAAAAACGTGGACGCTATCGCGAAAATGCGTTCAGAACGTCTAGTTTTTTATTCAGAACGTCTAGTTTTTTATAAGTATATAAACTAGAAGTTTGCCGCTTTGCGGCTAACTTCTAGGCAAAATCGCATTCGCGATTTTGCTAAACGCTATCGCGTTTAAGGCCTTCGGCTCTTAGAAAAATTCAAAATTTGTCGGTAATTTTTTTGATGAACGCTATCGCGTTTAAGACCTTCGGCTTCTAGTAAAATTTAGAATTTGTCAGTATTTCTTGACAGTTTGATTTTTCTTAAATTCTGGTACTTCTACGCAAAATCGCTTTGCGATTTTGCTGCATTTATATTGTTAGCATCGATTCATTGTTATCCAATTTGACTTGTTTGCCGCTTCGCGGCTAACCTCTGGGAAAAATGGCTTTGCGATTTTGCAGCATTTTTGTTAGAACCAATTTGTTGTTAATCAATGTGAACTTGTTTACCGCTTTTGATAAATGCTATCGCGTTTAAGACCTTCGGCTTCTAGTAAAATTCAAAATCTGTCAGTGTAAGTTGACATTTTGATTTTTATAAACGTCCGGTACTTCTAGGCAAAATGGCTTTGCGATTTTGCTGCATTTTTATTGTTAGCATCGATTCATTGTTATCCAATGTGACTTGTTTGCCGCTCCGCGGCTAACTTTTAGGCAAAATCGCTTCGCGATTTTCCAGCATTTTTGTTAATACCAATTTATTGTCATTTAATGTGAACTTGTTTGCCGCTTCGCGGCTAACTTCTACGCAAAATCGCATTGCGATTTTGTTGCATTTTTCGCTTCACTTACGCGTCTCGTAACATAATTTAAATTTTTAAAATTCTAATTAAATTATTTTTATTAATAATACTACAGAGCAATTTATTTAGTTTTACTCTCAATATCCAATCAACTTTTGCAAAATATTTCATCAAATGAGGAAATTGAAATAGATTAAAACCTCTTTTTCCATTTAACGCAATAATATAATTTTTTAATTAAAAGAATATATCATATACATATATAATAATATAATTAATTAAAATGAATAAAAGTAAGCATTTTTAAAATATAAGTAAAAACACACTTTTCTGAAACATAAAATTAAGGTAACGAATTACCCCCTTAACCACCTTAGCTGCGAAGACCAAATTAAAAATTCGATTATATTTTAGCATTTTTTATTTTTTTCGGCTACCCCACGACTCTAAGGACCCCCGTGCCGTACACGCTTTTAAGCGTCGGAATTTCCCCGCGAAGGGCTACGGACATCCCGTTTTTGCAGATCGATGGGGCTTCGAGGGAAGAAAATATTGCAAAAAAAAACCGCCCCGCTAACTCGCACCGTAAAAATAGAAAATATAGAAGCCGTTTGAAATTTAAAGAAGCGAACATTAGCTTTCGTAAGGGGTCATCGTATAACTCCCTCCCCTCGCTCGGTCGCGTTACAATTTTTTGGTTCGAATAAAGGAAGAAATAACTTTAAAAAAATTTTCAATTTGAATTATTATATCTAAAACTCGATTATTTGTATATTACGTAAAATCCCCCCCCCACCCCGCGCAAACAAAATAAGAAAAATTTGAAGAATCAAAATTCATTTAATCGAATGCGTACAACGAAGACCTTTTCAAAGTTCCCGCACTACGCGAGATCGAACGCCCTCGAAACAATTGAAAATACCGATAAAAATGCAAAGGATCAATAAACAATAAATTACAATAACAAAATTAAAAATTACAAACAAATGCGCTTACGCCGAACATTTCTTGAATGTTTATATTTTAATTTGAAACACGACCCGTTCTAATTTAAAAAGTGACAACTTGAAAACCAAAGTATTAATAAGTTTAGTGTTAATTTAAACTAAATATAAATAATATATTATTTCGAAAACGTTTTCCAAATTTTAAAATTTTTTATTTTACGTAAGAATTATAAAGTCCCTTCGACCGCAAAACTAAGATAAATTTGAAATAATAGGTAGGTACTCTGTTACAGAATTCGTTTTCAAATTTAGCGCCCGAAATGTCCGTTCAAGAAACAAATTTTATCGTCTCTATTAAAATTTGTAGTTTGACGGGTTGCATACAACGAATGCAATAGCTGGCATAATCGAAATTAGAAATTAGAAAAAAATTTCGCGCTAAATACTGTCCTTATAAAAAGATTTGCTCGTCGATAAAAAAAGGCATGGAAGCTTTCCATTTAAATATAGAAAATATAGAAGCCCTATGAAACTTAAAGAAGTTAACATTACTTTTCGTAAGGGGTTATCGTATAACCCCCTCTTCCCGCCCGGTCACGTTATAAATTTTTGGTTCGAATAAAAGAAGTAAGTAATAACTTTAAAAAAGAATTTCAATTTGAATTATTATATCTACAACTTATCGATTACTTGTATATTACGTAAGAACCCCCGAGTGCAAAAATAATAAGAAATATTCCAAGCGGCCCCCTTAGTGGAGGAATCTGAAAAAGAAAATTAAAAAATTATACCGTAATGTTGCAACGCTTATTCAAACGTTTCACTTTTCCCGCCACATACTCCGGTGAGAAAATTTTAAAGAGTCAGCAAATTCCGGAGATCTCGTAGCACAGGATCATAGGCGTGCGAGTAGATATCCTGTTTAAAATCCGTTTTCGCCGAATTTCTCGAGTCCCGGTTTTTTTGCCGCCTCCTAAATCGTTGTGCCTCTTGTTTTCCTCCTTCTACATGATCGAGCACCCTTAAATTCGGCAATTATATCGAAATAACACTTATAAATTAATTACCCGCCTATGGTTCGATTTTCAGCTGATGGATGAAGGTTATATGAATAATATGGGAAATCGACAAATAAATATACGAATGTTTGATGCTTGTTTACTTTTTCGGCTACCTCACGACTCGAAGGACCCCCGGGCCGTACACGCTTTTAAGCGTCGGAATTTCCCCTATCTTTTAGTTAAGGTTCCGGGAGCCAAAAGGGCATTTTCGATAAAGAAAATTGCACGAGAAGCTGCACGGATGCAGAAGATATTAGGCCTAGATTTTATACTTTCGCTCGTAACTTGGCCAAAAGACGTCCACGAAAGCCGAAAAAGGTACGAAAATAAGCGCGAGTCATACTCGCGCTTATTTTCGTACCGCCCCGCTAACTCGCGAACGAAAAGAGATATAGGCATGGGGTTAGAAAAAGGACGCGCCTCGAATGCGAGTGCGTAACAATTCTTAAAATTAGATTTCGTATCTCCAAAGGGGGAGGCCGTACCCTTACTTATGTGTACGCGAAGCGAAACGTAAACCGAAAAAAGGGCCATAGCTCGAAATTTTTCCCCGCTTCTAGGCGTCGAAATTTTTTGAGGAGATAGATCTCTCGATTTTAGGGGTAGCGTCTCGCTTCTCGAAGGTAGGTCGTCGCTCTCGTTCGCGAGTAAATCGAGAAAAACGATAGGGTCGAAAATGGTTTTTTGGCAAAACGACGCCGAAGGACGTTAGGACGGGCATTTTCGACGCCATCGAAAGTCGACGCGTCCAAAAACAAAGGTTTTTGCAAAGTTTAATCGAAATCTGTCGACGCGTTCGGCCGTAAAGTTCGAAAAGGTAGTTGAGGCGGCTTGTTTTTTTCCAAGTAGTAATCTTTATTATAATTTTAATCCTTAACTAAGAACATCAATAGTATACGCAAATATTGATTGGAGTATCGTAAATTGTGGACTCTTAGAAATGGGTTGAATTATCCAACAATAGATACCAAGCAATGTTTGTAATCGCCGGACGTATCGTTCTACAAAGAGAATAAGTTAATTGTTTTATAATAGAAGTAAGTTAGGGAGATTTATAATACCCGTATGAAATCCGACAAAGTTTTATCATATATTCTCCAAAATGCTTCTTTAATTTCTTCTAAATCTCTCTCGGATCTTGAAACAACGATTCTAATTAAAGTAGTGTCGTCGGTTCCGATACCATCCATGCTCCTGAATAGGCGTTCGGCTAAGAAATCAATAGGACTTCTTATGCATTTAACCAAAGCTAACAATACATCTTTAACGGTTCCAGAAAATTCGTTTTCAATTGCTGTTTCAAAATCGTGCCCAGTTAAAACCTGATATTCGTCGAATATTAAGTGCAATTGCGATCGGTTACGCTGGCACAATACTTCATTAAATGTTGATTCGTCGGTGCCTGAGAATAATTCGCCGGCCCTCAACAAAGTTTGGGCATCTTTATAAGCTGCTTCTTGATCTACTGTTCCTGATTCATCTCTTTTGGCCTAAAGAATTATAAAATTAGAATTAAAAAAAAAATAGATTGTTTTCATCGTGTAACTTGGTGATATCATTTTACTGCCTTGGCTAACTAATTAAATATAAATAAACTGATAAGAGAAAGTCATAAAAGGAATGTTAAATTGTTATTATTGAAAGTAGTTTAATGAGAATTATTGTTACCAAATGGGTATTTATTAGAAATTAAATAAAAGTAGGAATTTGTTAATATTTACTATCGATTTATTAATAATAGTCAACATTTTGTATTTTTCCTTTTAAAATTAATTTTAATGTTTTTATGGTATGAATTTACTAATTATGAGATGTGTGGGGTTGAGAGAAATTCAATAGAGATTTTGCAATTTGTACTTAACAGGTTCGTTTTTTGTGGGGCAGGGAGAGCAATTTGAGCAAAAAATGATGCATTCCTGTTTCAAACATTCCCTTTAGTCTGATAACCATTTCTGTTTTCATTTCTGTCAAGATTACGTTAATAAACAATTACGATATACATACATTTCTCTTAATTTTGTTCTGAATTACAATTTTGTTTAAGTTTTCTGCTAATATATATTTCAATACGATATAGCTTTGTTAGTAGACATGGCTGGACAATGAAACTTTGTCAGATTACTAATTAATGTTTTCTCTCAAATTACTCTCATTTTTAATTAAATCGGTGTTAAAAAACATTGAAAGTTTCTTTGTTAATTTAGAATATACAGTAGACCAGTGGTAATCCGGCGCTTTGTAATCCGACATGTCATTAAGTCGAGATTTGTCGGATAAGAAGGCACTACTTTTTAAAAAGTTCCGGAGTACAAGGGACCAGTGGCAGTACTCTATAATCCGACAAAATTGATAATTCGACACCGCCTTGCAACACATTTATCGGATTACCGCGGGACGACTGTAGTTCCATTTGAGCAATGGTAATATCATGAATATGTATAGTGTTCAAAACAGTAGCAGTATTTGACAATCTCATTACGTTTATTGCTACTAAAATACATTAAAATGTAAAACTATCATAAATCAATTACAATACAATTAAACTTGCAGAACCATCTTTAAGGTTTGGGAAATTATTGTTCTGCAATTAAATTAAATTTTAGTATACTTTATAATAAGGCATTATGTTATTTTGATTTATAGTAGTTTGAACTTTGTTTTATTTCGATAACAATCTAATATTAATAAATTGTGAAGCGTTGCTATTATTTTGAACACACTGTATGTGTAATTTTTCCCGGAAGTGGGGATTTAATTTGGAAGTTTCTAATCTAATTAGTGATTAGTCATTGGTCTCAAATAGAATGTTATTAGTTGGAATTGTGCGATTAAGACTGACTTTTCTGGCCGAATCGTTTTGATATAAATCGAAAAAGATTAATAAAACGTGCAAGATGTATTACCGTGACCAGCGATACGAGTAGCCTTTTTAAGGTTCCCGATGTGTCCCCCTTAAGGTCACTTTCTAAAGACGTTCCATACACTAGAACAAATAACACGTCAAATCGATTCTTATAATATATGTACGTAATTACTTACTTTGTTCATAGGCATAGTTAATAGCGGTAATTTCTGCATTATTGTGAATTCCTAATATTTCAATTATCGCCATTTCATTAGTTCCTATTCCGCTTATTGCTTTGTGAAGTTGTTTAGCATAATACTCAACTGGAGGAATCATTAAAGCAATTATAACATCCTCAAAGTTTCCTCTTAATTCACTTTTAAGTTCTTTTATGAGTTCCTTAAACCAATACGTAGGAATAACTTTAGTTACAAAGTTAAATAAGCGAAATTCAATTTACTAGTTTTAGAATAATTAAGATTACTTACTTTTCCATACATAGTTTTAAATTGTTTAGCTATTTCCTGCCTTTGCTCGTTACTTCTTTTCGTAATAATATTAATAATCTCCTCTTCATTGCATCCGAATCCTTTGAAAGCTTGTTTAAGAACTTGTGCATCCTCCACGGGATTAAAAGGATCTGCTGGGAGTACGGTAGGCTAAATTTAAGCAACAAACATCAGCTCGTTAGCTACGTAGATTTAAACTTTAGAAAATCGTACTTACAGCCATTATTTGTCGATTTTTTTCGGTATTTGTTCAACAGAGAACGAAAAAAGTGTAGGTTGCCGCTTTGTACACTAATGCCGGTGTTTCCCAATTTCATTCAACCAGTATTTAAATGAGCTTGCGCGCAATGTGTATTATTTTTAGTAAATTGATGACGATTGCTCCCACGTCAAAGGAACCAGTTGATAGCCTAAAGACAGCACTAAAATAAAATGTTGAAGTTCTGCGTTCACCAACACACGTTTGTAAAGTTTGTTGCGGATTAACGTATTTTGATCTGGATTTCTAAGAAATTCGATGGTATTCTACAAACCTCAAGTATGAATCAGTACTTATTAAAAACTACTCGTATGATATTTTTGTAGTGTTAAAATATTTTATTAAATGATACAAATTCTAAAAAATGAGGAGTTTTCAGAATTATTTAGTGGTAAGTTTTTAATACAAATAAACTGGACAATTCCATAGAAAAATCTCATAAAAGCGAAAAAATTAAAATCTAAAAGGTATTAGAACTATTTTTTAAGCGTTGAAATACCATTCCACACTAGTCACAAAAATTAAGGGATATTACAAAAATTCCAAATTTTTGGGTGATTTTCGACAAAGGATAACTCAGGGAATAATGATCTTATAACAAAAATAAAAATTGTAGCTCCTAGTCTCTAGTTTTCGAATCCGAGCATCAAAATTTTTTAGCATGAGCGGTCCATGAGTAATCGTTAGAAAACTAACGGAGAAAAAATTTTGAAAATTATTTCTCTTAAAAATTGTCCACGGGCTTCAAAAATTTTTTCTTGATTATGCCACCATAAAGCTCTTTTAGGAAATTGAATTCTCTTTAAATTGACTTTTTGTTGAGCTCCGTACGATGATTTGCCGCGAAGTTATCGTTGATCAAAGCAAAAAATGCATTTTTGAGTATGATCAACGATTGCGCGGGAAATAATGATCGTACAAAAAATGCAAGTAGGGTTTTGTAAGCAGCAAAATATTCCCTACAAGATGCTATTGATTATGTTTGATGAAACAATTTTATTTGATGTGATAATGTTAGCTCAAAAAAAAGGTAAAAACATTGGAAATTAAAGGATAAGTGGATACTTTGGTATAACTTTGGATATAATGGTTCAACGAAGGGCATCGTTACTAATTTTTCAACCTCAAATTGTCCAGAAAATACCCTCAGAGTTTCAAAGTTTCAAAGATTTTTTTTTTTAGTGCCCGAAAGTTTAAATTTATGGTTTTCGTCGAAAATCATCATAACGAGCAATTTATCCATTTTTATTCATTTTTTCAACTTTTAAATGTTTTTTTTAGCAATAAAGCGTAATTTTTTGATTCAGCATACTATACAGTAATAATATTTAACAGTAATGTTTGTGATTAGCATTAGAATACAAAGTTTGTTTTACCACATTCCCAAATGTATGTTTCGTAAAATTATGTTACTGAATAAATGTTAAAAACAAAGTTTGAAGTCAAAAACGAAGACGTAAACGAAACTATAATATTAAAATGTTTTCATTATGTTTATCTCTACCAACATTTTCAATAAACTAACACTTATTTATGGAACAAAGTCAGAATTGCGAGAACCTCGTGAAGAGGTATAAAACAACATACAATATTTTAAGATTATTTGTCCGATACAGAACTGAACGATGAATCTCATCGCTTGAAGCTTTTGCAAAAATTTAAACATACCCTGTATAGAAGTTTGACGGTATTTAAATAATTTAATAAGATTATTTCTCCAAAGTGTATTTATTACTTTTTACATATCTCCCAAAATCATTAATAGCTGTTGTCAAATGGCTTGTAAAGTAGTTCAATAATATTTTTAATAAGTTACTTTATTCGCGTACGTTAAAAAAATACTATTGTTCTAAAACAACATTTTTGTTACAGATTTTCTGTGCTGAATGGAAATACTTTTGTAGTGCTTTGATCTTTCACGAGCTTTTTTAGAAGATGATTAAGACTGGCGTAAAGGTAGGATTTTTAAAGCTCACTTTTTATTGTTCTTCCAATTTTGTGTGTTTTTATGATACGATAACGTTAACCTAGAAATTGGAGTTTTTTTTGAATTACATCAGGTGGTACTTGAATTTTATAGGGATTTGAATTTAATTAAAACTGAAAAGCATCCTCGTTTTAATATTATTAGATATCAAGTGTTTTCAAAATTGCACTTTTAATTGCAATTAGCATGCTAACGAATTTTCGTACTGAAAATCATTTTTAATAACTTTGCTTTAAATGTAAAGCGAACATTTTACTCAGCTTCAACGTGCTCGAAGTCGATGGAAACTTTAAATTAAATTCCGTATGTATACATACAAAATTAAATTTCAGAGAAGCGAACAGTTTTCTATTCTTCACTTTATCAATTTATTTTTTGCATATCGTTTTACGGGATTGCGAAAAAAAAGTTCGTAAAACTTTCGCAAATATTTTATTTGCTATTGTAACGATCAAGATACATTTTGTATATAAATTTGCTATTTTTTTTTTAAATTTACTTATGATAACAAAATTCGCAGTAGATAGGAATAGTTTAATTCTAATTTTATCTAATTTATTGTCAGCTTCACCTGACCTTAGACTAATCACCCATTAAACTCTTCAATTATTTTTATATACTATGTTATAATTCATCTTTCTTCTTCCATAAAAGTTATGTATAAACGATAATATAATTATTGTTTATAGGTACTGCGGTATAACAAAAATTTAACAAACTGTAGAAATACAATATCAACAAATATTGTTACAATTTAAAGTTGGTATGATATGGAAATATTTTGTTACTAATTTAGATTGTCCAACTAATACGATCTACGTTTTCATCACACCGTTTGCTGAATTTTTATTTATAGTCTACGAAACGTAGTAAAAGAATAATTTAATTCTAGGGTAAATTTGCTTCTAAAAATTTAGAAAAGCTCTTAAAATCTCTATGCTGCCTAATTTTTGAGGGAATGCGTCTTATATTTCGAATGTCCCCTTTGTTTTTGGTTTAATCTCGCCAGAATGGTGTCGGCAGTGATTTTTAAGCATAATCATTTCAATAATGATATGCCCATTTAATTATTTTAATATTAAATCACTCAATTGATTTCACAGTAATATATACAGTTAAAACGTTTTCTAATATTTACAAATCAGTCGTTTTGATAGTCAATGAGGAAGTCATGATTTCTCAATGCATACAGACATACACGCACCTCTTTGAAAAGGGTCATCGTTAAATGTTAAAATATTTATATTCACGGTATATTATGTGTTTTACATTATTTATGCAGTATTGACAATTTATTATTGAAACATTAGAAAGATCGTTGTGAGGGTTTGGTTTATGGTAACGCCCTATCATTTTAGCCTCATAATTACAAAAATATATACATTACAAGTAAAAGGGAAGAGTACCAAAAACATAGCAGCACACATTATATAAATTTTCTATTGTAAGCATAACAACCTTTGTTTCGGGCAGTGAAATAGACCTCGCCCAGGAATTTTATAAATATTTACATTGTTAAAATTACACATAAAATACTACCCTTTTGAATTTCCCCTATTAACGTAATTTCATAAACTCTAACAGGTACCTATAACAAATATAAGTCTAAATTTTTTATTAAACATTTGTATATTGGTCCTTTCATACTAAATTGTATAAAATCCTATTAAAAGTGCCAATTCTGTGCGATACGTTGTCGGTAGTGTGCGAAATGAGAAATCGTCACACGGTCGTCACCCTGTCCACCTCAACGTATCGCACAGAATTGTCGCTGTGTCAGCAGATCACTCCTTTCTCGTCGATAATTGCCGTGTCCGAAGAAAGACTTTTGAGTCGCGTCTGTAAAAAGGACCTTGGTCGTCGTCTGCATCTCTTCCAAGCTATTGCACAAGTAGCAATGCTCGAAAGTAGAATTCCCAAAGCTCCCAAAAATAGATATAACGGCGGTAATTGAAGCAGAAGTGAACAATGAGTAAGTGCCTCGTCGATTCCTGATGGGCAGTCTTCCACTCCATTGCACCACACGCTTGCATTAATGCAAGCGTCCAATTCCGGGCACCGATATTGACACTCGTCCGCTTTTATCCATAAAAGACCTAATCCATTAGGCGGAACGAGTCTTCTGCAAGGAAAATGCTTTTTTTTTATTAATTCCTCGCGGATGTCGCACGGTACAGAGAGACTAGATTTATGAGAAAGTTATTTTTAAAACGAGAATCCACTTATGTTTATGAATTTAATTATTCATATGATTTTTAATAAACAAAAAGATAGGACGAGATTAAGAGGAAAGATTCTTGAGAGATTGTTTGAAATTCCTTTGAAAAGGCTTTGCTTTTAAGGAAGGAGGCCAATAATTGCCATCACGCAATTCAGTGCTTACAAGCTTTTAGCCTTTTTGGATGGCATGGCAGAACGAGCACGTATTCCCTATTATCTTTGTGTGTAATGCCGTTTTGCTAACTTTTGTGATAATTGAAAGTCAATAATTTTAACTTTAAGAAATTTTATGAAATTTGTACTTACGTCGAAATTTGGCTTTTGTGGCTTGTTTTTTTAAGATTTGTTTTAATTTTATTGGTGTGAGATTTTTAACCAATTTTATACAAGGGTACCAGGGTACTACTAGAAAGAAATAGATCGACTTGAATGCGTGGTGTCTTAAATATGTAATTCAGGCGTAATGACAGGTCAGTTGCTAGGCGTATTTGTTCATCGTACGGTTTCTTCAAAAGCGCCGTTTTGTACAAATAATAGACAAACATGAGTGTTTTGATAAATGGAACTAAAATCTTAAGTAGTTCTCGAAATGTATTTAGTCCTTTTATAGAAGGGTTGAAATTTTGTATCGTCTTCTGACAACTCTCTTGCAGCAATATACAATCTCTTGCTAACATTTAATTCAATATATGGATGAATCTAAAAGCGTTTCCGCTTCCTTCATTGCCTTCGTCAACGAATATTTTAGTAAAACAAAACGGTCTCTTCATCATTAGACATCGTTATTAACGTAGAAGTGTACCCATAGTTATTACGTTTCGCGGACAGTAGCTGGCGCTACGTATTTTCAAATTACAGATTGAGAGCAACAGTTCCTATTTCTATTTTCTACCACTTTTGTAACTTCAATTTTTCATAGCAATATTCGATGAACAGATATTTATAGATATCACACGTGCAAATATTAATATTGTCATGTATACGTTAGCAGCATGTCAATAAACATTAGAAGGGTCTGTAACAAAGAATTTTATGCTGTTTATCCCCACCAGAGGCAGCATATTCGATACAAATATTATTAATGCATTTTAAATATTTTATACATACATTTCTAAGTGTTGAATGGTTTGTATTTAATTGTAATTTATTCCAACAATTCATAAAACTACAGAAATTATTCGATTATAAGTATTATGTGAATTAAATGTTTTTTTTAAACTAGGAGAAACGTTCAAAAATTATATTTTTGAATATTTCTTAAACCACAGCTACGAATTTTTTTAAATCTGCAAATTTTGCATTTTATTACAATATCAACAAACTGTCTAAATTTTAATAATTTTGAACATGCCGTTTTATGACTATATTTGACAATATCAGTTTTTTGTAAATATTTTGAATACTTAAGCTACGATTTTTTTTAAATTTTGTCAAAATACACCATTGATCCTATGATCAAAATTTGGTTAACTTTGAACTTGTAGTTTAAAAGTCGTGGGGTGCACTTCCACCTTAATAATGGTATAAACTTGAATCGTCGTTGCACGACGAATCTTATACGCGTCCAAGATGGCACGCTACGTGGACACAAGGGCTTTCTGCCACGTAAGGAATTTTAGCAGCGGGAAAGTGCTATGAGGATTTAAAATTTTCTGTAGCTCTATCGCTCCATTAGGCATTATTTTTTTTCTCTTTATCGTAGCGTTCTGTGGACTAAACTTTCCAAAAACACGGATGACTTCGACAGAATGCTACGAACTCAATAATAAATGATTTATTAAAATTTCTTAAATCAATCATAATTAAACAAACTGATCTAGCAGCGACGGTACTGATTAAAACCGTTCTTCTTAAACGAGCTTGCACGAACATTTTTAAAGTGGATGATAAAATTAACCTCCGCAGATACTTTTGAACGCCAGTAAGAAGGACGGTTTTCGACCATACACCAACCCTTTTACCCGTACATTTTGTCTGTGCAGAGAAAATTTCCAGAAAAAAACAACGTGTATGGGGGCCTTTGGTGGAGTGTAATAAGCAAACCAGCAATAAAATAAGCATCATGTCATGTAGGTCTTACAGATACACTTCCAAAATTGTTCTTATTTAAAAAAAAAGAACAATTGGTGTGATTTTGGTGATCTTTCCTTATTTCGAGACACGGTAATATAAAATATAGTAAAATTTGCCCTATAGTGATTTTAGTGGTACTTTAATTAGTAATGACTCTTAATGTTAATGAAGTATAAGTAAACAATTTTTATACCAACCTTCGTGACAATTCGAGCCAGGAAACCGAATAAGAGCCCGCTTCTTTTCCCAAGAATTCCACTACGATAGTTTTCGAAAGTTCTTGTCCCAAGTGATCGATTTCAATCTTATCTACAGGCAGGGGTTGTGGTGTGTTAATATTGCTTATACGCCACCCTTCAGAGAAAACCTCCACCAAGTTATGACGTCTGGAAGACGTAATATATGGACAAATCACAGCGGAATATAGGGCTGTATGTACAGTAACTCTGTTTGATGTGCCGCATCGTATTGGGGATACGTTCGTTTCGTTCCCATATTTACTCGAATGCTTTAAAATAACTCCGCTTATTTTCGTGTAAAGGTATTTTTTCGGGGATGGTATTATAACGCGTGGATAATTCTCGCAGTTTAACTAAAAAGTAAAGCGCATTACACGCATTTAAATATTAATTAGAATTATAACCGGCTTACTTCAGAAGGAGTATCGCTGGGGAAATTAAACGTTATTTCTCCGCTCGGCCCTTGATATCGTAGATTTTTCGTGCACACCGGCGTCCGTATGAATGTCCACGTGCCTTCGAAAAATAAGGTCGTGAAGTCGTCGGACGAATTCATGCCTGTTACGTCGAATCTTAATTCCACGACGTTAGACGTCGAAATATAAGTGAAAGGAAGATGAGCACCGCCGTTTCCTGAACACAGACAATCTCTTGGAACGGCTGGTACATCATCCCAAGGCACTTCGTAGAAACTAACTGTTGCAGAAGAATTTCCGTAACAATGAAGGCGATCGCTGTCGAGACTTAAACGTGTCTGACAATTGCGATTCTTAAATATTAATTGAGTTAGAGTAATTTTAACTTTCTCGTCTTTTTGTGCTTCGAAACGATAAGTGCAACTGGAAAGTACGAAAGTACTGAAGTTGTTTTTATTTCGTGCCCTTTACAAACTTTACCTTATATTTTGCGCTCCTCCTCTTCCGTAAAGGAATATATCACGGGGCGCTTTAAACTTCTGCTGTGTATTTTGGACGATGGTAGTAAATTTCCTCGAGCACGGACCAATTCCGAACGGCTCTCCGTCTTGATGTAAATCAACAAATTCGTACAAAGCACGAAAATAAATCGGTCTGGAACGAGAGCGTTGTAAACGTAACAATTAATTTGGAGGAAAAAGCTTACCTTAAAGCTGTGGAATCGGACACTTGTAATTCTAAAGTGAGGCTATCGCCGGAGGAGAGAAAACTTTCTGATAACGAACAGGGACGTGGAAACCGCGTGTTATTAGTTAAGAGGGAATGATCACAAGTTCTCGGTATGTGCTCTCTGCAATATCTTGCTAACAGAGTCACGTTTCTTGCGGTCCCCGAGGACCCCGATATCGATTTCGGTACATTTTTCGATTTATCTTTGCTGCCGCTGAAACGCATTAGATTTAGAGCGGAAACTAAATACGATCGACTAAAGTTAATCGAAACACACAATGGTTGAGAAGGCAACAGTTAAAGAAATCAATTACCAGAATAAATCGTTGCAGTTCGTGCTGGTCCATACTTGACCGTCCCACACTTTTAGGCTGCTCCTGCACATTTCCTGATCCTGCTTTTGGGGGTCTCTGGAACCCGTAACGTAAAACTTAATTACCGATAACCACACTCTGTAGCGAGGGGGTGGCAGGAACATCCGAGTCTGTTTCCAAATTCCATCTGGATACCTAGAAAGCGGCCTAAAAGGAATAGGAGAAGGCGAAACAGATGTGTCTACGCCTTGTAAATGATACAAGCACGTCGTATTTGCTGGCAGAGAATGTAAAGGGTTTTCTAACACCCCTTTATCTGTTCCTCTTATCCAGAACTCGCAATTGCGTTTATTTTTTATGAACATCGGCGACAGTTGATCTACAAATTTTACCTACAAAATTTCAATATAGTGGAGGAGTAAATGATTAATAAATTAGAAACGTTCCATGTCAAATCAACACGGTACCATCACTGATCTTGACGAAGCTTACAATCTTTTATATAAATTTATTAAAAATTTAATATTGATTTTTTTATGTTGGTAGTTATAAAAACGTAAGCTTGCCGGATTATACAGTGAAGGTTCGCTTACAGATAGTGTTATACTTCTTTTGGCGGTTGAGAATAAAATTTTAGTCTAAGAAAGTAAATTAATTTTTATGTTTATTCCTGCAGCAGTCACAAACGGTTGCCAACTGTCCGACGCTTGTGCACTCGCTGAATGAATTTTAACTAAATTTAATTTTGTAGAAATAACTGATATAAGCCACGTTGCAGTTATTTTTTATGTTTTAGCAGAAAACAAATTTGTGACCAACTACTAGTTAGCATAAAAGTTTTTAAACCGTTTGCAATTGCTGCAGGAACAAACCTATTGTGAATGACGCTTAAAACCGAGTGTGCACATTCGAGCTCAAAGTGGCACATTCCGATCTCGGGAAAATGAAGCGCGCCGCTCCGCGTCGCGCTTCATTTGCCTCCCTCGCTCGGAAATGTGCCACTTTTCGCTCGAATGCGCACATCTTCGTAATTATTGAATTTAATTATATTAAGTTTTGGTGGTGGTTATATTTAATTAAGTTACGCCAAAGAAGTATAACTTCTAACGCGCATACGTAAGTACACCCACCGTTTTTTTTAAAGTTTACTTTAATCGAATTTTGTTGTTTTAAACGAATATTGAAATTACATTAATGGCATATATCAACTCAAAATATATGTAAAACTTAATTAAATATATGAAATTTAATAAAATATAACGCAAAAGTTATTTTAAAAAAAAATTAATTTAAAGAGAATGATAATGTGTACTACCTATATGCAGTTAAAAATTTATTGATTTCTTTTGGGAATTTTCTTTAATAACAATCTCGTCTATTGTTGATGAATTTTTGCTTCAAGTTTTACTTTTTTCTTCGTTTCTGTTATCTATATTTCATAAACAAAAATACTAATATCTTATCATCTTTTATTTCACTTATGGCTATTATTAGACTTGCCTAATATTATGGATATTGTATTTTATTTAACTCATTTTATAATGAAATGAATTTTAAAATTTAGTCGTGGATAATTATCATCAGGGAAAAAAGTTGCCATAAGAAAGTTTAACATAATTGAATAGTTTCCATAAGAAAATTTTCACTGTATTTTGAAATTGAAATTGGATTATTAGTGCTGAAATGTTTAAATATCACACAAATTCGCAAAAATTACAAAGTACTACTTATACGATTTTATCCTAAAATGCCATTTTATTTAAATCTACGCCACTATTTAATTTCTACATATCTGTTCTTCACAAATAATCGACTTCTGAACTTTTTAATAATATAATCCTTTGAAAGAATAAAATACATACCTACATAGTTTTTTATTTTGTCGTGCATAATAAGATCTGGAACTTTTTAGAGTGAAAATTTACAAAAGACCAATTAGGAATTTTTTAATATAGGTATAATTGCATTTAAAAAATATATCAGGGTATTTATTGGCGATTATTTTGAAAATTTTTATTAATTTGAAAGAATTTGATATCTATAAATATCCATTATCTAATATAGTTTAAATAATTTATTTTAAATAATAAGAATAATATGAAAGAATTAATTGTAACAACAAACATCCTTATTGTTTTTGCAAAAATTCTTAATGCAATCGTACAAGTTTCAGCTTCAAGGAACCGAAACTTACGGTCGGATTACATTATAAAAATATAAGAGGAAATGCTATTTTATTTTTTATATTCGAAGAAGATATAATAAATATTTTAAAGTGTTTCTGATAGGACTATAAAAGAATACATAAAAAATGCAATTTAATGGGCAAATGATGAACTGATCGGCAGTAATTGCCAATAAATCAATATTAGTATCATCTGTTTGCATAATATTGTAATTAATAAAATTTGGGTTTTAGACAATCAGTTTATTTCACTTTTTCTTAAGAGTGTCTTGCCTTTATCTCTCTCCATTTGAATAATGAACTTCTGCCATATTAATTCTTAACGTTTTTGGATTAAAAAACAGTTATAGTTATAAACAAAAACCAGTGATTGTACGCGCGTTAGAAGTTATACTTCTTTAGTGTAACTAAATTAGACGTGCTATATTGTGTACCTTGCGTTTGTGTATAGTTAGACGACACCCTCACAATATGGGCTTCTTATGAGTTAATTTAGTCAGTATTAAGAATATACCCACATTTCATTTTCTTGGACCGATAGGTTGATACGGTCGATTTTTTGTTAGATAAGAGCGCGCGGTCTGTTGTTTGCTAAAACTCTACTCCCAACGAGCCAAAAGAAGTATAACTTCAAAAATTAAATTTTTAAATAATTTTAAGAAAACTTCTGTGTTAAATAGTATACCATAACTACTCATGAGTATATTTATTCTTTAGTTTTAAACAAAAACTTTGTCGATTTCTCGATTTATTTTGTTCTGGATTTCTTACAAAATTTGGTAAAATATATTTTCCCTTGTTTAAAGGCAGCCAATTATCCGATTATTTATTTAACTTAAAAAAGTAAATATGATTTGAAACCCATATTTTTAATTTCAATTTAGGGTTTATTTATTTTACTCTGTAAGACTTTGAAACTATATACGACAAAGTATTATTCTAATTTTGATCAAAAATTGAAAATCAGAAGGTTCTGGTTGATTTGACATGGATTATAGCATCGATAAATCTACATACTTCCACTTCGAGTTGAAATCCGTGCAAAGATTGAACGGGTGTCGGATGTAAAAATGTTCCAAAAGGGGAAGTCGAAAATTCTACAAGCAGTTCGTGGCCACTCGATACAGCTTCAGGAACAGCTTCGCCACCGCCACAGAATTTAAGGATAATGGGATCGCGTGTAGTATATCCATCGTACACGGTCACGTAATCCTGAACATCATCGCAAGCATTCCACACTTTAAGTTCTTGACTGCTCGCAGTTCCGTATAAAGCAGACTGGCTGCGAATTGAAATTAGTTGTCCTTTGGACTGACGTACTGTTATTAAGGCATGTTTCCCTTCAGGTATTTCATGCTGACGAACTGCATAATAGCACGTTACATTACGGGGATATAAACCGGGAAAGTTGGGAGATTGTAGTCGGCAGTCCTTTTTATCGCAATCGCTAAATATCCGGGAACAATAAGTTCCCGATATTAAATCTCCTAAATAATATTCTGGCTCCGATTGTACCGAAGGGACTGTTGTGTTTACGTCAAAGTACGGCACTCCTGGAATATATCGATAGCCTTTATTAAAATTTAAAATGTCTCGAATGCTTGCCTGAAATTTATTCATTTATATGAGTACAGAAGCCTGCTGGATCTTAATTAGAAAACGAGCACATCTTAAAAATCCGTACGAAACACTTGAACGAATTTATTAAGGAGTGTTGGAAAGCACAAACTTGCTTAATTTACGATTTGAATTTGGTTTCGAACCACCTGGCTACTGTTTATTAGAAAGTTTGCTTTCTTACCTCCGCCGTATCTCACGGTCGCCGAAGTTTTTTTTAAGAATTTGTATTCCATGCGAAAGTCAAAGTTATATCCATTTTGATCTTTTGCCAAACGCAGTAAACTTACGGTTATGGTTACGCTATTCGTTTCGCTATAATATATTGCTGGACCCCACGATGTTCCACACCACGAACCACCAACGTGAGGTCTGTTCGACTCCATAATTTGTAAGGCACCATCAGGACAACCGTCTGACGTGAAGGATACGAAACGACCCAATGTAAAACTATCGAACGTAAGCTAAAAAAAAATATGGCTCTTAAAATACGAATCTTGCAACGTTGGGATTTTCTTAAATCAAAAGTTTATTTACATTTTTGTACGTCGTTGAGGAAATAGTGCTTACACAAGAAATCCTTTGCGAATGCAGACCTGATCTAATTGACGCAATATGTTATTTATAGATATTAAAAAACAAACATTGCCAAAGGGCGAATGTATACGATAGTTTGTCCTTTTACACATGAGCTGTTACAAGTTTGATCAAATATTGTGATTTTAAAGTATTTGACAATTCTAAATAAAGTAGGTCAATCCGAAGTGCTCTTAAAACAGTACGGTATAACTTTTTCGATTAATCACTGTGTATTTTTTAAAAATTTTTAAATATTTTGTTGATATATCAAAAATTTTATTGTAAGTGAAATTATAAATAGTAATACTATAAAATAACGTAATTTTTATTTGGCCGATAAAACAGCAATTTTGTTCAAATAATTACAATCAAAAGTCAGTACTAATTTAAATTTGAAAACTAAATTAACTAAAAGTACTCTTGAAACCCTGTAGATTACATTACATAACTTGGGCATCTAGTAAAAATATCATTTAAGCGTTATAATAGTGCGATTTAATTTATATGTTAAATAAATTAAAATTAATAAAACGTGCGTTTCAGTCAAAGTATAGACTATCTAGATAATGTATGAGTTTACTGTCTTCTTGAGTAAATGCGTTTACCTCGGCTGAAAGGAAGCTTTTACATTTACACGAAGCCTGCGCAGTGAGTAGAAACAAACGAAATTTGCAGCGTAACTCAACGATGCAGACACTTCCTTTCGGCCGAAGTGATGACATCTACAGGTAATTCTCCTATAACGCGGTAGATATGTTCCCTGGAAATACCTTGTTGTCTGAAACTGTATTATGTGAGACCCAGAGCCAGCACAAAAAGGAGAGTTACGTTCCGAAAACCTATTAAAAACAAACATATATAAATGAGTAAATCATAATTTATTTATATATTTTCATGTAAAGGCACTATAGTTCATTCTTCTTCTTCTTAGGAAAAGAAGAGAAGAAGTGCATTCTTTCTTCCCGTCATTATTTTAAGGTAATTTAGTTTTAAAATATGTTTAACAAAAATTATATTATCCAGTGTTGCAGTAGTTCAATATTTTTACAAAGATTTTTACGTGTTAGAGCGAAACAGCGTTATAGGATGCCACTTTACATATTTTTCTGCTCATACTCATACGAATTTATCGTATTAATTACGCTACAATAATCCCAGAGTGCCTTATTTTAAGTACGGTGTTATTATTACATTATTTTAAGAATTAGATCGGACTAGCTCTCACAAAGGCTTCTTTGTGTATATCACTTATCTTAAACTTTTGTGGGCCAATAAAACAGAAAACTATAATCTATTTTTATTGGGATAGAGATTAGTGTGTTGATATATTAGAACATAAAAACGGACTTAAATGAGCAATTTAATTTGAAAGCAAAACAAGAATTTTTTAACAATTTTTTTTAACCCGAAACGACTTTCCTCATTCAGATAAAGATTTTATGAATTTATATCGGCGTTATCTGTAAAAATCAATATACAGTCGAACCTCGATAAGTCGAAGTTGAAGGGAAACTAAAAATAATTCGAGTTATCAAAAATTCAGCGTATCGAGATTCGACTGTATTATAAAAATTAACCAAAGTTCTTCAACGAAAGTTTATCAGAATTTTGGTATCCTTTTTAAATGTCATGCTTAAATTTCATAGAAGTATTTTAAAAATACATCTTTTTCAAAAGGTTTATTCGTGTAGTATTTATTTGCGAAAAAATATGTAGGTACGATTTCTAAAAGCACTTTTTTGTCCATCTACTACGTCACATCTGCGATAAGATAATGGAACTTTCTGTAAACTCTTCCTTCAAGAGTGTTTTTATAATTTATAGATTACAGTAATATAATTAATACGTGCGTGTGTTTAAATAAATTGTGCATTTTATAATTGATGGAGTAATAAGTGACAGAAAGGTAGATACCTTTTTATAAATTCACAATGATCATTTTTAACTTTTAAATACCTATTTATTAAACCAATTTTATATGTCTTATGTAATAAAGTGTAATTAATATAGAATATTTTGAGTTTTATACGTGCAATATGTTGGATCTAAGAATGCATGTTCAGCCTTTTCACCCGAAATTCATCTTGTTTTAAATTAAATCCACTTTTTTACAAATCAAATTCATATTTTAGCAAATCAATTTCACAAATTGCAGTTTGTAGGAAATTCAAAAAATGTTTATCAATTATTATTATATTTGTACTTTTGTTGACGAAGACCTAAAAGTACAGCTCTCCAACATCTGTTCAATAGAGTTCGATTCAAATTATTATGTGCATCTGCATTGTAAAAAACTGAAATTGAAAAAATTATACCAAACTAGTTTGTGTTTGTTAAAGGTTTTGCACTTCTAATTCACCTTTTTGCAGATGACTTATACAGTAGGACGAAATTGATTTGAAAAAGGCGAATTTGTTTAGCAACAAAGTGAAATTGTTTTGTAAAAGGTGAATTTGATTTGCAGAAAGGCAAATTTACTTTGCAAAAGGGCGAATTTGAAGTGTTAAACCTGTTGTAAATCTGTGTAGTACTTCCACTGTGAGTACAAAGCGAACCATTATATCCAATAACAAATCTTTAACGTTTTTTGCATTAGCTAGACGTTCATTCAATTTATATTTTTTAAATTTTACATAGCTAATATAGAAAATGACTGTTTTTGTGCTTTTATCAGAATATTCCATTGTATTGAATTTTTGCCTTAAGGTTTACTCGTAAACTCATTTTTTATGAATTTGACGAAATTGAAATATGATATTATACTACGTCATTTATGTTATTTAAAAAAAATCTAATATTTTTACCGGTTCTGAAGCAAGATATTATTAATTAAAGTGTACTTACATAATTAACATGCCATAGACCAGAGATTTATATAAAAAGGACATAGTTTTTTGTATATTTTGGAAACTTTTCTTATAGATTATTTTAAAAACTAAAAAAAAAATAAAATGTTGTAAACGAAAAATGATTAAAATAATACAAGCGCAATGGGAGGATAAACATCATAGCTTGGCAACTCTGTATGTTTTCATGCTATATGTTGAAATTGATCATGATGAAATAGCGATTTTTTTTAGATTTAGGACATATTGTATATAAACTTTTATTGTTTAGATATGTGTCAGGTATTACCCGGTTAAGTTTTATACCTATTTGTGTGACACTCTGTATGTGTAGGTGATAGCTGATATCAGGGCTTCTAGAGATATCCAGTATATTCTCATCTTGAACGATACGCGCGTTCAAGGTCCTGGACTTGCCTATACCATAGATCTTTTTCGAGAGTTTCATCAGATTAATCCATGGCATTTGCTGCAATATGAATGGCACTATTGGCATGACTTCGTACGGACCCACAATCACTCCGTGAGCCATAAGTCTTGTTTGCTGCTACGCTTTTGTTTTGTCAAAGCGGGACAGAGGGACACATCGCTTCCGCTCAAAACGGAGCTTATGGTAACGTTATATATTTATACACCAAAGCATAATATGTGTACAATAGATCTATAGAGCATGCGATTTAAGGATTGACAGCGTTGTCACAATTACTTTCTTTAAAGTGTGATTTTATTAATTTGTTCTGTATATAAACGTTTTTATGTATCAAGTACGGTCTCTGACAAAAATAAAATACTCGGCCATTGAATATATTAATTTTTTTGGACACAATGTAGGTCTGTATTTTTCGTTTTCGATTGTTACAAGCAAACTACCTTAAATATTGTTTTTCAAACTATGGCTATTTATAATCTAAAGGAAAACACTGGCAAAATATAAATGAAAGCAATACATTATTAGATGCAATTAACATTAAACGTATTAACGATTTTTTTTATTGCCCAACTTTCTTGAACGACACGAAAAGGGCGACTAAGAAATAGGATCAACTTTTTCAACTTTCATACTTCTTTATCTTAAATCTCGGATAATCTTCTGGAAATGACATAAACAAGATTATGTGTGAACTTTCGGAATTGCACACGTTAAAATCTCGAATATAAATTTGCAAGTCGTAAAGCAAACAAAGAAAAAAACCCAAACAATACTGATTAATTTTTCATCGCACCTAACATTTTTTGCATGTTTCCTGAAAGCAGCGAGCCGAACATTTGTCCTCTGAATATTTATGCGCGAATGTGAATCTATCAAGGGAGTTTTTACTTTTAATATGAATGTATGCTGAGCACCCTTGACAAGTGTTTATATTTCTAGATAAATGTCTTTATTGTTGTTTTTCTAGATGTGGCTTTTATTTGAGATGTATCCATTTACGAAACTTGTTCATCACGCTGACACGTTTTATAATTAACGTAGCACGTGCACTTTACGAGAGAGAATCTCGACTTATTATTTAATTGACGTTTTATTAAGTTTTACTGCTTCACGTTCGTTACACTTTGTGTTCAGTCGAAAAAAAAACATCTTACATAATAATTATATTCAATGAGAAACCACCCACGATTTTTAAAGGGGAAATATTTGTTTAGCTGAAAATATAATTTCCTGGTGCTGCCTTTAAAAAATTCCGATATAATTTATATTTATTTTTATTTTGCAAGAAAACGGCGGAAATTAAATAGGTTAGTAGACATATCTTTGCTATAAAAGAATCATAAAAATTAATCGGTTTAAATTTTATTTCTTAAACTTATACGAAGCTTTTAGTGTTTTTCGAGATTGCACTAAATGGATGTATACATATTTTATATTCTGTCATCTCGAGCTCCTGTTTACATTTTATTACGGCTGAAATACTATTTTCCAGATTTTACTCAATTACGTTAGGGATAACGAAGGAATTTGGTAAATTTTTAAGAAGTCTTGAAGATCTGACATTTTTAACTAAATGGGTTTTACTTTAGAGTGTTTAAATTTTTCAAGCGTTTTGATATTTCTATTTTAAATCGTTAGAAAAGAATCATTTTGTATTTATCAGAAATTAAATAATGTCCAAAGAAACGTCGAAATAAAAATTTTTTGATCCACTTTAGTACTTCTAAATTAGTATATTGAAAAATATAGGTACAGGTTGTACCAACGAAAACTTGACTCCAAAAAAAGCAGATACAAAGGAGTTTTTCAAAATTTAAAAAAACCAGATCAAGTTTTATTTAAAAGGGGACGCATTTTCACATAAAATTTATACCCAAAAATTCTACCCCTTGGAGCCCAGCTTCAACCTCCTATTTTTTTTTGTTTCTTAAATGCCAATATCATGTTACCTTTGATTTGAGAATTGGCAACGATATCAACATTGTCAAAGCGTTTGAAAACGGTATATTCTTTTCAAGAAAGATTAGAAATTGTTAAAAAATATTATCATAATGATGACTGTGCTCAGGCTGCGGCAAGATTTGATGCTGGGCGCCAGGGTATGAATTTTATATGAAAATTCGTCCCCTTTCAAATAAAACCTGACGTGTATTTTTAAATTTTAAAAAACTTTTGTTTCTGCTCTTTTTGGGACAGGTCAAGTTTTCGTTAGTACACCTTGTATATATTTTAACAAAATTATAGGAAATCTTTTTGTTATAATTTTTATATTATTAATAATATTTCATAGATGGAAGCCGAGTACATATTAAAATACAAACTGTTTGGACGGTGGGTGCACTCAAAATTGTTTTGGAAGGAGTTGTGGTTGTTTTTCTGAAGTTGCTGAATTCTATAATAACATTTTTTACTTTATTAAAGACTACTCTGTGGGGAATTTGATGCCCTGGAATCCTATGGATGGTAGTAATATGATCTTTAATTTTAATTTTAAATTTGTTTAGAAAATAAATTAATTATGGAGAATCGTTCTTAAAGACGAATATTGAAGATGTAGACAATTATGTCTGTTTAGGACAAAGAATGGGTTTAAACAGAAACAACCAAGAAGAAGAGATAACTAAAAGAATCCCACTGTGATGGTAAGGATCTGGAGATTGGAAAGAAAGATTTAAAACTAAATTAGAAAAACAAGTCAAAAGCCAGTTGTTTAATCAAAACATATTACTGGCTCTCACCTACGCTTCTGAATCTTATTAACCAAACGTTGAATGAACCCCATTTTTATTTCAAAAAAATTCTAATTTTTCTTTATACAACATATTACCTAGTTTTTAAAAAAATTGGTAAGTAAAGTTTTTAAGATATACACGAAACTATGTTTTCTATATACACCTCTGTTCTATTGCATGTTAATTATGTACATTTTAATGACTAATAAATACCTTCAGAAATGGTAAATTTTTTTTTATGAAATAAATGGCACAGCTCAATATCATATTTAAAATCAAAAGTGCATTTGCCTTAAAAAGTGATTTTAGATAAATAAACTTTAGAACGTTTTTCGAATAGAAAATCTGGAAGTTAAGTTTTTGATTTGAAAGAGAGATGATTAATATAGACAAAGAACGTAAGAAGGTTTGACCTGAAAACTGCCTATTTTTCGGAAAAATTTGTGACCCCACTTATTTTGTTAAGAAGACCATGCTGATCATTTCTGTCCAAAAAAAAGTTAAAAAAAGTATTGGGAATACAGAGTTTTTCGACTTTAAAAATTGAGCTGCGCCTAAACGCTTGAAAAGTTTTTTAAGTGACTTTTTATGCAAATAAATTATGAATACGGCGACAAAAGGGTGAAAACAGTTGAAAAAAAATGAAATTTCAATTAAAATAATTACTTTTTTCGTAATTAAAGACAAATTATATATAATTTCCATTTTTCAGCTAGGGATAGTAGGCTGATTTTCCAACGCGTTTTTACAATGTTCCCATTATCCGATAAGAAAAATTCTTTCGCTACTCCACTTGATTTTTGATGCTCTTTCATAAAAACTTGGTCATTAATTTTGCCATTAACATTTGACTAATTGGGGCAGTTTTCAGGTCAAACCGGCTTTGGTTCTTTATTGAATGCGGGTTATGTGCACTTTCGAGCGAAAAATTTCCGAGCGAGGGAAGCAAATGAAGCGCAACGCGGAACGGCGCGCTTTATTTTCCCGAAATCGGATTGTGCCACTTTGAGCTCGAATGTGCACACTCGGTTTTAAGCATGATTTACAATAATTCATTTACTTTCTTATTGTTAAACGATTAACTTCATACTGTCAAATTTTTGTTAGCTGTGCGCGCGCAACTTCCGTTGCTTACTAAAATGTTACTCTGAACCCGTCAAAAGAAGTATAACTTTAAATTAATTAAAAATCACAGTTTTGTATGAAGGTTTGCTTCTTTGACATATTTTTATTTTATTATTGAATTCGTCTTTGCGACAGATAATATAAAGGTATAATCTCATGATAATTCAAATGTAATACGATGGGAATTTGCTCGAAGCAATAAAATACTAATATTGTTAATAATTCACACATATTCACGATCAATTATTACGAGTGCATGAAAATGTAATCAAAACGTAGCAATATGAGGCGAGTTCATAAATCATGTTTGCGTTTGATAGGCGAAATAATGAACAGATTAATAACACTGTTATAGCGTTACGTGTGTAGTTCATTTAAATCAAAAACTGTGTCACAAATTTAGACAAGATAAATATTAGGAGGATAGGGAAAGCGTCTGTGACTTCATTATCAAACTCCGTTATAATCTTCGTCATAAATTAACAAGCATTAAAATTATAGGGTTTTGCAAATATCTTATTTCATAAGTTAATTTAATGGCGTTCTATATTAAATAAACTATTTCGGTCACGATATCCGTCAAGTACTTCGAAATCAATTGAAAGGATATGAAATCTTTAGTGCGTTTTCAGAAAATAAGTGTAATCTCGCTACAATAGAGTGAACATTAGCATATACTGCATATGATGTGAACACGATTAATATGTCACGAACATATTATCAGAATGTTGATGGAATCTATTCATAACTTTCCGGTGTAGGCAAAATCTACTTACTAAATATACAATAAACTACTGCTATCGTGACAGTTCAATTTTTAAATCCATACAAAGCTGAAATCTCGCAGTATCTTAGCAAAAATTCAATCGAATAAAAATGTTAACTTTTACGGAGTTTCTCCGATTAATTCTTTTAGATCGAATAGAAAAGTTGCTTTTGTGATTAAGCAATCAATCCGAATCGTATATCGAAAAAGTATCTTAAGACTTTTGATAAGCTTTTTACGTTATATGGCCCAACGATGCCAGAATGCTAAATTAGTTAATCAATTCTAAACGAGTTGCCCGACATCGGCGAAACCACGTTTTATACAATTTTTATTCTTCGACATTAAAATCCTTTTCGAACACACATTTTAAACGACACTCAAAATTGTAATTATTTTCGGTTTGTTTAACACGACGTACTTATACGTCTACATTTATAGTATTGAAAATGTGGACCAAATAAAATTCCGCTCATTTAAAATTAACGATGCAAAAGTAAATGGGAGTATTTAAATTAAACCTACTGTCAACTCTTCATGTTCATTGCTGAAATTAAATTTCCAAATAGGATAAAAGTTTTATTTGGCTTGTATTGCACATACTATTCAACAGAATAATTTATCTGGTTTTAGTATTGGAAATACCAGTGCGCGCGTTTGTATTCGACCTAACTTTGGAAAAAAGTAAAATCGGTCACTCGTGATGAAAGAGTTTATATAAAATGGAGTCGTTGAAATCTTTTTTTCGATATTGAGTTTATTGAATAACCTTAATTACGTTTTGTATATTTGTAGAAGTTGGAGGGGTTTTATTTATTATTTAGTAAACGGTTCAAATAGGGTAAAAACATCGGTTTTGGACATCCACTTGTGGGGAGTTTGTACTTTCTTGCAATATATTTAAAATAAAATAAAATATTATTACTATAGTGTCAGAAAAGTATCGTTCAGTATCATGGAATCACCTGTGACGCGAGTGAGTACCAATTTAATAACCTTATTTATAAAAAAAAAATCAAAAACCGAAAAAATCAAAAAAATAATGCATTTTCTTGGTTAGGTAGCAAATTGGAACTATTGAAAGCTATATTGTATGTATATTCGTAGTATTATTGAAGATAATAAAGTCAAATTATTTTATGATTCATTATTTGTTTAATAACTAATATTTAATTACTTGTGTCAAAAACTGGTATATACCCAGTTCACAAATTGCTTACAGTGTTTAAAAATGGTGAAGTAGGTAATTTTAAGTAATGACTTTATTTTGCAAATAATTGAATTACAGAACATCTGATTTTTATCATTATCTGACTCCTTATAACTTTGTGGGCGGTATATAACAATTACTTTGTTAAGTTTATGCTATTTCGTTATAATTAAAAATTAATTAAAATAGCTAAAAACTTTAAATGTTCAAAACCTACGTTTTTGCCTTTTTTCTGCTAAAATAAACCAACACTTAGTTTTGTTTTTTTGCATTAAAATAGTACAACACGATCTCGTAGATCAATAAAAAAATTGTATATCAGTTATTTGTGAACTGATTGTTAACAATTGTAGATTCGAAATCTCCAGAGTTTTTAGCTTCCGATATGCTAACTGAACCATATGGGTGCTATTTGAAATTTTCGAGAACATTGTGGTTGAAGACTCGGATTTACGTATCATTTATTTGTGGAGATAACTCAAAAACTCTTTAGATTTGCAAAGCTTGTTTATTGAATCATAAGTTTAATCAAAAAACCATCATATGCAAAGTTAAACCATGGAGAAAAATGCTTTGACTGTCAACTTTGTGAATTTTTCAAAATCTTTATTTCTGGATGTATTGGGCCCGATACGTAAGAAACTGGCTCTAACCCAAAACGGCCAAAATCTAGAAAAACGCGTTTTTTTGACCAAAAAAGTTAAAAAAAAATACATTTTATTAAAATTTTTACAGGATGTTCTTATGGACGCCTAGTATCTACAGCTGGCACCAGTTTTCTATGCTACTTTTTCAAACCTAAAAGTCTTCGATGAAATTAAAAGAATGAAAGCCATAAGCGGTAGAAAATCCCCGAGGGGTGCCGCCAACTTTTGACCATGGACAGCAATAAACGATGATGGAAGAATATGAATGACGTAAAAATTACAATTCTATAGTGACGAAAACATGGTAAAAATCACTGACAGTTATTATGTAGTATATGAAACATGTAAAAGAACATTACATGATCATTTCTCTTGCACTGTGGTTGAAAAGATGTGACCACTAAGTGGTGCTAAATATGATATAGGATTAACAACTTTTCAATCCATGGTAAGGAGATAGTAAATGGGTTTTAACCATGGGTATCGTTAAAATAATGATACAAAGAGAATTTATATACAGTAGCAATAAGTGGAGCACGCATGCGCAGAACTGCTACTGCTATCACTGTCTGTATTAATGGATTTCAATGCGAAAACTTTGACCAACTATTTGACCATATTCCCGTCACTTTGTAATTTTTATTTTTAGGTTATTAATCTTCTGATATAGGCCTCTATCGCAATCCATAGTCAAAAGTTTGCACACTTTCAGGAGATCTTTATCGCTTATAGGTTTCGTCTTTTCGCAAAAAAAATTAAGGTGTAGCTTTCTTAGTTTTGAAGCAACCGTGAAAAACGATAAGATACATGCTGTGTTAATTTTTCGAGTAATTAATAACACTGGCACACAAAAATAAAAAAGTGTTTAGTACTTTTGACCAGACCCACCTAGGGTTATGTATTTAGATGTCCTGAATCCGAATTTGAGGTTGGTTTACCCAATATACCTCTAAAATTTTGAGCAAATTGCAAAAAACTGCAATTTTTAGCCAATTGAAACGGTTTCTTGCAATTTACTCAAAATATTAGGGGTGTACGGGCCAAACGAACTTTGGATTTAGATTCAGGGCATCGAAATACATAACCCTAGATGGGTCTGGTCAAAAGTACTGACCACTTTTTTTCTGTGCTTGTGATATTTTTGGCTATGTTCTACTACTTTTTTACTATTTTTTACGATTTTGGATAAATATATCAATGATCGAGATTAAGAGATTCTGAATTTGGATTCATCTCATCAAAATATACATATAACGAAGATTTGATGTAGTTTAATCAAATTTTCTTCATTTTCATAACTGCTATTTTTAGTGGTCTTTGCAATTTATTCAAAATTTTAGAGGTATATTGGATAAACCGACCTCAAATTCGGATTCAGGGCATCGAAATACATAACCCTAGGTAGGTCTGGTCAAAAGTACTGACCACTTTTTTATTTTTATGTGCCAGTGTAATTGAAGTTTTGATTTTATTTTCGCGACCAACATTATAAAAATCGTAGCTCAGTTATTCGTGAATAGATATTTAAAAACTTTACAGATTTGGAATTAATAATGTTTTTAACTAGTATATTTTATCAAATATTTATCTCACATCATAAATGATCGCTGAAATAGTCTTATAAAAATTTTACGAAAGAAATAAAATATGAAAAGGTCAGTGTATGTTCAAATATAAGTAACTACATTTTATATCCAGCATCAGACATAAAAAAGCAGTAAAACAAATATTTGTTAAAGTTTTATCAGTGCAACGTGTATATTGGGATTTTTATTTCACTAACTGTAGATGAACGGTGGGAATAGAGTTGTACACGTTCAAATATCAATAATATCTTGATCTGAAATCAGGATAAGATATATCAATACATCCATCGATTTGCAAAAACCGAGAAATTTCTTTGCTTTATATTTAGCCACGATAAAAATAGATATAAATTGTTATTCGTTTAAAAATAGAATACGTTTTTTTTCCATTAATTAATTTTTTAAATCGTTTTAAAAATTATTTGTATTAAGTTGTTTTGATGTTCTTTTCGGTGCGTTTGAGAAGAAAACAGAGTTTCCCTTTAAGATTTTTATTTACATTTTAAATGTGGTGTCCGTATGTTCTACTTTAAAACAGCGAGGAGAGATAATTTGATTTGCCAAATTTGCTCGAGCTCAATCATATTTGATTCTGGCGAATTCGAGGGATATTAAATAAGTTTTCTATACATATAATCTGAAACGATCTTAAAATAAATACAGTTACTCAAAGGGAAAATTATGGAAAGGGTATTTAACACATTTATTGATTAAAATTTTATTAATTATATTAGCAGTTTTTCGCTGATAATTTTAATTTTTTCATTGAAAAATTATGCAATCCTTGAACCATAACTAAAGTAGTTGCTATTAATTTTCAAAAATAAATTTAATATTCTTATAAAATTATTATTAAATAGGAATTGAGAATTTTGAAATAAAAAGACTAAGTATCTGTATACACTGACTAGTGGATGTCGACATTGATATAAGATTTCGGCTAGAATAAACCATTTGGATTTTATATTGAGTTGAAAAAACTGTAAATCGGATTAATCTTTAATTCTTCAAATTTTTAGTATTTAATAATTTTTAACGGGTTTTTATCGTGTTTAATCTGTAATGGACGAAAACGATTGACGATAAGGTTCTATGAAGGCCGCAATTAATACAGTGGAGCCTCGATAACTCGAACCTCGTTAAGTTAGCATTTTTTTTAAATTCGAACTATTAAAGTTCCACTGCACGTGATGCGAAAAACATACATTTCTTAATGTATACATATTCACTAGCCAGTGTATACCCTGACTGAAATGTGCGCTTTAACTGTAACAATTACATAACGTCACTATACGTCCCATTTTGAACGGAACTATCCTATATTTAGGTCATCTGGCCCGTTGTTTCCAATTAAAGTTTAGGGACGCCTAAACGCCCCATTTTAAACTAAATTTCAATTACGACAGCCAGTATTAAGAAATTCTACCAGTCACGCTATTCTTGTCTTCCTAATTAAATACAAATTAACTGCAGGGTCGATTCTTTAATGAAGAAAATTATTAAATATAAGCGTAGTCCCATAGTTGCTGCTGTACTATAAGTTAGAATTAAATATTTTTAAAAGGTAAATTAATTATTGTGAAGCGTACTTAAAACCGAGTGTGCACATTTGAGTTCGAAGTGGCACATTCCGGTCTCGGAAAAATATAAAGCGCGCCGCACCGCATCGCGTTTATTTGCTTCCCTCGCTCAAAAATGTTCCACTTTTCGCTCGAATATGTTACATCCTCGTGTTAATTGGATTTGTCTATATTAAAATTCTTACTTTCAAATTGAAAAAAAATCATTTTTATTCGATTTGAAAAGGGCAAACTTGTTGGTTATTATAGACTTATTTCCAGTTTTTAATCGCAAAAGAGGAATGTTGGTATTAAAAAAAATAATAGTAAAAAAAAAATAGTAAACAATTGAGCTGTTGATCAATTTTTTTTTAATTTAGAATTTTTAAATATCTTTTTATTTAATTTTGTAAAATGAAAACACTTTAATTAAAGATTTGGATAATTTTGCAGATTCTTGGCAGCTTTTCGTTTCCATGTATTGTTCTTCCTTTACCTATTGTTGTAAAGAGCACATAACATACATATATTCTGTTTACATTATGAGGTTTATCTCTTAGTTTATTGTTTATTTTCTGCTAATTTGTATATTAATTAGTTGGTTACGATCTTGCATAATTATCTTTAACAAAATTCAGCTTTCGTACCGCATTGGTGTATTTTACGGAAACATTTTTAAAACAAAGAACCTGGATTAATTTTTTAATTACCTTAATGTACAACAGACTCGAGCTAATTAATTCATTAAGGTACCCACGATTTATTTTCTTTAACTCAATTATGCGAGGGAATATTTTTATTGCGTAGGCAATCGACGATTTCGCTTTGATTAAGATTTAATCAAAATTTATATTCTTTTGTACCTGTACAATGTCGCCAAATTCTCCCCCGGTTGCTGTAAATGTTAAATGGCAGAGGTACGGAATCTTCGGTTCTCTTGGTCGATGCAATTCGAGATCGTACGTTTGTCCCACTTCTCCGTGATACGTTCGGTTGCATGCTGAAAAAAAAATTAATTAAAACATTTTATTCTAATATTCTGTGTTGAAAAAAATAATTATATAGCGTGAACAATTAAAATGTAAAATAATATTATTTTGGAAGGTTTTATTATTAAAAAAATACAAGCAAAATCGATTAGGAGTAAGTTTTACGCTCATTACAAAGTTCATATTTGGAAATGAGAGAAACGTACTTTTTTTTAAAGTATCAAATTTTTTTGTACTTTTTAACGATGCTGAAATATTAGGCGAATAGTAATTAAATATTACAAACCATATTTAATTTAGAAAAAAATCTGCGTTAGAGATTTAATTGTTTTAACTTTATTAAATCCTCCATCTGTCTCAAAGTACTTGGCACATTTGATTTTGTTTTTGAGCGTGTTATGATCAACTACCACTAAAAAGTGGGACGTCCGTCCAAATAGTATAATTTAACTACTCTAATTCTTTAAAATAGACTGACTGCAAATTTTGCGAATAAATGAATATTTTTTGAATATAACCGCCAAAGTTGTATTTTATCATTATTATTGTGCAAAATTGGCGAACCATATCGTGCAAAAACGAGAATTAATCAACTATTTCCAAAAATTTATATATGAACAAAGAGTAATTAAGACCAAGAAACCTCTTGCCAAGGAGTATTAAATGCAAATCGTAATCTATGTATTTTATTGGCCAAATTTTGTATTACATACATACAGGATGTACTAACGAAAACTTTCTAAAATGTAACACGTATTTTGGGACAAAATTTAAAGATTAAATGTACCAAATATTTTGGGGCAAGAGAGTATTTTATACAGGGTGATTTTTAAGGTTGGCGTCATTTTTAATTTGGCGTCATACTAATTTATTGTTATGTTGGTAGTATTGCATGAGATTTTTGGACAGGAGTTGGCAGCGACGTCTCGAAGAGAAATAGTCAATGCTATATTAACTTGTTTTATTTCACTTACTGTATTGTACAAAATATAATAAACAGTAAAATTAAAAACAAGACTAAACACAAAAACAAATGAAACTACGGAAATAAAAACAACAAAACGCAAAATTCTTTAGAAAAATTTACGAGTTGACTTGACATTTGACAACGAAAATTACCAGATTCTTGCAATTAAACCACATTCAAACTATAAAATACACCAAATAAAATACACCAAAAAGTCTGGCGCCAAATTCAAAACGTTCTCAATCTTAAAAAAGCACCTTCTATGTGACTGGTAATAAAACACCAATTAATTATTAAAGTTTACAAATTTGACACATAATGTCACATAATTATCGCATTATTACAGAAATAACAAAACAGATAACAATCTAAACCGATATTATTTTAATTCCAATTTATTTACTTTTATACTGCGATTGAATCGATACACAAGCAAAACGTTGTAACAACATTGTTCGTATCTCCATTTCAAGCTAATCTAAATATTCGAACAAAATGAGACCGTTAGTACAAATTTATGGGTACATAAAAGGTGATTAAACAGGTGATAAATAATTCGGTCAATCAAAGGTGCATCAAAACAGTATTTGCAGGACCTCAGGGTTCATGTTGTTTGTCTGCCGGCTAATTGATGGGAAATAAATACTATCAGGAGGAACTTTAATTTGTATTTCACACGATTTTATATTGGAACGAAGGTAAAACAAATCGAAGCTTCGGTCCATTCCATTAGATGCGATTTTATTTCAATTCCTACCTCGATTTTTAATTTCTCTTTGGGAAGTTTTATAGAACTTTTTTTATAAGTTTTCAGAAATGGAATTACATTCGGTACAGCGTCGCTAAACGCAATTCTCTAATTTATTTTATTTAAAAATGCTGCTTTCGCAGATAACATTATTCGGTTGAGTAATTTTAGTGCTTCCAACCATAATTCCACATCTTCACAACACGTTTGTAGTTATTAAATTCTAATTTTGACTGTAAACTTATGCAAGCGGGACAAACAGAACGACGTTTTTTTTTATTTTTATATAATTTGAGACCTTTCAAAAATTATAAATTATTTTTTAAAAAAAGGGAAAAAGTAGATTTAATGGGGCATAGGTCTAATTTAAACGTCTAACACTTTCTACAAATACTAAAAAGATATTGCCTATTGTTATAAACTTTTTAAATTTTATATTAAATGTAATAGGAAGATTTTACATTTCAAAAGAAATATCAAAAATGGATTACTCAAAATATTTTCTATCGCTAGCTACACATTTGCTTCCTCTTTATGGCAATTTATGAATGCTGTTCTAAAAAAACGTTTATTTTGGGACAAACCATGAATCGATCTAATTTTTCACTTCTTTGAAATTGATTGTCTTCCTCAGCTAATCCATGAGCCTTGAATTGAAACAGGTAGTAATCGGAAGGGGCAAAATCTGGTGAATAAAGCAGGTGAGATTGAACATCCCAGTTAAACGATTTTAATTTGTCTTGCAGGATTTTTGTTTTGCATGGTGAAGGATTGTCATGTAGCAAAATCACTTTTCCATGTCATCTGGACCATTCCAGACGGGTTTAAATTGGTTGTCAAATTTGTTGTCGGTAATGTTCACCATTAACCGTTTCGCCAGTGGTTAACAATTCATGGTACACAATCCCATTCTGATCCTACCAAAGCATTGTTTTTTTTGCAGAAGCGATTGGGTTTTGCCCTTGATATCTTTGCATCCCCAACTGAAACCCATGGTTTTTGCATAAAGGATTTTCCAAATAGATCCACTTTTCATTACCATTAACAATTTGATGCAAATAACCTTTTTGCCGATTCAACAAAAGTGATGATCTTTCGGTTTACATTTGTCGTTCCGCCAATTCATGCGGCACCCATTGTCTTTACTGAATTTTTCCCATTACTTTTAAGTTATTGGAAATACTTTATTGTAGAACATTTAACATACTAGAAGTTGCTTTTGAGTATAACTTAGCTCTTCATCCAGCAATACTTGCAATTCGGTGTCGTCAAATTTATTTGCTTGTCCTGGATGCCCTTTGTCGTTTACTTCGAAATCGCCACTTTTAAAACGTTATAACGAGCATTCACAAGTTTTTTGAGTTGGCGCATATTCACCATAACTTTTCTGAAGTATACGGTAAGCTTCAGCAGCAGTTTTTTTTTAAATAGAGAATGAAAACTTTTCGCAAATGTTAGTTTTTTGGAACAAATCTAGCATATTTAAGCTCAAAAATGCCTATAATTTTAAACCCATAACTTTAAAATGAAGAGGTTAGGGTTAGCGTCCGACCGAAGGTCAGCTTTTGGCCGAAGCTGAAGGTTTAACTTTAGTAAAAAATTCTATAATACTGGATAAAAACGATTCTTGCAACAGCTCGGCAAAAAATTATAACAGACGTACGTACGTTTAACTGTCCGCCTATTCCCGATA
Organism: Sinopyrophorus schimmeli; assembly: GCA_036325965.1. Classification (NCBI taxonomy): domain Eukaryota; kingdom Metazoa; phylum Arthropoda; class Insecta; order Coleoptera; family Elateridae; genus Sinopyrophorus; species Sinopyrophorus schimmeli. The sequence goes on from JARFIZ010000139.1 coordinate 276,685, forward strand.
CACCAGACATGCAAAGTACTGTATTCTTTTGATACCAGAAATTACATCTGTTGCATAGTGAAATGAAATATTTAGGTTAGGGTTTTCTACACTGTTATTGCTATAAGTCCGTTTATTTGCTACAGACTATAAATGTCAAATTACATATACAACAATATATGGGACATTCCATCTGTTGAAAGAAATCGACACTTTCAAGCGGTACACCCAGTATTACGAGACAGAATTATGCAAAAAATTCATCTAATTGTAGCGTAACTGCACAAATTGAATTAGAAATGCTTAATTAAACAATATTCGGCTGTATAAACTAAAGCATCGGGTAATTAATGCCTACTTTGATTTTCTGCAGATTTTCAATTTGATGGAGCTAAATCAAAACAACCCTCATATCGTAAGTGCTGACAAAACTAAAACGCACAGAGTTCAAAATACTGCTGAATCTTCAGGTTTCAATTTTGAATACATTAAGCCCACATAAGAGAGTGTTTCCTATAAATTTTTGCTATGCCAGAATTATAGAAAACGGCCTCAAAAATAACAGTCAGCTTAGTAAATTATTCATAAATCTGAAGTTCGATAAAGTAGGTCGAGTTTAACAAATCCCATAAATCATACACTATATTGGTCTTCTCCACGTAAATAATAAATCTGAACCGTTTTGTCAACAATGCATGTGGTTACACCTTTGTTATGAAATTGTAAAGATTGCAATAATTAATGAAATACACCTGCAACGCAGTATAATTTGCGTGTTTATTTGGAATCCTAAAACACACTCACACACCTTCATTCAAAATCCGAGCACTAAATAACAGCTAATATTTTTGCTTTAAAAAATTTATTTTCTTACGTTTCGTAACATGTTTTTTTTAGATCGCTTTTTATTATTCACGAAAAAATCACTGGAATTTCTTCAGACATACTTGCAAAAGGCAACTAAAAATCAAAAATCGTGGAATGAATACATCCTTCTCCCAACTATATTTTGGAGTTCACTTCCTATCTCTTGAGATTACTGATGCAACAAAAATACACGTTATAAAAGTAACTTTAGCACTTAAAAAGTTTTTAGCGGATTTCAAGTCCTCACTCAACTTTCGAAAGATTCTTACATTTACCACACATACCACGCTTGAACTTTTAATGACGACGAAACGATTTTTCCAAATTTTACAGCTTTTAACTTTTGGAGTACACTGTATTTATAATTTAATTGGTAAGAAATCAACCGGTTTAGAGCTGAAAGTGGAGAATATTTTTAAATTAAGGAATATCGTTCGTTTGGTCAAAGTAAGCTTTATAAAAAGTTGGAAGTTTCGTTTTAGTTTCAAACAATGATTTATGACCATTCGGAGTAACTCGAAAAAATAAAATCTTCGGAGACCAAACATAAGAATTCTAAACATAAATTGTGAACTCGAGCACGTTCACAAATTGAAATTCAGCGCGAACAAAAATACCTAGGGATAAGCCAGGTCTAAATCGAAGCACTTTTTGTTCACAGAAATGATCGCTCCTGCGGATCGAGTAATAATTAAAGAGGGTGCCTTAATCTGTCGGGTGCTGGCCTGAAAACATTTGTTCTCTCTTCATCCAAGAGCTTTGTGAAATCCATTCATAGAGAAAATTCTCCACTGAGGTGGAAAGCTAATGTCGCTGTCCTTTTGATGCGGTTACAGATTACATTGCAGAAAGAACGCGGAAAAGACATATTTCAAAAAATGTATTTAAGAGCAAAAACATTGGCTTCTTTAAAAATCTGTTTCTATCTAGATTTTTCCAAGCGAAAATAGCACGTTACTATACTTTTAATTTGTTATTGGTATCATTTATGCTAAAATAAATATATGATTAGTTATTGGGTACTTGGACAATCAAATAAATAGACATTAAATTTTCAACACCTGCAATGATTCGCCGTTTATTTTTCGACTTCTTCGAACAATTTGTAAACAATATGTAATCCATTAAATTAGGTTACTGTATGATTACAAAGTGGACATAAGATAATCTCAGAATTACAAAAATACTTCAGAAAATATCGTTAAAGGCAAAATTTTGCAAAAAGTTTGATAGATTAGCCAAAAAGTGGAAAAAACCTTGAATAACTTTTGAAAGAGTAGGATTATCGAAAATTTAAAAAGGGCCTTTTTTGTAGAGCGTCAAATTCCCTATTAGAATATGTTATGGTCTTAGCTGTCCAATGAGCCGTTCGAGAGTCATATAAATTCCAAATTAAAAAAATTAAATTCCCATGTTATTTAAATGAGAAATAGAAATTCGCGATGCGTGACTTTTCAATATCAATATTAAGGACTCTGCTTTTTACAGGCGTCTTTTTACACCTTGCCGGAAGTTTTCAAATACGGATTTTGAAAAAACAATAGTCGATTTTTTTGAATCAACCTAGTATACATAGTAGTTTTTTTATAAATTATTCGTATGTATGTTAAAATTATTAATTATTTTTACTTACAGTATGTAAATTAAATTGAATATGTTATTCTTTTTTTATCTATTGAACCGTCTATAAACCACATTATATTAACTACTTTTTTCCTGTACTTTGACATTTAAAATTATTAAATATTTGTTCAGTAAAAATATTAAAGGAAAAGTGTTGCGCCTATACATGAATTAAAAATTCGGGTTACCAATATAGAACTAATTTCTCAATTTAATGTAAAACGTTTAATTTAAAACTTTTTTTATTAAAGTTTACTTATAAATGATTTGGTTTTGTATTAAAATGTAGGTATAAATTTATGTTAATTTGACCTTATGGCCAATAGGAAAATTATTTATGTCTGACAATTATTTTGCGATTTAAATAAACAGTAGTGCATTTTTTTTGTAAATAGAATCAACACAATATGCAATTTTTAGATATTTTTTTATTTGTTGCAGTAAATTGAAAACATTTCTAAAAATCAAAAATATTCACTTCTGTAACTGTTATTTTCTAATTCCGCGTACTAAAAGCAAAAAGAAATACGGACAAATGATTTAATAGATCTTTTTTTTTACAAGTTAGCAATTATTTTTATTAAAGACTCGGAGTTTCTATACTTCATCGATTTGTTGTATTAAAAACTTCATTAAAAGTTGGCAGCGACAAACTAATCATATACTCTCATTTACAGCAGTGCTCTAATTAAAAGTAGTTGGTAGCCATCCAAAGTTGACGATTGGTAACAGTTGGTTAAAAATGATCAGTGGCAGTACAAATGGGAATATGTTTACTAGTTACTTCCAGGCAACCAACTTAAAATAGATATAATAATTCTTGGGGATTTTTATAAAATCTGTTGCCAACTTTTTTGATCTCTCGATTTTTTTTTTCCTATTTGAAAATAACTATCTAGAAACAGAAATTACGCTTCTTTAGAGTAGTGCGGTTTTATTAGGCATTAACTTATATTTTTATTTGAAATATCTTAATTTTTGCTTATCCAAACTTTCATTGGTCCACGTTAGCTCGCTAGAATAATCTAAGCTCTACTTTAATAGATTTATAATAATCCATTAGGAATTTTAAAGAGTTTATGCGAGGTTTTTCTTTTTAATATACATATTTCAAGATTTATTCTTCTGTATTGAGGATCATATGTGAATATTTATCGAGTATTGGTGTAATAAATTGTGTCTTCGCGTGGAATAAGAATGCGCTAAAGAGATATAAGTTTAATATAAAAGAATATGAAGGCGAAAGAAAAATGATAGCGTCCGGAAGTAAATTTTAACCGTTCAAAGCTTAGTATCTCTGTGAAAACGTAAAGATTACAAAGAGCTTAGTAATTTTCCATGTTTCACATCGAGCTTCAAAGTGGCAACCATTTTTTTTTAAAATCGACATGATAATGCCAGTCGAAAAAAGAAAGCTCCAAACTGCGTACAAGTTGCATATCAAATTTGCATACTCAAAGAAGTAAATTGCGTGCTGCGTCTTTGAATTAAACCTTTAAGTACTAAGTAGTAAAACGGCGTACCACTATTTTTATCTCGGTTACTAATTACAAGCGTTTTCCCGTTGGAATTTCCCCAGGGCCTCAATTAAGACAAGCTTCGTTCACTTAGAACTCTTTAGAACGACGTACCTGCTACTAAATTGATAGCATTGTGTTAGAAACGACGCTTTTCCTAAATTCGGATGGCACAGGTTTATCACAACCTCCGATCTTCTATTGGCAGACCCGAAAAACTATTCTCGCCTTGAAAAAAGATCAATAAAAAATGTCTTCTTTTTAGTAGCAATTCTATAAAAGATATATCTTCTCTACGAACGCGTCTCTAAACGTATGGGGATAACAATCTAGATAATTGGATTGAAAAGTTACAAAAATTGCCAATTCTTTATTTTATGATCGATATAAATTGACCGAAAATCAATAAGTAGGTGCGCAAAAGTTTTCTATAGAGAAAATGTATTGATTTGAATACTGCATGGTTTTTGAAGTGAAGCTTCTTTGCTGAGAGGGCTACAATTTTCGATTGTTACGAAAATTCCGTTCCCATGAGGGGAATAGCTAGGTACGTGGTGAGGGAACCGGGAGAGGAGGAGAGTGCGTCAGCGGCGACGGCACTCTAACTACTGGTCGAACATAAGGAGGGGGAAGATAGGTACGTAGCGTAGTATGCTTTGCAAATGTGTTGGTGGAATTTATGAATCTAAATATACATAATATTTAACAGAGACGGATTTCAAAGCGCTTAAAAACAGAATTATTGATAATAATGAAAGAATGAGGCAGCGACTTCAACATGAATATGTATTAATTTTTTTTCTGGGTGTTACTATCGTTTGCAATCTTGCTACGTATTAGGCCTTAATCTCGAAATAGTGCAACATAAAAAATTACTTATTAGAAAGTTTTAAAACTTATTATTTAAAAACTATCTTTTGAATAAATGCATTGATTTTAATGGAATTTTTATGGTATGCTAAAATCAGAAAAAATGAATAAAATGATAAAAAAATTAATACAATATATTTTTTTATTTTTTAAATTACTTTAGATGTTTATCAAACAATTTTGAATCGAAGTTGTTGAATAAAATACAGTAATAATTTTTTACTTTGCCTAATGTTTTTTGTCAAATTAAAGAACGAATTTTTTGTAAAATGTATTTGAAAACATTAACTTTGAATTGTTTTTTCATTTGAACTCATAACCGAATCCTTATTATTCTTAATTATTATCTCTGGTTCAAGAAAAACATACTAAAAATGTATTTATATTTAAACCTAATAAACAAGAAGTTTCACTTCTGTTGCGCGTGTAGTCTACGCACACACTTTTTTCTTAATCTTTTTCTCAATTTTAATTTTTCTACGTGGTCGATTAATACGATTTTTAAAATTATGTAGGTAATTAGGTTCTGTTTAATATAATTTTGGAGTTAAATATTTATCTGACAATAAGTATCCATTTGAAAAAAGCAATCGTTCATGAAATATTAAATAATTTCGAATGAAAAGAATATTGAACGACAAAATAAATTAAACTTTTATATTATACATTGTGTGAAGATGAACACTTGGTAAAAATTAGGTTGCTTATTATTTATTCAATAGCTATAAATACATTTTTGAAATTTCTTCTGCAATAATTTATATTAGTTCTTTTTTACTATCTTTCATGTTTTTAAAGCATATATTTTTAACAAATTTCAAGTATTGTAAAGTCTATAAGGCATTCGCGGAAAATTTGTATGTAATTTATTCAATAGCGAACCCTATCAAAGAAAGCAACTCCAAAGTTTTGGTGTAGTAATTAAATGAAACTCGTTATTTAATTAGGAAGATAATTGATATCCTTCTTTTACAATTCATTGTAAAAGTACAAGTTAAAGGAATCTTTCCAGAATAAATTTGATCCAATCTTTATTTCAGTTCTTACTTCAAAATAATCTACAATTCAGAAAACGAATGTAAATTACATTTAAAATTATTTACAAGGTTTTTAATAAGTTTATCCTCAAAAATCTGAAAATGGTTTAAAATCTAATTACATCCTTTTAATTATTTATTAGTAGGAATTATATGTTTCTCGTTCTCTTATAAAATCTAAAATTTCAAACAATCAAATTAGATATTTCGTAAACAACTAACGAAGTTTCTTAATTACTGATAATCTTCTTCTTAGAATATTCGCTTATATAAGGCAGGCAGTTATTTTGAAGGTACAGTAGGTACTGCTTAATAAAATCCCTTTGGGACTAGCAGTTTTGAGTGTAATATTCGGCGATTGCATTAATCGGCAATAAAAAAAATTAATCTTCTTACAGTACTATCTCAAAATATTATGCCCTCAGAATCTCACGAATTTTAACATTTTTATGATTTACGCTCAACCTTAAACTCTAATAAAATTATTTCTGACTATCTGAAGCTTTTTATTGCTGCCTAAGTCTGCAGGGTGCGTAACTGTGTATCCGTGTGACAAGTAGTGGAAGGTGGCCTAAAGCGGGTAGTAGCCCAAAGCGGGTAACGGGCCGTATATGGATATGTTATACATTAGCGGGAATTTATATGTGTATTTACACTGCCAGTACCCTGCCTAATTGATGTCATACTACTTTTGACACCTAAGTTGCTTAATAACGCTACAAAATTAAAAGACAAAAAATTTAATAATTTTGTAAAATGTTTGAAATTAATTTAACTTCAATTGCTACAAAACCCTTAACAGCCCATTTTTTTATAGTTGGGTTTTTTTTTACAATAAACTAGTTTTATTATTTGACTAAATATTTTAATATCTATCCATTATTTTTTACGTTAATGTATCAAAACCAAGAAATGTGTGTTAGGGCAAAGCGGGTAGGTACCCTCTTTGCTTGTACCAGAACTCGTAATTTTATGATAATTGATAGGAACTAGTTGATAGGAATAAATTGGTATTAAAAATAAGTGATTTAAAGCGTTGAAGCAATTAAGATTGAAAAACAATGTTAAACCGAAGTGATATTAAGATTGGAACAAATTACAAGTCTGAATTAGCAGTATAATATTAAACTGCTTAATAACTTAATACTAATGTTACTGTCAAGAACATGTCAGGTGTAGATAATTATTTTCAAATGTTTTGATTAATCTGATTGGTTTATGGTAGCCTACCTGCTTTAGGCCCCCCTGTCGGGCAAAGCGGGTAATTTCTGAAATTTTATATATTTGAGTTTTTTTCTACAATTAAAGCAGAAATATAATTATTTTTTTTTTATAAAATGAAAGTTTAATAATTATATTGCATAAATGTAAAAAAGAAACACTTTTTCTTTAGCCGAAGTGGTTCATATTGATCCATGAACCTTAACCTACCCGCTTTAGGCCACCTTCTCCTATTTACTTGAAATGCAATTCAAATAATTCATATTAAATAACAATGAATTAAACCTAATAATGAAAAATATAAGTGACTTTCAAGAATGAAAACTATTAAAATTATCCATTTTGCCGTACAAGATATTTTTAGTTAATTTTACGTAAAAAAATTATTTATTTCTAGAAGTACTAACAATTTTATGCATATTCCGGATTCTTTGTTTTTGATTTACACGGTTTCTAATACAAACAATTATGATTTCGATTTACAAAGACCAAGGTACAACATGTTCTCCTACCTTAGGTCGATGCCAAGATTAGCTTTTATAAGGCGGGCGCAATAACATGTAGTTTGGAAAGCACTGTTTTAAGCGATTGATTCTATTATAATAGCTAGTGAACACAATAACCGGCCATCGCTCTAATTGCATTTTTTGTCGAAGTTGTTTCAGTATGCAAATGAATTTTAACACGCCGTTAAATTTAATTTCTTGGGCTTTGTTGTAAACTAAACGTGTGTAGTTCATATAATAATAAGTTTTTAAATGGATATAAAAGTTTACTGCAGAAATTAAAACGTTTATTGCTCCCTTTTTGTATATGTTGTGCGACACACTTGTTTTGAGTTGGAATAATTAAAACGTGCTCGTTTTTCTAGATTAACAGAACTTGTGTAAATAGAGTAGCGTCAAGCATCATTGACTAAGCTCGGCAGCTTTTAGAGGATCGTTTAAAATTATAAACGAGACGAAATTAAAAAATAATAACAATAGCAGGGACTTATACATTTCATTAAATAAATAATAACTAAGCTACTAAAGATGTTAAGGCACGTAGTCGCATAAAAATTTTTAAATTGCCGAAATGCGATGTAAATAAATTTCGGAATAAAACATGAAATGTAGGCCCAACAGATATGTCCAAACATCTCTATATTTGAAAATCCGCCGAATATATATGTTAAGATCTGGGAAAGCTGAGTACATAATTCTCAACTTTCTAACTTTACTTATGACATTTCCCAAAAGTTATGATACTGTTTCCGAGGCCATTCATTTTAAGTTTTCCCTCAGCTTTATTTTGTTGCTCGGCGCACACACACACACACATACATTACTTTTTGAGTAGTTTTATTAGTTTTACATGCTCTTTATTCGCTGTTCATTTCTAAATGTAATTAAAACGTATTTATGCTAACTAAACTGCAGCTGAAATGGTAAGTTAAGTCTTTTTTGCGCGTCTCCACTTACATTTTCAGTTTTTATATTAACTCTGTAAATATGGTTCTTATAATTGGATTCAAGAACAAATAAAACTGCTATTTTTAATTTAAATTTTAAACGAAGATTTTGCTTTAACTATTCTTAAAACCACATTTCATAATTTTAAAATGCAAATTTTGGAAGAAAGTATGTGTTTCGTATGCAATTCCACATTTTGAAACGAATATTTAACGCGCGCAATGCACTTATAAAGGATCATCAAACAAGGGCTTTTAGACTTTAGATTTTAAAAAAGACACACCATGATAGAATTCAATCAGTATTTTTTTATTTTAATTATTAAACAATTACATTTTTATTTAAAAATTATTTGATTCAAATGGCCAACTCGATTCTCGAACACCAATTTTTAGTCACAGTTCCACATAAATCAGCGCTTTTTGACCAATAACACAAGTAATACGAGGCTTGCTATTTATATTTCTGACCTTGGCAACACTGAATGATTTAGGCGCCATTTGGCGTTTCTATTAGAAAGTTTGACTCTTTTCACCATTATTTTCATAATAACATTTTATTATTTGAACGCGATTTGTGTTGTTTACTGTAAACTAAATCAATATCTCGATGAAAAAATTGAATTAACTCGTGAACATTTTCGTACGATTATTTTTCATAATTTTTGACGTGGATTATCACAAGACGGTATCGATGAACTTAATTCTCTATATGCCGAAGAAAAACCATCCCTCAGCACTTTAAATGCTGCTATAACAAATTAAATCGTGGCAGACATTCGTTCCAAGACGATTTCGGTGAAGGTCGTCCAAAATCGGTTGTTGTGTCAAAAAACATCGATGCTGTGCGCGAACTGATAAAGCAAGATCGTCATGTGACATACCATGAGATTTAGGCATCTACACAGATGACAAAGGAATATTTGGCCGGTAAAACATGGAATTGATAGCCCACCCGCTATACATCCCTAATTTGACACCAAATGACTTTTTGTTATTCTCGTACATCAAAAACAAATTACGTGGTCAACGATTTTTCACACCCGAAGAAGCGGTTGATGCATTCAAAACGCACGTTTTGGAGTTAACTCAATCGGAGTGAAAAAAATGCTTCGAAAATTCAATTGTAAATCTTTCCATGATAATTTGCCAAATCTTACAGAAGATAAATGTCAATTTTAAATAAAACAAGATTGTGGCTATGACATTAGAAAGTTAGGAAGCACCATTTTGATAGCCCTTTAGTAGTGCTTCAATGTTTTGCTTGTCTTTTGATGCATTCTTTTGACGCATTCATCGAATACGTATTTCAAATGCTAATTGTGACCATTGATTAAATTCCACAATGCCACCAAATCTGCAATTTTTTCCTTGGCGCTGAACTTTCAAGATTGCTTTTTATATCTTTTTAAACTAACATACTCAAATACTAATTACAGAACCTTGGAAATATTTCGATTTTAATAAATAAAGAAAAGAGAAGAAAATTGAAGTGACTTGCCGTAATAACTTCGCATTTCCTACGTTTTCTCTATTTTATATGACTTGCGAGAAAAATAAACCGTACAAAGTTTCGCTCAAGTTTTATTTCCGTTCTAAAATATAAAGCTTTAAAATTCATACCTGCACTTTTTTATGTTTCTCAACTTCAGAAAGTTACGTGCTTTCCAGTTAGGTTAAATTCAAAGAACTTGTATGTTGATGAAATTTCAAACTGTTTCCGAAGAACAATCGTGTTCCTATATCTTTCGATAATACGGAATCGAAAATGTAGCAGATACTTGGTGAAATGTTTTATCGGTAAAGGCTTTTCCTACAGTTCTTGTGTTCTTTAAAATTTTATAAGGCATTCTTGAAAGATCGTTTTTAAATTTGTTCCAAAGAGGTTGTCATTTTTTAAATATTAATGTGTTGATGTCTTCGATTTGCAACTATTATTAATCAGAGATTTTTTGTATATTTAAAATAAGTAGAAATTGAGTAAATGATTCGATTTTAAAATCGTTAAAGTTGTGTTTTGTCTAAAACAGTCTAACAAAATTACTTTTTGAAGCGATATGCAGTACCTACTTCTTTTTTAATTTGAACACACTATAGTTTGGAAGTTCAGTATTTTAGACACCAGATCTTTTAACTCTTGACTCAGACAAACCTCGTTAACCCGGACATTGTCGTGTGTAACTTTTCAAAAAATACAAGCTTTGGAGAGGTAAGACGGGTGAGTTGAGTAGGAGGCATACATGTAACTAGATAATAAAAATAATGTCTAAAAGAAAACATTTTTTTATTTCATAAAAAATCCAAAAAATAGAAATTAATTGAATCTTTGCAAAATATTCGTGCATTCGCTGAAATATAAAATTGTTGATATGGGGCTGATAAGGGGGTGCAATTGCAACCTCTTGAAGTGAAAGAAAATACCCAAAAATATTTATTATAAAAGTCACTGTGTGAATAAAAACTTAAGTCGTCTAGGGTTTTGTCCAAATTTGTTAAACACCTTGTCATTGAATTAAGTGGCGCCCTCTACTCTTTTCTTTTAAGTACTCAACATGCATCTCCCTGAAGGCAATCCTGCCGGCGCCCATGGAATTAAATATAAATTACGGATTACACATATTTTTTTTTGTGATATTTGTTTGTTGAAGTTAAACTTCTTTTGTTGTGTTGATAGTAAAATTTTGGCAGGCCACGGAAGTTGCGCGCGGACAACTAATGAAAATTTTACAGTTGAAGCACAGAATAGCTAACAACCAGAACGGCAAGTTGTAGGATTTAGCTCAGCCCGCGCATTCTAACTGCGCATCGATATCGGCCATATTGAAAAGATAGAAACATTTGTTTTGATTCTAACACGTGTGTTTTTATTTATTTGCGGTGAACTGCAAAATATTTGTGGGCGATATCTGGCTAGTGTTGCTATCTTAAAATAATATATGAACGATTCATTCAAAAACTACCTCTTAAATAATAATGGCTTTTTCAAAACCTGGCTCTTTCATGCCATTTTCCCTCTACAAATCACACTAAATACAGTTTCTTCTATAAAATAAAAATGGTTTTTTTAAATGTTAAGTGGCAGCAGCAAAAGTTTTAAAAATATGAAGTACGTTCCTGAGTTTCGCCTACTTTGTTACTAAACCGTCTCTGCTTTTCGCCTTTCAATATGGCCGTCGAGTGTCTGACTGAGATCAAACGCGCCGACAAGGAGTTGCCATTCTGGTTGTTAGCTATTCTGTGGTTGAAGTTAGCCGTCTAAAAAAGTAAATTAATTTTTGTGAATCACGCTTAAAACTGTGTGCACATTCGAGCGAAAAGTGGCATTTTCCCGAGATCGGAATGTGCGACTTTGAGCTCGAATGTGCACACTCGGTTTTAAGCATGGTTCACAAAAATTACTTGACTTTCTTAAACGACTAAATTTAACTGTCGAATTTTCGTTAGCTGTGTATAAAGGAAAAAATTAAAGGGTCAAAAAAATTCCGAAATTTTTTGGTGATTTTAGACAGGCTGTATTTCAGTGAAAAATGGTCGTATCTGAAATTTCAAACAAACATTTTAAAGCTCCAAGATTCTCGTTTTCAGATTTTTAGTCAAGCATTTAGTCAAGCACCGTTATCACGCAATCTTAAGCAATAGCGCGAAAGAATAAATTTTTGTTTTTTTTTTAAATTTTAGATACGACCATTTTTCACTGAAATACAGTCTGTCAAAAATTAAAGAAATTTTTTTGTTTCTTTAATTTTTGCTTTAGTGTAGGTATATTAATTCGGAGAAATCGTTAATTCTGACATGCCCTTTATATCTATTTGTTCAAATTACAAAGATTGCTCTGTAAATATTATATACTTATAAAAAACTAGACGTTCTGAACGCATTTTCGCGATAGCGTCCACGTTTTTCGACCTAGACCTTTCAAATTTGGTAAAAAGTTGGCAAATTACGATCCACAAGTTTTGAAGGGGGTTCGAGGGGGGTTAAGGGGGCACTATTTTTAGTTATTTCAATTTTCCTTGCGCGGATTGCCCTGGAGGGGAGAGGAAAGGGGGTAGAGGATTGAATTTTGGATATGTGGTAGCCCCATTAAAGGCACACGTTTTGATTTTTTGTGCGCCGTGATAACTCTATCGGGGGCCGAGATATCCGCCTCCAAAGAACCGGTTCTGCGCAAGAAATTTCACCCCCCTTTTTTTTCAAATGCGATTTTCGACCATTTCCCGTGGTCCAATTAAAAATTTAAAAAAAAGGGCGAGTCCTTGCGAATTTCCTCTATTTGACCCTTATTTTGTTTTTTTTTTAACATTTTCCAGAAAGGCTCTATGTGTGCGCAAAAATGTTAAAATGTAATTACATGAAAACGGGTGCAGTAAACAATGCAACATTTTTAATTGTCCCCATCGTCATATCTTAGAGTTCAAAATTCCAAAAGGGGTTAAATGTATATTCGTTCGAAAGCCCGAAGGACAGCGCTCCTTACTGTATTTTTTAAAAAAACATTCCTCCGAACGTGCGCTGCTCAGGAGCCCTAAAAGGTTTTAGCGGAAACGCGAAAACAGGGGTAGCTTTGAAGCAGCATACCGGTTTAGGGGTTGCAGATAGACCCCAACATAAAGCGAACGAAAGTGTCATCAGGTGTTGTAGATTCACGTAAAAAAAAGTTTTTGTAAATCGCTTCAGCGGTTCGCGAGATATTAGATTAATAAGAAAAAATTGACGGCTTGCGCAAGAGTTTTGAAAATTTGACGTTTCATCTGACAGAAGGAAATTTATTATAATTAATCATTTTGATGTACCTTTGATTGCTAATATCTCCAAAACTAATAACAATAGAAATGTGGGGTTTGTGCAGATAGAAAGAGCGGTCTTTCGAAATGACAATATTCATCTTTGAGGACACCGGGCTGCTTAGGGCTCCGGCACCAGGAATCCTCCTACACTTTTAAAAGCGACCGTTACGATATGAAACACAACCTTGAGAGGAATTCACGAAATACAACATATTTGAATAATTCTTCCCATCGTCATTTCTAAGACTTGGCATTTTCAAAAGGAGTTAAATTTATATTTGCTGGAAAGCCCGAAGAAGAGCGGTTCTTACTGTTCATTTTGCAAAATTTTTCGTTTAGAGGTTCGACCCTCAGGACTCCCTAAAAAATTGGGCGGAATTCCTAACATAGAGGTATGTTTAACGCGGCAGACATGTTTGGGGGTGGAAGATACACCCCAACATAAAGCGTGCAAAAGTGTCATCAGGTCTTACAGATTGAGATAAAAAAGTTTTATAGGTAAGTCGGTTCAGAGGTTCTCGAGATAGTCGATTTTAAAGGAATTGACGGATCGTCCCTGCGTTTATTAAATTTGACGTTGAACTGCCAAATGAATGAAATTAATTATATTATAATTATACAAAGCAATTTATTTATGCGGTTTTAATATTAAACTATTAGAATATTTACTAGAAAACGTTACTAAATATCAAATTTTTATAAATTAGTTTTAACAAATTTGATTACAAAGTGCATTAATCATTAATTTTGCAGTTTCGTACATATTTATTTAAATTAGCGCCTTGGATCGCCTACTTGCAATTTTAAACGTCGATTTACATTTTTACTATCACTACAAATAATTATTTATTCCTTTTAAATTATGTATTGAAAATACTCTCCAATAATGACTAACAAGAGGTTTTCTTCTTGAACAGACGTTTTTCTTAATGAAGGTATTGTTTCTTACCGTCTTTAACCGTTATGAAACAAAAAAGATGTTTAAATTCGAATGTAAGGCATTATGGGTTGGAAATATGAATTTTTGAAACACGCAAAACACCGGGAGCTTTGCAAAAATTTTAAAAGGCGGGCGTTTTTCGGTAATTTTTGATTACTAATATTTCCGAAGTTAAGAGATAAACGGGCAGATTTGCGTAAACAGAGCGGCTTTTGAAACCTTAACACTCGTATGCGAGGAAGGCAAGGTGACCACTTCTGTAACACTTTTAAAACGAACTTTTACGCTACGAAATAAAATATTTTATTTAGCGAAATACAACATTTTAATGGTTCTCATGTCTTATCTCAGACATACTCAATTTTATTTTTATAGTAGTACAAAATAACTGACTAAAGAAACAAACAACACTTCCACATAACAAAATTAACAACTAATTTTAGAGAGGTATTTACATAAACTAACCCATCGAAAAAACAAACTGTACTAAGATCACAACCTAAATTTCTTTCTTTTTAAACGCTCAAATGAAGGGACGTTCTAGAAGCTGATATTTACAATGTAGGGTCGGCTAAAATCTCTCAATTCGTAACGCTCATCGGCTGGTCATCGAAACCAGTTTAGGAAAAAAAGTATTTTAGAGGTAATAATAAACAAAAATGTATATGCTGTATTTGCAGCTGATTACGGCTATCTACTATCCAAGTAAAAAGTATTGTCACCTCACTTTAAAGGCTCAGATTTTAAAAAACACTCAATGTATTTTAATCAAACTAAAATCGGATTATAGTCAAAATATTTCTGTACGCCCATGAATAATGTTATAATTTTTAACAAGGGGTAATTCGTTACCTTAATTTTATGTTCAAAAACTGTGTTATTACTTATATTTTAAAAATGCTTACCTTTGTTTATTTTAATTAATTATATTTTTATATATGTATATGATAGATATATTCTTTTAATTAAAAAATTATGTTATTGCGTTAATTGAAAAAAAAGGTTTTAATCTATTTCAATTTCCTCATTTGATAAAATATTTTGCAAAAGTTGATTGGATATTGAGAGTAAAACTAAATAAATTGCTCTGTAGTATTATTAATAAAAATAATATTAATTAGAATTTTAAAAATTTAAATTATTTTACGAGACGCGTAAGTGAAGCGAAAAATGCAACAAAATCGCAATGCGATTTTGCGTAGAAGTTAGCAGCGAAGCGGCAAACAAGTTCATATTAAATGACAATAAATTGGTACCAACAAAAATGCTGCAAAATCGCGAAGCAATTTTGCCCAGAAAATAGCCGCGAAGCGGCAAACAAGTTTGCATTGAATAACAATAAATCGGTACTAACAAAAATGCTACAAAATCGCGAAGCGATTTTGCCCAAAAGTTAGCCGCTGAGCGGCAAACAAGTCACATTGGATAACAATGAATCGATGCTAACAATAAAAATTGCCTAGAAGTACCGGACTTTTATAAAAATTAAAATATCAACTTACACTGACAGATTTTGAATTTTACTAGAAGCGGAAAGTCTTAAACGCGATAGCGTTTATCAAAAGCGGTAAACAAGTTCACATTGAATAACAACAAATTGGTAATAACAAAAATGCTGCAAAATCGCACAGCCATTTTGCCTAGAGGTTAGCCGCGAAGCGGCAAACAAATCAAATTGGATAATAATGAATCGATGCTAACAATAAAAATGCAGCAAAATCGCAAAGCGATTTTGCCTAGAAGTACCGGACTTTAAGAAAAATCAAAATGTCAAGCAATTCTGACAAATTTTGAATTTTACTAGAAGCCGAAGGTCTTAAACGCGACAGCGTTTATCAAAAAAATACCGACATATTTTGAATATTTCTAGGAGCCGAAGGCCTTAAACGCGATAGCGTTTAGCAAAATCGCGAATGCGATTTTGCCTAGAAGTTAGCCGCGAAGCGGCAAACTTCTAGTTATCAATTTAAATTTTGGTTTTGAAACAAAGGCAAAGTTAGTATAGGCCAGGGGTCGCCAAACTTTTTTGATCATCGACCCCTGTAAAATTTTTCGAAATCTCCATCGACCCCCATACAAGTAATTTTCAGTTAATTAAAATAACATTATCTATTAGATACTGTGGTTGTACATTTATTTTACGATTTTAAACATTTATTATTTTACATGCGTATTAAGAATTGTTTTTCCTTCGACCCCCAATCGACTCCCTGGCTCAGATCGTCCTCTACTTTTGTTAAATAGACCCCTGGGGGTCTATATAGACTACTTTGGCGACCTCTGGTGTAGGCAAAGTCCAAAATATATAATTTTGCATATTATTTTAGTAAATTAAATTCTCGCACGCCTCAAAAATTAAAATGAAAACATTTCGTGAACAACGGAATGCGTACTGGTATCGAAGTATTTAAAGCCCGTGCTGTTTCGTTTCGTGCAGTACAAATTGAAATGAAGCTCTCCTAAACTCAATTATTTAGAGATTGTTATAAGATCATAAAGCATTAGAATAATGTACAGAATTCTCGTTAGTAGTGATCGTCGTCTAAGATAGCATCGGAATGTATCCTTTGCGAAATTATCTTGGCGTATTTTCGCACACTACCTTTAAGAAACCTTATCTTGTTCACTTAATTAATGTTTGTGTTTACTTATTTGTTGCTCGGTTGCGTGCTCACTGTTAGTTCAGTGAATTAAATTCACACTCGAATAATAAGGGTTTATTCCGAGAAGCACCTGGAACGCATGCAAATCGCACCTTGAAAGGGCGTTTGGGATTTTTCCAAAATCGGGAGCGCCGATTTAAATTTGAAGCATGTTACAACGTGGGCGTTGGGACGCGACGGCTCGCATAAATGTCCCCGTTTTAGCAAATTCGAAAAGATTAATGGTACTTACGTGTGCAGTATCGAGGCTCGTCCGAGGAATCGCCGCAGTCGTTGACGTTGTTACAGTAACGATTTAACGTTACGCAGTGTCCATTTCCGCAGACGAATTCCGATATTTTGCAAGTCGGTGGAGCGGCCATGGCGAAAGCCATCATCATGCAATGTATGTAGATGCCGGTTTTCTTCATTCGCCAGCCCATTTTCTGAAAAGTAATCGCATTTTAAGTAGGCATTCAGATTGGATTACGGCTGGGGGGTGTAATTAAATTTAACTAAAAGCAAAGTTTTCATAACTCCTCTCTAATTGTAAGTTAAAACTTGGCGCAGTTAATGTACTCGTTGAAATAAATTTATAAGCCAAGAAGCAGCTATTGTTTTGCCACTGAAATTGTGATAAATTGATTACACATTTCATCTGTGAATAATTTACGACTTCTGTGCCGTGACATTTTGACAGACATATCTAACGAAAGTTACATTTGGGGTTCTTACAGCTAGATTGAAGTTTTTAGATTTTCTTTTTGTTTATAAAGTGATTGATGGATTGATTTTAATTCGCCAGGTTTAATTATTGAAGTTATATTTTTTTTGGCGCGTTCAGAGTAAAATTATGGATGTTGCGCGCGCACAGCTTTATTAATTTTTTGAGAGCTTGTAGAGAACTCTCCAAAAATGTATAACAAGTTACCATTTGATGGATATATAATAATAAATTAAATAAACTTTTATACTTCAAGTTTTTATGAAATTTTGAATATTTTCGGAATTATAAGCGCGTGGAACTTGACTGAAACACTTCCAAAATTTTAAATATTTTTTTTTAATTATTTATTAATCAAATGGCAACTTATTATACATTTTTGGAAAGCCCTCGACGAACTCTATCTAATTATCTAAAAAAAATGAATACTCTTCTATTTAAGATAAGAAAATTGACACGATTTTTGGCTAAACCGGAAGTAGAAAAAAAATTATATTTAGGCCAGTAAATAGATTATATAAAAAAAAGACCTTTAGACTTGTACTTTAGTTAAAATTTTCATTATTTTAGGAGTTATAGGCTTGTGGCACTTTAAATGAAACACCCGGTATAATTTGAAAACCAATGGTATAGCTGTCAACTGTCCCAACTTATAAATGCATAATTCACTTTAGTGTTTTTAAAATTACATGAAAAAAAATAGAATTAAAATATATAAACCAAAATGAATTTCCCTTTGCGAGAACAAGCGGCAAATCTTTATCAAAAAGATAAATTTAATTTTTGAATAAAATTTTGCATAAAATATTATGTACATATTTATGTTTACTTTAACAAAAATCATTTATGTTCCAAGTTTTTTGTTAGTAATGAAAATTGAATGAAATTATTTAATACGAACGGCACAATATTTTGAGATATACAATGTTTTGCGCTTAAGGGATTAATTTTTATTTATTCTGCTTTTATGTAAAAAAAATAAGAAATTGGATTATAAATGCCTTTGTTTTGTAAATAGTAAAGTGGATTTTGAATCAACACAGATTGTGCTCTGCGAACAGAAAAATAAATATGTTATCTGAGAAAAATGTAAGAAAATCATAATTTTTGTTAAAAAACAACCATGTTTTGATTTTAATTATATTTACATTGAGATATTATTTTTTATTATTAGGTATCTTAAATATACGTAGTAGGTATTTTATTAAAATTAACTTGTTATGAGTTTTGAAAGCGACTGTAGTCTATTATATAAGTTAATAAGCGAAATTATTCATTAGTCAGCTATTGAAGAAAAAATGGTATAACGTCACAAGATGATTACAATAATATCATAAATACATGTAAAAATGTAGTAAACATGTATTCCTATCACAACCGAGAAGAATTTTTATGGAATGGTAGCAAACACATATTTTTAAATAACCGTCATCGGTTCAATTTAAGAGATAGGTTTCCTAATATCTCCTAACTTAGATCTGGTCCACTTTATGTTATTTGTAATGAAATCACCTGTTTATAATAAAAAACCCAGTGGAACAATATATTTAATACCCGATTCATTATTAATTAAATTAAAATCATTTATCAGATTGACAATTTACGCATTAGTATTAGGTAAATCTGATCTTGGCCAGCGCACGCTATAAAAATTTCTTTACTTATAGCAAATGTTTCGTTTCTGTTGTCTCAAAGGTATAAACATTGAAATAAATTGATTTATATAACAAAAAATCGATTATTATTATATTACACTACTCTACAAATAAAAAGTGAAAAAATGCAACTGACATGGCAATAGGTGCATCGTTATCATTGAAGGTTCCGAAGTTTGAATTAGAAAGTAATAATCGATTACGTATAGGTTTTCAGTTACAACAAAATTAATTTTTTTTTTGAAAAAATATATGAAAAATGCCTTATTGGCTAATATAACGATATAGTTTAAAAATTACAAAATTTAAAAATTATCGGAATAGCAAAGGGCATTGATGATGTATTTCCATAAAGTCAGTGGTTTAAGTGTGACATACAAGTCTGGCAACAAATATGGGGAGCCAAATTCCGATCCTGATTCACCATAGAAAAACCAAAATAGTTGAGATATGCTAATTCAGTCATTTTAGTTATTGTTCTGGCATGTGATTTAGGTGTATATGAGCCACAAACATAACAAAATGAGTCCGTTGATGTATTACAACCACGTTTTTGTATTTTAGACATTTTTATCAAAAAATCTCACTTTCTGCAGCTATCGCAATAAATTTACAACTACTTTCAAGTCTTGAATAGTTGAACAACAAAAAACTAATTTACCACAACAAATGAGTGTTTGTGTTATGCATCTCAAACATAACGAAATCGATCCTTTTTTTAAACGAATCATCACTGGTGGTGAAAAATGGGTTGTTTACAATAACATTAATCGAAAACGATCATTGTGTAAGTCACATCAAAAACAGATCATGCTTTTATTTTCGTGGGATTATAAAGATGTTGTGCATTTTAAGCTACTTCGAAGGAAGCAAATAATCAATTGAAATGTTTACTGTCATTAGAGGAAGCAATCAAAAATAAACTAGAATTGGCTAATCATAAAGGGATTATGTTATACCATGACGAAGCTGGACCTCGCCCATCTTTAACAACTTGTCTAAAATTATTTGAGCTTGATTGGGAACTCATGTGACAGCCACAATATAATCCTGAGTTTGCACCATCATATTACTATTTATTTCAATCTTTACAAAACTTTTTAAATGATAAAAATTTTACTAATAATGAAGACCTCGAATCGTAGTTACTTTAATTTTTTGCTGATAAAGACCAGCAGTTCTACGAACTTGGAATGATGACGTTACCAGAAAGGTGGCAAAAGGTCTTTGAACAAAATGGTACATTTATATTCGATTATAATCAATTTTTTATATAAAAATTGAGTTTTATTTCAAACTAAAAAACCGAAATTACGTTTTTGCCAGCCCAATAGTTTTATATCGAGAACTTCAATTATTTTTGGTTTCTTTTCGGACCTATCGAGGTTTGACATTTTTGCTTGTATTTATAATGCAGGATGTAGTACATATGTAGGTGCCATTTTAATAATCAACGAAGAACGTTGAATTTTGTAATACAAGTTTTAAATTTATTTGTCAGTGCCTTAAAGGCTCTTAGTATTCGAGCTCAATGTTTATACAGTATCTGGAACAACGGCAAACTCCCCATGGACCTAATTCAGTTCGATAATATTACATAGAATCCAAAATAGTTTCATTACTTGGCAGCGAAGTACTTAGGTTGTGTAACAAGCAGTACGGTTCATTGCGTTTCACATCTTGCCTTCATATAATGCAGAATAGCTGCAAGGCGAATGCAATCTATCTCGTTTCCATTTGTGTCTTGCTATAGAATCTAATGAGAGGATTCGAGCTCTGCAATGGCATTTTATTTCAAGCACTGTCAATAGACCACGCGGTTGCTTTTTCACACATATCTATTTTGATTGTTCACGACAGCTTTTATTTTATTTTACTGTTCTCATTTGCAAGTAATTGAAATTTTGTTTCGGTACTTGTATAATTTTATGAATCCGTTACGTTATGATTGGAGTAATTAAATATTAAGCACTACGTCGTAAAAGTGTGTTCTTCTATCGCGGAACTGGTTGAATTGCAAATTTAATTACAATTACCCCATAACAGTATAAGAAGATAAACGTTGTTCAGTTATAAATTTCGCCAAGATTTTCATTAAGAAAAGAACAAAACTCTTAAATTTTATTTTTTAACTTAAGTTAGTAAAATTTTTAATAATATCAACGAAATTCTTGGTTTTCTTATATCTACGAGGACAGTATGTCCTTATTCTACAGTTTACTGGTTTTAGAACTACAACCGAGATTTATACGAAAATTTGAATAACTATAATAAAGACTATCGCTATATAACCACTCCCGACATAGTATATTCCATATACATAGTTATCCTGCGTTCTTAAACTCTGTCACGTTGTGACAAGGGTTACACACCTTCTTCGAGTCAAATCGATATCGAGTCCTAACTGTATTTCATAAATGAAAGTACACTATGCAAAGCATCAAGCATTTAATTAAGAGCGCAGAAAATGTATAAGGACTTATTACATACAAGAAAGATCCTAATGCTAAACTAGAAATTGACGTGTACAATTGCTTATAAAATTGGGCGTACACTATATAAAAACTATTCAAGTCGAATTTATTGGAAAACAATATATTAATTTTTTCTTTATCATAATTTGTTTTCTGATAATAAAACAAGTTATATTATTTGCTTTATATTATTGATTAAAAAATTATTTAAGAAAAAAAAACGACATTGATAAATATTACAAAATTGAGCGTACGGTACTTATCAACTAAAATATATATGAAACATCTACCTAATAAAATAATTTTTTGGATTTATGCGGCCTCCAAATATCTAGGCAGTCATTTCCGGAAAGATTTTATATCATCCTTTTAAACTTTTATTTTGAACAGTTTTTTGTTATTTATGCTTTAACAATTTATTTGTATTGATGTTCTGTGGGATTAAGATTCGGTCATTGTGGGAGTGTATTAAGCTACTAAGGTGCATTATACGAGGATTATCTTTTACCAAAAAGACTGTTGAAAATGAAATACAGCTGACAATAACATTTTTTAGATAGTAGATTTTAAATTGCCTTTTAAAATTGCTTAATATTTACATTTATTTCTTGTTTTTTTAAAAAACTTAAAGTTTCCAACACTATTTGCTGGTATATACCCTCATACGATTACCGAATCATCACCTCGTTTTACCGTTCTATACAAATTGTCTTTATTTAGTTTAATATTTGGTTTTCTCCATACAATTTTCTTCATATCACTGCCAATTGAATTAAACTTATACTAAATACTGAAAATAATACTATTCCAAAACACTTCACATCAATTTTGATAGATTTTAATTAATTTTATCCGTTTCAATCTTTTCACCGCCCTTGCGAGACCATTTTGAATTTCACCGAGAGCCGTCTTAGTAGAGAACTGAACTAACCGCGCAATCTAGCTCGCTTATGTGTGTAAGTGATAACCCATACCAGGGCCTCTAGAGATGTCCAGTAAATGCTGACCTTGAACGTTACGCCCGTTGAATTTCTTGGTCTCGCTTATACGATAGATGTTTTTCGAGCGTTTGATCAGATTATTCTATCGCGTTCGCTACAATATTCTTGATATTGCATTAATTGTTTCAGTTTTTTAATAGAAAGCACTTAAACTATTACGATTCAGTAAAGCTAAAAAAAAAACCGGTGCGTATACTTGGTACACGCGTTACAAGTTGTACTTCTTTGGGGGTCACTAAATTAAATATAACCAAAAAATAATATAAATAAATTCAATAAATACGAGGATGTGCGCATTCGAGCGAAAAGTGGCACATTTCCGAACGAGGGAAGCAAATGAAGCGCGACGCGGAGCGGCGCGCTTCATTTTTCCGAGATTGGAATGTGCCACTTTGAGCTCGAATGTGCACACTCGGTTTTAAGCACGATTCACAAAATTTTGACTAACAAATTACCCAAAAAATTATTTAAATAATTTAATCGTTTTCTCTCACTCGCACCTACGAAATTGCCGTATCTTTTCGATCGCTTCCACTCATTGCTATGGTAAAAATGTTTTTTAAAGATAAAATCCATATTTATTGAACTTTTAAGTTTTTGATGTGAAAGTGAAAAGATTACTTAAGGCAAATCCGATAAATACGAGAATGTGCGCGTTGGAGCGAAAAGTGGCACATTACCGAGCGAGGGAAGCAAATGAAGCGCGACGCGGAGCGGCGCGCTGCATTTTCCCGAAATCGGAATGTGCCACTTTCAGCTTGTATGTGCGCACTCGGTTTTAAGCATGATACACAATAATTAATTTACTCTCTCATACGACTAACTTCAACTGACGAATTTTTGTTATCTGTGCGCGCGCCACTTTCGTTACCTGCAAAAATTTTACTCTCAACGCGCCAAAAACAAATCATAAATTTAGAACAATTTATAAAAATTGTTTTCTATTAAATTCGACGTGTAAAGTATGTTTTTAGTCGCTGAATGCTCTAAGAAACAGTGTATAGATTCCATTAATGCCAACACGTTATTCAATAACACAACCGAGAAAATCTAAAGAAAATCTCGAAAAACTACTTTTATTTTTATTTTGACGAATTTCAGTTTGCTCACAGCTTCAAAATAAATAAAAGAAGAAGAAAAAATAGCCTAAATAAATGTAGGTATTTTGAAATTAAAGTACGAAGCTGTGTATCATTCATTAAATTCTAACGTCAGTACTTGCAATTTAAATACTTTTGACAAAGGAATTCATAACAATAGGTTTCCCTTAGAAAATTTTTAAGTACACTTTACAGCAGAAAAAAAAATCAAATAGCAAATTGAATTTCGTTAGGAAAGTTTTTCTAAGAATGTTCGTACATTTTTATTCAAATCTAATAATGGGAGGGCATAATGTGCCCCAGAATGCTTTTGATATTGTAATAAGAGCTGCTGCTCTTTGAAACTGGTAATTCCTGAAACCCTATAACACTCTAATTGGACGAAAAGGCATTGGGTTAATAGTTAAGAGGAGACTTTATGTAACGATCTCGTACAGAAATGTAATCTTTACCTCAAGAACCACTTCAAAACTTAAATGTTCTAATTACGGGTATAGGTCACAATTTTTATATTTATTTATATTTATTGATGATCAAAAAAATTATTTTTTCTTTTTCAATTTTTATAATGATACTTTTTAAGCAAAATTATGATTTACATTTCTTATGAGATCTATTTTATTACCAAAAAATGGAATTTTTAACAAATTCTACCTAAGTAATTATTAATTAAACTATTATTATTACATAAATAATACGCTGAAATAAATCTCTTGCAATAGAGATGATAATTTTTTTTTCTTATAATAGTTTTTTTAATTGTTAAACATTGTACTATAAGTAAGAATATGAAATCAAACATGTGGGATCAACTTAAACGCTTAGGGCCAATGCATTTTTTTTTAAAGAAGCCCATTTTTCAATTCGTGGGCAAATTTTCATCAAACCATGCTATCAACAAAGATATAAGGGGCAACCATTCATCAATAATTTTATCAACAAAGGTCTCAGGGGCAACAATTTTGCGCAAGCTAAAGTGCCTCCACGCATGAATCACTCTCATTATATTTATACAATTTTAATAAAGTTGAGTTACAAATTATATTTTTATTAAATTCTAATAGGCGTTATATTTCATTGTAAGAACAAAATTGTTTTTTTATTATGTCTAATGCAATAGATTTATTTCGGCGTATTATTTATGTAATAATAATAGTACCTAAAATTAATTAATTAGGTAGAATTTCTTGAAAAATTCGATTTTTTTGGTAATAAAAATAGTTTCTATTTTTTTTTAACTATAGCGTACCATTAAGAAAATTTTGAAAAAATTCTGAGTCATTATAGGTTTTATAAAAAATGTAAAAATGATAGAAGTGTAATCTTGCTCAAAAAGTATCATAATAAAAATTGCAAAAGTAAGAGAAAATATTTTTTTATCATCAATTTATTAAGCTAAAAATTGGTGTCCGTAAAAGCTCTCTATTGCCTGCATAACATACAAAATTTTCAAACAAATGAGTTCACTCAATCCAAAAAAAAAATTTTTTCTAATTTTTATTTATTTTGACTTTCTGAAGATATAGATTAAGGTCTGGAATTTTTAGAAACTTTATATTTCTATAGTATCTACATATCCATAGAATATCATTAAGATATTTAAAAAAAGCATTTTTACTCTGCTTGTCTCCTTATGGCCTATGCACACAAGATTTTTTTTTGTTTTCTTGAAAAATCGAGCCAATTTTTTGCTGCAAGAAAAATAAAATTGCTGCTTCGGAAAGCACATATTTTCTCTTAGGAAAAGTCGCAAGTTTTTTTAAACGCATAATACAAAGTTGTAAACAATACAAAAAAACTTAATTTCAGACAATGCCTCAGCAAACTTTTGAATGATTTCAACGTGGCGATATAGGGACGTGGTTTCCCTTTCGGCGTTTTGCTTCATTTCCTGTTAACAATTCATTTTCCGGAATGTGCAAGCGTTTCATCTAACCGACTACAGGGTTCGTTTGCTACAAATATGGCAATATAATGCGGGACTTCTGAAAACCGAACACGGATAAAATACAACAAACGAACACGGTCCGATTATTTAACTATTTTCCTATGCGCAGGGGACACCGTCAAACATATAAATGTCTGTTTTACAAAGAAACTGCATTTCAATATTGAAAAGCATTGTCGATATTAAAACACGGATCAACAACTTTTAATTAAAATCCGAGATTCACTTTAAATCAATATGCATAATATCCGCCGCTATAAATTTTCGAATTTGAACGTTTAAATTAAAAGTGCCTCTTCACACACACAATGAATCGAAAATTCCATTAGGTTTCGCAAAAAACCGTTTATCTTTATTGACTCTTTTTTAAAAACTTCTTTAATTAACGTCGAGGTGCATCGGAAAAAACCGAAAAACAACCAAAACACAGAATATAAATTAAAACGATTGTAATTGTTAAACCGGAAACTGTCTCGAAAGAAAAATAGAAGGGATTTAATGCTTCGTGAGACGTAGGTCTTCCACACGAATATTGGTCTAAAAGAAACTCCTGCACCTGGATGTACGCCAAAAAACCTAAAAAAAAAAGGAAATTGCAACTTTTATTTTAAAAAGTTACATGGACTTCTATTAAAGTTCTTAATTGTGGTTGAGTTTTTGTTAGCAAGAAAAGTGCTTTAAATGAAATCCCTATGCTAAGAAATTAAATTATGGGGAGGCTTTGCTTCAGTCTGAAAGTTCAGAACTATATATAAGCTTTTGTTGTCTAATTAATTATTATTGCAAAAGAACGGGTTTTAAACCCCAAAGTATTTTTAGAATTTGATTTATTTTTTATCGATTGGAAAAAAGCGCATTCGTGCTTCGAAAACTAATAATAATAAAGGAAACAGGTTGGAATGCGAAAGCAATATTTAAATTTTTTTACGCCTGTATAAAACAAGCAAAATTACCATTACGGTTTTCCCGATATTACTTTTTGATAATATTATATGCGAAAGTGGTCGTATAGTAAAGTTGCTGGAATGTATTTTGTAGTTTACGTCAAAAACCCAACCTGTACTACATTTAAAACTTGCCGCGTTCCGCGTAGAGAAAATTCCTATAACCATCTTTCTAAGCTAATCCTAAAATACTTTCATTTATTTTTATTTTCTTCTTTAAAAAAAATATAGACCATAACTTATATGGCAATAATAATTCAACTAAAGTGCTATATAACAAAAAAAGAGCGAAATTTATTTTTATGGACACACTTAGTTTCTTTTCGTAAATTTTTGTAAAATCAGCTGGGACAAATAAATAGCGCAAAAAATTGATTTGAGAGGGACACCCGCATTATCGTAAATACTAATCGGTATTTAAATTTTTTACAACAGAAAAAAATAAATAAAATACCTCAAGGAGGGGGGAGTAGTGTGAAAGTAGGCACTTTTCAGTCACGTGCAAAAAGGAACGACGAAACTACAATCTTTTCTGACATGGGGAAATCGGTCACTTTACTACTGCCGCACGGTGCTCGAAACTCAAATATTCACAGCGGATATCACGATAAAAATATTTCATTTGAACTTGAAACGTGTCGATTTGTGTAATAAACATGTATAAATGGCAAAACATACGTTCAAAGTTGATTCGAAAGCGTTTAAAAGTCGACGAAGCAGCAGCAAGGGCATCTTTTAAAAGTGTTGTTCACAACTTTCCCGGCAAACGAAAATTTCCGGATATCAAATAAGTAATTGCAAATTTTTTGAAAATTTGTTTAAAAGTTAGGACTTTAATGTCTTTAAAGATTTATTTCCTGCATTTTTATTTGGATTTGTTTTCGGATAATTGGGGCGAGTCGATCAACGAGCAAGGAGATCGTCTACACCAAAATTTGATGAAAATCGAAAGACTCTACCAAAGTCTTTGGGGGCTAGGGCATGATGAGCGGGAACTGTAGTACTCAGTTCTACTACATTTTACTTCTGGTACCTATATCACTTTGTTTTAATAAAATGATCACCAATGTAAATAATTATTATATTGCTTATTTCAAAAATGAGAGCCAATCAAGAATAACCGTCTGTATTTTGAGATTCAGCTTCCAAAATTACCTTAGAAACAGCTTTTGATTGCTCGGGTTTCTAAACCGTGTATACTTGTGTTGTTAAATACAGTAGAATCTCCATAAGTCGAACCTCGAAAAGCCGAATTTTTGATAAGTCGAATTATTTTTTGTTTTCTTTCAACTCCGACTTATCGAGGTTTGACTGTAACTGACTTCGGCCTTTCTCTGTGATTTATTTCTATTATATCATAAAAAAGCATGCATTTAAAGATCTATTCGTTGAATAATATAACAATCAATAAATATGTTTGGTACTTCTGCATCTTTTTAAGTGGGAATAACTGTACCTTGATTAACAACAGTTTGCGAAGTGAAAAAAGGAAAATGTTTAATAATATCAGGGCGCGGTTAAATTTCAGTTACGTACTTGTTTTTGTATGGTTGAATTCATATGTAAATATTCATATACACCCTGTTGGTGTGTAATCTGAAATATTTGCATAAAATTGTAGTTTGGCGTATAATTCTGTTATATACATCCCTCTAGCTACGTAATTTGAGCGCACATTTTGAACCAGTCAAGGTTTTTACTTAAACACTCCCCGGAGTGAAATTAATTCAACTCTGGACCTTCCAAAGTCTGCAAGTAGACGAATGAAGTGTCTGTTATTTCTACTAAAAGTCCAAATATTTTCAAGAAAACAGATACTCAAGATATGTAAGCCAATTTTACTGCCGTTTTCTTTATCTTATCGTTTTGCTTCTAGGGAATTCATTAAAAATAATTTTATTAATTTTTAACAAACTGTACACGTGTTTTTAATTATTAGGTCGTATTCTTTGTGTCGCTGCCAAAGTTATTTTATTAAATTGGGAGTTATTACTGTTAAATGACTTTGGTGAAAGTTTGACGGTTCTGTGATTTTAGATATACAAAAAGCAGGAGTCTTATGTTTCGACCACTCTAAAAAAACTTCTAAAACTTTTCCTTAGTGTGAATTGACATGAATATACAATTTCGCTAATGGTGACGGTTTGTGACAATCTCTTGTTGTTTTACTTTTAGTCGTGTACTAAATTCAGTTTAGAGAAAAACTATCTCCAACTACGCAAAATTTGTTTATTTTAATAATGGACGAATAATCTAAAGTATTTGTATTTATAGCAAGATGCTTTTATGAGACTTTATTTTGTTATTTTAAAAAATTTCTAAAAACTTCCAATCGACTTCGGTTTACTTTTTGCGTGCCGAAGAAGAAGCTTTTTAGGACATGTTTCTTCATATATACTTCGGTTACTTATTCGGCAGATAAAGTTATTCACAGTTTATGATTTGGATGTTTTTCTTCAAAGATCCATGGGTTACCTACTTCTTGTTTGTGTAGGTGTGACTATAGAAATACTTCCTCTATAGAGGGTCTTTCGGGCTTAAGTTTTTTATATGAGAATATGAAAATATTTTCCCGTAATAGTTCCATTTCTTCGAATCTTAATAATCTCGTGGTAAAATATTTACGGAAAAAAAGGTTGGTATATTAAGCATGAACACACAAACACTGACAGCTCTGATGTGAGTTAACTGCCAGCTATAACGCTACCCAAATATTTCTCCCAAGGATAAAAATGGTCGGGGGTTATTTCTTAAACTCCTATGAAGAAAAACAAATTTCCAGTTACCTTGACTTAATTGGGCGATAACTGTAACTATAGGATAACTAGGAGGGAAGAAACAGGCCCTTAGACGCTCTGGAATTTCTAAAGCATTCCGTTCTAGACGCGACTGTCCAGTTTGTATGTGTTCAAGGTCACCATATTTACGCGCTTGCTGTAGATAAAGCTGGACCATTCTAGTGCGTGCCTATTGCAATACAATAAAACCGGACTATATATTGTCTCAATTTATAATGACTGATATGCTTACAGGGAAAGATTGGAAGTATTTTAGCTTACTATATTTTCGTATTTTTTATTATTATTGACTATATTAGAATCGTATTATAATTTTATATTATTAACTTAATGCAAACATAGAAGCTAGTAATATTACCTATTAAGAGGTTGAATAAATAAAACCCAGGCTGCGTGCTTTACATTAAATAATGAATAGCTATCTAATTTTGTATCTTACTACTTATGTATGAATGTATGTAGCTAATCAAATAATTCTTGAAACGGATTTAAACATATTAAAATTTGATGTAAAACATTGGTGCATTTAACCATCAAATGCAACAGTGGGAAATTCGACATTTTTTACAATATAAAAGTCGATATTTTATTTTAAAATTTAATTGTTGTTTGCTGCCGGAATGTATCCTTATGTCTTCTTACTAAATTACAAGCTTTTATTGTTTATAACATCGTGCATAATTTATTGTATTCTAAAACTAAAATTGTAAATAATAGGGAATGATTTAGGCAGCAAAAACACTACAATCTCTCTGCGTAAGCAGAATGTAAGAACTTACAATCTGATTTTATTTTATTTTTACACTCTCTTCTTCTTCTTCTTCTTTATATTAGGCATTTTTGCCTGTTTTTCTTTAATGTAATGTCGTTATAAGTCGTCGTTCCAGCGTTTTCGTGGACGTCCTATACTTCTACGCCCTCCTGGTGATTTGTCTCGGGCTATTTTTACTATCCGTTGTTCCGTCATTCTGTTTATGTGCTGGTTCCATTCTTGTTTTCTGTTCTTTACCCAATTGTTAACGTTTTCAACTTCACATATGCGTCTTATGTTTTCATTCGTTTCTCTATCCCACAGTGTCTTTCCTGCAATTTTTCTCAAGGTTTTCATTTCACTTGTTTCTAGGCGTCTTTGAGTTTTGCGTGTTTCTGGTCTTGTCTCGGCGGTGTAGGTCAGAACCGGTCTAACAACAGATTTGTATATTCTAGATTTTGTTTCTGTCCTCATATACTTGTTTTTCCATATCGTATCGTTTAGACAACCTGCTATTCTGTTGGCTTTTAGTGTTTGTTCTTTTACTTCTTCTTCTATGTTGTTGTTGTATGTTAATTTAATTCCTAAATATTTAATTGCCATCACCTGTTCTATTATCTGATTATCGATTTCCAATTTGCATCTTATTGGTTCTTTAGATATTACTACTGATTTTGTTTTTTCTGCTGATATTTTCATGTTGAATTTCTTTGCGGTTATGTTAAACTGGTGCATTAGTCTCTGCAGGTCATCTTCATTCTCAGCTATTAGTATAGTATCATCGGCGTAGCATAGTATTTGTATTTCTTTGTTACCCATTCTATAACCCCTTCTTGTTTTCACTTGTTTAATTATTTCGTCCAATATGATGTTAAATAACAAGGGACTCAATGAGTCTCCTTGCCTAATTCCAGTTGTTGCCTCTATTGGTTCTGTTAACTCTGAGTTTACTTTTGCTTCTATTTTATTTCTAGTGTAGATGTGTTCGATGAGTTTTATTATATTCAATGGAATATTTCTATTATAGAGTATGTGTACTACGTCTTGTAATTGAACTCTATCAAATGCTTTCTCAAGATCTATGAAGCATAAGAACGCTGGTCTGTTGTATTCTATTGATTTCTCAGTAATTTGTCTGATTACAAATACTGCGTCGTTACAAGATCTTCCGTTCCTAAATCCTTGTTGTTCTTCAGAGATTTGTGTTAGTGAGGTTATTTTATTGCTAATAATTTTTGTTGTTAGTTTTAACGTTGTGCACAGGAGGTTAATTCCTCGGTAGTTGTTAGGATCAGACTTTTCACCTTTCTTAAAGAGTAGTATCATTATGCTTGTTCGCCATTCTTCCGGAATCTGTGATCTTTGTATTATTTTGTTTATGAATTTTGTTAGTTCTTTAGTTAGTTTTGTTCCTCCGTATTTCAATAGTTCATTTTGTATTCCGTCTTTGCCAGCTGATTTTCGATTTTTTAATTTTTTGAGTGTTTGTTCTATCTGTTCCTCTTCTATTTGTGATGTTTCATTTGTTACAATTTCTGGTGTTTCCAGTGTTAAGTTTTCTGTTTTATTGTATAGTTGTTTAAGTGGTTTATCCATGTATCCCTTTCAATATGTCTCACCTCTATTAGTTCTTTCATTTCCTTTCTTTGTCCACGTATCATTCTCCAGATCTCTTTCTGCATGCCGTAAAAGTCATGTTCCATTTCTTTAGAAAAACTTTCCCAATGTTCTGTTTTTTTCTTTCTTACTAATGCATTTGTTTCATTGCGAATTGTCTTATATTCTTCATAGGTTTCTCTGGTTTTTCTTGATCTATATTTGAGATAGGCTTTTGTTTTTTCCTGGCATTTTAGTTTCACCTCTTCACAAAACCAAGGTGTATTTTTAGATCTTCTTGATGTTCCTTTTATTTTACGTTCGCCAACTGCTTCCTTTGCGGCCTTGATGATGTTATTTTTTATCTTTCTCCAGCTATCTTCGACGTCTTCTTCTTCTATTACAGGATTTTTGTCTATTTCATTCTCCAGTCTTGATTTGTAAAGATTTCTTGTTGATTCGTCTTGTAGGCTTTCGACTTTTAACTTTATTACACTCTCTTAATAGTAAGAAAATACGATCTAGTTTTAGTTTATTTTCATATCTTAATTTTTATAAATGAAATCATAGTTAGGTCGGTCGTCGTGCAAAAACTATTGAATAGATGTTGATCACTATTTTAAAATTTTAATGCCTTAGATGCTTGCTTTTTATCTCCAATAAAAATTATCACGATATTTCTATTTAATATCACACTTAGGCTTAAAAACACCGAACACGTATTTACATATTGCCATATGTTTTTTATTTGTCAACCGATTTAAATAAAACAAACACTTAATGTTAACCCAAGCTTATCTCAACACATCACTGAAAATCGTATCCAAAGTGGTTCAGTCATTGTAGAGATTGGCGTGCGCGCACATTAAATTTTTTTTCAACGATTTCATTATATGTATAGTTTAGTTTTGATTTGACATTTTTATTTACAGCGTGAATATATTAAGAATTTTTGTAACCTTTAATTCTGAATAACGTTGTGAAGCGAATAAGACATCGATGTGGACTTTTCAAAGATTTTTTAATACATACGATAAAATCTAATAAACGCTTAACTTTATCCGACTTTTCGCTTGTTTTTCATCTAAAATGACAGGGCGATTAAAAACCAAATTATAGTAGGTTTAACAATTTATTTACTTTTTAAAACCCTAAAAGCGCTTCTTTTGTAAATTTTTTAGTTATTTTTAATTAATTAAATTTTTAATTGTTTCAGGGCCAATAGCTCTTCTGTTCCTTTAGGTAAGTACTTTTTTTTATTATTTCATAAAATTGAAGCAACGGGAGTCGTTTGAAGCTAATCAATATTATAAGGCCAAATACTATTTATTCTTTTTATTACAAATTTAAATAGAAGCGGTCAGAAGTAAGGATGACAACAAAAAACAAGCCATAAACCTTAAACAGAAACGAGAAGGTTATTGTTATGTCAAACCTTTTTGAGGTCTACTTCAAATTTTATTTACGAAAAACCATAAAATAGTGATCGCAAAAATTTATGGAGCACGCTTGAAAAATATAGCCCTTTTTATAATTTTCCTCTGACAACTCTATTTATATAGAATACGTTTTAGAGGGTCATTTGACCTGGCAGGGCGTTCTCGATATAAAAATTACGACAAAAAGCTTTATTTACGTTAAATGGATAGAAATAATATTTTAGGGTTGTAATTAAACGCTCCTTCGAACTATTTCGCGAGGAATAGAGTAGGTAAAAGCGAGAGCTTTATCAATGTTCAATAAAAAGCTTGTTAGGGGGCTCAAGATTGGATTGCCAAATCCTAAAAAAGCCTAACTTGATATAGAACAGTCGGAAAAGTAATTTACCTGGGAATGATTGATGATATCGAATATGTTTGTTCTATTATAAGAATCAAAACTAGGAATATATTTTAGTATTATGAAAAAAAAAATACCGTTTATTCCTATTTATACATGTTATTTATTTTAATATGTGTAGTTATTTTCGAACTAGCATACTACGATGCAAATAATGAAAACAATTTTTTTTATTGAAACAACAAAAACAATTTAAGCGATTGACAAGTAAATTATGCTTTTAAAATAGATTTTTGTAAATATATTTTGATTATTTTATTAAAGTTCGCAAAAAAAGGAGGTTGGTGGACAATTTAAAATAATTTGATTTGGTTATTTAGTTATGATAAACATTTTGACTTTTAGAATTGTTTTTGGGGGCTCAAAGAAATCTCCTTAATTTTTCATTGTAACATTGTGAGAAATAAATTACCCATTGATAGAAGAACACCAGATTTTTTATTCATACACATCGTAATGTGATTTATAGCACTCTCAGGCTTCGCTGAATTTGTAAGATTTGTGTAAGATTTGTTACAAGAATCGGGATTTGATATATTTGAAAAAGTGACATAAAACTTTTAGTCGACCTTTCACGTACTTTGTATTTATTATTATTGTCCTACGTAATTTTATTTTTCTTTTCGGAAAGGGCAAAACAGAAAAAACATTGAATTAGGGTTATAAAAAGAAAAGGCGCTTTGAAATATTTAATAGGCTTTCATGAAATATTTCGACGTAAATTTACAAGATATAAAAAGCCATAATTCTTGTGGTCAGTTTATATTTCATCGTTTACTTTACGTGCTTAGTGGTATTCCGTCAGTTGTGGCTTTAGTATTAAATTTTCCTAAAGTTATCGTAATTTTTGCTCTTTTAATTCCTTCCTATTTATTGTTGAAATTTAATGAGCAACTCCTCGAATGATTGTTGCTAAATTCTAGTTTACTTAGGACATGTTCATTAGTATTCCTATCACGTCTTTCGCCATTATATGTTTGTGTATACTTTGAAATTATGCAGAATTTAATTGTTTCGGATATGATCATCAAAATCAGTGGTTCTTAACCTTTTTGTGATCGCGGCCCTCTTGATATCCTAATATATTTTCGCAGCCTTTTCTCTTTTTTAGTAACAATAATTTTTGTCATTAAAATATTTTTTACTAATAGCCAGTAATAAATAAAATGAAAATATAGCGGAAGAGAAAGTATTTATTTATAACGTAAAGGACCCAGTAGTCGATCAGGACCCAATACCCGATCTACTTTCGGTATTTTGCGTATTTATAAAATAACTATGTAACGACCGTTACATAAAAAAATTTTATAGGTAAATATTATTTTTACGATATTAATATAGTATAAACTCGTGACCTAGTATGGGTACCAGTTTTTAAGTACTTGATCAACTTTGATATTTTTATTTTTTACTTAGGTCATGGTTGTCGTGTTATGTTTTTTTAATGAGAAATTATTTTGCAATTTTCTATGTTTTAAAATAATTATAACGGGTGTATCATTTAAAGTGCCACGAGCTTAGAATTCCTAAAATCTTAAAGATTTCAAAAAAAGTACAAGTATAAAAGGGTTTTAATTTATTTTTTTGAAACATTTATTAGTTTAGGAATTATAAGCTCGTGGCACTTGACTGAAACACTTTATAATCCGAAATTTTAAAAAACATTTAAATAATTTATTAATTAAATGGTAACGTGTTATACACTTTTGGAATGCCCTCGACGAGCACTATCCAATTATAAAAGAAAACTGATATCCTTCTATTTAAGATAAGCAAGTTGACATTTTTTGTTCAAACCTGCATATAAGGAAAACTCTATAATTAAAAAAAAAACACTACCGTAGTAGTCGGTGTATCTTATTTACAGTTATATTTAAATTTTATTAGCATTTAACATATTTAAATAAACCCTTATAATTAAAAATTAATTTAAAATGAAACTTACATTATCTACTTCAAACAAAAATATTTATACCAGGTGTGCAACCTTAAAACGGCCGTTTTCTAATAGATGGCAGTACGCGCGCATTAGGCATTAGCCAACCTTGCCTGCCATTTTTTCTCATTGCTTTGATCTTTGCCATTAGTAAACAAAAGACAAAGTCAGCAATTTCGGACAATAACGTGTCCTTTGATCACGATAAACATGTCGAATTTTGTGCCAGATAAAGAGCATTTGCGGGGAGCACTGCTATTCCTCTTCAATTGGAAGAAATCCGCCGCCGAAGCGCATAGAATTCTTGTGGAGGTCTATGGCGACAGTGCTCTTAGTGAAACTCGGTGCAGAGCGTGGTTTCGGCAATTCAGAGACGGAATTTTTAACGTCACCGACAAGAAGCGCGAAAATCGACCAAAAGTTTTTTAGGACACCGAATTGCAAGATTTATTGGACGAAGACGATACCCAATCGCAGAAACAACTTGCCGCGAAGTTGAATGTTAGCCACCAAGCAATTTCGAAACGCCTTTTTGCTATGGGAAAGATCCAAAAGATCGGGAAGTGGGTGCCACATCAATTGAACGATCGACAGATGGAACGACGCCAGACCGCGTGCGAAATCTTGCTTGATCGGCACAACAGAAAATCATTTTTGCATCGAATCGTCACTGGCGATGAAAAATGGATTTTTTTTGAAAACCCTAAGCGCAAAAAATCGTGGGTGGACCCCGGAGAACCCTCAACATCGTCTGCTAGGCCAAATCGATTCGGGAAAAGACAATGCTGTGTGTTTGGTGGGACCAGAAGGGGTGGTTTACTACGAACTGTTGAAACCTGGTGAAACGATCAATACTCAACGCTACCAACAACAAATCATCGAATTGGATCGTGAATTGTGCAAAAAAAGACCCGAACACGCGGATCGGCATGAGGGTATCATTTTCCAGCACGACAACGCACCATCACACACAGCAAGATTGGTCCGGGATACATTGGATGCACTTTGCTGGGAGTTGCTACCCCACCCGCCCTACTCTCCTGATCTGGCCCCTTCAGATTACCATTTGTTTGCGTCGATGGGACACGCACTTGCTGAGCAGCACTTCAATTCTTATGAAGATGTTAAAAAATGGCTCGATGGGTGGTTCTTATCCAAAGGGGATGAATTCTTTTGGGGTGGAATCCAGAATCTTCCTCAAAGATGGGAAAAATGTATAGCCAGCGAGGGCAATTACTTCGAACAAAATATTTTTTACTTTTCTGCGTTAATTATTGTGTTTTACTAAATAAAAAAACAGCCGTTTTAAGGTTGCACACCTGGTAATTGTTGTAGGCTAGTCATTGTGCAAGAAGTGTCTTTGTAGGGTCTTTATGTCGTCATTGTCTGTTTTGTTGTTGTCTGTATAACGAAGTAATGATTGTCCAGTTTTCTGTTTTGTGTTTAAATTCTTGTGTAATTTTTGCCTTTTGTTCTTGTATGTCATCAACTTAGTTTATTCGTAAAGTAGTTCGTTACGAGGATTGTAGAGGAGAAAAATCGAATGCTCAATTTTTGTTATAATTTTTATGCAATTGCATACTTTTACTATTTATCGTAGGAGTCAGTTTTCTACCCAAATTGACATCCCTAGATGAACATTTTAATATGTTAATATTCACTGGAATGGGACACAAAAAAACACAATTGTTAAGCTTGCAACGTTTCGTTTCTTTATTGAAACTTTATCAAGCAACTGAACATTATGATTAATGAACATTTTAATGTTTTATTTTGCATATTTTAACACTTAAATGTGTTTCGTTGTGTTAATCGTGGTCAATAGTAATTTCAATATTAGTTTTCTATTGTAGGTACTCATCATACTTATGTATTTTTTGTGTTTATTTTTATTCATTTATTTTTACTTTATAATTGCATATTTTGACGTTTAGTGATGTTTATTTTATGGCATATTTTGGCATTTTATATTACATATAAATCCGATCTCAGTTATAAGTCTTACAATTAGTGTTATTAATAGTGTCTATGTATTTGGTTATTCAAAGGTTGCTGTCATCCAGTAATGGTCTACAGATTGATTTCAAAATTTTTCTCGCTGCCCCAGTGCTCAATATATTTTCTAAGAAAGTTGTAAACCTAAAATAAAAACAACTTTAATTTTTGAAAATTTTCAAACTTAATTTTTTGCGACCTCCTTTAAAACTATTTGCGGCTCAAAGGCTAACATACACCGCTCTAAATTCAATAAAATTAACATTTTAAATATAGATTTTTTTTCGGAAGGAAAAAAACATTTCTGTTTACATACAAATATAATTCAACTGGTATTTTCGTTATTTACTTTTCCTCTTTTCAGAAATTCAACAAGGCCGGCATAATGGTGTATGTAAAACCTCGGACGTTTCCGTGACTTTATACGGCTGGGATTTTTGTGTTTACGTCGACTCCCGTATTTTTCTCCCTGATTCCTAGTTTAGATTTCCGGAAGGTTACTCTTATTCCGAGAAAGTAGGGTAACGCATTGATTTACTGCAGAAAATAAGTTAAGAAATCATAAACTTCCGTTTCGCGTATTTTTCCCATAAAGAAGATTCACATTTCTCTAATAATTATACGTCAGCAGCACCTGAAAATACCAACTTTTAAACCGACCAAGAATAGATATAAAACGTAGCCGAAATGGATAAAGGCGCCTTTTCTTTCACGCGACGTTTTTGCAATAAATTGCACAGGTGGTTCTGAAGGTTTTTCAAATAAATGACTATCAAGTAGGCGTCATTTGTTTTTCTTTGGAAAAGCATTCTTGTTGATGGAAATCTGTAAGTTTATGTCGATTACTCGAACATTTTTTACGAGACGCCAGGTAATCAACACTGTCTAAGAGGAACCGTTTTCTCAACGACTCACATTTTCTCGCGTTGAATTAAATATTTTATTGGGAAACATAATGGATTTAAACTGATCTTTGAAATCCTTTAGAATAATAATTTATTGGTTACCAGAGACCGTTTCATTTTGAGTGGAATTATTCAAAACATGTCAATATTTTCTGATGGAATTGTTTTTATTATTGGAACAATGGTTTTATTAAATTTAACTGTAATTCTAAATAAAAACGGTCATTAATTTTGAGTAAATTCTGAATTTTTCTAGTAAAAAGTGTCACTTTTTGTCAACGGAATTGATTTTCTCAAATACAAAATGTGGCACTTTCTGCTCAAATGGCACACCCGGTGTTTTTAGTAATTCATAATTAATACTAGGAGTTTTAAGTCATTTTCCACATCTCAATTTTTTTTTTAATGTAAATGGATAGACTACTTGAAATTTTTTCTATCTTTAGATTTAGAGCATATTGTATATAAATTTTTATTCTTTAGATTGGTGTCAGGTATTACCCGATTGAGTTTCAGTACCTATTCGTTTGACACACTACATTATAATCAACAACAACTTCAGAAAATACAAAAAGTATTAATGTACTTGTCAAAAAAAGAAAACTATTTGGCTATATAAGTATTTATTAATACATATACAGTGGAAACTCAGTTATCTGGACTAATTATTGTTGCAGCTCATTCGGATAATCGAAAATTCGGTTAATTGAATGTATAGAAAAAAACGAATTTTAGCTATATACAGTGTGTCCCAAATTGAGTAGGCTAACATGGGTATCTTTCTTATTAGTGGAGATAGAAGTTTGGTTAAATGGGCAATGTTTTGCAGTTTTAGGTGCCCATTCAGATTCTGTTAAGAAAATTTTAAAATTCCGAATAGTTCCAAAGTTATCGTCAAAAAACTGAAAATTGTCATTTTCTTTAATGTCAAATAACTTGGTAATTATAAAAATTACAAAAAAAAATTTAATATAAAAGTTACTAGGTTTTATAAAATACAAATAAAAATTAACTCAACATTAAATTCAAAATGGCGGTTTTCAAGATATTGATACCAACTTTCTTATTTTAAATGGACGCCATATTGGATTTTTACATAGTTGAATAGCATATTTTTTTCTCTTTTCAACCATGTATAACAACCCATATTTAAATAAAGAAATTATTAACAATATTAAGAAAATTAAAGGTTTTAGTTTTAAATCAAATAGCCATGAATTATCAAAGAACGATAAAACAGCAGAATATAAGTCAACGTCATTATATTAATTTTTTGAGCGATATTATACGTTTTACAGAAACCAAATCGAAACTTTGTGGAAGATGATGAAGATAATTTGTTAACACTAGCGTCTGTAGCGGTCAATCCTAATATTTCAACAAGGGAAATTGAAGCGCAAGTTAATGTGTCTAAATCCAAGGCATCGAGGATATTAAAAAAACACAAGTTTCACCCTTACAAACTAAACATTTTTCAAACATTAAGACCTAACGACCATATTCGAAGAGTTACATTTTGCAATTGGCTCATTAATAAGACAACAGAAAATGATGACTTCATCAACCACATTTTGTGGACTGACGAAACCTACTTTTAAAATTGTGGGTTATTCAATCGACGCAATGAGCACCACTGGGCCTTAAAAAATCCACATATAATTATTCCACGGCGAAATCAGATTCGCTTTGGATTTAATGTTTTCTGTGCAATATTGGGGAACCGTTTAATCGGCCCTATAATCTTTAATGGAAATTTAACTGCTCAAAGATACCTAGATATTCTTCAAACATCCCTGGAAGATATATTGGATGATCTGCCACTAGCTCAGAATTTACAAATATGGTACCAGCAAGATGGTGCCCCTGGACACAATGCGAGGAGTGTGATTGATTATTTGAATAATCGTTTTAATAATAGGTTAATAGCTACAAATACAGTTAACCAGTGGCCACCTCGATCGCCTGATTTAACACCTCTTGATTTTTATTTGTGGGGCACCTTAAAAAATAAAGTGTATGGAAGTAGTTTTAATTATAACAATAGCGAAGAATTGCATGAAGCAGTGATGCAGGCATTTCATAGTATCAATCGAAATACCCTGCAAAAAATAACCACAAGTGTCCGAAGACGGTGTCTATTGTGTTTAAGAAATAATGGTCAGCATTTTGAACATTTAATATAAGTTTCATTTGTTTTATAAGTAAAGGTTTTGATACTCTGAGTAAAATCTTTAATATTATTAATAATTTTTTATTTAAATATAGGTTGTTATACATCGTTGAAAAGAGAAAAAAAAATGCTATTTAATTATGTAAAAATCCAATATGGCGTCTATTTAAAATAAGAAAGTTGGTATCAATATCTTGGAAGCCGCCATTTTGAATTTAATTTTGAGTTAATTTCCATTTTTATTTTATGATACCTAGTAACTTTTATATTAAACTTTTTTTTGTAATTTTTATATCTACCAAGTTATTTGAGATTAAAGAAAATGACGATTTTCAGTTTTTTTACGATAACTTCGGAACTATTCGGAATTTTAAAATTTTTTTAACGGAATCTGAATGGGCACCTAAAACTGCAAAACATTGCCCATTTAACCAAACTTCTATCTTCACTAATAAAAAAGATACCCATGTTAGCTTACTCAA
Source organism: Sinopyrophorus schimmeli (assembly GCA_036325965.1). Taxonomy (NCBI): domain Eukaryota; kingdom Metazoa; phylum Arthropoda; class Insecta; order Coleoptera; family Elateridae; genus Sinopyrophorus; species Sinopyrophorus schimmeli. The sequence goes on from JARFIZ010000139.1 coordinate 317,939, forward strand.
TTTGGGACACCCTGTATATAATGTGACCATACTTGCTGTTTTGAATGGAATTGTTCCGTTTTCAGATCATTTGTCCCGTTGTATTCAAGCAATCATTCTGGACGCGAAAATGTACCGTTTTCAAAAAATTGTCAATTACGATACCGAATATTAAGAAATCCTAGCAAGAATTTAATTCTTGCCGCCTTATTTAAATACAAATTAATTTCACGGGAATTTCTTAATGAAAAAAGTAAAAAATTATGAAAAATAAGCGAAACTCAAAAGAGACATTTTGAGAGCGTAACTACGGTTTTAGAATTACTTGAATTTTTTTAAAATAAATTGATCATTGTTAATCGTAGCAAAAAACGGAGTGTGCATGTTTGAGCTCAAAGTGACACAATCCGATCTCGCGAAAATGAAGCGCGTCGCTCCGCGTCGCGCTCCATTTGCCTCCCTCGCTCGGAAATGTGCCACTTTTCGCTCGAATGTGCACATCCTTGTATTTATTGGTTTTTCTATAGTTACATTTTCTCTTTCTAATCATAAATTTAAATTTAGTTTACTAAATATTTACTTTTTTCTTTAAGAAATTATTTTTTTTATTACTGTGCTTACTGTGCTTTAATTTTTCCTGTATGAAATGGGGTATAATTAACGTGACCAATTTTTTTCTTGTTAAAACGGGATGCTTGTTAATTGTGCTTAAAACCGAGTGTGCACATTCGAGCTCAAAGTGGCACATTCCGATCTCGGGAAAATGAAGCGCGCCGCTCCGCGTCGCGCTCTATTTGCCTCCCTCGCTCGAAATGTGCCACTTTTCACTGGAATATGCACATCTTTGTGTTAATTGTATTCAACTATATTAATAACCAATCCTTCAAATCCAGATTTTCTATTCGGAAAAAGTTTTCGCTTGAAAAGTGCACATACTGAATTTGTCTATCTTATTCTTCTCTCTTACGAATAATATGAATTAAATCAAACTAAACGAAATGTACCACTTCTCGCTTTCCTTTTAATTAAAAATTACAGTAGGGTATTTTTACAAAAAACCACATTTCTAATTTAGTACTTTTAAACTAAACTAGATGGGGGACTTCATCGTACATGAAAAAAAAATACTTTAACTTTTTCCGCATTTTGACTCTTATTTCCCAACTTTTTTTTTAACATTCCCCACCCAAGTCATTCTAAAATTTTGATGCACCCCCTATGTAACATAAATATTTTTTTATATTTAAAAATTTAATTAATCCATAAATGAAGTCTAATTACAACAGTGTATACAAAATGTGCTTTAAAACTAATTTTTTTATAATTTTTACAAAAATAACAATTACCCAAAAATGTTTGGAGACATTAATTTTGACATATAAACCTTCAACAATCTGCAAAAGATGATATAAAAATCAACTAGTTGATTTTTAGTGGCTCACTTCAGAAAATTTGATACATATACAATTTTAATTAATCAAAAATGCGAATTAGTAAACATTCGAAAGTACACCTGAAAATATATTTATCAAGCTCGCTACAATTAAGCGTGCGGAAGAGCACCATGATAACTTATCAAAAGGAATAAAATATCTAACGTTTTTCAAACAAAAAATAGATCTAATTTAATTTAATTTTAATTTTTTGAATTGAAGAATAAAATAATAATATAGGTAAATCCTATAAATACGAGGATGTGCGCATTTGAGCTCAAAGTGGTACATTTCCGAGCGAGGGAGGCAAATGAAGCGCGACGCGGAGCGGCGCGTTGTATTTTCCCGAGATCGGAATGTGCCACTTTGAGCTCGAATGTGCACACTCGGTTTTAAGCACGATTACGAAGCGTCCCATTTTAACAGGAAAAAGCCTGGTCAAATTGTTAGGTATATGTTTACAAAAAAACGCGAATATATTAATCACTAATTAAAACAGTCGCACACTGTCTTAAAATCAACAAAGCAAAAAAACACTGTTTAGTGCGAAATACAAAATAAAATAATAAAATATTTAGTAAGAAATACGGACGTTTAATTTTCGCAACGAGTCCGAACGCGGTTGACAATCCGGATAATCGCGAATCCGTATAACTGAGGTCCGGATAATTGAGGTTTTGCTGTACTTTGTTTTTGTTTTTTGAATTTTTTTTTCAATATTACATTAATTGAAGTACATTTTTTATTTAAAGTTGCAACGCATTTGAAATGAATAATACGATAGTCCAAAAGCGATAAAACGCTATTTTAATTAAGAGTTATATATATTTCTCTGTTTACAAAATTCAATTATTTGATAACAATTTGTTTACGTTTTCTAAATCTAAAACAATTTCCGCAACATTTCAACGTTTAAAATCGTGACATAAATGTTTAAGAAGCGCTGAAGTAAATTTCCGTTATCTTTATAGATTTTTCTTAAAATTAAATAAGAATTTAATTGAATCGCAGTAATAATATAATTTGCTTGTATAATTTAATCACTTCGAGCGGGTTTTCGAAAATTTTTTAAATTATATTTGGGGTCACATATTTTTCACTTTGGAAATGAAATTTTAAATTGAACTTCTACAAAGGTGGAGTACAAATCTAATTCTTTTGCATTTTTAATTTTTCCACTTATAATTAAGAAGCAATCTAAGTTAAAATGAAAAATCAAAACTCTATCTGTCGTAATTGTAATAATTGGTAGCCAACTTTTAATTAATATCGGTATTGTATTAGTCGAATGAGGTACCTAATTCCAAGCTGCAAAAGCTTTGTCTAATTAGAACGGCATTTGATTCCGCAGAATAATTAACAGAAATAATTAGAACTAAATAACTTGTTCCAAGACCGTAATAATCTTTTAAATAAACAGGATGAATTTTGGGTAAATTTGTACGTCGAGCTTCCTACAAAAATATTGAACGCGTAAGCTGCTCAAGCACTATTGAATGTAAATTATGGAGAGATTAGAAATTCTAATAGCTGAAATAGCTACAAGAAATAGCTCTCTTGCGACAGTTGACTTGGATGTTGACAGCATGCCTCACGAATCAATATATGGGCTTAGTGCCGAACTGCTTTTCCTAACTAAATATTTATGAAACGGTGTTACATTAACTTTGCAGATTAAAAAGCTCCATTCTCTGTCTTTTTCTTCTGTCTAAATACACAAATATTTAAATATTTATTTCCAGTTACGCTTTTCGAGAAATTTATGATGACACATAAATACTTCAAGTGAAGAATATACTTGAGAGGACTCGTAGACACTTAGGAATAGAAATTTTTTACATTGGGAAAACTGAAAAATAAAAGAGGAAAAGCACCAATAAGTCACGTCCTCGAGCTTATCTTTTTTTAATGCAAAAAGAAAATTCGAGCTTTTGATTTTGCATTACATTTTGGAAGTGATAATCTATTATTTAACAAAGTCAGAAAGTGTGATGTAATAATTTTAGGGTTTTATGAGTGTGATAATTTCTTAAACGAATTTAAAATTTAAATAGCGTTAAATATGCAAATCTATTAAATTAATTGCTGTTCAAATTACTACGCATATAATTACTTAATTTTCGAGCTTAGCACTAAAAGGGATTCTATTTAGGAAATTCTGATGCATTAATTCTCCTTTTAACTCTTCTTTAATTATTATTGCAGTATGTTTCGTTTTAGTGGAAGTAAAAAACCGGTAATGTAATAAATTGCGGGCTTCAATAATTATCAAGTCTTTCTTCGCTTTCATTAACTTTAACTGTCAATGCTTCATTTGGGATTCTTAGCAGTTTTCTCAAATTTTAAACTGAATTACTGAAATTCATTTTCTTTTTCTAAAACAACTTATAATCTATTAGTCTTCGGTTGGTAATTTTTTATTGACAGTTATTTATCGAAGTTTTTAATTTAATTTAAGAAAGTTTCGCTATATTAAAAGTAAAGTAATTGATTATACAATTATTCACTGCTGGACAAGATTTTTATATTCCCGAAATCATTGCTTTTGTATAGGCAAGTTGGCGACTTTCCAAGATAGCAGCATTAAGTTTATGCCCAAAAAGTTTAAATTGTTATTCGGCTTTAAATTAAGCGATCGTCTAATTTATAAATGTGGATGAAGACAAACGTAGATTTTTTTCTTTAAAGGCAAAGATGTATCTAATCATAAAACAACTCAATAATTATTTTATTAATTATTTGCTTTCTAATAAGTATTAAAATATTGAGTTTATATTTAAATTGAGGGTTTTTTAATTTGTGTTAAACTTAATATTTAATTTAGAAAAATCTTTTTTGACTTAATACTTTTAACTATAAATCACTTTGAAATCTAAAGATATAATGTAAACATTTAAGTTTGAATTACTTTTTAAAATGCAATTTTTTTGCCAAAAATCATAAGAATTATGATTGCTTTCAAAAACATCACAAACAAATAATCAACTGTTTTAAATAAATCCAATAATTAAACAGTTGTTGAATTTTTTCTCGTATTTACTTTTCAATAATAATATTTGAGTTTTTAATGCCTAATAAGAATTTCACTACATTCATTAATTAGGTAGTACAGTCACCCCTCGATTAGGTTGCGTTAAAGTTAATTATTTCTAATAATATTGATTAGAAATGAAACCTCACCCCGATTTAAAAAAATATTTAAAAAATTATGGGGTACTCTGGCAATTAAGCTCGTATCTATTTTATTTCTTTTTTAAGATACTGGAGCAAATTCTTTGGAAATGAATTTTAGAGGTAATTTTACACAACAAAATGTTAATTGTTTATAATAATTATGATTAGCAATAACACTTCGCCCCTTTTTCAAGAAATAGTTTAAAACACATGGTGTACTTTGGTAGTTAAGGTTATATCTTTTTTATTACTCAAAATATTGGAACATACTATTCAGAAATGAATACTGGAGGTAATTTTGCGTAAGAAAATATTAATTGTTTATAATAATACCGATTAGAAATTATAGTTTACCCCGCATTCAACAAATAGTTTAAAACACTTGTATTCTGCCAGTTAAATTCGTATTTTTTTTATTACTTCAGATATTAGAACAAACTCTTCAGTAATAAATCTTAGAGGTAATTTTACAAAAGAAAATATTAATTGTTTGTAATAATAATTAACGATTAGAAGTAACACTTTGCCCCGCCCGCAAGAAGTAATTTTAAAAAAATGGTGTCAAATAGAGACATATTGGTTAGTGTTTTGAAAGTCTTGCGCAGTATTAGAATGCGTATTGTATGTTACTTATTAGGTTCTATGGTTCTTTCAAGATAAAAATAGGATGACGTCACATTTAGTATTTAAGCCAATAGAATGATCGAATGATAGAATGATAGAATTTATGCTTTTTATTCTGTTAACTCTGGTTAAACTAGGAAATTTTATTGTTTTTAATATGGTAAGACTGTCATGAATCAATATCATTACAGTCAATCGATATTTGGCATTTGACCATTTGTCGTTTTCTTGACTCAATAGCAGCTCTCTTTAATTTTTGTGTATCAGAAGCGTTGAAGACGCATAAAAAGTTATTTTCAGTACTAATAAATTGATGGTATGGTGTGAAAAAAAGCCGAAACATTTGTCGAGTCATGGCTCAGGAACTGATAGGGTCCCTTAATAGACCATTTTGAACGGGAACGTGAAATGGAGGACTGCTTGTTTTACATACCGCAGAAAGAGACTTAAGTTGTAATAACACTGGCACACAAAAAAATAAAAGTGGTCAGTACTTTTGACCAGACCCACCTAGAGTTATGGATTTCGATGCCCTGAATCCGAATTTGAGGTCGGTTTACTTAATATACCTCTAAAATTTTGAGTAAATTGCAAAAAACTACAATTATTAGTCAATTGAGGCAGTTTTTTGCAATGTACTCAAAATTTTGGGAGTGTACGGGCCAAACAGACTTCGGATTTGGATTCAGCGCATCAAAATACATGACCCTAGGTGGGTCTGGTCAAAAATACTGACCAATTTTTTTTATGTTTTCGTGATATTTTTGGCTATGTTCTACTACTTTTTTACTATTTTTTACGATTTTGGATAAATATATCAATGATCGAGATTAAGAGATCTTGAATTGGGATTCATCTTATCAAAATATACATATAAGGAAGATTTGATCTAATTTAATCAAATTTTCTTCATTTTCATAAGTGCAATTTTTAGTGGTTTTTTCAATTTACTCAAAATTTTAGAGGTATATTGGGTAAACCAACCTCAAATTCGGATTCAGGGCATCAAAATACATAACCCTAGGTGGGTCTGGTCAAAAGTACTGCCAATTTTTTTTTTTTTGTGCCAGTGTAATTAAACCAATTATAAACTGTATTTTAAGTTTCTATTATTAACAATATTTATATGTCCTATCAAAATGTTAGGTTATGTCCGATAAAATTGGAAATTATAATCTTCCAACGCTCTACCATCTCGCACTCTGATGTCATTCTATACCTATATATAGTAAAAGGAAAATGTTAGCGCAATTTCGTTTAGCACGGCATTTGTGCGTAATCATTTAATCGTGCTTATCGAGGGATGCCTGTACTTAACTTTATTTAACTTGGTATTTAACTCATTAATGAGCCCACAATTTTGAGCGTTAAATAAATTTATAAACCTATTTAAAAACGCAAATGTACGCTTATTACAATTTTATTGCCAGTAATATTCCCCATTTGTACTTATCTTTTAAGAACAGTAAGTGAATTTAACAAAATCCTGAAAAACGATAAGTTAAGCACGATTAGTGTAACAGATAGCTGACACTTTTAGAGTTTTATTTGCTTGAAAGGGTACCTTAATATATTTCCCAACCTTTTTTCAGACGGCTAACCCATAGTAAGCGTGCTATCATTTTTAGATGGTTTTTCTCGTTTTAAAGTCTTCTATCCGGGAAACGCGTTATGCACTCTAAAACATTCCAACATCATTGAATTGTCTATAAGGTAATACGTTCTCGCCTATCATCCACATTTGACAAAAGTGAGATGCTCGAATTCAATATTTTTGTGTATTCATAAAGTTATACGAACATCTTTAAACGACAGCTTCCTTTCACTACCTCCAGCAATATTGCGAATATTTTTCTTAAAATATTTTTTATTACTAATAAAAGTAATATAAACAATTTTATTGAAAATAATTTATTTAATTTTTAAATTTTAAGTTAGAGCTTGAGGAAGGTGTGTTTTAATTTTTTTTTTTATTACTTTATAAATTTTTGATGTGGCTTAATGTGCTTCAATTTTTCCTGTATGAAATGGGGTATAATTAACGTGACCAATTTTTTTCTTGTTAAAACGGGACGCTTGGCAATCGTGCTTAAAACCGAGTGTGCACATTCGAGCTCAAAGTGGCACATTCCGATCTCGCGAAAATGAAGCGCACCGCTCCGCGTCGCGCTTTATTTGCTTCCCTCGCTCGGAAATGTGCCACTTTTCGCTCGAATGCGCACATCCTTGTATTTATTGGTTTTCCTATAGTTACCTTTTTTCTTTCTAATCATAAATTTAAATTTAGTTTACTAAATATTTACTTTTTTCTTTAAGAAATTGCCGTGAAATTAATTTGTATTTAAATATGGAGGCAATAATAAAATTCTTGTTAGGATTTCTTAATATTTGGTATCGTGCTTTTGGAATTTAATACTCAAGAAAAGACTTATAGTTGATAAATTCAAGAAAAACTTAAGTTTTTGTATTTTTATTAATGAAAGTTTATTCTAATGCATAAATAAATATGTGTTTTACTGAAACCTATTGTTTATTAGTTATTAAAATACCGGGTGTTTTATTTAAAGTGCCACGTGCTTATAACTCCTAAACTAATAAAAATTTCAAAAAAGTATAAGTATAAAAGTGTCTTTAATTTATTCGATCTATACAATGGCATAAATATAAATTTTGTTCTATTTTCGGTTTAACCGGAAACGGTGTCAACTTCCTTACCTTAAATAGAATAGCATTTATTTTTTTAAATAATTTAATAGAGTTCGTTGAGTGCTTTCAAAAAATGTATAATAAGTTACCATTTGATTAATAAATAATTTAAAAAACAATAAATACCCTTCTATTTAAGGTAAGGAAGTTGAACTTTCGGTTTACGAATAAACACATTAATTTGAAAATCGTAATTTATCATTTAACTGTCATAAAGTACAATTTTGTGTATTTTACTTCATTTTTTTTGGGGTGTGGCAAATTCCACCTAGTGTGGCATGTGACATTTAGTCACCTAGTATACGGAGTGTTAAAGCTAATCGATTCCTATAAGTTTTTAAAATTTTAAAAATAATAAAATATCCACAATTTTAGAAATCAATACATTAAAATAAAATATCAAAAATAGCACTGAATTTGAGTCTAAATTTAAATTTTACAACATATGATGTCAAAAGCTGTTAAATCGAAGTACCATTATAGACTATTCGCAAACTAATTTTATTGCAAATATAGGGAAGGATCACAAACTAAACTTCCTTTATCATGCAGATTGTTATACCTATTTCAAAAACAATTTGAACGGTGGTTACTATTCCCACGAAATGCTTAGACCACAGGAAGTTTCCCTAATAATGTTGCCCGGAAAATGTAGTAGATCGCTGAAAATAGACTACCAAATACATTATATGCATATGCATTATTCGCTTATCGTGCATGTGGAAAATTATCCACAGGCCATTTTGAAATTCCAACATTGAATTAATTAAAAGCGGTTCTCTACTAAAACCAAAACGGTATCACTGTTTAACAAGTATCAGAAGAACTCTGTCGGGAATTTCATTTTCGTACAAGCACTAAAACTATGCCAAAAAAAATAGGGAGTCATTTTAATACAATATACCTAGCTATTTCTATGTAAATTATGTGTATTTTGATGAAAGCGGGTTTTCTGCAGGTTCGTACAATGTAGTTATATGTAATCGTATTCAGGTTTCATCCCTGTCATCTTGGGACTGTCCGGATTATATATAAATAAATAATGCCAAATACCGAATGTGGCTTCCCTAATGTTCCTGATATTATTGTTAAAAATTTATGCTTTTTAAATGGTGAAACTTTTTTAAGCTATATTGTTTGTATTTTTTAGAAATCTTTTTATAATAACTTTATGGGTTATATTTTCTTTTTGCACGGATTCGAAATAGCATGGTATAAGAAAAAAAAATGATTTTTGTTTACTTGGAATAAACAAAGCCAGACGAATAACTAAAGCGTTGAACGGATCATTATGGACCACTGAAATATGGAAAAAAAGGAAACAAAGTATCGATGATAATATGATAAAAAGCACGTTGGTGTATGGGGCAGAAATTGACGTATAAAAGAAAACTTAAAGAAAAAAATAAAATCTAGATAAATGAGCGCCCTAAACCGATCATCAAGAACATCAAGATTAGATCGAGCCAGAAATGAAAGGATTATGGAACAAATAAACGTCAAGGAAGCAGCAATGGAAAGTATAGAAAAAAAAGCAGCTTATTTGGTACCGCCACGTTCAAAGAATGGGGGAAGATAGACTACCGAAGAATGGGTACTGTCCGAAAATAAAATGAGAAGACTTCCTTGGAATAAGAACATCAATGAGTGAACAGGGCCTAAATGATCACAACTGTAATCATAGAAAATAATGACATTTGGAAGACGGACAGCGTCATAGGACGTTTTAAACCTGAAATGATATCTAGTTGAAAATTCTAAAGATATGCCTAAGTTGGGCTATACTTTTGAGTTTCTCACAACAATCTAGTTTGGAACTTCTTTGGCATGCCGTGTTTCAGTTTTCTTAATTAGGACGGTACAAAGATAGAATTAGGCTTGGCACAATTCGGAAGGTGTCGTTAGGCCCGAATTGATCTTTCGGCGTGCCTCACTGGTATTTCTAGTCGGGTTTCTGACTTATTACATGTTAATTATATACACTTTAATTAATAATATCTGGCTTCAGAATCGGTCAAAAAATCTAATATTTTTAAATGAAATAAATGACAGCTCATATTTCAATTTCATCAAATTCACAAGAAAATAGAATTTACGAGTGAATTACTTAAAGGGAATATTTATTCGGTATCGTTTGTTGTACAACTCTCCCTTATTTATTTATGAATGAAGGAATCCTTTTTCGTGAATCCAGCTACTAATCTAAACTTCACCTGGAATTAACAGATCGGTTAATAAATTATTCATTTCTCGAAACGACTATTTACGAATAGAGTTTTGCTTGTCCGTTAAATATATTTTTAATCTCGTCCAAAATGTTTAATTTGAATTAATTTGCAATAATGTTTTTTAATGTTTAATTTTAAGAATCTTTGATTTGAGTATAAAAGACTTTGTGCGAAGTTCACTTTTGATTTGTTAATAGAATTTTGATGTCGCATTTAATACTTTGATACCGAAATATAAATTCAGGAGGAATTTTATTAATTTCCAACTGTTACGGTGTATGAATATTTATTATTTTGTATCAGAGAGGGGTAGGGCGCATATATTGCAAATTCCGAACCACTTCCGTAAGCTTCGTTGGTTCTAATTCCTATCCTTTGAAGTTGAACGTGGATTGTAAAGGAAGCTTTCACTTTATAGCATTTACATATAATGTTAATAATGCCTAAATTTTAAATATATAAGAAAGCTTACTTTATTTTGCTATTTTAATGCAAATAAGGAGCCTACAAGTTCTTTGTTTTTCCATCTCAGAGAAATTTAAGGCTTTAATATTTGAAGTCGTTGCGAAATTATTTGTAGAAATAATCTGTTGTTAAGGCTGCGGTTTGACAAACACAAATCGCAATATCTGGTAGGTGGCAGGTAAGTCGGCAAATTTGTATTTTTAACCCCAGTGCGAACCAAAGTAGAAATACAGATTGGTATAGAATGAATAGACTACTCACCACCAGGAAACCGGTTGCAAAGTTGAGATTCTTATTTTTAAAATAAACTGTTGCAATGTACTTTCTTTGTTTACAATTTTGACGTATATATTACTTATTTTATATAAAAAAACATTTGTATAATTATAAATATGCTTTCCTTTTACCTTTTACAATATTATACATTCTTTATGATCGGCCGTATTCGTAACATGCGTTTTGCATCTTTATTGTGTTTACGAGAATATAATTATAAAAGTTCTAAACAATTAATAATAATTTATATTATTAAACTATTAACACGCTTCCGCTTTGTTAACAAGTTTTAACTTCTTTAAAATAAATATAAAATACCTATAATATACATCATATATAATCATATATGTATGTATTTATAATTTATAATTGCACCCATTAAAAAGTCGTTGCTTTATTAAAAGCGACATTGGCTATATTATAAAGTGTGCTTATAAAAGAGATAAAATGTATTGAATTACTTCAGTGGTTATTATTTTAGCCCACTCACACCTAAAAATACAAAAGGCTGTAAAATTTGTAGTTATCGTTCAGAATCAGAGTCCATTGCTTTTGTAGTGGATGCAGATTTGTATTTGTAGTGTATAATTTTTTTGTCATTTAAGTGAAATATTTTTATTTTACGAAAATGCCAAAAACGCGGATTACATTGAGTCAGAAGCGTAAATTAAGCAACCATAAAAATTCTTCGTTTGCCAAAAGGCAAGCACTTAATCGAAGTAAAGTACTAACCAACGTCCAACGGTTTGTTTATAAGAGTATTTATTTTCTTATAATTTATAGTTGTTTTTTTAAATAGTGTTGGTGAAATCAAAATGGAATTACGACTATAGACACTAATGTGCCTAGTTTGAATTCCAATTCTCCCACAACTTTAAATGAATTTTCTTTCATATCGGAAGAAAGTTACAACAGGTAAGTTAATTTTTCTAATATTATTTATATATTTTATTTATCAACAGATCAGTTTAACTGAATTATTAGCAATCTTTTTAAAATTAATTTTGTTAAAGATTATTTCCATCTGTTTCGTTTCTTTTAAAAAAATTATACCTACGGTCAAACCTCCTTATTCACGTCCGTTATTTGCGTTATCGGTATTGCGACCACTTGCTGTCTTTGCGGCTGATAATTTCTTTATTTTTGAATCCGAACCTTACACGTGCCGCTATGGCCTTTGATAAAAGCCGTTTCCGCCACGATGCCGATTTTTGTTTTATTACTTCAACTTATCATTTCATCTCCAAATCAGTGCAATTTATAATACCGAGAGAAATTAAAGGAAAATAGAACTTTTAAATAAAAGATTCTTTAAATTGTTTAAAAATCGCTTATTAAATTGCTTTTATTATGATTTTGTTTTAATTTTCTAACCTGGGAACGCATTCCTTATAATCCACACAAATTACTATACCGTATTCGCGACATAATTACGGAACGTATCACCCGCGAATAAGGAGCTTTGTACCTACATACGTAAACACATACATATGTATCTTATGGATTAATAGTTTTCTTTAAAGAAACCATATAACAAAATGTTTCGTCCCAATTACTGTTTAATCGATTGACATTTTGATTAACAAGTTTGAATTAATTAAAATAAATTAAACAGCAATTTAAAGAATATTCTGTATTTCTAATTTAGAAACAAAAATAGTTATTCTCGTTTCCATTACTTTCAGTCGCTCTTTTAATACCATTGAATGCTTTTATTCCATGCCGTTTTATGTTTTTTTCAGTTGCTTTTTAAATTAAGTAGAAATTAGATGAGGAACTATTGACCGAATGTCAGTAAAGATTAAAATTTTTAAAGCCTAAAAGAATTTGTGACATTATTCACAAAATTTTATAAATAACTAGCTAACTCCACTTCTACGAAAATACAACAATACCTCGCCTCCTGTAATCTTACAACCCTGCAAGTTTATGATTCTCGGAAGTACAAATCTAAGCAGCAAAACTGTATTTCGAACGAACTTTAGAAACCTTGTTATTTTTAAAATGCCTACTGGTAAAGGTTTAAAATAATAACGGTTATCGTACGTAGTAAAATAAACTAAAATTATTTTGTTTTTCATATTTGAAAAAAGAAATGCAAATAATTATATAAAATAAAAAATATAATCAATAAAAATTAATAAATTGAATTATATAATACAAATATATTGATCAAATTAGGGTAGTACGACCATTGTGGTCATTTGCCTTCTTATACACATTTTGTTTCAAACATAAATGGCACCCGGTCATCCGGTAAATTAGTTTTTTATTTTGTCAATTATTTAAAATATTTCATTTGATGTTGATTTCATTGAAAAATATTTGTAATAGAAATAAAAAAATAATTTTGGAACTGTTCAACGGGGTCTCACAAATGTGACTACGTGTGACGATGGAGGGGGGGGGGGCAGAAAATCAGGAAAATTAGTGTGACGTAATTTATGGATGGTCCCTTTTTGGACTCGCTTAGTGTGTTTTTTTTTTAGATTCTACTCTAATTGCAAATTTATATACAGTATTGGAAATTATTTTTTGCGGTACTTTACATACAATGAAGGCCTACCTTGTTCTGATCCAGAATACATTCTACAGGCTATTCAGAAAAAGAATGAAAAAAAATTAATAGTAAGTTAATGTACTTACTTAGATTTTATTTTTTTATAGGTATCCATTTTCTTATGTATATGCATTGTTTTAGATAAAAGAATAGTCAATTTCTAATGCCTTGGTATTCTTAGTACAAAAGAATATTATTGAAAATTTCTTTTGAAAACATCAAGATCAGTTTACCGAGTATAGGCGATATAACCTTAGCAAAAGTGTGAGAGGAAATGCTTACATACGTACACAAAGACTATGGTGAAATTTCGAACATCATATGCAAGAGAAAGAAAAACTACCGCATCGAATAATTTTTATCCCAAGTAATAGCAACAACTTTTACAAACCACTCTACAGAAGAAAATTGAGAAGAAGAAAAAAGATAATTTAAATTATTCCTACTAATATTTTTGAAATAAATTTTATAAATCATCAAGATTATTTTACGAAGCTTTTGGATTAAGAATATACCGCCCACGTTTTGGAAATTGTTTTCATCAAGAACTAATTTGTATTATTTTGCATTTGAATACGTCTAGGTATGTTTAGATCTGATCAGGTTTTATCATATAAAACAATTTTTTTATGAAATATAGTGATTTACGTCTGTGATGGTTTTGCCAGAAGATCAACAAAACAAGAATGAATATTCCAAATTGCAAATACCATCTGTATTGCAAGTTCAGACGTATAGCATTCCCTTTCATCTTAAAAGAAGAGCTGTATTGCCGTATTTAGGTAAACTTTTTTAAAATCAAATCTGTTTTAGGTTGTCGTATCCTATGTGCTCCAACTGCTTTGAATTGCTCCGTAGATCATACGCATCATCTCTGACAAATAGGTATAATGCGAATATTATAACATTTTTAATTTTAGCAGAACCTTCATCATTTTCATTTTAAAATCTTTAAAATCACAAAGAAAGGAGCAGCCTAGGATTATAAATAATTTTGCATTGCATTTTTTATTTTTAGCAGGATTTGTAAATATTATAAGTTTGTTAATTTTTTTATTTAAACAATTTGTATTTTTTTATTATATTTAAACATTAATTGTTAAAACTTGTTTCCAAATAAAACTGTAAATTTTGTATTAAAATTATTATACGTTTGTAATAAAATGTTATTCATTTATAAAGTTTATATTTTGTTCTTATTAATAAAAATTGTAGCTTCGGTGTTACTACAGTATACTCTAACAAGTGCTTTGTGATGTGTATTTTTCTAAAAAGTGATGGAAAAGTGATGGATTTAGGCCTAGGCCCGTGAGGCCCGGGCCTAGGGCAGCATAATTTGAAGGCCGGCTAAATTTTGAAATGTCAAAATTTTAGAGGCGAATAAAAATATTTGGATCAAAATTAATGAAATTCATCTTTTAAAAGGGCGGCAGCAAGCCTAAATCCGTCACTGCTTGCATAACTGTTATATTTACTTTTAACCTACAACCTAACAACCTCAAATCCTATACAATTTTGTTCTTTGTTAACAACCGAAATAATAAAATTAAAATTGTCCAAATCGACAAAAATTCTGTGATTGAAAAGGGGCTATTTATGTTTTATTTCTATATACTATGTAATTGAATTCTGTTTTCAAGAATTTTATTGTTGTAAAATTAAATTTATTTTTTACGATTAAGTTTGTAATCAAAACTGGCCGAGTGCACTACGAACGGTACGACTGCATAATGTCTGAGAATAAATCCCTATATATTTTGTGTCACTCATCCCCATTTAAAACACAAAATAAGATAATTATAATTGGCGCCTATTTTCCATTAAATGTGAATTAGGTTACCATTATTATTTTAAGTATATTTTATATATACCTAATATGCCTACTGTAAATTTTTTTTCAAACAATGTTGAAAAGCATTAATTGTAAGAAGTTTAAAATTGAATCAATCAAACTTCCTGTATTTAGAACTCGTCGTCTATTGCAATGTATATATAGGTATATTATTTTAAAAGTATTTAACCACTTCCCGCACAATTATTTTCAAAAGAAGGGCAAAAAAAAATATTTATATGGAAATATTTTTAATATTATACATATGTATATATAGTACATAAAAGAACTCTTGTTTATCACAGTTTTGTGTTCGTTTTAAATTTCCGTAAATGTTTTGCCAAAAATATATAGTAACATTAAAATTGATGTCGCCCGATTTACCCCGGCATGTGCATTTTGTCAGTTTCGCATACCCGACATAACTCGAGCGTATGCGGGTAGTGGTTAAAAGAATTTCAGTAAATATCAATTACAACGTGATAGCAAAATCGTGAAATAATAATGAACGATTTAGAAAATATATAATGAATATTGGACATTAGATTTTTAACAGCTTTGTTGATTATTACACATTTTCAAGTTAAACAAGTAGTTAATTTAATTTAAAAATATCTCATACAAGCGTTTCAAGTAGTTTACCGTGAACTGCCATCTACCAGGTACTAGCTCGACTAAAATCAATGCAGAGGCATGAAATATGCTTGAAATTATTCGAAAATTAACTTGGGGACTTTAGAGAAGATTAACAAATATTTTCCAAAAATTTTAATGGAATATTAAATTGTTTAAGAATTTCTATGACTCTCGGTCGTTTTTTTACCGATTCGACAACTTTGATATTTTTTTACAGTTTTCCTGTTTTTATAAAAAATAAAAACATTTTTCAATTTTTTTTTCTCGAGAGGCATAGAAAATTATCTTAAATTTGTTGTCCTAAAAATTCAACCTTTTACGTGGCTTAGATTTTCTTGAAATCCCCAAGTTGTAGCATAGGGAAAATGCATGGCGGTTTCCAGCCTTAAGTTCTATGTTCTTATTGTTTTGTTAAAAATGTTGAATTTTTAGTTTACTACTTTTATGTTTTAATAAAATGTAAAGGTTTTTATAGGTAATTTATGTATCAAAAAACTAAGGATGTCAAGTTTCTACAGTTTTAAATGGTATCTCAAAGAGTTGCTAGCTACGGATTTTTTTATGAAAAATTATTGTCGTAAATTGCACGTTGGTTATTCCCACCTTAATCTTTGAAAAATGTTGGTACAGTCTGATAATTTTTGTGATGGTTTTTGTAATAAGACATTTGGATATTTTAACATGTATTTGATGCTTTTTTAAAATTTAAAAAAATTATGAATTGTTAAGATAGAATTTTTTCAGAAAATAACCATCTTGTCATTTCAACTTGAAATTTTCGAATACAACATATTCGTTGTTTAAGTTTATTTTATGTCAAATAGCCTTTGGAGTACAGTAGAGTTCAGACATAGTGAACCCGCTTATAGTGAACTTCCAGTTACAGTAAACGCTACTTCAAGTAAGGGGAACCTGCGGTAGCTTAAACTTTATTCATTTGTAGTTTTTTGATAATTGATAATTGATAAAATGAAATGCACCATATTGGGGCACTAATAAGGTATACATCATAAAATATTCAAATTTCCATAAGATTTAAAAATTAGTGGAACTATGGCTTAGGTACAAGAGGGGTGATGTACCCGCCTTATGTTGTACCTAGGCTGCATTCACATTTAGCAAAATAAAAAATACACGGTTCCTGTGGGATTCAAATTTAGCCCACGTGAGCGAAGCCGCGGGTAAAAGCTAGTAATATATAGGGGAATTCCCCTAACGATGGGCGGCACCTAGTACCGGACACTATCGAAATCTGTGTTATTAATAAAAACAAAAGAATTCTGTTATGTACTGGAAAGTAGTAGACATGGACAGAAATGTGTGTAAGTTACAACAAAACTCAATCATTAGTTCTTATTTAAGGAGAGCCTTGGTTTGTTATTTTTGACGAGAACACATTGCATCGGATAATTTAATAGGTGTTATATTTGCTAAGGCAATATATTTTTTAAAGTTATTATGTGTTGTTTATATTATTTTTGTTATTAATAAATCAGTTCTAAACGATAAAATTTTTATAGTTAAGTTTTTATTTTAAGTTATTATATTTGCTTGTTCTTCGCTTTTCCCTAGTCTGAGGCAAAATGTCATTCGAGGTAAGAGAACGTGTCGGGTAAGAGATCGCAGTGCGTAGATATTCTCGGCGAGTAAAGGGATCAGGGGCGCTTTTTTGATGAAATCAAGATCAAGCCATCTCGAAACTACGCGACACTTTGCTGCGCATCGTTAGTGTAACAAAATACGACGAAAGATTAAAATTTACAGTTTATTTTATAGATTTTTGTACTCAGGAAAAGTTTATCACGTCTATAGAGTTAAGCGCGTTTATAAACCTCATATGCTTTCTTATACCCAAAAGACTGCGTGCTGTTACTCACAATGCGGCTCAAGAGTTCGCATTCTGACCGAATCTAATTATTTTCTAATCTGACGAAAACTACATATTAAGCTAGTACATACACTTATGCATTTTATAGTGCATTAAATGCTCTATTTAATAAACATTATTATATTCCTGATATCCAATTATTTTTGTTTTGACGTGATCGATAATGACTATATTTTAAATAGTTTTCATTCTTTAAAAGTAATAGAACTTTTATTTTGTAAATCGTGTAAGAGCGAAATCGTGTAATACAAGTAACTTGGAAATCGAGCGATAGATATAGTGATATAGAGATATAGTGATATAGTGTTTATTGTACACTCGGCTCGAATGTGAAAATACGTCGTTGTACATTACTCTTTTCTTTTGAAATGCAAAAATTAATGTAAACAATTTCACTAAATACGAGGTTGTGCACATTCGAGCGAAAAGTGGCACATGTCCGAGCGAGGGAAGCAAATGAAGCGCGACGCGGAGCGGCGCGCTTCATTTTCCCGAGATCGGAATGTGCCACTTTGAGCTCGAATGTGCACACTCGGTTTTAAGCGCGATTCACAATAATTAATTTACTTTCTAAATAATGTTAATTCAAAATTACAACGCAGTGCGGCGTGTACAATTTAATCTGGGGGAAATGTGCACATATGTCGTTTTATTTGAATACATTACTATTACATTACTATTTGGATACCCATTCGAGACGAACATATATTTACCCTGTGTTTCGCCGACGATCAAGTTGTTATTGCTCAGGATGACGTAGACCTAAGCTATATGATGCGGAAATTGAAAGAAGGATACGAGGAAGCTGGATTAGAAATAAACTATGACAAAACAGAATACCTACAAACAAACAGCAATTTCACACAAAACCTAAATATTGACGACATCATTGAAATAAAAGGAACCGAAAAGTTCAAATACCTGGGTTTCACTATTACACGAAAGGGGGATACGGAAGAAGAAATAAAAACTAGACTGGCACAAGCAAGGAGAGGCATAAGACAATTACACCCCGTTATATGGAATAGGAGTATCCATAAGAAAACAAAACATATAATATACAACACAATAGTCAGAAGTGTTATGACATACGGTGCGGAAATCTGGGTGATAAACAAGAAATCTAAAGATAAGATACGAGCAGTGGAAATGGAGTATTGGAGAAGATGTTGCGGGGTTACAAGATTGGATAGGATAAGAAATGAGGAGATCCGAAACAGAATGGAAACCGAATCCGATGTAATTAAGTTTATAGAAGAAAAAATATTGATGTGGTACGGCCATGCAAGAAGGGCAAGCGCTAGTAAATGGATTGGAATGGTGACGGACTGGAGCCCGATGGGTAGAAGAAAAAGAGGAAGACCGAGGAGGTCGTGGCGGAAGGAAGTGGATGAGGCGATGGATGCAAGAAATTTGAGGGATGGATAGTGGGAAGATCGACAGAGATGGAGAATCTGGCTAAAAGAAGGAAGGCAGTGAAACACTGTATAATCCTATATATATATATATATATATATACAGTCAACTCGCGTTATAACGAATTTCAAGGGACCCACAAAAAAGTTCGTTATATCGAAATTCCTTATTATAAAAGCATAAATTAACAAATTTTTACTTTGTTTAGAGATATAGAATTAATCAATCCAAAACACCACAAATTCGTTGTCGTTTATTAAAATAACCAATATAACGCAGAAATGTAAAAAAAAATAATAAAACAATAGAAAACAACAATAAAAAAAAACAATAGAAATAATACAAATAGAAACACGTATAATCTAAAAAAACTCCGTAATTTTAGTTTGTATGCAGGTGACTGTACGTGTCCGTTCAATTGCGTTCTCCAGATTTAAGATACTTGAGAATACACTGTCGTCAAGGTCATGGCTTTGCAAGTAATTGATAATTGATAGTGTTAAGTTTGCATTTCTTTAAGATAAAAAAATCAAAAATTGTGTAGAAACACATTATGTAAATTATATAACATACCTACAGTACTTACTTTTTTAACAAAAATTATTAGACTTTGGTCAAGAAAACTTCGTTATATCGAGGGGACCAAAACCCATTAAAATTTTCGTTATAAAGCGAGATTTTCAAGGGACCGGCGGTTTCTTTCTTTATATCGAGATTTTCGTTATATCGAACTTCGTTATAACGCGAGTTGACTGTATATATATATATATATATATATATATATATATACTATTTTCTTTTGAATCAAAAAAGTAATTTAAACAAATTCAATATATACGAGGATGTGCACGTTCGAGCGAAAAGTGGCACATTTCCGAGCGAGGGAAGCAAATGAAGCGTGACGCGGAGCGGCGCGCTTCATTTTCCCGAGATCGGAATGTGCCACTTTGAGCTCGAATGTGCGCACTCTGTTTTAAGCATGATTAACAAAAATTAATATACTTTCTCAGATGGCTAACTTCAACTATGGAAATTTCTATAGCGGTGCGCGCGCAACTTCCATTGCCTGCTAAAATTTTATTCTCAACTCCCAAAAAGAAGTATAACTTTAAAAATTAACATTGTGTTCAGTAGGACTTCACAGACTCTCTTAATACATTATACTTTATGGACCTTTGAAGGAAGAAAAAAGTGGAATTGCTTATGATAGCGAAAATCACGTACTTCTGATTAAATTCGCAAGCGATGCTATTATCACTTCGTGCCCTGAATTAAGGTGTTAATATCGTGACAGTAATATTTATTAAAGATGTTTGTTGGAAGAACTTTCCACCAAAAAATTACTTTCGTTTAATTTTACAAACACCCGTACTTTAGCATTATTACAACCTCCCGTTTTAATGTTGATCTTACGAAGCCATCATTTTTCTGGCTTAAAATTTTATTACCTCCTTTCATAATGGAAACCTTTGAATATTAATCGCAGAACATTCTTATATTGTGTACTAGAATTCATATTAACATAATGGTTTATAATTATTTTAATTGCATTATTTTGTTGCAGAATCGAAAAACGAAGTTGTCCATAATAGAGGTGAGTTTTTGAATATTCTCTTTGCTTTTGTTGTTTTCAATGCTTTTAACGTTTGATAATTTTATTAAATTGGTATGTTGCTTTTTTGCGCCAGTCTTGGCTTCTTTACTAAGGAGCTGTTGTATAATATTTAATAATCTCTAATTTTATTAAATTTGTGAGGTGATATACTTTCGCATAGACATAAAACGGGAAATTACATTATCGGTATTTCGGAATTTTTACTTTAATATACAGTTTTTTTTTTAAGTTAATTTGTTATTTTTGCAACAACAAGGTTTGAAATTTATTGCGTATTGCAAAAGTTTGGTAATTTTAATACTTTAAAATGTCAATAAATCAAATATTTAAGGTGTAATTTCGAATACAATAAATCATAAATTTAAAGCGGTGGTTCTTAACCTGTGGCAACTGAAAAATATTTAAGGGGGGAAATAAATAAATTATATTATATTTTTTTAATTAATTTTGTTTTAAGTGAAAATATTTAATTGAACCACCGTTCAATTTTTGTGTTCAACCCATAATTTGATAAAACTTTTAACACAAAACCCACACTCTTGATTATAATCAAATAAACTAGTAGAATCAACAAAAAGCTATGTTTTTTTGGTGTTACTTGTAATGGTAAACCTACACACGAAAATGACTAAATATTATTCAATACGGCACGAAAGTATAAACAGTTATAGATTTTTGAAGCTAACCTCAGCTTCCGCACAGATTGGCAGAAATAAGTACAAACCCTCGTGGATTAATCGATCGGCCTCGATTGTAATTCGAAAAGCGACCGATATAAATTTTCCCCACAAGGGCTTTATATTATATATGTAAGTGTCATATAAAGCCAACTGATTCTACGTACACAAATTCATTTGATATTGAAAAGTTTCTATCATTTTTTTCTCGTACACTACCGTCCGAAGGTATGGGGTCTTCACCATTTATATAAGTAATCAGAAATTAGTCAGCAATGGAGACTCATTGGGGTAAAAACAATAATTAATAATTTTTATTTATACAATTTACAGTCAAAACAACAAATTCAAATTTTATATCTAAAAAAATATAATTATGGTAAAACGTTACTAGCGAATGACCGTTACGAAAAATAATGTTTATAACAATTAAAAAAATTAATTCATATGCATGATATATTTATTTATGCAATCTTATATATTTCGTTTTTATTAAAGTGCAAGAAATGGAAATGTAATAAAAACAGTGTATGGGTACAGTCAATTTGGGTAACTTTGAACATTTTCAGCGATTTTTTTAAATTACAAATTAAATTATGTTTAACAACGTTTACTTTTTTGAATAAACAGTGTTATTTTAAGCTTGTTTCTCGCTATAACAACAAATTTATTAAAAATTCGACAAAACTGACTTAAAATTATACCAAAAGTCGCATTCAATGTTATCATTTTCGGGTAACTTTGAATCAGATTATCCTTCGATGTGAAAACCTATATTCTTTGAATATTTTACAATTTGAGTCAAATTATACGTCATATATCTATTTTTTTATCTAAATCTATGAAAGTAATCCATGACGCTCAGCAAAAAGGACAATTAACCCCTGGTATTGCCATATTACAAGATGAACCGTAGTTTTTTTTTATTAAATACAAAATAAGAAAATTTTGTGGTTTCATTTGATATCCTTTCCAATGAGCCGAAAATCAATTACAAGTAACATTTTAATTAAACAAAGACATTTATAACGAAAATTTATTTGCACCAGTTCATAAACAAATTAAAATTGACATTAAATAGTTTGGGCTTTATTAACTAATTGATTTTGATTAATTTTATGTCGGTCATTCAATGGGGTATCTATACCCGGTCGAAAGTAGATATTTAATTGGCTCCAGATTTTATACTTGTTATAGTTCATTTTACAAAATGTTCAAATTGCGATAATGTTTTGATTAATTTATAAACAAAAATAATATCTCACTTCAATTGTAACGATTGTTTTGGTTTATTACTATATTTGCTATTTTTTATAACAAATTAACTAGAGCTGCAACAATTGGGTCATTCATTAGCCATTTTACCCTACGCTGATATTTTATCAATCAAGTGCCATCTTGTTTTCTTTAGAAACTGACAGTCTTGCCTTCTTTTAGTAAGTTTTTGAATAACTTGCTCTGGAATTACATTCTAGGATTGTTGAATAACGTTTTACATATTATCTTTTGATTTTGGTTAGAATTTTAAAGACTACAAGCGGTTCTTTGTTAATAAGAAAAAAAATAATTGAAACGTTTTTTTATTAGTGGAGACAAAATTTTAATTTGCTGTTTTTACTACTAAATCATAATAATAATTTTATTAATTATGGTTCTGTACATTAATATACATTTCCAATCATTAAATACTTATTTAAATGGTGATGGTCCCCATACTTTTGGATGGTAATCATTTTTAGACACTTATATAAAGATTTATTATGTTTTTTCTCTCGTTGAAAAACTCGTAAACGTTTTTTCTTTCTGAACTTTACGTTTCTCTTTATTGACGATTTAAAAAAGGAAATTTACTACATGTTTAATAAAAATGTCGCAGTGGATGTAACCAAGCACTGAAAAAAAACTAATATTTATTTCTTATGAGTGTTGTTTTTTTTTATTGCAAAGGCATCGAAATTGATACTTAAAGGTACATTAGGCCAAGAACATTTGCTAAGGTTTTATACGTTCACAAAATTCAATCATTATCTATTCTTACCTTGTTCTATGGTTTTCTACAATTCTTCGAATTGAAGATGTAACTTAATTATTCACTCGTCGAACGACTTCAATTACTCTTTCAACTTGAAAAGAATTAATTACTGAATTCTTTGCTACACAGGTATCCATTTACGAATTTAGTAGAAAATTAATTCTACATAAATACCTGAAGATTTTTTGAAGTATTTGTAAAAAAAAATTTAAATAAGGAAATTTTAAATTTTAAAGTTATTATTTTGAATGGCAGTCTAATGCATATACTTCCAAAGGTAATTGCTTAGAAGATTGATGTTACTTTAGGGACTGCATTAACTAACATGGGCTTCTATCATCCGGCTCTAACCGAAATTTATGGTAAACAATTCTTATTTATTTGAAAGTGTTTTCCTTAAAGAAGATTAATCGAATGATTCGGGAATATTAGAGTTTCAATGGCGTTAGACTCATTGAACTTTTCCACACAATCTATTGTGATTTTCTTATTGTGTTATTGTTATTTTTTAGTGCTCTCTAATTTAAGCGTCTGGTTTTATAGTTACATAATGGTATTCTCTTAAGTGATGCTTTTCGATTTTTTATTTTGGTTTTATTAGTAATCTGTTTTGAGGTTTTTTTAAAATTCAAAGTGTGAATTTTAGTGTTTAAATCTAGATTTCCTGAATTTTTTTGTAACATTCTCGATGTATTAGTCTTTTAGTATACTATGAATTTGAAGGTTTAATCGAAATGTCAAGAACATAGTTTGCTCATAAGAGCCCATGTTGAAATGGTCCACTTTTTACCCCTTTACCTACTAAGGCGAAGCAAAATATTTGATACAAGTTTATAGCATCATTATACGATATAATTTTAACTAAATTTTGCTCAAAATTAGTTTATTGAATAGCTCTATTATTTTCATATAAAAACATCAAATGGTAAAAAAAGTAATACAAAATTTAAATATTGTATTGGGTGGACCGGAAAGTAATGTCGTTTTTTTACATTAAATTGAAACAAATAAATTATTAAGAAGTTTATATTTTTAATCAATGATGTAATCACCTTTGATATCAACAACCTTTGGCTATCTAGTGTGCAAATTTTCAATGCCGTATTGAAAAAATCAATTGGTTTTTGCCCAAAATATCTGGAACAGCTATATTGGATATCATCCAAATTTTCAATATTTTTTGTCACATAGATAATGCTGTAGCGATCAAAATAAATGAAAGTCTGATGGTGCAATTTTCGGCGAGTATGATACTTGAGGCAGTACCTTCCACACCAATTCATTAATTTTTGCCAAAGTTTGTTTTGGTCAGTGCGGTCTTGCATTATACAATCACTATTTACTTTTCAATGATATTCTCGACCCAATTGCTCATCAAGTTCTGCATTCACAGATTGTTCAATTTTTGACACTTCAAAATACAAGATTTCGCGAATACTTCATTAAAAACACAAAAGCGCTTTTTGTGGGCAATTCATTTGGAAAAAATCACTGCCTTTTGCGTTTTGGATTATTGTTTTTCATCTCCAGTGATCAAGCGATCAAAAAACGCTTCTCTATTGTGCCGTTGAATCAAAAAGTTGCTTGTAATGGATCGGTTAGCTGTGTTTTCTTCGGACAGATTATGCGGGGCCCAAACACCTGCTCTACTTACTTTATCAATCTGCTCGTGCCTCGATTGTCTGACACGGATTAGCTTCCATTTTCGCCCTTAACACGTTATTTTTCAAAGTTGGTCGCCTTGCTGGTCGATAGAAATTGCAAAAATTAAAATTACCGGATCTTTTACGAATGTCTAATACACTTGGCTAAACATTAAAATGTTTTTTGAAGCAACTGTTCCGTTACTATCGTTTGGAGACTCAAAAAGCATACAATGCCGGATATATACCTACCTCTTCTGGTATTTGTGGCTTTTTCACCAAAAATTGCAACAAAAATTAACATTTCATTATTTACAAATAAACGAATCGCGTTAACCTTTAAATG
The DNA here is from genome assembly GCA_036325965.1 of Sinopyrophorus schimmeli. Classification (NCBI taxonomy): domain Eukaryota; kingdom Metazoa; phylum Arthropoda; class Insecta; order Coleoptera; family Elateridae; genus Sinopyrophorus; species Sinopyrophorus schimmeli. The sequence goes on from JARFIZ010000139.1 coordinate 343,468, forward strand.
TCTTTGGCACGACTTGGAAGTGCTCAACTCTCTGATAAATGGTAAACAACCTGGAAGACATAGTCAAGAACTTGAATTACTTGTCGATGAAAACTGAAAGTCCTTTTTTGGTCTGACGAAATAGGTTTAAGGGTTGAAGTAGATTTGCCAAAACGGACCAGCCAAGTTAAAAAAATATTAATTTCTTATGCTGACGTGATCTTGCATCTTTTAACAGAATAACATTTTTTCTATTGGCGAGTATATGAAGCTGTTTTGTAGAGTTTTTTTTTTACATCTTGAAAACACTAAATATATGTTCACAGTAACAAATTGTGAGAAAGACTGCCCAACCTTTTTATAGGTGCAATCTATTGTAGTTTTTTCGATAAAAATATGGTGATCTACTAATTGCAAAATACGGGAGGGGGGGATACTTTTTTACGAATAATGAACAATTTTTTGACCATGCTTATATGCGGTTATTACCTTTACAATGGCCTTAACAAAAATTGTTTGTCTGTGATTGATTACACTGCTCTACAGTGGTTTTGTTGCCCTAGAAATAAGATTTATTTTGGATATATTTATGCTCACAATTCATGAAACTATCAATGATTTTGTAAGATTTGCTCTCGTTTTCTTTTAAATCTTTATTTTCATTTTACATTACAAAAATCGAAAAACAAGAAACAAAATAACAGATATATTTATAATGTCAGTTTTGTTTTAAAAAATTAGAATACATCGAAGTAAATAGAGAGGAAAATGTCAAAAACATATGTTATATTTCCATAAAACGCCTTTTATGCGCTTTTCTTTTATAATTTTTCAAGAACAATATCTTTTTAAAGACCAGCAGTAATCTGCCATCATGTGACAATCCCATCGACCCTAATACCTTTCCTCTATCACTTTTAGATCTTGGTGGAACCGCTCTCCCTGTTCGTCACTATAATTTCCTAAATTATCCAGAAATTTATCCAGATGATTACGGAGACAGTATAACTTGATACTCATATTTGCTCCTAGAGTCTGAAAGTTTGTCAGCATATTTTTTACAATTTCTTCATAATTTAGTGCTATATAGTTACACAGGAAATTTTCGACCACCAACACAAAACTTTTCCAAGCTTTACTTTCCGAAACAGTCATAACTTTAATAAAATATGTGTCTTTCATCAATTGCCGTATTTGAGGACTATCAAATATTCCACCTTTCAACTTTTCCATACTAAGCTTCGGAAATTTTCTACAAATGTAATTAAAACAATCTCCTTCCTTGTCCAACGCTTTTACAAATTACTTTATCATTCCTAACTTAATATGTAATGGTGGAAGTCTGATTTTGTCTCTGCGCACCAACAACTCCTTATTACATTGGCTTTACCGACAGTTAAAGAATTTCATACAGGCGGAGCAAGGGGTCTGAGAGTGGAGATCATGTGATGTTTGTATGCGCGAAAAAGATGCGCAGAAGCCTAATCATGACTGGGAAAATACATTTTATTACTAACAAGCCGATAAATGTTCAAAATATAAGATATGTAAATATCATAAAAACAAGAGCACATTCAGTACTTTCATGAATATATTCGTAATTTGGGCACTTGAAAACATAAAAATTTGCAAAGATATCCAGGGCAACACAATTTTTTTTTTTGTAGAGCTGTGTTATTTATCAAATTAAGCAAAAACGAATACGATCTCTGATGAAATTTAACTACAAATATAACAAAACTTATATTTAAATATTTTTGAAATAGGTAATTATTTTCTTGATTTTTTTTCTTTCGTATACAACATGTCTGTTCGGCTAAACGGTAATGTTTGTTAGCATTTCAATTTTTTTAACTTATTTATGTAATAACTTCATAATTGTTCTTAAGTTTTTAACGTTTTTTCTTACATTGTTCGTAAACTCAACTGCCTCAAAGTATGCTTGTTTTAAGACTGTTTAGTTCATAATTAATTTGTTACAAGCAAGTTCGCCATAAAAGAGCATTAGTATAATAATATAAGTTTATAATGACAATTGTTGTTATGATAATTAAGTTAAGTAAACCAATAAACTTCTCAGTAATCTCAGTTTGTTTACAACAATTGTACAATTCTAAACTTGTGTTATTTTATGAAATAGCTCCCAGGATTGGAATTTACGACCAAGTTTAATGTTCATTACAAATGAATACATTTAAATTAAATTAAGAAAAATGGATTTTGTTGCAGTCGGACGAACATTGGGTATCTCGAAGAAAAATTTCTCTCTAGTTTTAAGAGTGACATTGATGGCTGTACTTGACTTCCAAACTTCAACTAACAATACACCTTTTATGACTCGGGAATGACTTCTTTTTCTCTGCTTTTTCCATCTTGAACCGTGTACAAAAAGAACTTTTATTCGACTGCTTTTTCGTTTGGTTTTTTTAAGACTACGCGTTTTTTATTTTATAAAAAATACAACTTTTATTTATACGCTCGGATGTTTAATTTTGAAATTGAAAAATTGACGATTCCTCCGATTTATGTCTTTGTTTATTTGTAAAACAAATATTAATTTCATAAATCGTAGGATAAATTTTAAATCGATTTGGCTAACGAGGAAATGTATGTTTTTTCGTGCCAAAAAATAAAGTTGAATCATTACTGCAAACAACATTAAAATGTAATTACCGAAACTCCTAACTTTACCAATTACGATTCCTTAAATATTTTGCGAAGAAGATTTTACATAAATTTGCATAAATGTTAAATAGTAGCGTTTTTTAGAATTAATTTATGCGTTTCGAAACGTTAAAGAGACATTTCTTGTTTGAACAGAAAGAAGTCGACACGAATCACTTTATCATGTTTACAATTGAAGTGTTCTTTAATTATTTCTCAAACAATCGTTGGAATTTTATTAAATGTAACACAGGTCTTTGCTTCGCCGATTTTTGCAATTAAAATGTGCAAGCATCCTTTTAACAAGAATAAAAAAATTGATTCGTCGTTTTAAATCGGTACTCGGATATTTTTATATGTGAGTTAGACTAGACCGAAAATTAATACCAACATTTTTGGGTTATTGGATAATTGGAAGTAATTTGACATAAAGCTGTAAATTAAAAGGTAAATGCGTACGTTTGGGATATTAAAACATAAATTTTGTATATTTAATAAGCGTAGATTTATATTTTCAGCTTATCCCATTGTATTAGTTTAAATATGGGCAAGTCAAAATGATCATTAAAAATTTATGAAGTCAACCTAAACGCTATTAATAATTTTTAACTTTGAAATTAGAAACTTTTGCCTTTTGACGAAATTTTTATCAATTTCTTTTCGAGGTGAAATAGTTTAATCATAATTACCATTCTTGTGCAAAACAGCATCAATAAACAAAATTTTAAAAATATTTTTTTGATTTATAAAGTACAATTATTTTAAATATTATTACTTTAGGGACTTGCATTACAAACTTCAAAGATGTTTGAAGATAACTTCTTAAATATGATATTCAGATGAGATATTTTTACCAAAATTATTAATTTTATGTAAAAGGATGCTAGAAATTCAAATTTTAAAACTTTATTTAAGTTTATAGTTAGAGAATATTTAAGTATTACGTAAGGCAGTGGTTTCCAACCTTTTTGTACCTGCGCCCCCCTTTAATTAAAAATTATTGCGCCCCCTTAATTTTTCTAACAATCTAATTTTATAAATACTCAATACAACTGATATTGTAATTTATTTAATGGGCTACAAAATAATATACAATATTATGTAAAATTATACATAAAATTTTTTTGATACCTATTCGACTTTTTTGGTTTGTATTGTAAAATGATATTTTGGAAACAGCTGCATGCCCCCCTTGCAACAGTCTCCCAGGGGACTGGTTGGAAACCACTGACGTAAGATTTTTTTGGCATTTTTAAGACCTCTCCGTATCCTACTATAAAACACCGTAACATTTGTACGACCCCCTCTCTGCTTGTTAAGTGGCATGGATTTTTTGAAAACTGAAATGAATAATTTTTCTATTATATCACATGTTGTTTTATACATTAGTACACCTATCCCTGGATTTACACGGTAGATAGGTTCTGTAAAAAACCGTATAAATCGACAAAAAAGTAAAATATGCATAAATTGGTCACTATGTTATTAATTAATTTTAATAGCCCATCAGAAACAAGCTAAAGCGTTAGTAAGAGAGTAGCCCTTCGCACGTCTCTTTATTACTGCTCCCGGGGAGTGGCGCCATATCTTGTTTTTGATTGGCTATGGAAATTAATTAATAACTCAGTACCAGTGCGTCAGGTGCGAAAATGTCGCAGGACTCTTCGCCTCAGAATTTTATCTACTATCTAACCTTAAATTTTGGTTCTTTACTTTTTGAACACCCGGTATATTGACTAAAATTTATTAAAGTAACACACTAGTAACACTTTATTTAAACCTTCTTCCCGAGTAAAAATATAACGCCATACGTGAACGTTCCCTTATGAAATTTAATTTTGGGTGAAATTTTTGGATCAAAATGACCATTCTTTTGTTAAACGCCTTCAAAAATCTAATTTTTAAAATTGCAATTTTTAAGATTACAATTTTTGAATTACTTTTACTTTAAAAACTTGTATGGTTTTTAAGGACAACTGTATCAATTTCGTTTCTGAGTGGAATATTGGAATGAAAACAAATCTAAAATATAAAACCACTTTTGTCTATTTACAAAGTTTAGATTTGTTCACTGCTTTCGATTTCAAAACTTATAAGATTTCTAAAGATATCGCTCATTTTTTTTTAGATTATTTCTATCAAAATTAATAATGTCGGAGTTAATAAACAAGCCCGTAAGAACTTGCAAATACTTGAAATTACTTTAAAAGCTAGTTGCTGTAGCTAAATACGACTTCGAAGCTTTAAACGGTAAAGAGCTTACAGTGCTTGGAATAAAGAAAATTTCGGTCTCATTTTGAATTCAAGAAATGTCTTTAAACTAAGGTGGTGTGGCTTTGGGTTGGAGTAAATCGTAAATTAGTCTTGTAATCTGACGTTTTTAACCTCCGAGGACCTTTAAATCAAACTGACTGAATGGCTTTAAACAAAATGTAAAATACACGAGCTTTCATTTATAATTTAAAACTTCAATACGAATCCAAGTTTTACGCAACAAAAGTTTTGCCAAACAAAGATAACTAATTAAGTTAATGAACCGTTGCTGTATAAACCAGGAACGAGATGAAATGTCATATATACGTACATAAGAAAATTGATTTTGCTAGTCAATAGATAATTTTGCAAGCTTATTATAACACTAGGAAAAGTTTACTTAGGATAGATATGCAACTAATACCGAATACTAAACACACATCCACAGAATTCAAAATTACCTGTCCGGTTGAATGTCCAGGGATTTTCTGCATAATAACTTTATTCATGGGGATTATATTTAACACATCATTGTGTCTATTCTCTTGTATTCCCTTATAATTTATTCCAAACGTATAAATTTTAATAACAAATAATCCGTTTTAATCGAATTATTTAATATTGGGTTTCCGTTGTTTTTTATTGTTTGTTGAATTAATGAAAAGCTAAACTTTGTATTATTTTTGAAGAATTCGAAATAGCATTAAAGATCAAAAGGAACTCGATGAACGTTAAACTAAATAAGAGTATTTTTTCTCCACATTCTAAAAAGAGTCGAAAAAGAATCTTTAAAAATATTCAGCCTTTGATGTGGACTTTGTTATTTAACCGCTTGTTTTTCTATCGATTAACATTTATCGTAGTTTTTTAAATCACTGTTTAATGGCTGGACTACGAAACGTAAAAGGGAAAATCGGAACAGGTTATTTATATCCTTCGTTCTATTGGTTTTTTATGTTTTTTTTAGAGAAAATCTTATTTTTATAATAAAAAGCTAAGTGGATTTTTTCCTTGGAATTTGATATATTTCAAGATATTTATTTATATTTTTACGTTACGAATGACTTGCTTAAATTAAAATTGTCTGTTAGTGTATCTTTAAAAAATTCACCATACCTATTAAAATACGTACATACATACCAATTTTTTCACTCTACGAATGAATAACGCGACCATACATACATCCCGTTTTAAACGGGACTCTCCCGTTTTTTAGGTCATGTGTTCCGTTGTTACCAAACGAAGCTTTGGAACGCTTAAAATTACTCGTTTTCAAAGAAATGTTAATTACGATAGCGAATATTAAAAAATTCTACTAAGAGTTTCATTTTTGTCCGGAGGTGCACTCAGAGGGAAGCATATGGGGTACGGCCCATTTCCTCAGTACCTTTCTTTATTAAATAAAAATTAACTGAAACGTTAGTTTCTTAATTAAAAAAAAAATTAAAATTATGAAAACTAACCGAAGGCCTAAAAAGAAATTCTTTTTTTAATAGCAATCACGCAAAATCCGCTTTGCGGATTTAAATAATAAATAAGTAATTTAATTTTCTTTTTGTATTAGTAAAATGGATAAGTTTTCTTTCAAATTTTTTGAAAATTACTATTTTGTAAATATATAGTAGTTCTTATATATTATTATTTACAAAATTTTAGGTTTTTAAGGGTATCTATCTCAAGTGTTACGTTACGCAGTGGGGAATCTAAGCCAGGCTTTAGGCATCTATTCACTTGTTTATGACAGTATTTTTTTAAAAATCCTAGGTAGTAATGGCAATTTATTATAAACTCAGTTAACTCTTTATCAAAAATTTTGACTTACAAATATAACTTCGATATGGAAAATTCGGTTTGCCCGAGTTCTATATGCTATTCTATAGGTCTCGTGTTAACTAAAATCTATGCAAGTTTTTAGCGGCAGATATCAAGGGGTTTTAAAGTTATAAGAGTTTAAAGTTATAATGAGAGGCTATGGCAAGTCAGGCCAAAAGTAAGAAATAGACTCAAAATGCGCATAATCCATTAAAAGGATAAATAAAATTAAAAATAAATAAGATTTCACTTAAAACACAGACTATGACACATGAATATAAATTGAATTTTAGGAATTTTTTTATTTAAATGCTAGGAATAAGAAATCAGTCTATTGCACTTTGAGTTACATGTGTCAAACGATTTTGTAACCACATATAGCTAATGTTTAACATCAGGTTTAGTTGTAAAATATAAAAAATATTTAAAATGGAATTTTTTTAAGGCTAGTTACTCAATTTATACGTTTTAAAGCTTTTTAAGGTGTCTTCGCATAGGCTCCCATTATAAGTTGGAATCCTTATGACTTTGGAACCCCTTGATATATGCCGCTAAAAACTTGCATGGATGTTAGTTTAACATAAGACTATGGAATGACATGTAAAACTCGGGCAAACCGGGTTTTCCATATCGAAGTAATATTTGTAAGGCCTTAATAGTTCTGAAAATATAGCAATAACTTGAAATGTGGGTCATCTATCCTGAGTTTACCCTATGGGTTCGCGCAAAAAGCGGCACATTTTCCAGTGTGGGCAGGAAATTAAGCGTAATGCGTTTAATTTTTCCGAGATCGGAATGTGCCACTGCTTGAATATGAACACTCGGCTTTAAACACGATTCACAGTAATTATTTTATTTCCTAAAAAAGTTTTAATTAAAAATTAAACGTCGACAAATTACCCAAATCTCGTCTTGAGAAAAATGAAAAATGGTCACGTTACGAACGCATCGTTATTTAGTCTTTCAGATATTGAATTTTTGAAAATATGCAAAGTTTATTAAAAATACTTATATTTTTAATAAATTATGAATATTTTGAATCAACAAAATCCATTATTATTTTTATATCTGAAAATAAAATACTCGAATATTTACCAATATTGTTAGATGTGCTAAAAAACAGGAAAAAGGAAAATAATATTAATATAAAAGCCTTCTCGGAATCTCTGAAAAATAATAAAGTGGATAATCTGTTTCCATATCAGTCTCTTTCTGCCGTCGGGGATTTCGAAGCTTTTATTTTCGGAAATGAATTTATTTATTCGAGCCAAGAACGGTTCCCCTTCTATTAATAAAAACGATTATAGATATTGTTAAACAATGGCGATTATATAGTTCGATAAAATTTTACTGGATGTAAACTGTATAAAAAGACTTCAATCAGAAGAATTTCAGCGCTGAGGTCGAAAACGCGAGATTTATGAACGCCAAATCCAACTAATAGACATTGATGAATGATACGCTTTCATTCCATTTATGTTTCTAGCCGAGCTACTCTGGTTTCGTTCTTTTTCTCGCACTTCAATTGAGTTACATCCTTTAAACTGTTTATTATTAAAGGAAATGGCTTTTGTCGTCTTGCCTAAAAACCGTGACCCACATGCCATTTATAAGCGCCATGTTCGGCTGGTAATCTATTGGCGATATTAATTATAAGTGCTGCTCAATATTCAGTTCAATTGGATTAAACTGAGTTTGATCAATTTATATTATTAATGCCTCCATTGATGGAATTAAGCAAATTATAGGAAATAGGATTGATTTGAAAATAATCTTGTTAAAAGCTGCTATAACGTCGGCCCCATTTCGACTGACCGAAACGAATTCAATCCTTGAGACGAGCCAGTAGTTTTCGGAGATGCCGGAAAAATTATCGTTCGACAGACTTTTATGTTAGGACAAGGGCACCTGCTCACTTCTTAACACGAAATTCCACCTGAATAATAAGTAGAAAACCTGCAATTGAACAAAAAGGTATATTTTCAAATGCATATAAGTTTTTTAGATCGCCTTCATTTAAATTTCAATAAGCTTCCAACACGCGTTGTGCGGTTTTGTTTTCACAAATTTTAAATGTTAATTTGGAACGGCGCGTTTTTATTTTTCAAGGGCTAAACTAGTAGTTTCGTTGATTTAAATTAAAATCGTAAAAGTTATTTATGGCGTAGTTTGAGTTTTTACATTATTATTTGCATTTTGAGCATACGATTTTAATTTATTTTTAACTACATAAGTTAGCGACAGCAAAATACTTTTATTCTCTAATAAGCGCTTTAAAATATTTAATTTCCATAGAATTACTAATAATTCAAATAAAACAGAATACACGGAGAAAAAATATCCTTAATATAACTATCTAACGTATACCCAATTGACGTATTGTTCTGACAAGGATTCGAATGTCTAATTTAACGATATTTCTAAGTCAATTTGACAATTCATAGTACGATCAAAACAGCTTTACATAGTATACTTATAATAAGGATTCATTTATTTCATTCAAGCGTTCAAACAAAAGCTCTCGTGAACGTGTGCAGTATCCGTCGCGTAGGTAACTGGATAGTTAATTTGAGGATTTGAATAGCTATAATAAGGATACGTATGGTTATTATAACGATATTTTGTTCTCCGTGCATATCCGTTAAATCACTATGACAAGAATCTTTTGAATGTCTAAAACAGTAATACGGATCGTTACTATAACGATCCGCAATAAGGATACTCTGGATAGCTAAATTAGCTATACGGCGTATCCCTGTGAAAAATAACTATCTAACGGATAGCTATAATAAGGATACGTATGGTTATTATAACGATATTTTTTTCTCCGTGTAGTTATATTTTTATATGGACCTTCTAAAAAAATATAATGCGTTTATAAATTGTGTTCAAAGTGTAGGTGAAAACTTTATTAGGGGACCCAGACTAGGAAAGTGGGCTAAATTGACTAATGGTGTGATGTCAAAAAATTAGCAATTTTGCATTATACTGTTGACAAGGTTACAAATGTATTTTTAATCATTTTCGAACATGGAACTCAAATAATCGCTAGAGCAATATTTTTTGCATCAACATACAGACACATATGTGAAAATAAATGGGTAGATCTATGAAAATTGGCTGGGTTATGTGTCATTTGTGTCATTATATTTAGACTACTATCAAACATATTTAATAATTACCTACGACCATTAGTAAACAGACAAATACAACTATAGGGGTTTTCAGCTAGGTAATACGGCTGTTTGAAAATTAATATCTCACCGACTATACATTTTTATTCAAATTAATTTATTAATTTGATAGGTCACATGTTACAGTATACTATAGAACAGTTTCGCGGTAACTGCCTTCCTTAATTATTAAATTATTTATCGAGAAGTATCAATTGCGCCTTGTAAACAGCTTTTAATGAAATATTTGAGGAAGCCCATATAGGATATAACAATGGGGAAAACATTGGTTCAAGCCTGGGACGAGGCTGTGCAGTATTGGGCCAAGTCTGTAAACCAAAGTGGTCCAGTCTCTATTTAACTTCGGAATGATAACATCGTGCCAAACCTGGCACGTAGTCTTGGGCCCAACCTGTGTATCAGGTCTTCGCCCAATTCTGGCCACCATGAATTCGCCCAAAATTAGCAAATACCATGAATACGATTTTTTTTAAAAAATTGAAAATAAATTACTCAAGTTGTATTTTTTTTATTAAGACTAATATTAATAATAATTATATTAATACAAGGACACAAACAGAAATAAAATAAAGTAAATTTTTTTAGCTTTCAATTTTCACTAGGGATGTTGCTATGTTTTCGTTCACTTTCCCAATCAATTACCCCTAATAAAAAATTGAACGTTGTTGTTAATAGATTTTTTTCCTGTTCTTATATTTAAAGTTTGAAAATTCTGTAATCACACCTTTACAAGATTGAGCTTATATTTGAAAAAATATATAGGTGAAATAAAATATACTAGTTTTTATGAATAGTAATATTCTAATTTACATATACATACACGTATACACACTCAGATATAAATATATAGACATACCTTCCATACATTTATAATTTGTTATTCTACTATACTTGATGTTATCTGAGTTTATTTGTTTTTAACTTACGACACTTTTTCTCCTGTAACAATTACTAGATATTATTATTATTCACTATATACTTTAAATTCGCAATAAAATTATAATGATGATCTCAAATGTTGCTCTACACATGTGTTAACCGAAACGATTCGACTAAATGTGACAAACTATGTCCGTAACCTAAGTTATATGCATCTGCTCGTAGTTATCAGATTGTACCAAAAGAAAACTTGGACCATAGATTGTGCCGAGGAGAACCAATCCAATATTGAACGCGAACATTATGATTAATAACGAAAACGTTATAATTTTTTTCTTTTTAGTAACTTATTACGGTGCTCTATTGCTCGCCTAATTCCGGCGAGACTGATAAAATATTTTTAGGTTTACTTTCCACTGTTTACTAATTCGTATTTTTGATCAATTTAAATTGTGTATCGTTTACAGCACATTATTCCTTAGGTTATGAATCGGATAGATATTGGTTGTATAAGGCGCAAAACCCAAGCAAACAAAATGTGTAATAACACAGAAACCCGGTCTCTAGTAATAATCAAGAAAGAACTGACAACATATTGTTAAAACAGATTATTTAAAACTATATGTGGAGCGAAACTCTATCTATGCAAGTCAGATTCGACTTGGTCGATATTTCTAGTAACATAATGAGAAATAATCAAAATTATTTTTAATAGAAGTGAATAAACATTTTTTTTTCCTATAGAAATCAATTCTTCTGTGGCACAAGCCTTCTGAAAATGTAGAAATGGTGAACACTTTGACAACTCATTGGCTCTTGTTCGCCTACCAAAAGTTACCATCACTAAATCAAAGGCTTCATTTCAATTAAATCAGTTAAGGATTTAATATGGTTGAAATATTATAGCATATTCATCGAAGCAATAGCAAATAATTGACTGTAATCAATATGTTATATAAACGTATTTTAGTTCGCAATGATATCACAATATCAACGACTGGAAATATCATTTTATCAAAATCACGTAAATTATAATAGATCTCCCACATTTTGTATCATTCCACTTCATTAAGATAAATTAATTAGTTTTCTCGAAAAAAAACTAACATATTCATCAGAACCAAAATAAATCTTTTCCCATTTACAAAAAGAGGCATCTTATGAAAAATAGAATATGATAAATTATCTTGGACTATTGCAAGTGACAATTTAAATTAAAAATATCTACGCCATAGTCAACAAGTGCAGAAGAAAATATTCAGGATTTTTTTAAGTTGACAGCTTAATAAAAAGAAATTTCAACAGTAAAGCGCTTTTTATAAGAAAATCCACAATAAAGTCACAGGAACTACAATGCCATTTATTTTCATTCTACCTACGCATTCAATAAAAACGTGAAAGGCATTATGCAGCGGAAATTGTGAACTTCCAAAACACCTTAAGAAGGACGAAAGTATCAATCACAAAATTTAAATTTCGGAGCTTATTTCGAGCTTCAATTAAATTTTTAAATTAAAGCTGGAGCTATATAATGCTATTCAGAAAATTTTAGAAATTTTAAATAAGCGTTCCCCATTTTGTAATTTGTGTTCGATGAGAATAATGCTTGAAAAGGACCCTATAATTATCTCCATTAATTAATAATTTGCATTTAGAATAATATAAATTTTACGGCCCATTATTATTGCAACCCAAAATTTAATAACCGGCAAATATTTTGTTACAGAATTTAATTAGTTTCGGTATAAATTGTTGTATAATTTCATAAATCAAGCGCAAAAACATGGTCCTCGTATAAAAAAGAATAACCTATTCAAAATTCTCGTTTTATTATTCCTATTAAATTAGCAGCGGGGAATTGTTTGGCAGTTTGAATATATCTCAACCTCCCGAAATAATTTACTGTAAGGTAATATCGTCGGATAGGAGACACCTGCACTTCGAGAATACAAATTTACATTTTCTCGTTATATGATTCGTCGGAGAAAGATTGTTGTATAAACAAATATACGTAGAAACTTCATATTCCAATATTCTAGTTTTCATAAATTTTATATTGGCTTAGAAACTTGACAATAAAGTATATTTTCTGTAATGGATAAAATTTGAAATTAAATTCTCTCAAAATTTAAATTTGGTTTTTTTTGATAATTTTTATAGTACCTACTCTTGGATTTTATAATACATATAAATAAGTTTTATATTCATGCGTTAGAAGTTATACTTCTTTGGTGTAACTAAATTAATTTTAATCGTTCCTTCTCACTCGCATTGACGAGTTTGTCTCATATCTTTTAGCGCACTAAAATGTCGTATTGGGAAAACATTAAAATTTTGTAATTTGGCTTTATTATTTTCTGTTTATTAAATTTAGCATTTTATGTTAATCAAAACTTAAATAAAAACCAAAACGTCAAAATAATATAATTTCAAATCCTAAAAAAAAATTATGCTATACTGACGAAACGTATTCAACGTAGGTAATTGTTGTTTCTATGAAGAATCTAATCGCCCTGTCATAATAACTGTTAACTTGTCCAAATTCTAAATAAAATCTTAATTTTTGAACTAGGTCAATATTAAATCGGATAAGAAACAAATGTAAGTTTAAGTTCAATAATGCTATTATTGCAAATTAAACAAAACAATCAGTTTCATTACTTTGCCAAGATATAAAAGCAAAAGATTAAACAATGACTTTCTTCGAGTGCTTGCAGTGTATATAAACATGTAGTTATATTTACTGTGTATCAAATTTAGCATTTTATGAAATAGGAAAGATAAGCTTTGGTTTCGATTTCACTTTTTATATTTACATGACAAGGACAACATTAGTTAAGGGCGATTACGAGAATATTTCGTAAACTTATATTTTATAGTGGTTGTATTAATAATGCGGTATTTGTTATACACGTTTTTTTAGCCAGCAAGTCTTACGGTTTTTTTGAAAAACATTCATATTTAAATTAATATTTTGGCATACGTATTTAAACCCTTTCTTCTTCTTAAAGTGCTGTGCTTTTATCCGGGCGTAGGCTATTTCCCCGCTTTTGCCTTTTGTCGTTTATGTCGTAGTGTATTTCAAAGACACAAGAGATGTTATTGCGGAAATTTCCCTGAGGCAGTTTAATCCTTGCTGGTTGCCCATTGCCTTGCAAGGAAGAAAGGCGTAAAGTGATACGATAATTTAGCGCATCAGTGCACATACTAAACCATTACCCCACGCCACTTCGTTTACACCTTTGTTGTAGATTAATTATAACTTATTTAAATTGAGTTACAGCGGTAAAAAATAAGGCAGGGGTCAGTACGTCTTTTATTTGTAATCAAAATTGTAGGTCTTAATGAAGTTCAAGGACAAATTTCCGAGTCGAGGTCGTTTATTTGTATAATAAAAGCTTATGGAAAAATAATTAAAGCCTACGAGATAAAATAAACGTGGGCAATTTTTATAAGTTTAAAAAATTCAGTTACAGTTGTTTTATAAATAGGAAAAGGCTTGCGGTTTCAAAACAGTTTTTGGGGAAAAGATTGATTTTATGTAACTTTTCCATAGAAGATTGTTTTAATATGTCTCTTTTCAAAATGTTTTCGGCTCTGATATATTTTCGGAAACACGCTGTATAACATCTAAAGTTATTGAAATAAATTTAATATTTGTGTCTTAAAAAAGAGAAGATTAATTATGGACAAATTCAATAAATACGAGAATGTACACGTTCGAGCGAAATGGTTTTCATTAAAATTAAGGATCGTATTTCTACCACAGTGGGGCATATGTATAGCCCCCCACAATGATTGCTATAATTAGTTAGAAATCAATTACTACGTCAATTCGTTTATAGAAAAAATTAACAAAAAATTGGAAACATTAGAAAAATAATTGTAGAGGCTCCCCAAAACTTGGACACAAATCATTTTATTAATTGGGTTGCCTATTTTGTTTTCGTTCTTGGTGACTAAAAAATTAATTCCTTGAAACCGTAGGTACATAATTTCATAATTTTAAAAAAGAAAAATAAATCAAAACAATTTAGAAAGCAACATGCAAACTGTAGGTGTTGTTGCATAAATAAAACTCTACGTTTTTCGTAATCACAATGTTATCAATCCATAAAATTAAGCCCTTTATATTTGACATTTCACGCAGGAATCTATCCATATTGTTAACGTTGTACCGAACCAACACCAAATTGGTATTTTAATATTTCAAAACTCTTTATATTAATCACATACCTGTAAATATACTTAATTAATTGCAAAATCAATAAAAAAAAGTTTTACATATTCAATGTTTCGGATATAAAGCTCTCTCGCGTTTTGATTAAAAAGCTCGACCGATTTTAACGACCTATTGCCTTCAAACGCGAATTTTATTTTATTTTACCTAAAAAACATAAATGTTATGGTTAAGAAGTTTGTTTTTTATTAAAATTGAAGAGAAATGGTTGTGCGAAAGTTGTCAAATTTTATTAATTATATTTTGATACAATCCAGAGTTGGAATTTGACTGGAAATCGATATTTAAGAATACAGAGATAGGATTTTTCATAGGGGAACTCCAATGTCGTTAAAATCTCATAAATTTATTTTAGAAAACTGTAATATATATTATTGTTTTTCTTTTACGTAAAATTAAAAATTACCACTAAATAAAATATACCTTGACTCTATGAAATATTTCCGAGGCATTACTGCAATTAATTTTCTAAAAATGATATTAATTTTGTATTGCATTTATTATATTCTTTGTAGATTGTTAGTTGAAACCGGATATTACAAACACTTTTCAGAAAATAGTATATCGGGTTGGCAAGAATGTAATATCGGTTTTTTAGTTTGAAATTATACAAAGAATGGATTTTAATCAACTATAAATGTAACATTTTGTTCGATAACCTTTTTGCCATCTTTTTGCTAATTTCATGATGCCATGTTCGTAGAACTTCTGGTCTTTATCAATAAAAAACTGAACTTAGTGCGATTTCAGATCATCATCATTAGTAAAATTTTTACCATTTAAAAAGTTTTGTAAAGATCGAAATAAATGATAATCTCATAGGGCAAAATCAGGACTATATGATGTCAGATCAGTTCCCATCCAAGCTCCAATAATTTTTGACGAGCCACTAAAGATGTTTGTGGTCGAGCATCGTCGTGGTGGTACATAATGTTTTTACTATTAGCCAATTCTGGTTATTTATCTTTGATTGCTTCCTTTAATTTTAACAGTTGTCGACAGTAAACATCTGAATTGATGATTTGGTCTCTTGTAAGCAGCTTAATATACCCAACATCATTACAATCCCATCAAACTGCAAGCATCTTCTTTTCTTGATGCAATTCGACTTTTGTTGCAGCTTGTGTTTGCTCATCACGCTTGGACCATGGGTTGATTTCAATTAATGTTATTGTTGACAACCCATTTTTGACCACTAGTGATGATTCGCTTTCAAAAAGGATCGATTTCGTTGTGTTTGAGATGTATATCACAAAACTCATTCGTTGTGTTAAATGAGTCTCGCTCAATTCATATGACGCTCAAAAATCGAACTTCTTAACAAATCCAAGACATTTTATATGATTTTCGATTGTTGCAATCTCTCTCACAGATATATGACGATCTGCTTTAAGTATCGCTTTGATTTGATCATTATTAAATTCAATTGGTCGACCAGAACGTTGGTCATCTATAAAATTTCCCTACGGCATTTTTTAAACCAATTCTGACACGTGCGGTCTGTTAAGCATTCGTCATCATAAACTTCAGATAGGTCTTTGTGAATGTCAACAGCTTTCTTGCCTTTACGGAAATAGAAAAACAATATATGACGAAAGTATTTTTGCGCTCCATGTTAAATTTGACACTGGACTAACAAATGTAAACCAAATATCAAGTAATTTGTTTTTAAAGCAAGTTAAAAGTTACTATTGTCAACTGTCAAACGGAAAAATTTATAACATTGACCGAAGTGATTTAAAAAAATTGTAACGCTATCGAAATGACTTTCTTGTCAACCCAATATTTTGATACTAATAAAAAATAACGCAATCTATAATTAATATCAAATGAGTTAATGGGGAATTAAGAGGAAAAAAAGTAGAAAATTCTGCTTTGCATCTAAATTGTAAACCAAAGCACAAATTGTTTATTAAAACAACAAAATCGCACAATCCTTTCTGGAACAATCAGCGTATTCGCAAAATTGGAAAGGAAACGCAACAAAAGTTCGTACACAAAACAGGTGCACAAATAAAATAGGTTGAAAGGCACTGCTTTGATCGAAATGTAAATAAAAAACGTAATTAAAATTTGAAATGTAAAAGCGCGATTAAATAAAATTAGTTAATTTTTCAATGCGGTTCATTTTACATATAGAAACCATTTTTTTTTATTTACAAAATAGAAGGTCTCAAAATGCGCTATGTCTTCGCTTGGGTTCGTTTTGCTCTCTTCGTATCTAATTTGGTCTTTTTTCGTTATTAAATTTTCTCGGTTTCCGACGTAATTGAAGACCAAATAGAAACTTTAATCTATGTCTTATATTAGAAGGGATTTTTAAGTGACGGATTTATTTCGATCAATCTAGTGGTGTTCAGTTTAACTAACCATAGGAGATGAAACCGTAGCCTGAGTGTGGAAAGTTCTTATTGGGATTTCCGTTTCTTGGTTAATCCCTTATGCAAACTCAGTTAGGCAGGACACAGTTTCCCCATCTTTACCAAATTTAATTTTGAAATCGCGCTTTGCGGCTCGAAGTAATAGAATTTTTATTATAACTTTTTCTAATCTTTTCTAATGGAATTGGAATTTTAACTTTGGGAAAACCGACAAAAAAGCCAATTCAATTAGCATGACATCGATATTTTATGTTTATTAAATTTTTTTAAGTCCAGTTTTTGAGCATTTTTGTTTTAAAATATGTACACGGAGAAAAAAATATCCTTATAAGAACTATCCGTGTCGCTATTATAGCTATACGTAGTATATCTTTCACAGGGATACGCCGTATAGCTAATTTAGCTATCCAGAAGTTCCTTATTGTGGATATTCAAAGTGACATTTCGTCAGAACAACGATTCGATTGGCTAATTTAGCAATAGGGCGTATCCCTGTGAAAAATAACTATACTACGGATAGCTCTAATAGGGATACGGATAGTTATTATAAGGATATCATTAATAGGTGCTTTGAGGTTACGTTAGATAGTTGTTATAACGATATTTTTTTCTCCGTGTAAGTATATATTTTTTAATATTTTTTTTGATCAACGAAAAACAGTTTCTTTTGATATATTTTTTTTTCTAATGATAAATTAGAAATTGGTTAATAATAAAGTGTATCCATTAGATTAATTTCAAAAATATTGTGTTAGTTTTATTTTTATTAAATTACCATAAATTTAACATTCAGGACTTGCGAATAAACATGCAGAAAACCAACATTGTAACCCAGTTCGTAATTTTAGGTCAACAATACAGAGAAATTTGGAAATTTGCCAATAACGGGATTGTTTGGTATAAGATGTAAAAGGGGGTCGAATCTTACTTTTTCACTGTCAAACTAGACCTACCATAAGTGATTTTTTTATATTTCGAGCAGCAAACAAAACAAATACTTACCGATTATTGTAAAATGACGTTATTCATCAAGCGACATTGTAAATATTATTATAATAGTCTTTATGCCCAAACGTATTTTAACCTTGTGGATCGACCAACAGGGATACCCTTAATTAACCGCCCATTTACCGTAATCACACCATTGCATTATTTATTTATAAATTACAACGGATAAACGGAGATGGCAGTGTGTGGAAATCACTTTGATTAAATTGTCTCGTGTATTTTAATATTTTTTTTGCGAATAACAATAATCATTTGTGTCTGTTACCAAAGAATACACAATCAATCACTTCTATGAAAAAGCAAATTTTGCACATTTAAAGATAATGATCATTATTCATAGATTATCAATTAAAAAGTGCATGCAATTAAAAGAGATGCAAGACCAAATTTACTAAGGGTCGTTTTGGATTATAATTTTTGATGACTATAATATGTGCATATGTAAGCTGAATGACAATGTGGCATTACAAACATTCACATAGAATGATGGCAGTGATACGCCGAACACAGGGGGTCGCGATCGCGTTTTCGGAGGTGGTTTTCCCCGAGCACACGACTCTCGACTGCAGGCCGAGGTCACTGCTGGAAGCAGGAGGTGCTACCGCATGCGGGGGAGTCGATCAATAGGGCGCAATACGCAAGCCCGCACCCCATGTCACCCTCAGCTTCTTGCATCTATTTCGACTGCATCATTTCGGATGTTGCACTGTAAGGGTACCAATAAGGACACCCTTCCCTTGTCAATTATGCTCGTTTTCATTTTGCAAATGACAGCCATTAATCATCCCTTTTATTTGGAAAACGCATTAAATCGGTGGTGGGGAATGTTTTTTCTTCGGGAATTTAGTAAAAAGTTTGGTGGAAAACGTGCCACTCATCAAAGATAATAAAAAAAAACTACATTATACAATTTTATTTTGTTATGCACTCGTTACATGGTATATACAATTTTAAAGAAAAATTGTGTACATTTTTGATCAAAATTGACTAAATTGGAATCGAACTACTTTTTACTCAAATTGACACTCGATTTCTCTCACCCTAAACTCTAATGTAGGAAATATTTGTTTTGAAATATTATATTTTACGACCTGTGGGCTTTTGGTTATTGGCGCGCGTTTTACTAAGCCGCTTGTTGAGAAAATCACAAAAAAAACAAGCCTTGTTCCACGCCTGAAAGTGAAAACATTGGAAATGACAACAATGGCATTACGATAGACTTTGGAGACTTCATATATAATTTGCCTAGGAGCTTCAACCATTCTTGATCGGCTCTTGTGTGGCAAATTTAAAAAAAAAACGATATATTGGAATGCCAATTTTTTTTACAAAAGGTAAAAATTAGTAATAACATTTTAGAAAAAAGAGCTGAATAAAAATACACTTTAAAGGGCCATATATTATGACAGCATACAAGGAAATTTTTGGAATGGTCCATTAACTAGAGAAAATTATATAAAAATATTCAGAACACGTGTTTTAGATTTTATCAAAACTGGTGGATTTTATCTGTGTATAGGCTTATGTAACATTTGATATAAAATTTCTAAACTAATATCACATTAAATGTAAATCCCTTTTCAAGCTATTCCGACACACAATATGCAAAAACGTGCTCTTTTGTTGCTGTAACAGATTTATGAAAAATCATATATCCTATCATACGTGAATTAATAATGTTAATTGCTTATTATTCATTTTGTAGAAATCATTTTATTGCCATTATTATTAGTATCTTTAACCAAATTTGACAGATCAATAAAAAAAGAGCTTTTCATATTCAATCTGTTTTAATTTATGCGAATTTAATTACATTTTGATGACTTAATACGTGATTGTTTTCGAATTTAATCGATTAATTGTTATTATTTATATCAATTATATATTTGCTGTTGGATTTGGATACATACAAAAATGAAACATGAAAGCTACAATTTATTAGGTTAGAAAAATTGTTAGTAAATAAGGGAAAGGAGCTTTTCAGCTTAGATTCATAAACATACGAGAAGCTTTATTCATAAAAAAAGTCACGAAAAATTAAGATAAACAATCTCGTTATGTAGTAAATAAAAAGAAAACATCCTATTACTTAAATTTAGCTAAATTAATCTCGGACAAACTTTTCTCATAAAAAAACACACCATTCCGAAGTTCACTATCAGTGTTATATATTTTTTCAGATGATTATAATTTTGTGGTTTTATTGCCTATATTTTATTCCAAGTTTCTCGAAAATCTTATAAACCAAAAATAAGATGAGTTTTCGACGGACACGAGGGATTAATTCTCGAAAATTAATGGAAATTGTATATACATATGATAATAATTTTTGCTACAAAGTTCATTTTTTTAATGTTATAAATGTATAATTCCAAAAAAAAATAACATATTTTTGGTTATGCGAAGTTTCGATTTTTTTGTACTGAAATTACTACTGGGTTATTTTCGAGTTAACTTTATCTCAATTTTCATTTGGCTTTTTTTTCATAGTAATTTATCATCTTATACTTTAAACGAGCAATTCTTGTTAAGATTGGCTTCTCGGAAACTGTTCTAAAGATTTGAATGAAATTTTGTATTTAGATAATGTTTTACTCCCTAAGTTTATGTAAACAGGTGTTATCGTTGAAAAATGCGTTTTCACACAAAAAAAATATTTTTTTTGTAGAACCATTTCATAGAATGTTGAAGTACCAGTAAGCAGAAATATTCAGCCATTAATACACAACAGGTGGCACGACGTTCATATCTATATATTTTAATATCTAGGCAACCGAAAGTCATCACATTCTCACTGCGAAATCGAAAGACGCCGAGCTAATATCGGTCACCCAGATATAAAACAATTATGTAGCATTAAAGTGGTCAGTTAGGGATTTTGAAAATTGAATATTTTACTGCTTCTAATCCAGTAAATCTAATAAGGAAAGAAAATTTATTCTTTTGCTAGATTCCCTGAAATTTTTAGAATTTTAAATAGGATAAACTCGGGATAGATGACCCACATTTCAAGTTATTCCTATATTTTCAATGAGGTAACTCATAATTTTTGGTAAGGAGTTACTTTAGTTTATAATAAATTGTAATTACTAGGTTTTTCTAAAAAAATACTATTATGATCACCATAATTACAGATACTAAAATGAGTGTAAAAAGGGATAGATGCCCCACTGCGTGATGTAGCACTTGGGATAGATGCTTCTATACATTTAGTTGCTTAATTATTTGTCTATGCCTAAGTACTGTGGTATTCTTGAAAAAGATCCAAGAAGATTGCTTTCTAAATAAATTAATTAATTAATTAATTAATTAAGTACCGGATTTAATAAATGCATATTTCTATTTATGTTACTTACATGAAATTCTTGATATACCAAAAGTTGGGGACGCCCATGCACTTATGATATACTTATTTTCATAGAACGCTAGATCTGTGAAGTTTTTTAACACAGTTTTTTCTTTTTAAAGTTAAGAGATTAATGTTGTTATATGTTTTGATAAATTTTAAACAAGTTTTATAATTATTTTAATCGAATTATTTTGTTACAGTTTTGATTCGAAAGGTGTCAACAATAATAAAAGTGAGTTTTTGAATATTTTTTATATATTTGCTTACTGCTTTGCTTAGAAAACTGCTTGGTTGTTATTGCTTTTAGTGTTTTGCAAATGTATTGTAATTATTTTTATTTCAAGCTTCGAGATTACTGCTTATAAAAGAGCTTTGGTTTTTTCCCTTAAAAAATATTAATAAAAGAAACTGTCGCATAATTAGAAATTTTGGCATAAAGAAATTTCTCTCTTAAAAGAAATTTCATAATTCTGCATAAAAATTGATAAGATTTTACTTTCACAATTTTAAGATCAATAATAAAAATTCTCTACGATTTAGATTAAATATGAAATAATTAATTTGCACTTTTGCACAATGATAAAACTTACACGAAACTTATTGTTAGTGTAATCGTTGAAATACTTAAGAAGTTAATAATACTTAATGTTTAGGTTCCTTATATCTGGGTAAGACTTTGAAAGTTACACAATGCATAATGCTGATAACTACTTTAAAGTAATTTAGCCTAAGGTTCAGAACTTATATTCGAACACATTCTAATATAGCTGTTAGAACGAGCTCTATTTTCACATTCAAAATAAATTTACCTAATATGAATTCACCAAAAGTTCAACAATAAAATCTTAGAAACTATATCCAGGAAATTAATATTCACAGTTCTTAGAAACAATGCACCAACACTTCTATTCATATATTAGACATAAATTCCGTGTATTTCAATTGATAAAAAAAAGGTAGAATTGCACCATTCCAAATTGCACTCAGATGTAACATAGAGATTAATCAGCGTTTTTTAAAAGCGAAGAATTCTTATTTATTTTTCTTTATCGCAGTTTAATGTGCTGCGTTGTAAGGAAATTGCGTCTGTATTCATTTTTCGTTATTTCCTTACGCTGTTTTGTTGTCAACTTGAAAAACTTTACATTTTTTATTGGATAACAGTTTTCATCAAATGCGATATACAAATATCGATGATGGTAAAGATGTTCCATAAAATTTACTTTTTTTTCAATGCCCTCAGGCAATTTAAATCCATTTCGCTTGAAAGTACCTCAATGGCATCGATGTTTTGCGTTTAACATACGAAATGAAGTATAGATTAAATTTCGTCAAGATGCGTGCACGTCATTAAGGACATAATCTAATACCAACGCTTAAAAGAAAAGCTTTTTATTTTTCTCACGTTAAAAGATTGTTTCAATTATTGATTAGTCGTTTATAAGAGAATCAAATAAATACAAGGACTGTTGAGAAAATTACCCAACTTTATTTTTTAAAACGTTATTATTAATTTTACGAATTATTGGTCTTTCTCCTCTTTAGAGTGCTCTCCTCCCCCTTTTGACACAATTTTCCCAGCGGTGTTCCTATTTTGCGAAGCAGTTCTGGATAGCTTTATTTGCAATAGCTTTTAAGGTCTGTGACGAATTTTCTTTGATGTTATCAATTTTTTGAAAAGGGCGTTCCTTAGCGCTGACTAGAATTTCGAAAATAAGACACATTTATAAGGAGTCAACTCTGGCGAGTAAGGAGGATGTGGAAGAACAGTGATCTGTATTTTGGCACAAAACTGACGAATTTGGTCGACTTTGTGCCAATCTTCGATGATAGCTTTTTTGAGCTTTTTGAAGTCTTGGAATTGCTGATTATCGACGTAGATTTGCAGACCATGTAACCACACATTTTCCATCAAATTTAAATCAGGGCTATTGGCTGACCATGACAGAATGGCGACTTAGTGTCTCTGAAACTACACTTTTGTGCTTCGTCTGACGTGAACTGGTGCACTATCTTGTGGGCAGACCAAGTTTTGACTGCGATTATGCCGTCAAAATGGAATAATTGAACGTACCATGACAACTTAGTAATCCAATGAGTTCATGTTCTTCGAGACAAAGCACAATTTGACTCGGCCAGTTCAAAAAAGCGCCGCCCAAACCATGCAGCGACCTCCCTTGAAGTTCCTTCGTGAAAAGTGAAGTTTGTCCTTCCGGAGATCATGCTTTTTTTCGTCCAAAAACACGATTTATAAAATAACTTCAAATGACAACAACCAAAGACTAACTTTTACCAGACGGTGCGGCGGTGTTTTTTGGCGAATTCGACTCGGTTTTTGCGGTGATCTCTAGTCATAAATAGAGACTTTCGCATCTTGCATCGAAGAATGAACTTGGACTTCTTCAAGACAAGTCGAATGGTTTCAGGCGCAACGTTGAGCTATAAAGAAGTTTCCATTTCGGAAGTCGACTTGGTCGAGTTAGAGGCTTCTCGAATAATTCGATGTTTATCTCGATCAGAAAGCAGCGATGGTCGTCCGGGATTTTTTTTTGTTCCATTTCCTGCCGGATCATTGATAAAAGAATTGACGATTTTGAATTTCTTCTCAAATCTTCTGCAATTTGACGATTTGACAGTAGAGGTTTTCCAGCTTGCATTTTTTAAAAAATAAACTTTAATAGTGATAAAATTATTTTAATGCACACAAAAAGAAAAAAATTAGTAAGTAAGTGGAGAGTAAGAAGTGCAGCAATGATTATTTGGAATCTGCCAAAATTGAGTTTTGACATCAATGAATGTACCTCTAATTTTATTGTTTTTTAATATGGAAATTTGAGGTTGGGACACGTTTTAATATCAATATTTGGCATATTTTTTATTTAAATATTTTCCTTGAAAATCTTGTTTTTAATTACTTTTTGCAATATTTCCAAGTGGAGCAATAATTATTTGGAGCAGTATACTACTCAATTCAGGAATGATTGGACCTACGTCATAATCGATATGGGCTTAAGTAAGTGGTGGACATAAGTCTGAGATTAAAACAACTTAAAAATGTCAGCGTTGCCCATGGAGGTGCTATGACTATCCGTTAATATGCAACGTGCGTTCATCACTCTATCTTTGTCGCTTTTACGCAGACAACGATTTTCAAAACTTGTTCTTCTACCTTTAAAACATGCCATGCTTCGTTGTGCGTAACTTGAAAATATTTTTATGACATAAGCCCAATCTTTCCTAGGTTGAACAGTACATCCCAGGATTCCAATTTTAAAAGTAAATACGTTTTAAATATATATTTTTTTAATTCTCTATAAAAGTTGTTGCTTTATGTCTGTTAAAGAAGAGGGATTTAGCTTGTTTTCAATTTTTCTTGAATATGATACAAGAAGAAAAACTGTAAAAACTTGAGAAGACCTAAGGGAACTAAAACTCTTATACATCTGAACTTACGTTTCATATCCTAAGATGAACACGTTGACATATCCTTTTATAGCCCTATCATTCGTAACAAGATCCTTCACAATGGTGCTCGGTGTAATTCTGTAATGGTTTCACGTCAAAATTTTGTGAATTATTAACGCACGACAATAATGTTTTAATTAATTCAACTGCTTGCTACTCGAAAAAAAGCAAGATTAGAAATTTTTAAAAGTGTGTGGCAACGTAAAATGTTTATTTTTATATTAAGAACTCTTTGTTTGAGAGTTGTTTATTTTGATGTACACTCTTCTTTCTGGCGTCGTAGAAAAACGACGTTAATTAAAACCCTTCATACAAAAGGGCTTGTTTTATTTTTTACAACATTTAACAAACATTTTCTGCTAGTACTTTGCTTGTGTTTTATAAAATCAACAACTACCGTGATAAATCGTACTTTTAAAAAAAATATATATGAAAGCTTTACAAACACACTTGAAATTACGCCGCAAAAAGTAGCTTTTTAGATTTCAAAAGGAAAACCAAATAAACAGAGAATCTTTAAAGAAGTATGATTTATATCACTCCGTGAATTGTTCAAGCAAAAAGATAGTCTGAAGTTGATATCTAGTTCTTTTTAAGTGTTTTTCAAATTTATTCGCATTAAAAATTAATTTATTTCAAATTGCTATTTTAATTTTTTGTTGGATTGTGTAGGTAGAGGTAGCAGGCCTACAGGCTTCAACTTATTTATTTGTTGAAAGTTATAATTTGTTTTAAATTGAGAAGGGTATTTGGTTCGCCGAGTAAAAAATATTACATTGGATTAATTAAAATAGAATTATTATTTTAGGGCATTTGTTATAATTAACAATCAACATTCTAAATTTTCACGGTTTTAATTAACTCTTCGCATACTAGGTGGGGTTTGCCATACCCCGAAAATAAAATGAAATAAAATCCACAAAATCGTACTTTATGGCAGTGAAATGATAAGAAATATATTTTAATAACCAATAATAAATAGGTTTAAGCGAAACACATATTTATTATGTATTAGAATAGACTTTTATTAATAAAAATACAAAAACTTAACCTTTTCTTCAACTTATAAGCTATTGAGTCTTTTCTTGAGTGCTAAATTTCAATGGCACCTGCCAATTACGATACCGAATATTAAGAAAACCTAAGAAGAATTTCAGTTTTGCTTCCTTATTAAAATACAAATCAATTTTAAGGCAATTTCTTAATGATTTGCAATATTATAGACCAATAAATTACACGAAAAATTAATTGGATAATTTTAATCGTTTCCTCTCACTTGCATTGACAAGATTATCGTATCTTCTCGCTCTCTTCCACTCATTGCTATGGTAAATACATTTTTCGAGTATAAAATCGATATTTACTAAATTAAATTAAAATTTTTGATTTGAAGTAGCGCACGGTAAATTATACTAATGTAATAAACGCGAGGATGTGCGCATTTGAGCGAAAAGTGGCACATTTTCGAGCGAGGGAGGCAAATGAAGCGCGACGCGGAGCGGCGCGCTTCATTTTCCCGAGATCGGAATGTGCCACTTTGAGCTCGAATGTGCACACTCGGTTTTCAGCACTATTCGCAATAACTTAGGCCTATAAATTAGACGAAAATACAATTGAATAATTTTAATCGCTCTCTCTCACTCGCACTCACAAGATTTTTGTATCTTTTTGCTCCCTTCCACTCATTTACTATGGTAAATACATTTTTCCAATATAATATTGATATTTACTAAATTAAATTAAAATTTTTGATTTGAAGGAACATATAATAAACGTAATAAATACGATGATGTGCACATTCGAGCGAAAAGTGGCACATTTCCGAGCGAGGGCATCAAACTAAGCGCGACGCAGAGCAGCGCGTTTCATTTTCCCGAGATCGGAATGTGCCACTTTGACCTCGAATGTGCACACTCGGTTTTCAGCACGATTCGCAATAATTTAGGCCAATAAATTAGACGAAAATACAATTGAATAATTTTAATCGGTCTCTCTCACTCGCACTGACAAGATTTTTGTATCTTTTCGCTCCCTTCCACTCATTTACTATGATAAATACATTTTTCCAATATAATATTGATATTTACTAAATTAAATTAAAATTTTTGATTTGAAGGAACGTATAATAAATGTAATAAATACGATGATGTGCACATTCGAACGAAAAGTGGACATTTCCGAGCGAGGGAAGCAAATGAATCGCGACGCGGAGCGGCGCGCTTCATTTTCCGAGATCGGAATGTGCCACTTTGAGCTCGAATGTGCACACTCGGATTTAAGCTCGATTACCAAACGCCCCGTTTTAACAAAAAAAAAATTGTTTACGTTAGTTATACCCCACCTAGTACACGGAAGGTTAAAGAAAACTTAAACAGCTACTCTTACATTTCGGTTTATAATTTTATTTCATAATTCGATGAATTTCTGTTGCCAAAAGAAAAAAGGATAAACGCGACAAACTTTCTGTTTATTACTTGTCAAAAAATAATTCTATTATTGTGCTCTATTTTATTATTCCTTAATGCTATTAGGAAGAACGGAGTTAAAACGTGTAAACAATACAAATTTACTGAATGTGGTATAACATTTCCAACATAACGCGATGTAACATCTATTCTCTAAAGTGTATGTAGCATTAAATAGTTCTTGATAGGAAACCGTAGAAAATGCACAGAAGAGAATTTAAAGGTTTACTAATTCGGACCATATTATTAGAATTGTAAATTTCCGATTACCGACTTGAAATACATTTACATAATTTACACGTGAAATGTGTTCCATTGGACAGCGTATAATCGATCTTTTTTGCTTCACTTTTGAAAATGCATTTCCTCGAACAAAAATACGATTTTAAAATAACTCAGCTCGTAGACTGCATAGTTAGCATTTCGTTTAATTTTTATAATAAAGGCTTGCAGAAAAATTAGATATTGGATATAGTAACGTTCAGATGTGACATGACGTGCATAGTAATTTAACGAAGAATAATAATTTCCATCAGGTATTTGCTTTAAATTTGAAATATGATTTGGTTTTCATTTGGAAAGAGACCATTTTTTTACTGACGGAAAATTAAGAAGCTTACTCAAAAAACGATTCGACAAATGAAAAGTTACGCAAAAAATACGCCGGTAAATAAATCTAATTAAAAAGTTTTAATTTCGTTTAAGAGATCTTAGGTGGAAAATAATATCGTTAAAAGTAACATAAATTTTGTGGGGACAATTTATTACAAAAAAAATGTGAAATTATTGCTTGAGGAGGTATACACGTCATGATTATGTTTGTTTCGAATTTCAAAAAACAAAGGTTTGTATAATAATGAACTGATTGAATGGAATTCATTAGGGTGCTTTTCTAGCAATATTACATTACTTTATGGTGAAATTACAGAAAGGAGTTTTAATTTTACTGATCTTTTATTAAAATAACATGCAAGTTGTAATTTCTTAATGAAATACAAAAAAATCGATGGCTTTTTACTACAACTTTAAATCTAAAAATATTTTTCTTTATTTTAAAGGTAAAACGGAGTTTTTATTAGGTATATTATTATTTTTGTAAATGTAATGAAGGTTTTCAAATTATTTGTGAAAAATTACGATTGGGGATGTGAATTTTTTTTTAAATTTATCTTTAACAAATCAAATTTTGCTGTTCCTGAATATTTTTATAATTTAGATCCTGTTATTTATTCGTTTTTAGAAAATTCTGTGTTTATTTTAAAATTTAAAAAATACATAAATTCTTCTGGTTTGTGTCTTAAATCATTTGTAATCAGATGCATATCCATAAAAAATGTAAAACATTGACCAGTTGCAAAATATTTTATTTTTAATAAAGTTGATTTGCATTGTTTTAGTTTTAAATTAAAAGAAAGTTGCAAAAGTTTATTTTTAATTGAAGAAATTTTATTTTTTTAATATGTTAGAACTCTTGTACAAAAGGACATAAAAGTGTTTTAACTAAATCATGATTTATTGTTTATTGCAACAATACAATTTTAAAAATCAATGGCTTACAATATCGCTCTTTTTCATTAAGCTTTTTTATGAAAATCCATCTTTGTGCTATAATTTGTTAGACATAAAAATTTAAACTTATTGTCCTAATCACTATTTCTATGGGCATGCAAGTAGTATAGAACTCAAACTATTGCTTTTCTTTAATATGGTGGATTGATACATACTAATTAACCAGAAATCTGTAAAATAAAGAGCTTCACCAAGAATTATGTTTACAGGCGAACAAAACATGGATCCATTACTAAATCAACTAAAGCAAAGCTTTCCAGGTCGTAAATATGAAATAGAGCAACTTTACAACCTTTATGCATATAAAGATGAACCTTTTGTCGATTGTGTTTACATCTACGGATCATCTAGCACAGGAAAATCAGCCGTTGTAAACTCCCTTCTAAATGGCTTAAGCATAAAGTACGCGTCTGTTAATTTAGTGGAGTGCTACTCCTCGAAAGTTTTATTCGAATCAATTTTGAATCAACTCTCAGAGCACAAAATTGATGTGTCCAAAGGCCAACCTTACGCAAGATGCGACAATATGATGGATTTTCTTTTTAATCTTAATAAATGTGCTGCCGAAATGAATTTGAATAAGTCGGTCATCGTTCTCGATAAAGCCGACCGTTTAAGGAATATGGATTCTAATTTGCTTCCAGCATTTTTAAGATTTAGAGAATTATCGGCGCTGCCCGTTTCCGTAATTTTCATTTCCGAAATTATTTTCGAGAAGTATTCATGTAAAGCTTGGATTATGCAGCCGCTTAAAATTCATTTCCCGCAATACACAAAAGACCAGTTATTAGAAATATTAATTTTGGACGTGGAAGACGTACAAGACGTCATAATAAATAATTACGAAGAGGAGTTCGTTGTTAGCAAAGAATTTTATGGACGTTATTTAAATTTGTTTCTCTCGGTGTTTTATCGAACTTGTCGAGATTTAGCCGAGCTGCGACACATGTCTAAATTAAATTTTATTCAATATTGCGATCCCATATTCAAGAAGGAGTGTAAGCAGCACGACTCTATGGGACTGTGGAGACACATCTTGCCCGTTTTCAAGGCGTCTCTCGAAGTGTTGTATCTTAGAATATCTCCTGCGAACCAGGAACGAAAACAAGAGAACCGGGAAATTATATGTGAAGGAACGCAAACAAGCAAGCAGCAATTCACTTTTAGCAAAGAGAATTTAGCCCAATCTTTGGAGCTGCCATTCTATGCCAAATATTTACTAATGGCAGCATATTTGGCAAGTTATAACCCCGCAAAAGAGGATAAACGTTTGTTTATGAAATACCACGGTAAAAAGACTAAAAGGTTGGCCGATGTGAAATTGAAAAGCAAAATGTCGGAGAAACTAAACACACAATTAGGACCCAAGCCGTTCAGCTTTGACCGATTGGTTGCGATTTTCTACGCTATTCTCGAAGAAAAAGTAGACTTCAATAGCAATTTGTTGGTACAGATTTCCACCTTAGTGGAACTACAGCTTTTATCGACAGCTTCCGACAACTCTGATTTAGACAATCGTAAATATAAATGCTGCGTTGGCTACGAATTTGTGCAAACCATCGCCAAAACTCTCGATTTTAATATTCGAAGATATTTGGTAGATTTTAATAATCAGTAGCATTTAATTTGTATTATTTTTTATATCATTTTTTAATGTTAATAAACCGCCAAGAATAAAAATGCTTCCCAGACATTATTATCCGGAGAAAACTACAAACTTAGGAGTTTACATGCGGCATGAAATTCAAGATAAGCAACTTCTGAATTAATAATGCTCAGCCTATTATTTCAGTGGAAACCCTTTAGATAAAATTAAATGTACACAGAGCATTATTGGATGGGATTATCCTTACAATGCAATTTTCTACCAAAATTTGCAAACTTTTCATATTTATGTCCTCCTAAATTTTTTTAATATGAAATAACGACGGAAGAATTTTCGTCGTTTTGTAAAATAATAGCGAAGAAGATTAAGAAAATGGTCAATTTAAATGCACCTAAAATTTTTAACAAAGTACAACTAAATATAAACTTGTCATGATTCTAACTCGATCAGATCAAAAAAACTCTTAAGAAGAAATAAAATATCGAAAAGATTGGAAATTGAAATAAAATTGATTAAGAAAAATTCATTTTTATATATCGGCACAATGCTTCTCGTTCATTTTGGTATGGATTTTTTTTAAATCCAACACTACCTTTTTTAAAATCAACATAATTTCCAAACAAAATATTTTTCTTTTTCAAATAAAGAAGCTACGTGAAGCATTTTTGCAATCTCCGGTTTATAATATGATTGCCCAACTTCTTTTTACTAAAAATTTACTCCTCAGTAAAGTTGAGTAATAAACTTGAAGAATTTTATACAATAAATATTTTAATTTAAACTCTCTAACAAGATTTTATGTTTAATTCTAAGAGCCAATCCCAAACTAAATTTTATGACCGACATATTGCAAAATGTGGGATATTCTATGCGAACACTCGGATAAGTTTAAATATAGGTAAAGTTCAAAACGGTGGAAATTTGAATGGAACCAAATTACTTTTGTACATTAGATTAGCTATCAACGTTCACGTGAGGATTTGAAGCAGTTCACAGAGCAAGAGATGAATTTTAACCAGATCCGGAAGTGGAGTGGACTTTAAGTGCACGGGAAATGCTTTTAAACACTTCCGGATCAAACAGGAAACTTCTAAATAGTTTGCATTTGTTCGGAAACTTGGATAATCTAAAATTTTTTAATAATTTGATAAATCAAGTTTAATTTTCTTCTTGAATTAAAAATTTAATTATTTTTAAACATAGGCCATTCGATAAGGATACCAATTTTAAATGAGTTGTCATGGTTACTGCATAAATTAACCAATCAGAATTGGTGCTCTCGCCACAGGATAAGGCGCGTCATTTAAATAATGCAATAAGAAAATAATCTCTAATAAAGGGTAAATAATTTAGGAACAACTTTATCAAATTAAGTCGAGGAGATTTAGTTGGAAAGATAATTAAAAAGTTTGAAGTACGATTAATATTAAATTTAAAAGTTAAAGGGCAACGGAAGATGTAATTGATAAAGAGATCGTTTATTTAATTTATAAAACAATAAACACCCTCAAATTTGTTGAAAAATGGTTTAAGTTGTAAGTTGAAAAGTCAGATAAAGGGGTTTAATAATTCAAGATTATTCCTGATACGACGCTGAAAGCAGTTTTGTGAAAGCGTCGTTAATCTAACTCAGAGTCGTAATTCCTAATTACTCTGAAAGCTTGATTAGGATTAGCACGTTTATTTCGTCCACTAGAAAATCTAACAAGTCCCATGTGCCCTTTAATTTTTCAATCAAGTTTAATTTTATTTGCTCCAAACGAGTGTGTTTATAGAAACGCGAACCGGCCGTTTTTCAAAATCTTATCTGATTTTATTCCTCACGATAGAAAACCCACTTTGTCTTCTTCTTCCCATTAGCTGAGCACAAGGACGTCTTAATTACATGCGATTCACACAATCGAACCACGATTACACATACCAGCAATGCGATCATAATTCAATTACAATGATCATATCACTATTGCAGTTGTCCATTTCCAATAAAGCAAAATTGGATCCGATTATTTTGAAAATGATGAATAAGGCAGACTTCTAATTAAGCAATTTAGTTCCGAAAATTAATTTAATAGTTGATATTATTCGAATTGGAAATTTCCAATTAGTTTCCTCATGTCCATAATTGGTATTTCAAAACAAAACACTCACGGAACAAGATAGAATTACTTTTCCCGAAAAAGTTTATTATTTCGGTACCAAAAAAGTTAATGTCATATTTCTAATAATTTTTTTTATTCGTTTTAGGAGATTTTGTTCTCATTTCTAGTAATGGTTAAAGCGGCTGAGCGTTTATAGCCTCAAGTTACGATTTGGAATTGAGAAAAGTGCGGTGATCACGAAGCTGTAGAGGTGAAGGAAATGTAGTTTTAGTAGAATGAGGGAATGTTGCTCGAGGGAATTGTCCCTCCTGGCCTTGGGAAATCAAAAACTTGCACCTTTACAAGGTAAATCCACCGAATGTTTGTAGACATCGAAAATTTTTTAAAATCGATCTTGTTTTTAAAGAAATTTCTGGTTTTGAGTATGTTCTTAAGTTTTATAGTTAATCGGGGGCTTGGGATTCGGTTGAATGCATAATTTAATTAATTCGGAGGATGTCACGTATCTAGAACTTACTTGTGTGGATCTCTGATCATATTAATTTTAATAGCATTTTGGCTTTTGAAACTTTATATTTGACTGAATATTAAACACCGTTATTTTTAATCGCATTAAATTTGTACTCCTTTGAATTTAATTAAAGTGGAGACATTGTCGGGGTTGGTTGAAGGATAAAACCATGACTTCGTACCGCAAAATCCGTAAATTGCACTAAAGTATTTGATGAATTATTGTTGGACTTATGTAAGCACTTAATTTTGTTGAGATCGCTTGTACTTTTTAAAAAATTGAAACAAAATACATTACTACCTCGCAATGTACGAGGATTTGGAGAGTTCGTAAAATCGTTAGGGGCAGTATAGCAATTAGTTTTGGTCGTGCCTTGGATGTGAAAGTTTGTCAGAGTGTATGTAAAACTAGGTAAAACGTATAATATAGAAAATTTTATTATTAGGTTTAAATCATTATCATTGAATGTTAATCCGCATTATTTGAAATAGATACTTGTCACACGGATACACAGTTACTCACACCACCAACTTGGGCTTGCAATAAAAAGCTTCGGGTAGCCAGAAATAATTTTATTGGGGTTTGGAGTTGAGCGAAGATCATAAAAATGTTAAAATTCGTACGATTCTAAGGGCGTAAGATTCATGGCCGGATTAGCCACATAGCAAGAGTAGCAAATGCTATGGGCCCGGCAATAGGGGGCCCGCGAAATCTACGCCTGTCTGAGCGAAACAAATTTTTTTCAATTCAAATAGGAGCGTAAAAATATATTTTTTAATTCAGATAAGCATATATCTACCACTTATTGCTACATCAGGTCAATGGAAAGACGTTCACATAATAATTGACAGGGAAAATTTAAAATTTTAACACATTTTTTAAAGTCAGGGGTGGCCAAACTACAAATTTGCTCAGAGAAATCGATATGAATGGTGTTATCTTTAAATTTGCCGACATTAAGTCCAGAAAAGTTTATTTGTAACGTTTCTGTTTTATTTAACACCCTTAACTTAAGAACTTCAAGCAAATCAAGGGCCTTTTAATAGTTTGCTACGGGTCCAGTGCCGACTTAATCCGGCAATGGTAATATTTCAAGAGAGTACTGTACAGCGTAAACTGTTTATAACGAAACTCTTAGGACTCAGTATTTACTTTCGTTATAAAGAGTTTTCGTTATGTGGAGATTTGAAAAAAAGGATAGCATAACAAATACACTTTTTTTATTTTTTAATTAGGCGTACGTCGATTTCTAAAACATCTATTATTCTAGTCAGTGATTTTGACCTGACGTTTTTTGGTAAAGCAATACTTGTTTTGTATCTTTTTATGAATTGTATCTATGTCTTCAGATACGGTAGGATCGTCTTTGTAAAATAATAAAAACTTGACTAATAATTTATTCTATTGTAATTTATTCCATTGCATGAATCAATGAAATCTTTTCACATTTCAAAAGTCAATTCACATCTTGAGTTGTATTACTATCTAAATAAATAATCCGTCTTATGTTAGTGAGATTGCTATGCTCTTATTTGATTATTACATTTTTTTACTGTACCAGATTTTATTCCAATTTTGTTGTAAATTTTTTTTAACTACATACTTGTAATATTTTATAGTCAGCACCAAAAAAAGAAATCTATTTAAAACTAAACTCCCAAGTTTAAAGATCTAAATTTCCCGACAATCGTATCCTTAGAGATATTATTTAGGGTAGATTTTCTTTTAGGCAACTTCCAAGTCTCGTGCCCCAAGGGAAACTACTTCAGTATATGTTTAGGGTCACCCACCAAATAAATTTTTAATTTAGTGCGACTGTATTGTTGAAACCTTTTCGCAAATTATTGTTAGGTAGAAGCTGTTCGATAAGTAGTATTGGACAAAAGGTGTTTAATTGCAATTTGAAAAATAGATTACTACTAAAAAATTACAAAACTTAAGTACCAAATTACACTTCTCGAGGATGTGAAAAAAAGAGACAGAAAGGGTAAATTTTGTAGAAAATAAATTTTTAAGGGTTGACTAAATTGTAATTGAATTTTTATAGTCTTATTCTCCTAAAAGGTCTTATTTACGAGAAAACCCTTATACATTTCAAATTGTTTATTTAGCAATTTAATTCATTTTATGATAAACGAGTGACTCGATTGCTAGAAACTCGGTTTTTGTTAAACTACGTCATTATTAGGATAAAGAAGTTCGGTTAAAGAATAAAATATCTGATATCAAAACTAGTATTCTTATACAGAAATGGTTAGTTTTAAGTTGAACTTTATATAGAATAGAGTGGACGTTTTAAATTGTGTTTTAATTTACTTAACTTAAATCATATTGTTTAAATATTTGTGCATCGCCCAAGGGACTGCAAAACTAATTATCTAAAAGGTCGGTAATATATTTCTATTCATCATTTATGAAACTTATTAATATCTATCAAAAATTGTTTTTTAATTACTTAATATGCCAAATAAAGATCATATAAAGAAAATTAAATCGTTTTATAAAATAATTTTTACTCGGATAGCGACATTTATATATCAACTTTATATAATCAAATACTTCTACAGGCTATATCACTTAATTTTTTGGTAATTAGGAACAACAATAACTAACTCAACTATCCCATTTTGCCCCGTACCTGGGAGATTTTAACAGGTATATACCATACTCGAAAAAACTAGATCACAGAGAGACTACATCAGTGTATCGTTTAAAAAAAAATTGTAGAAGCTAATTTATATTTCCGAGTTGTTTTTACACTAGGTTTTGCATATCAAATCCTTCTTTATCGATGATTTTGTTTAAATCAAAATATTCATGTGAACTTAACTATAATTAAGTTTACATGAATATTTTGATTTATATGTGCAGAAACATCGATGATTAATAATTATTAATCATCGATGTTTCTGCATGTATAATGAACGAGGGCTTTGATAGATCTTTTCGATACTTATGCGTAAAAAAGGAATTTCGGTAGGCCGGGATTTGAATACACGATGCTATGACGTATTCACTACGGGATCGAATACACAGAGTACTTTACGAACCGATAAGCGAGTAGGTATGTGTAAGCGTACGAGATGTCGTTGTGAATGCGTCATAACCTTAGACGAGTATTGTCAATTCATGTCTACTGACTCCCTCGTTTTACGCATTTGTGTGTAACCCGCTGCGAAAGTTTGATTTCAGTGTAACACACTCATTATTTCAAATAACAATTGAAAATTTAAGTTTTTGCAACAAAAAAAATAAATACAATGCGCTAAGGAAGAAATTTTCAAAAATAATTTTTTAATTACAGTCGAACTTCGATAAGTCGAAGTTGAAGGGAAGCTAAAAATAATTCGAATTATCAAAAATTCGGCTAATCGACGTTCGACTTATAGAAGTTCGACTGTATTACTTTTATTCGACTTGTGTAGTTATGTAAATAAACTGGCAGTAAATACTAAAACGAACTGCAATGTTTTAGCGTACAGAAGAGACAATAGTGGAAAGGAGAAGAGAAAAGTATGCACTTTTCACCCACGTACAGAAAGGAACGACAAAACTATGTATATTCTATGGTGACAGAGAAATTGACCACTTTACTAGCACCGCACCGCGCTCGTGATTCAAACTTTCCAAGCGGGTGTTTCAAAAAATAATTTTTATATTTATCTGCGATTTTGAATTAGATACTTATACATATTCAATCAGGTAACATAATATGTTCAAAGCTTTTTATATGGTTTATCTTTGATATCAAATTGAACTTCTTTAGATTTCATCTAATTGTTTACATGCTTGCCAATTGTAGTTGTAAAGAAGATATTTTAAATTTATGTTTAAATATTTTGGGAGTAAAGAAATTATTAATCATAAATTGGAATAACGGCGAATTCAGTTCGAATATTTTGATAAAACCTGAGATGGCTATAAAATCTTAAACAAATAACCGCAAGAGTAGATTTTCTAGCAGCAACGAACTAAAGCAACTTTATGTTTCACGAATTTGTGATGTTATATTCTCTTAGGTAGCATAAAATATTTTATACGTTGCAAAGAAAACGAAAAAAAAATGAAACTCGGCCCCATAAAATAATATACAGTTATATTTGCAATAAATCAAAGTCCAACACTACACTCAGATTTTAGCAAAAGCTAATATCGAAAGTTTGCGAACCTTCCAGGTTTGCTGTCTTAGAATAGATTTAGTAATTCGTTGATAACTAGAAATGGCCGGATGTGTTTGATAACACAGTTGGCGGTAAAAGGCATTAATGCGAATGATTATATTAGTTAGATTGGTTGGCTACATTTCGAATAAACTTTTTAGCAATGGGTATCTCTACTTATTTGAAATTTAAATTAATCCGAATTGCCATTTATTCCGCATTGTATTCCTAACTTGTTCTAATTGTAGATCCGTTCATTAGAAATAGAACTGATGGAAATCGGGTCCTAAACTGCTTTGCATCGGGATGATCGATACATTTGCGATTTTTATTTCCTGATACTAACAACCGCCAAACTTACAAAATTTAAATGATAAGAAAGATAGCAGGGGCGTAGCAATCGCAGCAATGCTTGAGACGTACGAATTTTAGGGTCATAAAGGCGAAAAAGGTGTGTGCGTGAAGTCCATGCGCGAGAGAAGTAAAACTTCTTGCCTG
The DNA here is from genome assembly GCA_036325965.1 of Sinopyrophorus schimmeli. Classification (NCBI taxonomy): domain Eukaryota; kingdom Metazoa; phylum Arthropoda; class Insecta; order Coleoptera; family Elateridae; genus Sinopyrophorus; species Sinopyrophorus schimmeli. The sequence continues at coordinate 381,600 of JARFIZ010000139.1, forward strand.
TTAGGAATAGAGAATACTCTTTAATAGGTAGTTTTTTTTATGGTGAAGTATTTCAAGATTAAGGCCTAATATTTAACAAGTTGTAAAAGATAGTGATAGCAATCAAAGAAAAATAAATCAATACAAATTTATGCCGAAGTTTTTACGCCATTCTTGCGATTTTCGTAGTCAATAATTTTGTATTTAAGGGTTCAGTTTACCGAATTTTGCCCAATGTATTTAAAATTCAAACTTCATTTCCATTTTATAGCTGTATTTTTGAAGATAAAAAGTTGAATTTTTTTGTTTAGGTAGAGATCGCAAATCTTAAAAAAAGTGTAATTTTGCATTTTTTGATAAACTAATGGGTTTTGTGTAAAAAAACTAATGAATAGAAAAACAGTCTACACTTCTAAGCCTTCGTGCACCTTCAAAAGTAAAGATATTAATTTCAATTTTTGAGCAATCGAACGAGTTAGCTTACGAAATATTGATACTCTTTTTATTTTATGATAAATATTTTAATTAATTACTTGCATCAATTGAAGGCTTAGAAGTGAAGGTTGTTTTTCGTTTCGGACTTCATTTGGTTTTCTCGCTCGAAAATGTGCCACTTTGAACCCGAATATGCACATCTCTTATATTCGTTATATTTGCTACATTAATATTCCCTCTTTCAAGTAAAATTATATTCAAGTAAATTATAGAATTTTAAAAAAAATCATATTATTTATTTTTCATATAGATAACTAATTTGAAAAGTACTAAATAAGAGATATGTTATAACTTGCCTAAAATCGGCTTTAGAATCCTTAATTAAAATTTTTTAGTAAAGAAATTATATATTGTAAATCATTCTTAAAGTCGAGTGTGCACATACCTTGTTTTAATTGAATTTGATTACATTAATCTTCTTAATTTAAATTTAAGAGAATTAATTTGATTGAATTTTATTGGTTTTTTTAAATACAATGGATACTCGGTTATCCGGACTAATCATTGTTGCAGCTCATTTGGATAATCGAAAATTCGGTTAATTGAATGTAGAGAAAAAAAAACGAATTTTAGCTATAGTTATATAATGTGACACTTTGAGAGCGCAACTACGGTTTTAGAATTAGTTGAATTTCTTTAAAGTAAATGTATTATTGTGAATCGTGCTTAAAACGGAGTGTGTGCATTTGAGCTCAAAGTGGTACATTCCGATCTCGGGAAAATGAAGCGCGCCGCTCTGCGTCGCGCTTCATTTGCCTCCCTCGCTCGGAAATGTGCCACTTTTCGCTCGAATGCGCACATATTCGTGTTAATTGGATTCGACTATATTAATAACAAATCCTTTAAATCCAGATTTTCTATTGGGAAAAAGTTTTCGCTTGAAAGTGCACATACTCGTTAATAATTGAATTTGCCTATCTTATTCTTCTCTCTTACAAATAATATTAATTAAATCAAACTGAACTAAATGTACAACTTCTCGCTTTTCTTTTAATTAAAAATTACAGTAGGATATTTTTACCAAAAACCACATTTCAAATTTAGTACTACTAACTTTTAAACTAGACTAGATGAGAGACTTCATCGTACATGAAAAAACAATATTTTAACTTTTTCCGAATTTTGACTCTTATTTCTCAACCTTTGTTTTAACATACCCTACCCAAGTTATTCTATAATTTTGATGCGCCCCCTTGAAGGTAACATATAAATATTTTTTTATATTTAAAAGTTGAATTAATCCATAAATGAAGTCTAATTGCAACAGTGTCTACAAAATGTGCCGTAAAACTAATTTGTTTATAATTTTCAGAAAAATGAAAATTACCTAAAAATATTTGGAGACATTAATTTTGACATATAAACCTTCAACAATCTGCAAAAGATGATATAAAAATCTACTAGTTGATTTTTAGTGGCCCACTTCAGAAATATTGACTCATATACAATTTTAATTAATCAAAAATGCGAATTAGTAAACATTCGAAAGTATACCTGAAAATATTTTTATTAAGCTTGCTACAATTAGGCGTGCGCAAGAGCATCATGATAACTTATCAAAAGGAATAAAATATCTAACCTTTTTCAAACAACAAATAGATGTAATTTATTCCACTTTTAATTTTTTGAATTGAAGAATAAAATAATAATAATATAGGCAAATTCGATAAATACGAGGATGTGCGCATTCGAGCGAAAAGTGGCACATTTCCGAGCGAGGGAGGCAAATGAAGCGCGACGCGGAGCGGCGCGCTTCATTTTCCCGAGATCGGAATGTGCCACTTTGAGCTCGAATGTGCACACTCGGTTTTAAGCTCGATTACCAAACGTCCCGTTTTAACGGAAAAATTGTTAGTCTAATTGTTAGGTATATGATTACAAAAAACGCAGATTATTTTAAAATCAACAAAGCAAAAAAACACTAGTGCGAAATACAAAATAAAATATTTAGTAAGAAATACCGAGGTTTAATTTTTGCAACGAGTCCGAACGCGGTTGACAATCCGGATAATCGCTAATCCGTATAACTGAGGTCCGGATAATTGTTGTTTTTCTGTAATAAGTTTTTATCTGCGTCTAATTATAATCTTGTTCTACGGGCTATATTACTTTTAATAATCCTCTCTTACTTATTGTTACGTATACCTACTATCTGTTCTACTCTCTCCCATTTATTCCAGTATTAAATTTGGGAACTTGAAGGAAAATTTATTTTTTGAATTGTTCACCCACTCCTACTTATTGAAACAACTTTATCTTATGTATTTTAAGTTTTAGGTAAATTTCTAATTGTCTGTAGATTTTCGAAAATATTTAAAAACGAAGGCTTAGATTGAATGAAACGTGAATCTTTTTTTAATTCTAAGAAAGAAGATATTATACAATCAAATGCAATAAATATGAAATAGGTGCACATTCATGAGAAAAGTGGGACATTTCCATTCGAGGGAGGCAAATAAAGCGCGACGCGGTACAGTGGGTTATATTTTGCCTCTGTTGATTAAAAATTAACAACTGCATGTCTGGCATTTAGTAGTGCATCCGCAGCCCTCCATAATTAAATACAAATATACTGAAAGTCCGTTTGTTAATAAAAAAACGATGGAATAATTGTGGAAACTTATGAAAAATAACCGCCCCCCCTTTCCATCAAATTCAAGGTACCCCTTTATATAAATCAAGGGGTGCACTAATTTTACTTGTTATAGCATTGAAGGGTGAGCGAGAGACCCTTTATTTGAATTTAATATTTAAAAATTTTCACAATTAAGCTCTCTCAAAGTTCACAAAACTCTGCTCTGCTTACAAAATTTTCTACCTATAATTTTAATAAATTATCACGTAAAAACTGCAATTTGATTTATTGACGATTTGAAAATTAATAAAAGCATATCAAATATACCAAAATTAAATTTTTGTGCATTTCAATTCCATTTCAATAGCAGAAATATATTCGGATGCATTTGTATGCAAGGCTTCGGCCGACTATATTAAACATCGTATTGACATTTTGATTCTTGGCATCTGGTTAGCCCAGCTTGGCTGAAATCCATAACATATAAAATCACGAGGAAATCGAAATTTATAATGTAATGAAATATTTCTGGTTTATGAAGTTTTTCTAGATAAGAAATCGATAAAGAGTTCTCTTTATGGAAAAGATATGAATCGTCAATAATCTTATATGGACACCATAAAATTTTAGCGCTGTTTAAAGGATAATTTATGTTTACGTGGGCGAGCAAGTAGTTTGCCGATTGAAACGTCCTTTTCATAAATAACTTAAATGGAGCGCGATAAAGTAAAGAAACGGGTCGTATGATGATTTTCATTTTTTTTTTATTTAAGATTAACAGGCTTTATTCTAAAAGTATAAATCCCCGAGAATTCATAATTAACTTATTCTTACGATCTGATACGATTTGATAAAAGCATACATATAATCTAACAGATGGAAAGTTTCACAGTTCTGTACGAAAGTTTAATTATAGCAATCTTATATTTGATTGCAATGTAAAATTACAGGAGGAGATTACAAGATGCCATAAAACATGATATTAAGAAAGAATATTGTTGAAAACTTCCATTTAATACATCCTGTGTATAATTTAACTTATTTCATACTTTTTTAAAATTCTATTGTTATTAAATTTTTATCAGCTTTAGGTATTTACATCCAACGTAATTTGAATTTCATTTTCCGTAAAAATCCAAAATATTTATATTAAATTAATTATGGGATACAAATATTACTCAAAATTGTATTGCTCATCCGAAATAATTAATTTAATTTTCTCACACACACAGACACAAAATGAAAGCCCAATATTAATTTTTTTATTAAATTCTTAGTCATAAACTCCAACCATACACATGATCAACATGATCAACATCATACATAATTTATAATACATATGTACAATAAAAAATATGTATAAATATTTACATTAAAATAGAATGACATGGTCTTACTAAAATTGAGCACTTTGTTTTTATAAAAAAAAGATATATGTATAGATATATATAAAATTACAAAAAGATATTTCTCATTGCACCTTACAACACAAATTTAAAACGCCTACCAAATAAAGACTAGCTACCCTTACAATTTCTATTACAACAAAACCAAAGCTACCCAATAAAACTTGCTAAAAGCACACAAAAGGTACCCAAAAACTTAAAAAATGGTAAAAATAATAAATATCTAAAACTAATATTAATATGTCGAATATTCTTGGTTTAATCTTCGTTAGAATTAAATTATTTATTTATGAATTACCATTAAGCTATGTTCAAGTATTTGCTATCGGTTGCCCAATTAACTTTTGGGCTCAAGTCTATAATCTATGGTTTTAAAAGGATACTCAACTATTAGTTGCAGCCAGTTTTATTAAAATTGTATATTTTTTTTCAATACTTGCAAAAAGTGATTGTGTTTATAAATTAACATATTTTGGACTTTAATTTTGAAAATAATAATGTAGATATAAATTCTGGCGCAACTGACTTTAATCGATGACTCTTATACTATCTGTCCTACACTCAATTTAGTTGCTTCCATACGACTAGCAATTAAAACAATAAAACAGCATATGTACAAAAACGATTAGATAAAATTAAATCAGTGGTTGCATTTTAAAACTAGCCTAAGTGTTTTCTACACACATATTTACATTAAACATTTTTTCAACACAAAATGTAGAGAAAACAACAGATCTAGTAAAAGAAATTTAATTGTTTATATTAAACTAAAATCATGCGTAGTTTTAAAATGCAACAATCGATTTACAACATCTTATTAAATATAAAATCACAGATTGAGAACGTAAACTAATAAAAACATTTACAACACTAATTTAAATAATCACAGTTTTAATTAATTTAAAAAATTAATTGCACCATGTGCTTGGAAGTGAATATGTACGTAAACCTTAGAGTTCGTCTTCGTCCTTATTGGTAGGCGTTGAATTTCACCTGGGGCAAAATTTAAAGTAAGGAAATAGAAAACAGTGCAAAGACAGGAATCTGAAACATAAAAAAATAAATTAACATTAAGAAAGAAATACCAAAGTATTAAACGTGTTTCATAGGTTCTTCGCGACTATAAAAGTAACGTACGACTGGATTACGTTTTCTTTTAAATCAGCGATTCTCAATCAGTAAGCTGCATGAAGATGCAAAGGAAAAAACGTTCTTATAAGAAAGATCAATAAAAAACTTATCATAAATTATGATTACCTAAATTATTTTTTCAATTAAGGCAAAAAATAATTAATATGGGATTCTATTTACAATTTTTAATTAGATGAACTAAATGATCTTTTAAGAACCGAAGCAATTTCTAATAAGACCCGCCTGCTTTTCTAAAATAACTGTCATATGCAGAAAATTACATAAATTTTGGATGAATGTGTACTACAGTCCAGATGCATTTTTTAATACATATACAGGCAATCCCCGATTAGCATGATTAATAGTTTGACTGAAAAAGCCGCGCTAATTAAACTTCATAAGTAACATAGAATACACATCTTAATGTGTGTCAAGGTCTTGAAAACACTAAGCAATTTTTTTAAATGCATTTTTAGAGGAATTTAACAAACATTGGCATAAAAACAAACGATATAAGTTATATGAAATTACCCAAAAGGTATAAGTATATTTCTCTTTAATTATAGTGAAGTAAGAATGCAATATACCGCGCGATTCGAAATTCGAAATTATTAACAAAACTAAATCGAATTCCTACTTGGGCTAATTGGGGCATGCCTGTATGTAATTACAGTGGAACTTCAATATTCGTTATTAAACCGTTCCCAAGGGCACAATTAACATTGATCAGAGCAAATATCAAACAAATGTTTTCAAATTTTAAAATAAAATTTACTATACAAATTGAACGAAAAAAAATTACTGTTGTTACGAGTTTTTAATATGTATTTTAAAGGAGTTAGCATGGATGAATAATGGAGTTCCAAATGTACACTCGATCCACCACGGTGCCATGAGCAAAAAGATTGAGAAGCGCTCTTCCAATTAAAGAAAATCAAGTGTATTAAATGTACGAAGAAAACAGTGATGGTATCATTTTACAGTTTACAGAATTTAAATAAACAAAAACATCTTAGCAGGTGCAACTTATAAATTAATGACGCTGCTGTTTTTATTATTTTTTTTTCATTACATATTTTTAAATTACATGACTGGTAAGAAGGAAATCCCCAATTAATTAATACGAAACCAGAATAAGATTTAATGGTGGCTTTTATAAGTCATTATGTGCTTTTCAATCGGATGGATTTTATTAACTACTTTTTATTCGATACATCAAATGTAAGATTGTTAATGTCGTTTGCTTCAAAGCAAAAAGGAAATCATTTTCAAATAATAATAATAATCTTAAAAATGAATAAAACCGAAACACGCACAATCCATCAGTGTTTGCTCTAATTACGTCCGTTGAAATGATTTTAAAATCAATAAATAATGCAATCGTAATAGTAATAAATCAATTGGGAACATCTAAAAACTGGATCCGAGATGGAATCTAATTTAAAAATATAGTAACTTAATAACATACCTGTTAGGATCGTACTTTGCGTCAAATCCTTCAATCTTGACTACATTCCACTCATCCTTATTGAGAGAATAACTAAATGAGATCTGTAATTAGCAAAAAAAAAATGCAAAGTTAATAATAGTAATAATCGGTTATATAAACGAATTAAATTAAATCTCAACTGAAAGACAGGAATATCTACGACACAACCAGGTGCTATTATTTAATCAGTTTGATATTTTTCAATAAAACTCCCAGCATGATATTAAACTAATGGGCCTCCAGAGTCCTGTAAATAGCCCATTTGTATTTGGCTTTCATTCTTTACGGTATTTGATTTTTATTGTAGTAAATAAAATAAGATAAATATGGCAGTTTAAAATTTATAAGCGTTTTACAATTGAAAATTATCTTTCCAATATAAATTTAATGACTACTTTAAAAGTAGTATCGTTAATTTATCTTTATGAAACGCACTCATTAACGAGTTTTTTTCTTAACAATTTACAATAAATTATCAAATTATGACAGAGAAATACTGTTGTGAAATATTGCAGTTTATTTGAATTTCAAAATTTTATTAACGTCGATGTGTCTACCGCTTTTATTAAAGTCCATTGATTTTGCAGGTGGAATATGGAAGTGAAAGAATTCGATAATACAGGATGCATCTCTGGGGGTGAGTGAAATGACAATTTTCAATGATCATTTATAAAAAATAAAAAGAAGTAAAAATTTCGAGATTTTCTTGCATCTACGGTTTTCTTTATCGGCTGGGCAGTAAACAGTTACGCATCCACCGTCTTTTTTGAAAGAACTGCGATTATTTTTCTTATATTTCCACATTTTTTCTTCCCTTCTATTTATTTACGAATAGATCTTGCAGTTAATTTTGTATTTAATAATGGTCAACTTTGTTAAGGGTTGTGCAGTTACTAAATGGTAGAAATAATTTATATTTATGTTTTTTAGAAATTAAATTAATTCTCGAATGGTGCTTAAAGTTAAAAGTGCACATTCCAGCATAAAGCGGCAAATTTCCAAGCGCTAAAAAATAAAGTGCCCCGCTCCGCGTAGCGCTTCGTTTACTTTTCTCGCTTCGAAATGTGCAATTTTTTGCAGAAATGTGCACTTACTTATTCACCTGCATTGGTAAATACGGTGTTGCTGTCTCGTGGTAGAAATTGAAACTACTTCAGTCAGGTCGGCATTATACTTTTATTCTATTATTTAAATCTTATTACGTATTATTTGCAGTTATTATTTCTTGTGTGTTTTCTATTAAAAAAACTGATTCATTATTACGATTGAAAATACCTTTGATGATACTTCAGCAGCACGATTTTCTTCAAAAATAAATAGAAGCAAAATGTTTTGCTATGTTTATGGATGCAGTAGAAAATCTTGTGAAAACCCAGATGTTCGGTTTCATTATCATCCGAAACAAAATAAAAATTTTGCAAAATTAAAAATGCTTTTGGAGTGGATGAAAAATTGCCTTTAGAGAAATGTGGCAACGAGTATTAAAAAAACAAAAGACATTACAAACTGCATGTAAGTTTGGTCGATTATAAATATTATTTAATGAAGGGATTTGTTTATGGGTGATTCTACAATAAGAGGTAATGTGTGCCGCAATCATTATAAAATAGCTTTTTTATTCTATGTGTTGTCATTTTATGCATTAAATCACAGCATCTCAATGTATTTTATAAATAGCATTATGATTGAATGTCCAATTAAAGTACATTTTCCAGAAATTCCATATTTAAGTCTGAAAAAGTCTCTACCCTGGCCTGTTCCCCCATGACGTTTTTAGTTAAACATACAGACAGTACCTACGTTCTTTGACGCAGTTGCTACATTAAAGTATATTTAGCACAAACTTAAACAAGTATACTTAAGTATTTTAAAGAGAAAATATAACAATATTTGTTTGTTTTCAATAATTTTCGTACTACATTTTTGTCCCGTTTTTTTTGCGTATCGACCCTGGTAAATTTTGATCCGTTAATACAGGCAGAAATATCACACAGTTTTATATAAAAATGCGATGAGGGCGCGTATCAACGTAAAGTTATTAACATTAAACACACGAGCCGTTAAATCGCTGACATTTGTCTCTGGCGCGATGCGACAATGTGGTGTAGTATTTTCGCAGGGTAATTGTGTCTCTCCCCTGGTAAGTCGTAAAATTTATAAAATACACTTAATTTATTTGCATTTACTGCTTAAATTAAACAATACTGTAATAGTTAAGGTGTGATATATTATTAGTGCAATATTAACTTGTCAGTTAAAAATTTTAAATTTGTCACGAAAACGTCTCTCTTGCCGTATTTCCCCTGGTAAAATGACTACCAGGAGAGATACTCACTGACCAGGGGAGATAATTTGGATCATAAGATGTTTGTGCAAACTAATCCAGATATATGTACATCAACATTCTTAAGAAACGTTTTAAATTATTCTGGTAAAAGAAAAGGAGTATGATAAAAAATAAATGATAATTAGGGTGGGTGTACCAGTCCCAAACCAGGTACCACTAGTTGACCACTCGCATGTTCGATTGAATAAATTAAGAAATGGCGGGCATTTTTGAAGAATTCGACTGTTTTGTTACGTGGCCTAGAATGTTAACAACGTTCCAAACATATATTAAAAATTTAGTGTATATTTAAGAGCTATGAGCGCAGTGGTCAACCTTAGGTGCATTGCCGTTTTTGATATTGTTCACGAAATCTATAAAAACCTTAAATATTTAGATTCAAATAATTTATCAATATTGCAGCGTCAGTAAACAATAAACAATTTTATATATACATTTCTACGTTAAAACTACATAATACCAGTTCAGAGCATTTCAAAGTCAAAATTTGTCCTTAACTGGTTTGGGGCTGGTACACTCACCCTACTTTGTTTATAATCCGATTTTACTGATTTTTTTTAGTTTATATCATAAGTAAGACTTGTTGATTTAATGATGTGTATGGTATTAGTATAGGTAATATACAAATTAATCTAATTATCACTTAAAAGGCGCTAGTTTCTACCCTGGCCGATGTATTTACCCTGGCCTTCTAAAAAGTAACTAAATATGTATAAAGTGACTTGCCCTTACATGAATGTGTAGATAAAAAGGACAAAAATCGTAGTATATATGTTAAATCAAAAAACTCGTATTTTTCTCTTTGGCGCATTCTCTATGGTTTTAAAACCTCTCATCGTAGAATCACCCTTATATCTAATTTGCAAAGTGATCTATCAGCTGACCCGATTATACTAGTTCAAACTTTTATCATCAACTGGCAACAAGGTAACGATCTACTAAAAATCTAATCCTCCAAATACAAGTTGACCCCCCGCCAACATATTTAACTTTGAAAAAATTTTAATTTCTACTAATGTTAATATTTAAAAAATGGCGCCATCTACCTAATCTAACAAACATTGCGCAATCAATTGATACGCGCTTAGTACTTTCAAGTGCCACCACCTGCAAATGAAGTTGGTAATATTACTAGGTTATTACTTAGTAAACAGATACTTAACTAGATCTCAGTTTTGTAATTCATTTAATGTCTCATAAAACAATTTTAAGTATTTTTGTGCCTCAAAAATAATCCCTAAAAATATTAGGACCCTAACAAAATATTATTCTACATTTTTCCCCCTAAATTTAAGGGGAAAACCCCTAAGTTTGGAACCCTGGTTGTCGTCGGCTCAACTGCTATGTATGTGCACATTGGAGTGAAAAGTGGCACATTTCCGAGCGAGGGAGGCAAATGAAGCGCGACGCGGAGCGGCGCGCTTCATTTTCCCGAGATCGGAATGTGCCAGTTTGAGCTCCAATGTGCACACTCGGCTTTTAGCACTTTTCGCAGTAATTAATTTACTTTCTAAGTTAATTTGTACTTAATTATGGTGCTTTATCGTGGCGGAAGCCTGTAGCTCGGTAATTCTCTCCTTTAGTGCGCCACTGGTTGTAATGTAACAAAATTGTGCAGTTTATAATTATTAAATTCGTTATAAGCAAGTTTTCTATGAGTGAATATCGCTTAAATAAAAAAAATTGATAAAACTCAATAACTTGCCAAATTGTTAAGTTATGCTCTGCGGCATATAAAAAAGGTTTCTGTTAAATGATATTTATTGAATACAAACGATATATACTTTAGAATTACGTTTTAGGCGGGTTTTTCTGAAAGGTTTGATGCTATTGATTTTATCTCAAAACAAAATTACGTCGACGCCGTTTTTTATAACAATGGGAAGGAAGATGCAGTGAACTCATTTATATCAATTGATATTATTGCGAAACTTTATTAATAATAACAATAAATCTCTGTATCAAAGCCGCTATTAACCACTTGATCCAATTTTGCTAACTAGCGATTCTGCTACATTCCCAATAAACAACCGAGAGATATAACTTTTGCAGCATTAATAAGTAATTTATAGGTGTAGTGCGACTTACCTGATCACTAAGAAGTTCTCTACGAATGAATTTCATAGGTTCCAAATGGGAATGAAATTGGTCGACTACGGTCAAAGGTTTCTTTAACAAATGCTCTATAAACAATAAAGTAGGTGTTATTTAATCAAACTCTTCATACTGGTAACAATTGGTTCATTTAATTTAATTGACGTTTCCTCAATTATGTGTACTTACCGATGATATACCCCATTGTCACATCGTCTGGTAGGCGTATTTTCTCGCCGGTGCTTATAAATTTACCGCCACTGCAACAAAAGGACATACAATTCAAAGCTGCGTTCGTTAAAGCACCTCGTTACATTAATAAACTCAAATTGGCCAAAAAAAAATACGGTTTTTCTGTTCTGTCCTTTTAATCTACCTACATTGTATACAAAAAAAAAAAAAATTAGAAAGACGTTTCCTTTCTATAAACAAGTCCCTATACACAGAAATATTTTAATTTGATTTTCGACTTCAAAGCTCGGGTGTCGTTTATATTGACGTGCTTTACACTTTGTAATGTACCTAAATTTGATTTTATTCGACGTTTATAACTTTGCGATATGGTTGTTTACAAAAGAATTTAATTTCATTAAAAGGTTCGATTTTGTATTTTTTAATTTCATTTAAAAATTTGTTTGTCATCGGGGTCCGAATGTGGCGACATCCTATTTCTGATTTTCATACGTTTGAAAAAGAAAAATAATTTTTTCCAAGCTGTAATAAATGTTATACAAGTGCGACAGTAGAAAAATTACTTTGGTAATTAAGCGCCAGTGGGTAGACCATAAATATAATTTTACGAAATTAATTTTTGGGTGTTAAATTGAGTTTTGAACTGTAAAAACTAATTTTATATCGAATTTGATGATTTTCTTTAATGGACTAATGAAAATATTAAAATCCCTTTCCTTTTACATTATTAAGCCGGGTCTCCACATGTTAGAATTTATGTTGCGCACAAATGTTGCGGCATAATGTTCGTGTATTTAGTAATTTATGCGAATGTGGTTGAGTTTTTACACTACAAACACATCCACATTGGCATAAATTAGTAAATGTCCCAACTGTACTCTGAATTCAACGTACATTAAATCTTACAAATGTAGCCCGACATTTAGGTTGCTTTTGGATACTTCCCACTATTTCGGTTAAATAATCAAAGAGAAATGCATTGGATTTTAATTACTTTGTAAGTTCACCTTTGTATATTACAATATGTTAAGTCATCGCCATTTGTAATAAATAGCATCTAATAAAAAAAAACTTGAGTTATTTAACAATAATTGTTTCTATATTTTGTTAAATAAAATTTAATTATTGTTTTATAGCAATTTTAATGCTAAGTTATTCTTAAAGCGAGATGTGCATAGAACCGCTCTTCATCATCCGTATCATGCTATGCGATCAGCGGCAAACGACATACCAAATTATTTATCACTTCGATTTTCAAGAAATATTTTGCAGTTTCTTATCAATTTGATGTTTACCGGGAATATGCTTAGAACTTTTATTTAAATTTTGCAATAATAATAATATGTGTTCTGCCCCTTTATTGAAAATTTTCGAGAAGTATAAACCCAGAAAAATACCTTGTTGTGTTTGTCATATATGTTTCTTAAAAAAAATCATTTTTGATGTAGAATTGCCGTATAACTGGTAATAATTAATTTGCAACATAAATATGATACAGCGAAGAACTTATTGAACACAATAAATCAGACGAATGTTTTCAATATGTGAAGCATTAATTCAATACAGATGTACTATATTTACTATTTAAGGATGTACGAGCACGAAAGTGATTCTTCCCAAAATGCTTGATTTTTTTTTATATATAGTTTAAATATGTCTAAACAAATTCTCAAAATTTAAAGAGGGTTGACCGACTATTTAAAGAAATAATTGATTTCAAAAGTCAGCATATTTAACATTAGTCTTATGGCAAAGTGACGGATAGACGACATGTTGTCACAATTTTCGCCCAAATTCGTCCTAGAATATGAAAAAAAACTATCTAATTAAAAGTTAAGACATTCATAAAGATATTTAAAAAAAAACCGTTTTAAACCGTGTAATTAAGAGATATTTACGAAAATTACCTTGCTTTTGTTAGCTCTTAAACGAAATGGCAACACTACAGACCATTAAAGCAAAGTAAGTGTCAAAAATACTAACCTAATTTTAGGAATTCTGGTAAATTTTCATCCCGATAGATAGTTTTCTATTTCATTTCACCTTCTATAATTTTATATTCGCACGTGTTATACTCAACGTTTATTTTGAATTTACTGATAACATTGCCTTAATAATCATAATAATCACAGTGTTGCCATTTTCAATGCTGCGGGCACGTGATCTTCATAACCTCTTTACCCGCGCCCAGATCGGTCTATCCCCACCCAGTACCGTGCTCGTACATCCTTAAACAATTCTATACATATAATTATAAATGTGTTATTTGCCGCTTCGTAATAATTGTAGAAGTAGTAGGCGGTGTCCTATCATAGCCGCACTTCTCTATTTCACATCAGCGATCGCTTTTCCTTTTTCTCGCAATGTAATTTTAACTTCTTCAGACTCTAAATATATTATTTTTATTCACATAATACTACGAGGTAATTTATTTTGTTTTGTCCGTCAGTATGGAACCAACATTCGCAAAAAATCTTTTCAAATGAGGGATTTGAAGTAGAATCACACCAACCCTTATAACTCTTTTTTCAACTAAAGCAATACCATACATTTTTAATTAAACTATACTAAAATGATGTATATATCCATCACATACATAAATGTGATTTGTTTCCGATGCGTACTTTTTTAATATTAATTATTAATCTTATGCATTTGTAAAATATGAGTAAAAAACAGTTTTTTAAACTTAAAATTTAGGTATAATTAATTAAAGCCTTCTTAAAAAATTATGAAATTATTTATGGAAGATTAAAAATAAATTGTCCATAATCCGAAGTTACTTTGATTAGAATCCATTGAGTGTTTTTTGAGATCTGAGCCTTCAAAAAAAGGTGACAATACCCTTTACTTCGATAATAGTTGATTTTAAGATTTTGCCATTAATTTAACACGTAAATTTACTGTTTTTTTTTTAATTATCTATATCTCTCCTGCATTTTCTACAATCGTCTTGCTCTCAACGAGCAATTGTAGGGAAAATATTAGTTTTTAAAAGTATTTTGAGCATCTTACACTAAAATATACAGTTTTTGTAGAGAAAATTACTTTTTAACTATATTAGATTGTATATTGTAACTAAACAAATCAGCACACTAAAAAAAGAAGATAATTGCTTAAACCTAATCGTTTCTAAAAAATTAATAAATGCATGAATTGACAAGTTCTAAATTAATCAGACTAGGTTTTAAAACAAGGTTGTTGGAAATCACAACCATGCATGTTGTTCACTACGGTTCCCCTGTGTATTTATTTCAGGTTTTAAAAAAATAATATATGGATCAATTGTGTAATACAAATATAGTCCTAGGATATTTTTTTCAATATTGCTCTAATGTTACTTGAAATTGAACAGCCTTGCGTTCCAATCCAGTAATTTTCTACAACACGATTTACTTCCAATATTACGCAATGTAAAAATTAATAAAAGAATGTAGATAATTCCCTGCTCCCGATCTCTAATTTAAAATTAATTACCTTAAAATTAAATAAATGAAATTTTTGATTAAAAACAAACAGTATGCAAATACAAAAGCCAAATATAGATACATAATACAAAAAATTCATTGCGTATTCTCATAAGCCGTTTGACTTGTTCGGGCTTAATGTATTATTTTCTCATTTGTAAAATTCAAAGCACGATTTAATATAAACATTAAATATCTCCACAAAACTAGGTTTCTAGTTAAGTTTTTGCTTTTACTAAAAAACCGCATTAAAGGAATATAAGCCTCGAATTCAAAGAGATGTCTGCAGCAACAAAAACTTCGTAGAAATAGTAGTAACAACACAAAGGGAACGGTTTTTTTTTAATTATACTTTTTACAAATTCTTCAAGTAAATTAGTTAAAGTACTCCACAAAATAAATTACCTTTTAAATTAATTTAGAGAACTGTTCATTTCGTGATACTCCGTCGTTAAAGTAATCGAAAACGTTTAAAACCGAAATCTTTTTGTAACTACAATATTAAAACTCATTAAGAGAATCCTTTTTTATTTTTTTGGTTTTTCAATTACTTTATAATCTGCTACTAAATACATACTACCTGAATTTATTGGCGGTTTTTACAATTACGATACTAATAAAAAGAATACCATTAACCAAATAGGCCGAAGCTTTAATTAAGACAAAGATAAAGTTCCGTTGACTCGTCAGTTTAACTTTGTGCAGAATTCCCTCTCGTACATTTTAAAAATAAAAGGAATTGTAAAAATTACCTCATAAATATTAATATTTAAACTTGTTCGAGATTTTTGCAAATGATTATCATAATAAGTCGTAAATTATCCTCACAATTTCCAGTTCTATTTTGAAATTGTTGACACATCACAAACTCTACTAATGAATTTGAAAATAAATTTTCTTCTAAAATATACTACATAGCTACTTTCCAAATGTTACTTCCATTATTCATTTAATATCCTTCGTTTCTATTCAAATTCTCATTATTGTTTGGCATACGATTCATCTCTTGATTCACAGAGTTGATTAGTTACGTTACATCTTTTTTTTTCGCCCTACTTTTTACATTTGCTTACTATAAAATACAGGGTGTGTATAAATTGG
Organism: Sinopyrophorus schimmeli; assembly: GCA_036325965.1. Lineage (NCBI taxonomy): Eukaryota > Metazoa > Arthropoda > Insecta > Coleoptera > Elateridae > Sinopyrophorus > Sinopyrophorus schimmeli. Next base: position 397,876 of record JARFIZ010000139.1, read on the forward strand.
CGCAAAAGTTATACGCAGCAACATTCTTAGTTCAGTTCTGAAACAAACATTTTTACGTTACAATATTGTATCATGCTTCTTAGGTCTTCACAATGTTCTCAAAGTATTAGTTTCAATAGCTGTTGGTAGAGATAAGAATAATGCAAAATTTTTAATACTATTGTTTCGTTAACGTTCTCTTTTTTCACTTCAAAGTTTGCTTTTAACATTTGTTCATTAAAATACGAAAAATACATTTGTCAATGTTGCAAAACAAACTTTGTATTCCAATGCGATTTCAATCAAACCCATTATTGTCAAATTTGATATTTATGTCTTATTGCAGTGGTATACTGGGTGCAGTGTTGCCAAATGTATGTTTCGTTTTAGTTGTTGTTGAAAACATGCGAAGCTTGATACAACATTTTAACGTTAGGATTTTCGATTCAGATCTGAAGAATAAGAATGTCAATACATGTATGTTTTGCACCAATTTATATACACCGCGTATTAACAAATATTATGAGTTGAATCAAAATCTTTAAAATAAAATATAAGACATAACCACTACAAATAACTTACTTGAGATTGACCATACATTTTGTTAAAATTTTTAATTAAGGTGTTTGAAAAAATAAATATAAAAATGTTACAATTTAGTTTATGTGTAAATATTATGAACTTCATTAAAAAGTTATATTACGAAAATCGTCAAATTAAACCACTCCGTTTAATTTCTTAAATGAAATTGTATTTACAAATAACTTAGGATAATTTAAAGGTTTTATGCTTTATATACAGTCAAACCTCGCTATTATGAACCTTTTATAGCGCGTGTCCGTACATAAATATTAAATATAAAAAAACATACCTATCTTCTAAACAGTAATGTAAAAAAATAAGTTGCTTGTGATAAATTACTTATACAGGGTGTAAGACAAATAGGTACTGAAACTTAACCGGATGATACCTGACACCAATCTAAACAATAGAAGTTTATATTCATGTCCTAAATCTAAAAAATTTCGAGAAAAATGTATTTTAATTTTACAGGAATTTGCAACATAGCATCGTTTACAATACCATAACTCAAAAATATTACACATAAGGCCACTTGACTTGGAGTATGTATTTGTTCAGTTTAGGGTCATTTACAAGTAAGTTGAGTTCCAGTACTTATTCGTCTAACACGCGCTATAATAATGAGAATAAATTGACTAAAAAAAAATATATAATGTCTACATTTTGATGCAGTAATTACCTGATTTTTTAATTAAAAAAAAAACTTTTAGAATAAAAGAAATTCTTCCCATTACAGTACTACCGCTGCATGTTACGAGGATTTGGGTTCTTCCTAAAATCCTAAGAGACAATATAAATATTAGTTTTGGTCGTACTTTAGGTCAAGGTATTGGTGTGAAAGTTTGTAAGTGTGTATGTAAAAGTAGGTAAAACGTAGAATATAGAAAAGTTTCAACTTGGCCCGCAATAAAAGGCTTCAGGTAACCAGAAGTCATTTTTTTGGGTTTTAGGTTTGAGCAAAGATCATAAAAATAGGAAAATTCGTAAGATTCTGAGTTTGATCATAACATACGGAGGTAGTACTGTACTTTTAACCCATTTTTAATGACTATAAAATTAGGCAAAAATAAAATGATTTGTAAACAAGTTCAAATTACAGAAAAAAAACATTACTTTTAAATTTCTTAAAAAGAAATCCAAAACATATTTTCCCAATGGAGTATTTTTATTTACAGAATCCAATCTGAGCTTTTAAAACCAACAACTAGGATCCTCGAGCGCCTCCTCATCAAAACGGAGAATGGGGCTTGAAAATGATTTCCACATTTTACAAATATCGGACTCCAAAATAGAATCAAACCATTCTCCATATATGTAGTGGTAAAAATTCTTTTTGCATAATCTATCAAACTATTTCTACAAACCCAATAGTGACTGTTTTATACGAAAAGTTAGTCGACAAACGATCCATTTTTAATCGTATTATATAAGATGAAAATATTTGTAATAGCAAATAAATCCAACCGTAACATGAATTTCCTTTCTGTCTTCAATTATGTAAGCATAATTGAAGAAAAGAGACTGATAGAATTCTTAACTAAATTTTCAATCAATAAAACGGTAAAATAAGAATGATGTTGGGAATTGATTAATGTTTGCTCGTAATAAATGCCCTCACAGGTAGCACGAAATTTTAAATACAATTATAACTGAAGCAACGCGTGGTCAACACGACCCACAATAGGCGACCTAAGGGCATATTTAAGTGAACCATTTAATTTTGTCCAGCACATATTAAAATGCAAGAGCAGATAAAAACGTGCTGGCATTTTAAATTAATCTTAATTCTACTTTTTTTAAAAATGTTCATTTCGTTACTTTTGTGCGTTATAAAAATAGCGACGAGCGTGTCGCCTTGTTCCAAGATTCGTAGATCATTCTATTAAATGAGAGTAGACGAACAAGTCGGGGCGGGTAGGTTGATAGTTATCATCCCTTGCAATTCAAAGATAATGATGGACCTACAGAAGAAAGCGTTCGAACACCACCTGCCAGCTACATTTTATTATAGTTACACGCACGTGTTCAATCTTTAGAAAACCACATTTTATATTGTTCTCCACGTTTTTTATTGTTCTTTTTTTTGTTGCACAAACTTAATTGACTTTCGGAATTTCGGCAAAACGATTCGTCTCTGCGAAATTCTAAAACGAGCCATAAAAATAATTCACGTTGAAATCTAATTTTTTATTTAACGACATCATTTTGCCATAAAATCAATTAGCGTAAAAATTGGAGCTTGTTAATGAGATTACACGAATATTGATTAACGGTCCTATTGCGAGATTTCTCATCCCTTTAACAAGTTCCGCTTTAATTAATTACGTGTACAAACAAACTTTGACATCACCTAAATTCCAATTTACTTTAAACTACCCCACATTCTACACTTTACACGAATATTCTTAAGTGAGTAATTCCTAAACACATCAACAGGTACAAAGCCGTTTTCAAATTCGCATGAATAGCCAGCAGGAAGGTATTATGTTATCATTTTTATAGAATAGGATTAATGTATCCTCTAAGAATAAAATATCCCCCTGTTTCCTGTTTATTTTTAAAGATAAAATGATCTTTTCGCATTGAATTTAAGCGTTATTTAAAACCAACAAGGATTTATTTGTTCGGATTTAAAAGGTACGACAATGTAACAAGTAGAAAAGCAACTTTAAATGCAGGCGATGTCGCTCTTAGTCTTACATGTATGCCATTATGCTAATTAATCATTACTCAACTACTTCAAGTTTAAGTTTCCTTCTAACATATGCAAATTCTAAATACAACTCGGGAAAATTGCTTCTTAATTGTAGTGTGCTACTATCAAGACGTGCAAATTTCATCGCATTTGAGTTTATTGCTCCATTCGATTGTAATATTGGATATGCATCTATTTAAAATTGTATTTTACATGACATACAAAAACGAAATAAACTTATTTTTATTAAGAAAAAAAATGATTCATAATTTATCTTTCATCTTCTTGTAATCGGCTTCCTAAATTGGGTCCAAAGCTGATTTTTATTGGGTACCTTAACCTTCCGTATACTAGATGACGAAATGTCACATGCCATACTAGGTGGGGTTTGCCATACCTCGAAAATAAAATGAAATAAAATCCACAAAATTGTACTTTATGACAGTAAAATGACAAGAAATTATTTTAAAAACTAATAATGAATAGGTTTAATTAAAACACATTTATTTATGCATTAGAATAGACTTTCATTAATAAAAATACAAAAACTTAACTTTTTTTCAACTTATAAACTATTAAGTCTTTTCTTGAGTACTAAATTCTAAAGGCACGTGTCAATTACGATACCGACTATTAAGAAATTCATTCGTGGAATTACTCTACGTTAGTATCCAATATTTCAAATCAAAAAAAATATTTTAGTCAACTTTATTGGATTATTTCATTTGAAAAGAAGAAGATTGGTATAGACATCCCCAATGTAAACCTTAATATTGCATTATTGTTAAACGTTAAATAAGTCTACACTGTTAGAAATTTCCATAGTAATTTTACTAAACTTGTGTAGGAAGTTTTTACGCACCACCCTTTTGTAATTATGGAACTCAGTCTTGTAATTTTACTACACAACTGTTTCAAATTATTACAAATCATCAGTCGCAAAATTACTAATCATTTATTGGAACTATGCTTAGTAATATTACTATACATTATTCGTAATTTTACTAAGCCAAATGTATCAAATAAATGTAGTAATTTTACAAAAATGTATTGTAATTTTACAAAAATTTATTGTAATTTTACAAAAATTTATGGTAATTTTACAAACTTGTATACTCAAAATTACAATTAAGAATTGTAAAAACAGATAGCGTTCATGACTAGATTGAAATATTGTAAAAATCGAACAAATAATAATGATTTGTAATTGCAAATATTGGTTAGTGTAGCGGGCGTAGGGTTGATCCGAAGTCGAGTGAACGTCTTCTGACGGTGGCAGCGCTGGCTACTTGATCCGTATGTTCGTTGGCCCTGGTCCTGAAGAGGGCCGTTGTTTTGTTGTAATAAGCTCAGGTCAACTCTTCGAAGGTGCAGATGACTCGTAGAACGTTGGGTTTACGAATGCTTGTTTGGCTCCGCGACAGCCCTTCAAATAATATGCGGGCGTAGTGTCGTTTTGTGACGATTTAATGGTGCGCCCTCTAGTAGGGTTGTCGCGTATTAGGGTGGGGGCGTGTTGTGCGTAGGGGGATGGTTTAGTAGACCGCGTGTTACATTAGTAATTTTACAAAACATTAGATTTAATCCTACAACTTAGAATTGTAAAATTACAATAAGTATCTGACGAATACAAAAAATTTGTTAAATTGCAACCTGCTTAGTACTCTAGCTATTACAAAATGTAATATTACAACAAATGCGTGTTAAAATTCCAATACAATACAAGCGTTTGTAATTTTACTATGCAATTGCTTAGTAAAAATGTAATAAATTTACAAACATTTTTAACAGTGTATGCTTGACTAAATTTTTGAATGGTATAATTACCAGGTGTGAAATCTTAAAACGGCCGTTTTCTAATAGATGGCAGTACGCGCGCATTAGGCATTAGCCAACCTTGCCTGCCATTTTTTCTCATTGCTTTGATCTTTGCCATTAGTAAACAAAAGACAAAGTCAGCAATTTCGGACAATAACGTGTCCTTTGATCACGATAAACATGTCGAATTTTGTGCCAGATAAAGAGCATTTGCGGGGAGCACTGCTATTCCTCTTCAATTGGAAGAAATCCGCCGCCGAAGCGCATAGAATTCTTGTGGAGGTCTATGGCGACAGTGCTCTTAGTGAAACTCGGTGCAGAGCGTGGTTTCGGCAATTCAGAGACGGAATTTTAACGTCACCGACAAGAAGCGCGAAAATCGACCAAAAGTTTTTGAGGACACCGAATTGCAAGATTTATTGGACGAAGACGATACCCAATCGCAGAAACAACTTGCCGCGAAGTTGAATGTTAGCCACCAAGCAATTTCGAAACGCCTTTTGCTATGGGAAAGATCCAAAAGATCGGGAAGTGGGTGCCACATCAATTGAACGATCGACAGATGGAACGACGCCAGACCGCGTGCGAAATCTTGCTTGATCGGCACAACAGAAAATCATTTTTGCATCGAATCGTCACTGGCGATGAAAAATGGATCTTTTTTGAAAACCCTAAGCGCAAAAAATCGTGGGTGGACCCCGGAGAACCCTCAACATCGTCTGCTAGGCCAAATCGATTCGGGAAAAAAACAATGCTGTGTGTTTGGTGGGACCAGAAGGGGGTGGTTTACTACGAACTGTTGAAACCTGGTGAAACGATCAATACTCAACGCTACCAACAACAAATCATCGAATTGGATCGTGAATTGTGCAAAAAAAGACCCGAACACGCGGATCGGCATGAGGGTATCATTTTCCAGCACGACAACGCACCATCACACACAGCAAGATTGGTCCGGGATACATTGGATGCACTTGGCTGGGAGTTGCTACCCCACCCGCCCTACTCTCCTGATCTGGCCCCTTCAGATTACCATTTGTTTGCGTCGATGGGACACGCACTTGCTGAGCAGCACTTCAATTCTTATGAAGATGTTAAAAAATGGCTCGATGGGTGGTTCTTATCCAAAGGGGATGAATTCTTTTGGGGTGGAATCCACAATCTTCCTCTAAGATAGGAAAAATGTATAGCCAGCGAGGGCAATTACTTCGAATAAAATATTTTTCACTTTTCTGCGTTAATTATTGTGTTTTGCTAAATAAAAAAACAGCCGTTTTAAGGTTGCACACCTGGTAAATACAACAAACCGTATGGAAGTTTTATTTATTATTGCAATATCTTGAATGGATTCAATGAAATATTGAACTGAAGGGTTTTACATGACACGATACATACCCATATACCAGGAGTGGCCAACAAGTCGATCGCGATCGACCGGTCGATCGCGCGACCAATTTTGGTCGATCACTCGCAAGTTCCATCAGGGGACGAATTCAATGCCAAATGTTTCTGCAAGAGTGCACGTCGGTATAAAATCACATTGCATAAACATCCCCCTTCTTACCTAAGAAATAGGTCGATCGCGACACAATTTATAAATAAAAAGTAGATCTTATGTGCACAAAAGTTGGCCACACCTACCATATACAATTTTAATTGATCAAAAATGCAAATTATTAAACACTCGAAATTACACCTCAAAATATTTTTATCAAGCTCGCTGCAATTAGGCGTGCAGAAAAGCACCATAATAACTTATCAAAAAGAATAAAATATCTAACCTTTTTCAAACAAAAAATAAATTGAAATTTATTCGACTTTTAATTTTTAATTGAAGAATAGAAGATTATTATAGGCAAGTCCAATAAATACGGATAGTGCACGTTCGAGCGAGAAGTGGCACATTTCCGAGCGAGGCAAGCAAATGAAGCGCGACGCGGAGCGGCGCGCTTTATTTTCCCGAGATCGGAATGTGCCACTTCTCGCTCGAATGTGCACACTCGGTTTTAAGCACAATCACCAAACCTCCTGTTTTAGCACGAAAAAAATCGGTTACGTTAATTATACCCCATCTCGTACACGGAAGGTTAATCCTTCATTGAACGCGCTCCACTGCCCGACGTCGTTGGTCGCGTCGCGGGGAATTGCCGCAATGTTAATTTTCTTACAATGTTGCCAAACCAATTATTAATTATTTGTCTCTTAAACAATTGCACTGATGATAACCTGTTTATTTACTTCATGGACCGTGTGCATCATACGTACAATTCAGCTGACAACGGCCATATTGGTTTTATCTATTTTAGTTTCGTATATTTGGAAACGTCGGAAGTAAAATTTTACTACCTAGCTTAGTAGCGCTCCCGGGAATTTGCCGAAATTTCACCATCTTTCAATAATTATTATTTAATCTCTAATTAATAGAAATAATTGTAATTTTAAAAACTTTTTTAATTGATTCTAGAAAAATCAAAGAAGAAATAGATAAATTGTCGAAAGTGTAAAAAAATTTCCTGTTATATTAGGGAATGAAAAAAATTGGGGAATCGCTCTTAGCGCTACCAACGAAGGGTTGAAGACATATTGCTTTCAAGAGGGCTATTTAATTTAATTACCAGTACACGGGTTCTCTTCAAAATTAGTTTAACAAACGGTTTCTTCGTTATTAAAAAAAAATTATTATTCATACGTTTCATTTTTATTAAATGATTGAATAAATGGCTGTAAGATTGCTCTAAACCTGTGTTACTCAACCTGCGACGCACGCCCCACCTTCGAAGTAATTTAATTTGAGGGAGGGGGGCAATTAAACTCTTTAAATTACAAAATGACCAATCGTGTAAAACACTATTCTGTATAAAAAAATCAAATTGAATGACTTCGTATCCAGATAAAAACAAAATAATTAAGACAAGTTGAGTAAGATAATTAATGTTGCCATATTTTTTTTTTCAAAAGTTAACTGTAAAATTATTATAAGGAGTAATAAAATTATTATAAGGAGTACGGTCATTTTTGAGTCGTTTAAGTCGAGCAACGGGGTATGGACACTTAGTACTTCCATACACACGTTAATCAAAAGGTTTGGACCACATCAATACCACAACAATCGGTCAAAATTATAAAACCTAAAATATTTTTTCGTAATATTCTTGATTTCAAATGCCGCCTTTTGAAATAAATTACCAAAAAATTATCAACCACTTCAGTGGTAATATAAAATACTCTGTAATATCTTTAGTGGAAATCATTAATATGTTGGATAGAGTCTGGTCCAAGTCGACAAATAATTCATCCGTGAAATGGCAGTGTCCATACCCTGTTGAGCATGACACAAATGGGCATATTTCCGCAGAAACCTAGCAACCCACAAACAGGTAAATATTAAGTATTTGAAAATCCGATTAATTAAATTTGAAATATTTAATTTAATGGTTGGTAGGCTTCTGCATAACTCTGACCAAAAGTTATGAAACACCGCTCCAAATCTTGATCGCACACTTTAAAACCCTTCAAAATTCGAAAATTTCTCTTTGAATTAATTATAATTAATAATGCGCCAAAGCATCCTTACAAAGGGAAAAACTCAGTTAAGCAATTATTTCATCGGACATGCACATTCGAGGTAAAAGTGGTACATTTTCGACCAAGGAACTGAAGAAGCAAAACGGAGCGTGTCAATCACGATATCGAAAAATGTGTCACTTTTCCTATGAATTGTGCACTCGATTCTTATCTACCTTTTAAAATCTTACAACTACGTAAAATTAATATAAAAATGTTCAATCAAAGAAAACAGATCGGGAAGTCGGTTTATACTGTCCATTTATAGCAGCACTATAAAAAACCGCACTTAAAAATAAAATATTCTACTTTCGGAGTTTTCCTTCAACAATTTTAGGTATTCATTTTTAATATCGTTATTGTGGCCAGATTTTTTTTGTTTTCAGATGGTTTACTGCTGATTAAGTCCATTCCATTCTCAAACAATGCTCGTTTTTCCGAATCGTATTTTCGCGTAATTCGTGCTTTATACGGTAGTGTTAAAACAGTTTCAACCCTCCCAGTAAAAGAAAACCTCTCCCTTATAAAAAGTAGCTTATTTGTCCGTTTAAAAAGATACTTTTTTTGATTACAAACAGCCTTCAACGTGTTTGTTTAAAACACTGTGCGGGAGTGTTAAAAACGAGGTTTGAGGAGGTTCAGTAATCTACAAAGCCCAACATTGAAAAATAGTAGGAAAAAAAATATTTTAATCGCCAAAGAAAGCCACCGCAATAAATGCTAATAACTGTAATAAATACATCAATAATATTTATTGAATTTCAATAGACTTAAAACTTTTTTAATACTATTTCGATGTTTTTTTTATTTGCTGGTTGTAAAAATATTTCCTGTGCTATTAAATATACTTTATTTAGAATCTCGCTACAAATATGGGCTTTTATACATCAACAAAGCAGATAATTTAATTTAATTTAAATGGAGCTGTCTTTAATTTGAGTTCTGATTGGTTAACTTTTTTCGTAATTATATATTAGATCAATTACTCAATCGTAACTGCGTTTTCTATACCACAATCTCCTATGAAAGGAATTTAAATAATAACAATGATGGTTCTAATTTAAAACATTCGTTCTTTGTGAGATAAAAAAATAAGCCAAAGGCTAGTCTTAAAATTTTAATAATCACCGGAGAAATTTTCGAAACGCAAAGTCAAAGTAGTAATATTTATGCAAAGTGTTTGCCAATTCTTACCGTTTCTGCATTTTAAATCAAAGATAAAGGTCGTTGAATGTAAAAAAAAGTAGTAATTCTCTAAACTATTTTTTAAACGTGATTTAACTACTTCTTATTTGATTATCGTACGCATAAGAGTGTTAAATTTCTGAACTCGTAAAAAAAATTACGAAGTAGGCAGTATAAAAAAAAACCGGTGCGTTAGGAGTTATACTTCTTTGTCGTTGCTAAATTCAATATAATGTATTATGTTCCGTACCTTGAGTTTATGTATAGTTAGACCAGTGGTTTCCAAACTATATGTTACTGCTCCTGCCTTAAAAAAATCAAACCTTGTCCCATCTCTTTACTCTTCACCTATTTCCCAATTTACACGGTGGATAGGTTCAGTAGAAAACCGTGTAAATTAAAAAAAATTATTATTTCAATTTTTGTAAACCGTATAAGTAGTGTATGAATTGAGAGATTTATGTAGTGTTTATTGTACATTTTAGCTAACATCCGAATGTATAATTTAGTGTCAGGAAAATATGCACTATACACTCTCGGAAAAATGAAGCACGCTTCATTTGGTTCCCTCGCTCGGAAATGTGCCACTTTTCGATCGAATGTGCACATACCTTGCATTCGTGGAATTTCTCCATGTTAATAGAAAATTTTTCAAATTAAAATTTTATTTTATTCAGCTTTATTGGATTGTTTGATTTGAAAAGAAAAACATTGATATAGGCATCTCCAATGTCAACTTTAATATTGCATTATTCTAAAAGTTAGATAATTTTAAGCTAAAAGCGATTAAATATAAACTATATTCGAAATCACTTACTTAGTGCCATCAGCGAGCGGAAAACATCTAAAACATCACCTCTCGATTAGAAATTTTTTTGGTTTTCAGTTAACGGGGGAAACCTCGATTTAGTGGATCTACCTCAATATTATGTGCAATTTATAAGTGTATCTCTGCCAAATTAACTTTCAATTAGTGCGATCGTGGGAATATTTAAGAGGAGCGAAATTAAATACAAAAAGGTAAGCTTCTTCTTTAGTTGACTTGATTTATTTAATCAGAAAAAAAGATAATCTTAAAAAAGGAAAAAAATTAAACGGAGCCTTATTATCAGCCTCATCGTTTAATAAGGCCCAAACACCAGTGTATATGTTTTTCTTGTTTAAAAATGTGTTTTCAGTTTTTTTGTTTTTTAAATATATATTATTTTCAAAAAAAATATGTTAAAATCACTTAGAATTCATATTATGTTTTGAGTTTTCTTAGTTTATTTAATACAAAATATTTAACAGTTAGTGGGCCTTATTACCCGCCAGTACTTTAGAATTTCCTGAATGGATTTACTGTAATATTGAATTTACTTAACGCGATACATCCCATATACAATTTTAATTGATCAAAAATGCGAATTATTAAACACTTGAAAGTAACCTAAAAAATATCTTTATAACTCGCTGCAATTAGGCGTAGCATAATAAGTTACTAAAAAAAATAAAATCTATAATCTTTTCCAAACAAAAAATCAATCTAAAACAAGACTTTTAATTTTTGAATTGAAGGATAGAAATAATTTACCATTTAAAAAAATTTAATCTAAAATTCCAGGACCGTATTTCCATCAAACACACCAAGTCATTTATCTCGAACGTACGTACACGGAGAAAAAAATATCGTTATAACAACTATCTAACGTAACCTCAAAGGCACCTATTAATGATATCCTTATAATAACTATCCGTATCCTATTATAGCTATCCGTAGTATAAATTATTTTCACAAGGATACGCCTATTGCTAAATTAGCCAATCGAATCGTTGTTCTGACGAAATGTCACAATATCCGCAATGAAACTCTGGATAGCAAATTAGCTAACGGCGTATCCCTTGAAAGATAACTAGTATAGCTAAAATAGCGACACGGATCGTTATTAAAGGATATTTTTTCTCCGTGTATAAATTAATTTCAATTTTTAATTTATTGGACTAAGTTTAATAAAAATATAAAACCTATGAATAGATGGCGTTCGAGAAAATGGCACATATCCGAGCGAGGAAGCAATGAACGACGAGCGCGCGCTTCATTTTCCAGATCGGAATTGCCATTTTTCGCTCGAATGCGCACACTCGGTTTTAAGCGCGATTCACAATAATTAATTTACTTTCTTGGACGACTAACTTCATGCTGTCGAATTTTCGTTAGCTGTGCGCGTGCAACATCCGCCGCCTGCTAAAATTTTACTTTCAACGCGTCTAAAGAAGTATAACTTCAAAGACTCCTCGAAAGCCGCCTCGAGAACATAATTTTACATAAGAACTCACTCGAGCTCCTCTTAAGCGAACAATTTTAATATCTTTCGATACGTGATTTAATAGGATTTCGAGTGTTTTCTAACGTTTCTTATTGAGAGTTCAATTGCAGATCTGCGAGTTAAAAAAATTCCGCGCATGCAAATTCAGTGGCAGAACATGCCACAAAGTTAAGCAGGTGTGGTCATCGAACATTGCAGCAACTTGTAACATTCTTACACGTAATTCTTTCTCGATTCGTTGCAATCCCGATCGCTCGATTCTTTATTTTTAAATCGACGATACTACAGAAAAATTTTACGGTTCCCACCCAATCTGCTCGAGTCGATTTAGACAATTTATACAGAAAAACGACCGTGACATAACTGCCGAAAGAAATGGCACCATCAAAATGCTCAAAAATCAATTCGATTAAAGTTAAACGAATCGCCCGATGCAATTGTTGGAAATAATTCGGCTAATCTAAAAAATGTGAGCGAGCTTTGTTAGTGGCTTAACGAATCGATAAAATATCGTATTTATGCCGAAAGTTAAATTAGAAATGGTCAGGTATTTCGTAATGAGATCTATCGGGCGGCGGCTGTCAAAGCTAACGACGACTGGACCGGATTAAACGCATCCGATTGTTCGATCAAAATGTGTTCATCTTCCGACCGTCCCTTTTTTTAATTTGAATTTAAAAATCCTCTAATTTACAAGGAATACTTTAAATTTAGCCGGGCCGTAAAAAAAAACACGCCGAGCGGCCGAAAAAGTGACGAGCCTCCTCTGCCTATCTTAACGCTTATTCATATAGCAATAAAATTTTATCGGTTCACTTTTTCTTTTCAAAAAGCGCACGATTGCAAACCTACACACCGCTTAATTGGATACAGTCTTTTTCTGTCACTCATTAATTTTTATCTTCAAACATTTCAAACATTTTCGACTTGTGCGGACCAAATAGAAGCCGAATTACTTTTCGAGATTAATGGCTTCGGTGTATCTAATCACGGCTGTCAATTAAGGAGAGCACTTTTGTGTTGTCGAATTCTTTGAACAGCATTTAGATTTTACCTATAAAAAACCTGGACGAGCCGCTATTGTGGCCCAAAAGTATGTGTGCATTGAATTCTCTTTTTAATTAAACTGTGCTTCACTAAAGGAACAGATAATTTATATAAAACCCAAAGTCTGAATAATGGCGAACGATGACAAGTTTTGTTAAAAAATATTTCTTCTCGTTAACGTCGTTAAATAGGCTAATAAAATGCGACCGCAAATTCTAATTTTTATACGTTTCGAAAACATAATATTTGACAATTTTAAGGTGCTTTTAGGGTTTAATTGTAAATATACTTATTTTTTATTACAATTTATTTTTATAATAGTTAATTACTTTAGAATGTTTTAAAGACATAAAATATTAATTGCTAAACGATTAAATAAATATGTAATATGGCAAACAAGCTTAGAATATTTTAAGGGATGTTTGTATTAGTTAAATACAACGTAAATTAAATTTTTTGAACAAAAACCTTTGTTGCTATAAAATCAAATTTTAATTAAAGGCTGTACAAACAGGGCTAAAACATCTAACTTTGAAATATACAATTCTCTTGTGAGAAAGATATAAAACAATATCATTCAAGAAGGAGTTGCAACCCTAATCTTAACGCGACTGAAAAAATATTAAAAATATTTAGAAAATTGTAATTAAAGAAGATTTAATATTGGTTAAACTCACATTTAAATTAAACCTTTTATTTTAGTGTAATAAAAAAAAATTGTCGATAATCCGTGTTTTTAGGATTTTTTTGGTTTGTCTAATATGAATTAAAATATATTTTTCTGATTTAAAACGTAAGAACCATTAAAACATACATCCAAGAACCAAAATATTTAATTTTCTGAAGGTATAACAAAATAAGAAATTATTCAAAATTTACTTTTGATTTTTGACTTTAATAACACAATACAAAAATAAACAAACTTTATGGGTAACTATGCCAATGCACATGAACATATAAACATAATAATTATAAAATATGTTTATACAAGTAAAAAATACAAACTACACAACACTATTTCTTTAAAAAATATGTAATTGTTGATAAACAATTCATCTTTCCGTACGTGTGTGTAGACCACAATAAAAAAACTTCGAGTAAAGGAAATTAACCATTGTAAAACTTACGAATTTTAACCCGAGTTATAGAGAAATTCAACATAAATATTTTCTAGATATGAAAACAATTCTAAATATAAAATGCGGGTTTTAAAAATTCGAAGTATAGAAAAAATCGACTTAAATAAGTTCGAGGTATAGAAGTTCAACTGTATTTTTTCATTACATTGTGAACTCTTTGGTTGTAAAATCAGAAAACAAGTATTTGAATTGAAATATCTTAATTTGATTCAAAACTACTTAAGAACCATTAAATTATACATTTATACACCAACTTTAAATTAATTTTCTGAAGATACTCTTCACGTGACAACGGATCGCTTATAATTTATTTTTGACCCTAACATTAATGCGCTTAAAAAAATAAAAAATCTATAAAATAAATTTCCAAAAGTGCTAACAACAAAGACTAGGAACTGTTTCAAATTTTGAATATAAATTTATTTCAAATAAATTAAAAATAAAAAGCGGAAAATTCGGGTCACATTATCTTTTGAAATATTTTTTGCCGGGTCCCGCTAACTTTATGTTAAGTTAACGGAACCCTATTTTCCGAGAAAATGGGAAGAGCGGGAAGTTTTTGCTACGCGATATTGAAAAGCGGCCAAAAAGAGCTCTGGCGGGATTTTTTTTACTTCTTCGTTCTGGCAACTTTGCACAGGTAACCACGTTTCCACAGTCATTCAATACGGGTTGAATACGGATTCAATACTGTTGTCGGGTGAAAAGTGGTCATGGAAACCCTGATTCAATACGTATTGAACACGATTTTGATTCAGATACGATACCGTAAATTTTAGGATCGTATCTGAATTTCAACGTATTGAGTTCCATGGAAACCCGTAACTCGCGATCGTGCATGCGCAATTGGAGATCACTGGCGTTTTCTAATGATAATTTAAAATATATACACTTTTATATTAAATTGTCATGAAATTTAATAGAATTATAGCACACAATAAAATAAACAACACAACTTTATATCGAACCTGCCCTACGTATTAACCTAGAAAATAAGTTTTCCGAAAACAGCTGATTGCTGTATCGTAAATGTATTCAATTCGTATTCAAAACTATTTATGGAAACATGTACCTATTGGATCGCAAATTCGTATTCAATCCGTATTGAATAACCGTGGAAACGTAGTACACATGGGTTAAAATTTTATCGGTATAAGCGGTAAACCGTACTAACCGACATCGTTATAAGCCATTTCTACTGTAGTTTGAGTCTTTGTTAAAATGTTCATTTCTGAATGACTGAATCTAAATAGAAAGCATCCGAAAAGTCAAATAAACATTATAAATTATCGAAAGTTAGTTGCTTAATTAATACCCTAAAAAAAACTGAAGGTGAAATAATTAAACGTTCCCCAAAAAAATATTAGATTATGAAATAAATCATAAGCTTTCTTAATTAACAATATTTTAATAAACAATATTTTACGACTTCCTATACGAAAAAAACGTACCTGGCGACTGGCATCATTTTTAACGCTAAAGCCCGGCTGAGACAGAACCCTGCACCTCCTGTAGCGAACCAAAACTTGACTTTTTGCTGTAAAAATAAGAAGAAAATTAGAGATCATTACCAAACACCCCAGGATGCAACCTGAGGTTCTCTTGTAATTCATGCGTGTCGTCGAGGTATTTACAAACCAAAATTTATTACGCACATCATTTATTACAATCTTCGACTCC
Organism: Sinopyrophorus schimmeli; assembly: GCA_036325965.1. Lineage (NCBI taxonomy): Eukaryota > Metazoa > Arthropoda > Insecta > Coleoptera > Elateridae > Sinopyrophorus > Sinopyrophorus schimmeli. Next base: position 413,871 of record JARFIZ010000139.1, read on the forward strand.
AAGTTCAAATCATCTCACGAAAATTCTTTGCCTTTAATTAATTCCGAGGACAGTGATAAATATTTTCGAAAAATTACTACTGCAACTCCGTTTGATATATGAACTTACAAATGAATTTTGATTTAATTAAACGGAACATTGCGCAAAACGGCGTTCAGTTTAATAAAAGAAAGGAAACCGGAGAACATTTACATTTAATGAATTTAATTCGATTCGTTTTTATTTATCAGATTTGCGTTTATCCATCGCATTATTAATTAAGTTCTTTCCACGAGCATTAAAAGAACGTCTCAACAATCGTTTTAATGATTTGATGTGAATGGACGTAGAGTCGATGACTTCTTGTCACGATATCCCTTGTTACTCTTTAAATTAAAGCAATTCGATTCTTATCAGAAAAACACGCTACAAAATCTTAGCTTTAAATCTTTATATTTTTGTGTAGATGTCGACATCTCGTCGTTCAATTAGATTATAGAACTCCATCAACACCCATACAATCATTTTTTGTTCGGATTTATGCGATTCGAGTCAAAATCCAGTTCTTCGTAATTTAAAAGCAATTTAAACTCGTGCAAGGATAAATGTTTAGGATTTTAATATAACGTTTCTCCATTCAGAGAACGACTGGCTTTAATCCGAAAATCATTTTCTAGGTATCTCTTAATAAATAAAGGCATTAAAAGGCATATAAAGTAAATTAACATAGACAGGTACGACGCTAAAATGACAATTTATATGGTTGCGAGAATCATGAATATTTATAAGATTTCAAGCATCACGAAACGATCAACGGTAACTTTTAATTTCTGTCGCATTTTTTATACTACTTTGCAAATTGTCAGAATTAAATAAGCCGCAAACATATTTAAAGTTAGGCCAACTTATTTAGTATTCTCACAAAGACTTATAAAAGTGGAGAATGAAAATTCACCCAGTTCTCAAAAATGGTATTGAGTAAACGAGAGCTTTTAAAAATTACGAGGTTCAATTCTGTTACTTTTCGGTGATCATACTGCACATTCAGTTTCTCGGCAAGATGTAAAATAATAAAATGAGAGAATTTTCCTACAAAATATATTCCCTCTGTCCGGTAAGATATGGTAAAGTAGTTCGGAGGAATATGCCATAGTAAAGTTTGAACAGTAATATCTCAGAAAATATTATTGGTATAAATAAAATAAACACGTATCTAATAGCCAAAATAATAAACATTTATTTTTTAGTCGATTAAAAGTGATAATAGTTGTATAATATATTATGAAATAAATATTAATAAACAAAACCGTCCTTTAATAACATACACGGCATATTGCACAATAATTATCAAATTTTTTCTCAGAAAAAGAAGTAATTAGAAAAAGAGTTGCAAATGACTAAAAAACATGTAAAAAAATCAAATCATTACTTAAATCTTCTTATATATAAAAATGAAATGGCGAGTGTTAAGTCTGACTAAAACTCGAGAACGGCTGGGCCGATTTGGCCAATTTTGGTTTTGAAATATTTGTAGAAGTCCAAGGAAACTATAGGTGAGAAAATATGAAGAAATTTCAAGAAAAATAGTAAAAACAACAATTTTATTTTCCCATACAAACTGATCGTATTGTAAGAGTGTTTTTTTATCGGTCACGTTTTATTACCAATTAAGATCCTAAGAAAATAAAACAAAGCCGGATGTTGTCACAACTGAACTGCTTACATAGAAGATTTGGAGTATTTTAAATTAGTATGTTTTTGTATTACATATTATTATTTGATACTTTTGAATCGTGTTAGAATTTTATATTTATTATTGAAGAGCTCATACAATTTTGTATTTTAAAGTTACTATATACAGTAATGTAATACATTTTTAGAAATGCTTCCTAGAACAATAAAATGTGCATAATAATACATAAAGTGTGTTTATAGTATTAAAATTTGTTTATTATATGTTAGATGAAATATTCTTCTACTCGATTTATTTATTTTGATTAAAATATAATTAAAAATGTTTACGCAAATAAAATCTGAAACACAAACACATTGAAAGACGCTGTGAAAAAGTTCTTGGAAATCACAATAACCGTTTAGTTAAAAATCTGCTAGATACAATAAAAATGCAATATTATTATTTCAAAAATACACTACGGGCTGTTAGGGTGAGGTAGTTTGTTTTTGCAATTAGAGCGATGAGAAATATTTTTTCAAACTGTAAAAAAATAAAATAGTTAATACCAACATTAATATTAGATCTGTTGTCATTTTTTATAGAGAAAAAGGAAAAACCCTTTATTCAATAGCGGATATGTTTGAATTAAAATTAAGTACAGTATATGCTACATGTTGCCATAATTTAAAGAAGGTAATATTGAAGATAAACCACGTTATGGGGGCCCTAAGATATTAACAACCAGTAATGAAAAATTTCTCGAGAAATTCGTAAAAATTTACGGTGTTGAAGGAGAAGCAGGGAAGAATGGCTCCGGCTATGTCGGTTTGGGGTCTATAGAAACGTGCCGTAAAAATTTAAAGCAAATCCATTATATAATTTTTTTTTCTCATATTTAGCAAAGGGGTTAATCTAACGTTGTCAAACTGAAAAGTGCGTCATATGATTAAATATTTTAGAAGGTAGGCGAGGTTACATATAGTTTGGAAACCGCTGTCCTAATACCTAATGGACTCAACATTGATCACAATAAACGAAATATTGATAATAATAAACAAACAAATCGTAATGCTTTTGTATTGGGTGGACCGATTCAAAGACAGTTTGAACACACTAAGCGGTTGATAACATTAACCGTGATCACATTAAGTGGCGTCTACTGTATTTGTATATACATATATATAGGTATATATTTGTATGTTACCGTTTCACTCCAACACCGTTCAACCCATAACCATGAAAATTGGCATGTATATGTATTTTTTGTGGAAATAGTGTATCCGTGTTTTATTTTATTTTATTTTTTGGTTTTCTGCTAATTTTTAGTTATTGAATTTTGATACATTATTCAATTTTGAGGCGGTACGCAGTTCGGCGGGCCAGCTATAATTAAATAAAAATAAGAAATAAATTCATTAATCTTAATGTCTGCTAGAGCAACAAACAAATATATTCTTTTCAAAAAGCGTCGCAAAATTACAACCTGTAAGGGGAGTCCCAGTATAAAAAAAATTGGGAACCCCTGACATAGGCTATATTTTATTTTGAAAAAAAAAATAGTTTTTACTTCGAAATTTGCAATACCCGTTCGAAGCCGGGCGAAACAGCTAGTAACAAATATTTACGTATTATACCTCTGCTGGCATTGCATCCTGATATACTGACGGGTATTCCAATAACTATACTTGAAGTACACAACATTAAAATCCTCAAACTAAAAGAAATTATATAGCTACAACAATATGAAAGATATAATAATAAATGGATTTTTTAGAAATTCTTTAATGTAAATAAATATTTTATGTTTGAGTATCATTAGAAAATGATAATTTTGCCGTATGTTCTAAGCTCACCCATTTTTTCAAAAATTTTAAGTAAATAATAAACCTCAATTGGTTTCGACGTATTCACTAGTTTGAATAAAATGTTATGACAAAAATAAATGTCATCGGAATTTTCAATAAAAAATTATGGACCAGTGGCATATTACCCGAGTTGACATGTTTCCCCCAATTACGCTATACAATTCAGAATTAATATTGTCCGAAATTTACGAGATATCTAAGTATAGGTAACTAGAAATACAATTAAATTGAGTAAGTTTTACGATTATTTATACAGGGTGTTAGACGAGTAGGTACTGAAACTTAACCGAGTAATACCTGACACCAATCTAAACAATAAAAGTTTATATGCAATATGTCCTAAATTTAAAAAATGTTGAGAAAAATACATTTTAATTTTCCAGTAAATGGCAACACAGTCAATGTCTTCATATGATCTTAAAAGTGATTGATGTTATTTAATAAGTGCTTCATTGCTAATTAGCATATTTGATATACGATAGCAATGGTTTTTAAAATTAAAAAAAAATTCTACATATAGTTTTAATGACATTGTTAACACAGACTTGAACAATACTTTTGCAAGTATTGTAATTGATAACGTAGTTATTACGCATTTTTAAATTGACGTTTACGATACCATAACTCAAAAAAATCACATATATGGCCACTTGACTTGGGGTATGTTTTTATTCAGATTAGGGCCATTTATAAGTGGGTTAAGTGCCAGTACTTATTCGTTTGACACCCGGTATTTACAAAACTCAAATTATAAAATTTTTGACAAAGGGGCACTTTTGGGGCTTTTCTAAAACGCGCCAAATTTTTTGGTAAATATTTACCACTACAAAGTTTTGCTTTATACATTTGACTAATCTTATAAAAATCTTCTTCTTTGGTTATCATAATTGATTCAATTTGTTATTTGTTCTTTGCAATCCAACATTAATTTTAGCAAAATCTTCCATTTCCGAAAAACAGCCGTTGTTCATTATTTTACATAAAAAAGTTGACTTGCTTTTGATCAAAAAGTAATGTCGATCTAGTATTATCCGTTACTGATCACTAAATTGTTTACTTTATCCATTATTATTAAATGTGTTTTTAAATGTACCTATACTTTATTTTCGGACCGAGGGAGTATTCAATTCAGTAGCGTAACGTTTTTTATCCGCGCGGGACGTAGGCGAAATTCACCGCCCCCTTATTTACATATATTTTTCGTCGATTCAATATTGGACTTCGTAAAGAAATAAAAAGTTTAATATTTTGCCGACACATCTGAGAAACTATCTAGACACATTTGTGTGTCCATGTATATTCAGAAAACCAATCTTCAATATCGTATTAATTATAATTAGTCCAAGGAGTAGTTGAGAACTAACGTATTAAAGAAGAAGACAAAAGATACAATTTTCTATCATATAATGCTATGTTACGCCGAGCTATCTTGGCCTTTTTTTCTTAAATTGATATAAAAATAAGTATCAAAAATCACAATGGACCATAAGAAATTATTATAATTTTTTCTTTTTTTCATAATGAATTTAAATCATAAAGCCACAATGGTCCGTCATTATTAGAGTACCATAGCGTTTTATGATAAAACTATTTCTCCGTGTGTAAACAATACAATTAGGATTTAATAGTTTTATTAAAAATTCGAAATTTTAATCAAATCAAACAAGATGCTTATTATTAAACAAGCTATCTAATGCAGATCTCTAGAAGATTGTTGTTCATTTTTTAATTTTACAATACGAAGGATATGCCAGTCATTATTACGGCCACTAGGAATCCCAACCTTGTTTCACGTCAAAGAAATATTAAAAATTCTTATCTGATTTCAACCTTGCCCCATATGCATAGTTTTGGAAGTGCTATCTGCCAGTATCCTGTCACATTCTATTTCATTTGAATAAACTACAAATCTATTGTAGCTTAAAATAAATTACACCGAAGAGTGTAGGAGAATAGGAAAATTTAATATTGGTCGAATTAATGAAGCATGCCGTTCCATCTCAGTAATTCTCGATATAATTAGAAGCTTAATAACAGATTAATGATCGAGCTTTTTTCTTATATGGGAGATGTGTGGTGCTTCATATACTACCTACTATCCGCCATTCTAGACGTAAAATTTTTATAAGGACGTGTGTGACTAGTAACAATTTTTATGACTGGTCGAGTTTGCAAGATACGTTTTATAAATCGCAATAAAATATATTTACGTTCGAGGTTTTTTGTTATCTGAATTGCACGTTTGAAATTTAATTAAATTAAAATGTAACAATTATAGACTTTAATATCTCGCTTTTGTCAGCCGAAGTCGAAAATTAAGTAATTACAAAATTGGAAATCTTGATATAAGTTCGAAAAAAGTTATAGCGGTTTTTATATCTTTTTAACGACTTTGTTTCATTATCTCAAAAAATCTCAGAAAAGTCCTCATCGATATTCCCCTTATGCGCTTCACAAAGCTGTTCAAAATCAAAGGTTAAACAAATCTGAGATTTGGTTCCTGGTAAAAATACAGTCCTATAACTTTTAATTTAAATTTTTTTAAAAGTGAATTTATTATAGATCGTGATCGAATGTCGAGTGTGCAATTTGAGCATAAAATGGCACACTTTTTCAACTCGGAAAATAAAATACTACGCGTAGCGGTGCGCTTCATTTACGTCCCTCGCTCGGAAATGTGCCACTTTTCGCTCGAACGTGCACATCCTAGTATTTATTGAATTTATTTAAATTACTTTTTGGATTTAACAAGAAAATAGTAATGTATTCAAATTAAACGACCTATGTGCACATTTTCTCGAGATTAAATTTTACAATCGGCGCAGCCTTGTAATTTTTAATTAAAATTATTTAGAAAGTAAATTAATTATTTTGAATCACGTTTAAAACCGAGTGTACACATTCGAGCTCAAAGTGGCACATTCCAATCTCGCGAAAATGAAGCGCGCCGCTCCGTGTCGCGCTTCATTTGCCTCCCTCGCTTGGAAATGTGCCACTTTTCGCTCGAACGCGCACATCCTCGTATTCATTGGATTTGTCTATATTAATCTTCCTTCTTTGAACAAGAAAAATAATATTTAATAAATTTTATTTTAAAGATTTTTATAGAAGTAGTAATTTTGTTTCATCAGCATTAACATAAAATCTAAAGTTATTGGGTTTAATTTAATTTTTAAAATTTAAAGGAGAGAAGATTAAACAAATGTAATAAATAGCATTCAAGCGAATAATGGCACATTTCCGATCGAGGAAAGCAAATAGAACACGACTTGTAACGTGTTGCTTCACTTTGTCGAGATCGCAAATTTATCACTCGGCATTTCCCCAAAGTTTACAATAATTACTTTACTAGTGAAAATGTTAAAACTAAAAATTATAAGACTTTATTTATATCAGCAACCAAATCTCTGATTCAGTGTTCTTAAATTCCACATTACATAATTCTCGACAAGTTTCATGTATAAAAAAGACTCGAACCATTTTTGTAGAGATTATCGGAGATGTAAAGGGAAAAACAGAGTTTTGTTACCTTTGAAGCAGGCGTAATATTAGGACTTTTCAGTCGATTTCTTAAAACAATAAATCGTAGTTTTTCAAAAATAATAAATGCTGTTATAATGTTTTCCAATCTTAAAAGGTAAATTGACTGAGATATTATTTGAATAAGTAACATAGTGTTATACATAAAATTCGGGCGTCAGACGAAGAGGTACTGAAACTTAACCCACTTATAAATGATCCTAAACTGAACAAACACATACCCCCAAGTCATGTGGCTTTGCGTTATAATTTTGCGTTATGGTATTGTAAACTTCAATTTAAAAATGTATAATAAATTCCTTATTATTTACAATACAGAAGACCTCGTTTAATGCTGATTCGATATAACGCAGTCGGCATGAAGCCTCAAAACAACTTAAAATTTACATTTATTCAACTTATTGTGGGATTTCACAATGACCTCATTTAACGCTGTTTCGTTTAGCGCCTAAACTCATTAAACGTATTCCCTGCATTAAACGAGGTCTTACTGTACTTGAAAAATTATTGTTCAAATTTGTTATATCGATGGGATTAAATACATATGTAGAATTTTGTTTTTAATTGAAAAAAAATTCATTAAACAAAAAAACCCATATCAAATATGGAGCACATAGTAAATGACCTCACTCTCTTTTAAAAGCATGTAGAGACGTTGCTGTATTGCCATTTATTAAAAAATGAAAATTATTTTTTCTCTAAATTCTTTAGATGTAGGACATATTGCATATAAACTTTTATAGTTTAGATTGGCGTCAGGTACCACCCGGTTAAGTTTCAGTGCCTATTCGTCTGACACCCTGTATATTTACTGGATTTTTTTTGTAATTTATAATATCTTGATTTGCAATTAATCTGAATAATTGAGGTTCCACTCTAATAAATATTAAAAATTTATCGTCTTTAGCAAGACGGAAGTTTCAGAAACGTAGCCGTTCAACAGAAAATCTATCACGCGAAACAAACATAAGAAAATTCTCTTATACGATACTTTTAAGTTCATTTTCCGATTTAAATCCTGTTTTAATTCAGCAAAAATGCGGATATGTATTCTTCCATCTCTCGAAGCGTTTAGAATTGGAAGCTATCAGAATCCAATATTGTCTTTTTTAGATTTATGAGCAGAAAAATAAATAAGAAATTTTAAAGGAAGTTGTTCATAAAGCGTCTCGTCTTTTTCCAATCTCTCGAGTACTCGACTTTTAGTATGTTCGTTGCAAGAATATGTTATCTGATAGAGAAGGACACCCCGCAGATAGTTATAAACAAGAACTCTCATAAATCCTCGCGGCTATAAGAAATGACCTGGCCCAGTAGCTCTGCGTTAGCAATCTTAAGAGAAACCACGCCTTGTAAATGTCTAAAACATGTAGTTAAACTAACGTATATCCATCTTCGCTTGTATGTACCACGAAGAGAGATAAAAGTATAACGAGGAAAAATCTGGACCAGAAATTAGAAAGGCTCGAGTGTTTCAGTCACGATTCACGGATTGTCGAGTTATCTATCCATTTGCAACTACTCACATATTACTATTTCATGTCAGATGTCAGAGAATTAATGGCCACACCCAAGATTTTTTATTAAATAGAAATATTACGCCTCTGAAAGTGATAGGTAGCTATTAACTAAGTTACTACATCTCGACAAGTTATCGCAATATACAAAGGAGACGAGGAAACGAGAATATTGCGAACTGCTGTGGTTACATTTCAATTAATCTGAATTGCTTCCTAGATTTGGCTTTAAGGAACACTATTGCATTTCGTTAGCCAAAAGCAAACTCCATAGTGTACAAATCTCGTAATTGGAACATGAATAGCATTGATAACGTACATTTCTATGTGTGTGCGCGTGTGTATATAAATCACCTGAAAACTAGCAAATGCTTAATTGCAATTCTACGAAGATAATTAACCCAAGCGTTTCAACTTCCTTTGGAAAATAAAACTGTACACCTACTTTGTAGGATTTATTGTTACATTTTATGAAGAATTTGCTGGATAAATTTTATGGCAGCGCGATTTTTCTCTTGTCATGTGCATTTATATCGGAGATCTCTAAAATGAAGACTGATGAAGTGTAATTAAAATACGGATATGAAATGTCATAAGAGAACTTGGAAGACGCAACTTAAATTAATTTTATATTAAATTATTATTTACATAAGTTAAGAAACAAAGTCGCAAGGGATCGTGTTTTTATTCTATTATATATCGTATGTCGTTGATTAGTATTTATATTAATCGTCTTCTGATTGTTATTCTCAGAGAAAAATCAATTTGACTAAGATTATGCAATATCATTATTAAAATTTTTTAATGAGCCAAGATTTGAGTTTATAAAAAGTGTTAAAACAACGCGAAGAGTTAATGTCCTTTTTTAATTGATAATAGCAGGGAAAAAACAGTGTGTAATTTACAAAGTGTTAATTCAGTTCAGTGGCGTAGCAAATCATAGGTAAAATACGCCGCCCTCTTATTTACGTATTTAAATATAAAAGACTCCAAAATTTAGAGAAATACAGAACATATTGTTTAATTTTGTCGCTCCCAAAAAGTGCCGCTCGAAGCCCCCCCTCGCTTTGTTTTGTTTTTAATTTTTATATAAAAATATACATCAAATTTTGAAAATTTTAGCCCCATTTTTGTTTAGATGGCCTTAAAACTGCGTGCAGAAAAGCACCGTGATAAGTTACTAAAAAAATAAAATCTATAACCTTTTCCAAACAAAAAATAAATCTAAATTGATTAGACTTTTAATTTTTTGAATTGAATAATGGAAGATTAATATGGGCAAATCCAAAGAAAACGATGATCTGCACATCCGAGCGAAAAATGGCACATTCCCGTGATCGGAATGTGCCACTTTGAGCTCGAATATGAACAATCGACTTTAAGCACGTTTTAACAGGTTTTAACAAGAAAAAAATTGGTCACGTTATACATACAGATTGATGCTTTCTAGAACAACGTCTTTTCGTTCAAAAAGTCGGCTTTCCCAGTCCTCTGTTACTCCAATTTAAAAAGAACTCATTGACAGTTCTTACCAAGACTTTATCGAATGAAGTCAAAAAATTCAAAAAATGGACAAGACCTTATTTTCAATAGTGAAAAAAACATATTAAATGACAAGAGACATAATTTTACCGAAAAAAAATTTGAAATGTATAATATCGTACACTTTTATAAAATTTTAAATACTTAAAAAACGTGTAAGTACAGTAAGACCTCGTTTAGCCCTTCCTCGATTAACGATGATTCGAAATAACGCGGCCTGCTCGAAGCTTCAAAATAGCTCCATATTTACATCAGTTCAACTTATTTTGATAGATTTCAAAGTGATCTCGTTTAGCGCTTAAACCCATTGGAACGGATACCCCGCGCTAAGCGGAGCCTTACTGTACTAAATAAAATTTAAGTATGGAATTGAGTCTGTGCCTGCATTAATAATTTTTTTATTAGGCTCGTTTATTATACTATTTTGTTGTACAAAGACCTGTTTTGAATGTTTTAACTGCACGTTTTGAATTTTTTATTGCACGATATTTTGTTTTTTACTGCACAAAGATCCGGTTTATATTTATAACTACAGTAAAACCTCGATTATCCGGATTCGCGATTATCCGGATTGTCGTTGCGAAAATTAAACCTCGGTATTTCTTACTACATATTTTATTATGTTATTTTGTATTTCGCACTAAACAGTGTTTTTTTGCTTTGTTGATTTTAAGATAATGTGCGACTGTTTTATTTAGTAATTAATATTTGTTGGGTTTTTTGTAAACATATACCTAACAATTTGACTAAGTTTTTTCCTATTAAAACGGGACGCTTTGTAATCGTGCTTAAAACCGAATGTGCACATTCGAGCTCAAAGTGGTACATTCCGATCTCGGGAAAATGAAGCGCGCCGCTCCGCGTCGCGCTGCATTTGCCTCCCTCGCTCGGAAATGTGCCACTTTTCGCTCGAATGCGCACATCTTCGTATTTATTGGATTTGCCTATATTACTATTTTATTCTTCAATTCAAAAAATTAAAAGTCGAATAAATTAGATCTATTTTTTGTTTGAAAAAGGGTAGATATTTTATTCCTTTTGATAAGTTATCATGGTCCTCTTCCGCACGCCTAATTGTAGCGAGCTTGATTTAAAATATTTTCACGTGTACTTTCGAATGTTTACTAATTCACATTTTTGATTAATTAAAATTGTATATGATTCAAATTTTCTGAAGTGGGCCCATAAAAAATCAACTACTTGATTTTATATCATCTTTTGCAGATTGTTGAAGGTTTATATGTCAAAAAATTAATGTCTCCAAATATTTTTGGGTAATGTTCAATTTTCTGAAAATTATAAACAAATTAGTTTTAAAGCACATTTTGTACACTGTTGTAATTAGACTCCATTTATGAATTAATTCAATTTTTATACATAAAAAAATATTTAAATATTACACAGGGGTTGCATCAAAATTTTAGAATGACTTGGGTGGGGTATGTTACAGAAAAGGTTGGGAAAATTCGGAAAAAATTAAAGTATTTTTTTTTCATCTACGATGAAGTCTCCTATCTAGTCTAGTTTAAAAGTAAGGGAGTGTACCCGGTTATGAGACGGGTTTTGTTTATGAGCCAAATTTTTTGACTGGTTAAATAAAGTCGGGTGTTCTATTCATTGTTGGAAAGGTAATGAAAATACACAACTTTTATCCGCAGAAAGTTTTGTGATTCCATTAACATGCAAAATTTTATGACCAATTTTCTAAGTGACAGTTTTTTGACAAGAAAAAAATACAAAAATACATTAAAAATTGTAAAATATAAAGTAAAAATCTCATATCTATTTCAAAATTATAATTTTTTATGCTTTCCATAATTTTTATTTATCACTTTCCTCTTCATAATCGTCGCAATGTTTGCATGTGTAGATGCTTGCACACTTGTTTCCGCACTTCAAAAGAACTGGCCACTTGCAAATATTGCATTTGATGTTGTTAACAGTGTTCAATTTGTTCGGCAACAACTTTATACTAATGATGTTTTTGCTTTGGAACCCTTGGGTGGTGGTAATATGATGTGTCTCACACCCGGGCAATGACGACATTTTGGGAATTTAAAAAAAAAATTGTTTTTCAACCACATATTGGCCTAATCCAATATTGGATCGTAAAATATAAGAAAAACACTAAATGCTATATATTGCACTTTCCTTTTTCAATTGATTTACATGAAAAAAATAACATTTTGAAAAAAATCAAAAACGTTTTTAAACTGCAATTTTACATGCGATTTTTGCAGTTGATATAAGCAATGCGTCGATTCATTTCAGTGTTAGTACAAAAACTGACTGATAACCAAAGAAGTACTTGACAGTAATCAGATCGGCCATATTGACATTGCATAATGAAAATAATTGACTGTCTCATATCTGGAGCCTGTCTCATACCCGGGAACACTCCCCTACTAAATTAAAAATGTGGTTTTTGGTAAAAATACCCTACTGTAATTTTTAATTAAAAGAAAAGCGTAAAGTGGTACATTTAGTTCAGCTTGATTTAATTAATATTATTTGTAAGAAAGAAGAATAAGATAGACAAATTCAATTATTAAGAAGTATGCGCACTTTCAAGCGAAAACTTTTTCCGAATAGAAAATCTAGATTTGTAGGATTTGTTATTAATATAGTCGAATCCAATTAACACGAAGATGTGCACATTCGAGCGAGAAGTGGCACATTTCGGAGCGAGGGAAGCAAATGAAGCGCGACGCGGAGCGGCGCGCTTCATTTTCCCGAGATCGAAATGTGCTACTTTGAGATCGAGTGTGCACACTCCGCTTTTCGCCACGATTAACAATGATCAATTTACTTTAAAATTCGTTTTTTTCTATACATTCAATTAACCGAATTTTCGATTATCCGAATGAGCTGCAACAATAATTAGTCCGGATAACCGAGTTTCTACTGTAATTGTAAGAGTGACTTCTGACTGTTCCTAATGGACTTACAAATGTTACATCAAGTGGTAAAAAAATATTTAAATATTGTAAATGCCCTAATTGATAAACCTAAATAGCAAAATCAAGATCGACAAGAAAAACATAGAAGAAACCGCGAGTTTATATCTGCAAGATTGAACTTAACTAGAACAGAAGATCTCGAAGAGAGCTAAGTATTTTATCTAAACTAGCATAAAATGCCAATTACAGAACGTTTTCAATAAATTCATAAACAGCATCGGCCTTTCACCGAAGTTCTTGATTTTATACGATATACTAATCCAGAGCATTGAATCGCTTCCTGGCCAGCAGCCAGTTCGTCTGATAACAGGCTACGATATAGAAGAGCTTTCCACTTGGATGCCTCCGCCTCTCTAACACACGCAGCCGTTCATCAACTAAATGCTCCAGGTTATTACCATCGGTACATTCTATGAGCGTTTTTAAAACCGTGCGTAATAATGCGTGGAACAAGCATGAACCAGGAAGACCTGCACGATTAATTAATTAAACACAACCGCATATCCTTTATCGGTTAACAGGTTTAATATGAATAACGAGCTGCACCATTTACCCAATTAACGATAATCGAACCAAGCTAATCGAACGCAAATATCGATATTTACTTTTCATCGATGACAACTGCGGCCGTTTATCTCGTTCTAATTGAAGGCATTTAATTTTTCAAGTTTACATCGTTAAACATGCAGTTGACTTTCTAAGGCAATTAATTGCGCGGCAATTCTTTTCTGCAAAAGTAAAAGCTGTAATCAAGAAAGAAAAATAAATAAGTTATGCCTCAAATTCCGCAATCCACCGCTTCCAATTCTTAACCGTTATTTCTAAATGAAATAATAAATCGTCTAAGAGGAATGGGCTTTTTTGTATTTCTCCTCTGCAGGATGTATTATTAAAGGCGTCACAATTTCAATTTTTTTCGTCAGTGTAACTGACGTAAAATGCATAGTAGACGAAATTATAATCCTGGAAGCAATTAATCTGGAACTCCTCAACTAGGTTTTAACGACTAATAAAAATAGGAAGTTTTATCCTTTCAAATTTATTATAGCTTCTCTGTTTTGACTACTTGTTGCAGTTGTGTTCCTCCATAATTATTCTAATTAAGAACGGTAACTACATATTACATTTTTATTTCAACATGATTACCTCATTATGTTGCAGCCATTAAGTACCGATGTTAATTATAACGTTTATACGGAATCTGAATGCCGGCTTCTGCAAAACTTGGCTCTCTTCTCCTCCGATTTTTTGTTCTGCGAACTTTTTTAATAGCTACTTTATCCTTAACGAGGCCACTATATTTTTTAATTTTCGCCCTTGCAATGTCTGATTTTTTTATTACAAACAGGTGTACATTCTAACATGCCAATGCTAAGCTTGTGCAGTCCATTAGCGCTTAGAAATTTAGCCGCTTAGTAATTAACACCTTATTTATTTAAATTTGCATGAAGGCAATAATTCGGCCCCCGTCGCTCTCAAAATTCTAGTTTTATTTAGATTACGCTATACCTACATTGCACCAATTAATGATTTTTAATATTTTCTAATCAGTAGGTACGTATTATAGATGAAAGTTCATCACCGCGTTTTTCTATCATTCTGTCTGTCCGTATAGACTAATCTTAAAAACCACTGTAGGAATTTTAATGCGCTTATCGCTAATAGATAGACTGATTTACGAGGAAGGTTTTCGTGTATGCTTTATAAGTATTTTGCGCAAATTGATGATGTTTGACAACCAAGTCGAAAAGAAACTCGCTTCTTGAGAACTCTTATGGCGTGCGCTGCTTAAATCGTTTAAGTTATATGGAATCGTATCAAAATCACTACAGTTGTTTCTGAGATTAACATATACTGACAGACAGGTCAACAGAAAAACGCGGCAAAGGACTTTAATTTTATAAATTAAAGTTCTTATAGACGATTCGTCAAAAATAAATTCTATACATGTTTTAAATTAAGAAATTTGACTTCATCAAAAGCTTTTTGATTTAAAATTTAAACTACCCAAAAAAATAGAAGGGATGTACGTTTATTAATTTAAATTACCCTTCTTTTTTATTGAGAGAATTCATCAAAAATAATTTTATACATGTTTTACTAAATTTCATTGAAACTTTTTGATTTTATACTAAAAATGCATAAAGGTAAAATTTGTTTGTTTGTATGTAGGGGGTAATATCTGGAACTACTGAACCGATTATAAATTTTATTTTACTGATAAAAATCTTCACCATCCCTGAGTAATATAGGTTATACTTTATTTTAGTAAAAACAACTGTTTAGTTCAAAATCTCCATAGCCGCATTAAGGCTAGACGGGTCAGCTAGTTATAAATAAAAACAAAAAAAATAAATGTTCTATTAGAATAATTTGATTATTTAACTATAACAATTATATAATTTTTCACTGGTTGTACTTTTTTAAAAATTTAATAATTGTAACAACTTTAAAAACCAGTTACTTAAATTATACCGGAGATTGCTGAAATTTAATCTACTGTTATGTTCATTATGCAAAAATTAGAAATTTCTAATTAAACATATGCATTTCTTTCTTTAGTAACAACCAAAAATGAACAGAATATTCTTATAATATACTAATGCTAAATCTTCACATAAACATTAATTATTTGGTACATTATTTTTTCCTTCCAAATAAATTCGTTTTTGTTTTTGTTTCCTTAATTTTTATTCTGTAGTTTTCCTCTTGAACTATAAATTTAACTAATTTTTCCTCAATCTCAGCAGGCAAAGCGGTTTCTCTGCCCTTAACGCATCGTTTATTATGTGTAGATAAATTTGTTTCTCTTTTCTTTTCTTTCTGACAATACGTATCTTTTTAATGTATGTTTAAGAATTGTATATTTAGGGGTCGTTCAAAAATACGTTCGCATACGGGGGTCTTGCTGAGTGTGACAAGATGTGATAAGGGGGGCCGGGGGGTCTACGGCAACGTGACGTTCTCCGTTCATTACATTTTAAATTAGTATTTCTTTCGACTATTTTACTTTTAAAATAAAAAAGCTGATTTTAGCGTGACGTATTTTATGAACGGCCCCTTAAGACAGCACGTATTTAGACTGATAATTTTTCTTTTATAGTTTCTATATATACTATTCGATTCATTACGTCTTGTACAGATTATCTGTCGATCATTTTTTGTTTATATATAATAGGTGCAATACTACATATGACTAGTTGACAGAATTGTACCAATACGATTTGGAAGACTTAACGGACGTACGATTTGAGTAACACGGTCTCGTTTTAAGTACATATTTATTCCAGTGGCGAATATTAAATTCAAAATATACCAATAGCTAAAAAGCAAATATGTGATAATAGATATTTTCGATACATATGGGTAAAGTCAAAGTTTTCGGTAAGCTTGAATTTGATGACACGCGGTTAAGGTGATGACGCATTCACTACAGGCTCAAGTACGCAATTTATACATACGATCCGATAGGCGAGTATATGTAAGCGTACGAGATGCCCTTGTGAATGTGTCATGACCTTAGACCTTATATAAGTTATATAAAACTCAGGTATATAGAACACCAATAGTCCATGACATTAATCGTATTTTTTTGTAAAAACAATATTTTCACTTAAAAAATAATTAGAAATAATAACTTGGCTTACAGTAGCTTTATCTTTGGTGATTATTTCCAAAGGTGCTTGAATACTCGGTTTTCCTAAATACCAATCTTCTCTGGGGCTGTAGTCCCCTAAGAACCTCACCAGGCGAGGAACATTGACGTAGTTGTCATCGTCAAAATGACAGAACCATCTGCAAAGTAAGAAAAAAGTCCAGTTAAATATTTGTCGAGCCTCTAAGAACAATAAGCGAAAGTAATACAGCGGAATTATTAAATAAGACGGCGATATCATTATTCTATTTACTTGTGGAATTTGCATCTGATTTATATTCTAATGTCGTCTGAAGATGGTTTATGGTAATTACGAGTGCCTCTTCACATAAACGTTTAAGTGAAACATCAAGCTTCGCACAAACCAATTTACCAAATATAGGAACAAACACAAAAGATTGATTGATAAAACTGAGCAACCAAACCCATTCCTTCTATTTACATTCATTTCCATAATCACACAATTTATGTTACAAAATTCAATGTTTTTATTCTTCGACCGAGGAAAGTGGTTTTCCAATAATAACAAATTTAAAAATTAAATTACTTCAACAGGTTTCGATAGAATTTCAAATTAGAACATTCGAGTTACATTTTTAACAAAAATGCAAAATTTCGAGAGTGGAAGCCCAGTAAACTTTATACCGGCCGATAAAAGTTTTCACCCTCCTTACTTACATTAGATCAACAAATATTGCGAAGCATCAAGAACTTCCACTCCAATGAATATATTTCTACGTCGTTCTTTTTAAGAGCTCTTTCCTCATTTTTGTTGGTACATGTATTCTTTTACACCACCACTTTCTACCCTTCCGGCGCACATAGACCAAATATTTTCGAACCAAATACCATTTAAAACTCTGTTCCGTTTCTCAAAGGAAGTCTTCTTGCTACCATCCAAATATTTTTTTTGTTGAAGTTATACTTCTTGTGGCGTGTTGATACTAAAATTTTGTAGACAACGGAGGTTGCGCGCGCACAGCTAATTTGGCTAGTTAGCCGTCTTAGAAAGTAAATTAATTATTGTGAATCACGCTTAAAACCGAGTGTGCATATTCGAGCTCAAAGTGGCACATTCCGATCTCGGAAAAATGAAGCGCGCCGCTCCGCGTCGCGCTTTATTTGCCTCTCTCGCTCGGAAATGTGCCACTTTTCGCTCGAATGCGCACATCCTCAAATTTATTGAATTCATTTATATTTATTTTTGCACGTGGTTATATTTAATTTAGTCACGCCAAAGAAGTATAACTTCTAACGCGAGTACATAAGTTCAAGCACCGGTTTTTTTTTGAGAAATAAATTAAAAATTGCAATACGGGAGGTATCAAATTATTCTGTACCTCGGAATGTGATTTATAATATTGGAAGGACCACGTCGAAGAAGAAATCAGGAAAGCGTTATAATTAACTAAACGGGTTCTACTTACAATTATGCGTATCGATAAAAAATTTAAATATAAACCAACTTCGTTCAGCATGTTGCGACTCTCGCTGCAGGATACGGAATTTAAAAAAAAAACAAGGAACGCTGACCAACCACTGTTCATCCGTAATTACTGAACTAAGCTTGATCTTTTAATTGCACGTAGAATATTATTAATGATTATACGGTTTTTAGTGGGCATAGTGAAATTAAAATTACCGTTCGCCATGTACACCCAATTAGTGAGATAATTTTATATCGAAAAAAAAAATCTTTATTAGGTAAACAAATTTACACTTAACAAAACAAGCGACAAATTATACGCTAATTGTCGAGTAATAATACATAACCCTAAAGATTTGTTGTAGGATTTTATTAATTTAATTAACGATATAAAATATCTGTAATTAAACTGAGAAACGCAAATAGAAAACATGCAGTGCTTCTCAAACTTTTTTCATTGAGTCCTTAATCACTAAAATAAATTATTTTTGTTTTTATAAAGAAAATAGACAAAAGGATTTCGACACCAACAACATGTATAGTTTGTGATATATTACTAGCTTAAAATAGCATTTCTTTTATATCCACACATAAGAAGGAAAATAATAAAGTAAAAATTAATAAACACATAGGTATTTATTTTACTAAAAAATGAGATAAAATTTTATAAGCTAAAAATATACAGGTAACGAAAGGTGCAAAACTACTTATGTATAAACACAAACAAAAACATTTCAAAATTAATATGTTAATTGTTGCAAATCCTTTACTTTTTAAAATAGTTTATAATCTTCAAGGCATAAACGCTCTCAAATTTTTTATTATCTATTTTTTACCATTTTTTTTAATGTGCACTTTATTCTTGTTGCTTTGAAATAGTGTTTTTTTTGTACTTGACAGTAATTATTTTTTTAAGTCCTGTTGGCTCAAGCAAAAACTGATAACGTGATATTATTGATATTGTCCAATAAATGAATAAATGCATCGATTTTAATGAATTTTTGTGATGTACTAAAATCTGAAAAAATAAACAAAATGATAAAAAAATTAATACAATTGATTTTATTAGTATTTAAAAAACTTTAGATGTTTATTAACTAATTTTGAATTGAAATTGTTGAATAAAATACAGTCATAATTTTATACTTCGCCTAACTTTTTTGAAATTGAAATATAAAAAACAAAAAATTATCTCTTGTTCAATAAAAAAAATACTAATAATTTATCTCTATTAATACCTAATAAGCAAGAAGTTTCACTTCGGTCGGGCGTGGACTCCGCACACATTTTTTTTAATTTTTAGGAATATTTTAGGTATTAAATTATAAAATTACTTTAAAATTGACAAGTGTCCAAATCATTTCGATATTTAACCGTCCTTGGTTAGGTTTTCCAAGAAATTTTATACATTTTGCACGCCCTAGCTTGAAAATCACTGAACTAACGTGTAGTTATTGTAGATTAATTATTTAAAACCAATCAGAATTAAAAGGATTTTCAGATGATACCTTTCAGCCATCAAAGAACTTTTATTTTATTAATCAACTTTTTGAAAGAAATTAAATATTTGAATAAGCAATTGAAATTGCATTTGAGTAATGAAATATTAATTGTTTCAGATTCACCGAAGTGCATCTCCGGACATTTAATCGAAGGTAGGATTTATAAAATTTATTTTAATGGGAAAGCGTTGGGATTGCAAAGTTTCGATATAATTTATCTAAAGTGCTATTGAAGTGAAATACACTTTTTAAGTGCACCATTTTTTTTGTTTTCTCTCAACTTTAAAAATCTTTAAACTTTGGAAGAAACTATTTGAAAAAGTAGGAGGATTTAAGCGCACACAGCTAAAGGGGTTGGCTTCATATTTTCATTTTGTTTGAATAAGAACCCGATTCTATGTCCATAACATGTATTATATTTACTTTGCAAGCTCAACAGTTCTATCCTTGGATTTAACTTCTGTTGTCATACAAATATATTATGTATTGTAAATACGACTTGATGCTTCCCCAAAATGTTTTACTTCGCGCGAATTTATTTTTACGACTGTCAAATCCCCGAATACACGAACGAATTTTATGCGGAAAATAGTGCGATGTACCACAAATGTATGAATATACAATCGAGACGATTCCTAAACATTTTTATGCAAAACGAGATATGATGTCGTGAAACACGTTTTATTTTTAATCTTCTCTTCAGCGCGTTTCAAAGATTTATAGAACCCAAACGTAATTCGGTTGATGTCGCTTATATTTTACGACTTTTATGAATTTTTATGTTTTTGCCATGAAAACTTAAGAAACACAAATAATTTCTCATAAATAAAAAAGATAACAAGCTAAACAAATTACGCCAGGCTCCTGCAAGCCTTGTTCCTATTAATTTATCTTGACGAAATTGATAATGTTGGGAAGCTTAGTTTTTGTCATTCCTAACAAGAAGTTGGGATTAAATTCAAAAAAATTCTAGTTAATTGATTTGAATAAGCATTTAGTTAAAAATTAAAATGCATAGCACGTAATCACTTTTTACGTTGATCCATGAATAAATATTGAATTTACTGTTCAAAGTGCTAGTTCAGTTTTGGGCGAAAAGTTTCTGTCTTGTTCAATTATAAACAATATTGACTTTTTGGCAAACATCAAAGCAAGTGCGTACACTTATGTACGCGCATTAGAAGTTATACTTCTTTGGCCTAACTAAATTAAATATAACCAACTGCAAAAATTCAAAAAATACAAGGATGTGCGCATTCGAGCGAAAAGTGGCACATTTCCGATCGAAGGAGGCAAATGAAGCGCGACGCGGAGCGGCGCGCTTCATTTTCCCGAGATCGGAATGTGCCACTTTGAGCTCGAATGTGCACACTCCGTTTTAAGCGTGATTCACAATAATTAATTTACTTTCTAAATAATTAAAAATCTCGGATAAATGTTCACATATGTCGTTTTATATGAACACATTACAATTTTCTTTTTAAATCCAAAAAGTAATTTAAACAAATTCAATAAATACGAGTATGTGCGCGTTCGAGCGAAAAGTGGCACAATTCCAAGCGAGGGAAGCAAATGAAGCGCGACGCGAAGCGGCGCGCTTCTTCCGAGATCGGAATGTGCCACTTTGAGGTCCAATGTGCATACTCCGTTTTAAGCATGATTCACAATAATTAATTTACGTTCTAAATAATTTTAATTATAAATCTCGGAAAAATGTTATATAATTATATAAAATTTTATAAAGTAGCTTATTCCGAGAAAAAGTATTTTATATAATCATATGTAATTATGTATAATTATATTTAATATCACTTGTCAAAAAAGACCTTAACCTTCCTTTAAGAAATCAATGTTGTAGCACATTGATGAACAATTTTTTTTTAATTTTAAAGTCACTTTTTACACTATTTAAACCACGTTTATCATATATTTCATTAAATAAGAAACGTTTTAATATTTTTTTAAATGTTGTTCATCGACTTGTAATAAAGCATTTCAGAATTTTTAGCAAAGTGGCCGTTAGAGAGTCCTTGTGTGTCAAAAGAAGTATAACTTCAAAAATTGCCAATTCTGATCGAAACTTAAATAAATAATCTTTGGTACATGGTGTTAATTTTCAAGGAAAAAACTAATATCAAGATTGTACAATGATTTAAAAAAAAACGTTATGTTTCATTATGCATTATAACAAGATAATGTTACAGCAAATGCGAAGTTAATTTACTACAAGTTTTTAATTATTTGAGCTTTCACCTTTAAAATATTGTATTCCTGCAGGGAGTGGTTACTAATATAGTAAGGTAGATCTAATTTTAGATAATTCATAATAATAGTTACAAGTTATTCATTCTATAAGTTAAAATTTTTAATATTAGCAACGCTATTTTATTTATATGGTGAGTATCTTTTTATGAAATTAAAATCAATTTTTGTTTAAGCTTGTACAACAAAATTCAATACAATTAATTTTTTACCATAACCAAGACTCGAACTAGATGGAAATTTTTTACATTATTTCAGATAGTTTTTCCACTTAAATATTCATTAATTCCAGTCTAGAAAGTTTTAAACTAGTATTATTAATTTTCGCAAGACAAATAGATCTATTCAAACTTGAATTTTACAAGTTTTGAATATTTATCCAAGATAATTTAAAATAAATATCAAAAGAAAATTAAAATTAAACTTATTTAAAGACAAGAAAGCTTCTGACGCCCACAAAGACTTATGTGAAGTTTTTAGTGACAAATGCTTAACAGAACGCACGTGTCAGAATTGGTTTAAAAATTTCGTTTTAGAAATATTTCTCTTAAAGATGACCAGCGTTCTGGTCGACCAACTGAGGTTAATAATGATAAAATCAAACCCATAACTGAAGCAGATCGTCATATAACTGGGAGAGAGATTTCAGGGGTTAAATATATTACACACAACAATCGAAAATCATTCAAAATGTCTTGAACTTGTTTAGAAACTCGATATTTGGGTTTCACATGAATTCAAAAAGTTTCATTTAATACAACAAATAAGTATTTGCAATATGCATCTCAAACACAATGAAATCGATCTTTCTTTCAAACGAATCATCACTAGTGATGAAAAATGGGTTGCTTTTAGTTTGGTATTTTGGTAGTTGGTGCATTTTGAGCTGCTTTTAAGAAGCCAAACGAACACTTCACATGTTTGCTGTCAACAACTGATGAAATTTCAGGAACCAATCAAAGATAAACTCCCAGAATTGGCTAATCGTTAAGACATTATGGTCCACTAGCTCAACGCTCGACCTCACACATCTTTAGTAACTCGTCAAAAATTATTGGAGCTTGGATGGGAACTGGTGTAACATCCACCATATAGTCCTGATTTTGCACTATGAGATTATCATTTATTTCGCTCTTTTCAAAATTCTTTAAATTGTAAAAATTTCACTATTGATGGTGACTTGAAATCGCACTTGGTTCAGTTTTTTGCTGGTAAGGACCAGAAGTTGTACGAACATGAAATCGTGAAGTTACCAGTAAGATGGCAAAAGGTCACTGAACAAAGTAGTTAATTAAAATTCATTTTTTGAATAAAAAAATTGAGTTTTATTTCAAACTAAAAAACCAAAATTACTTTTTTGCCAACCCTATATTTTTCTGCGCACTATGTACACAATAATACGCGCCTATATATTTTGAATTTAGAAATGACACGGTCAACTTTTTGCCATTCTTGAGGATAATGAAAAAACATTACGTTCTAGACTGAAGACGTTGTAGTAAAACATCTACAACTTTAACTCTTTTTTCAATGATGCGGAAAATTTCTTTTCGTTCAGATTTTTTCTTATTCGATCAATAAGCTTTAAATCATTCAGTGTAAGGGTCTTCATTAAGCAGAATACGGCACTGATCAAAGCATCATAAAATTTAGTTTTGTCACAAAAAAAATTATAAATTATAAGCTATTAAATTTATCTGTAATAATCAGAAGTATAATTAATCTAAAGCAACATCAATAAAATATAAACTTCTATTACATTTCCAATCAATACTTATGTTAGATGATGAATAATCAAACGAACAACAACCTACACGTTTATATCCAAGTTATTAATTACATCCTCCATTTACGTAACCGATCTGTTTATCTGATACTTTAGCTGGTTTTTTTTGTAGGTACTATTCTTAAATTATACTTTCTTTTAGGATAAAGTTTAATATGATACGATATAATTTGAATACATTAAAGGTGTGGAAAACGATCTACGTGAACTATATCTAAAGATGAAATCAATACTAATTTGGCCACTGAGAATTAAATAATATCGATCCATAATTATTGAATTTCATAAACAATTAAATACGCACTAATTAAAGTAATTAATGTAAATCGAAAATACAATTTCAAAAATTAACCTAGTAGTGTATATTACTATCAATCATTGCTATCCAATCAATCTTTCTACTGTGGACCATTTCTATGCAAACATTTGGCCGACCAAAAAATCAATGTAATATACCCATTACAAATGTTTTATAAAATAAGTACCTACATTAGTCGTTGGACATAGTTAAACAACGATAATATAAAATTTTTATTATGCATTTTTCGCTTGAGAAAAATTTAGCTTGCGAACTAATAAATATCAACGACTTTTTAATTTTTGCGTCCTTCAAAGCTTCAACATTATATTGAAATCTTGCAAACTGCAATATAAAAATGATTTTAGCTATCCACTTCATTATTACTTCTATTTTTTTTTTCATTTAAATGAAAAAATTCAGGGGCCCCTCCCTATGCATACATAATTCTTGAAAATTAATCGTGATTTTTTTTATATATGTTTGTCGACTTCACTAAAAAAAATATAGTACATAGAATAATGATAAGAAATATTCATTTAAAAATGTAAAACTCGAAATTTGTTTAGGAACCACAATAATTCTACTAGGTTGCGTACAGCCCACGGGCCATTAATTGAATATCACTACTTTAATGTTTTTATTGGCGTATTTTACAATAAGAACTAATGTAAGAAAAACTTTCATGTTGTAAAAGATATTATTTCACACAAACCATTTATTAAGAGTAATTAAAAGCTCGTATATTATAAAATTAGGTCACTGAAGTTTGAAGAATTAACAGCAGAAAGATATTAAATAATCTAAATTAAAACCATTAAAAGTGTAAGCTTACAATTAGATCAATTATATCTCTCAAAAAAGTCAAAAATAAATTGTTTTAAAACGAATTATTAAAACTTTACGACGTCTTTTAAATATCATTTTTCTTTTAAATTGTTGGAAAAAAACTCAAATTCTTTCTAACATACGTAGTCCCGCTTGAATTTTGAAAAATATCCCAAAATTCTAATATTAAAAAATTTTAAATGTAAACATAGGCATCGCCCTGATAATTAACTTTGTCTTTTATAACAAAACTTTGAGTATTTGTAAAATATGTTTTTTTGAATTTTATTGAACTATAGCATTACAAAATATTCACTTGTGATAGGTATACCTATCTTTGGACGTATTTTCAACCTATATATTAATGCAGTGTTAGTCAATCAGTCATTGAAAAGTCATGGATCTTAGAGCAAATTTAAATTATCAAAATATGCTAAAATTGAAAAATAACTGTTATTTTCCAAACGAACAAACGGCAAAATAATGAGAGACTATCTGAGAAAAAATAGGTAGGCATAACTCATAATAACGTGTGTTTCAGTATTTTAAATTAGACGTCCGCTATAAATTTCCGCAGAGCTTTGCACTCGAAAATAAGGAAGTTTGATATTACACGAATCGGGATGTAAAAAAATCAGATCCAAGGGGATAATTACAGAATCCACACTTTTAAATTAACAGAAGCAATTATGGGGCATTATACGCCCACTGCCACTGAGAAACGAAGGAAAGGAAATATACGGCGCTTAAAATGACCGCTTATTATAAACGAGCGGCTCAAAAATAAAACGAACGCCCACTGAATAAGAAGCAGTTCTCTGTACAGTTATAAATGAAGTATATAATAACTGCTTGCATTTTAAAGAGATCATAAAATTAAAAATGCGAGCACGTATAAACTGGAACGAATTTATTGTGGCTTCGATTTTTTTTATTATTTCTGAAGTTATACTTCTTTTTGACCCTTGGATTCGCGTTAAATTTTGGTGAGACGTTTCTATGGACCCCAAACTGACATAGCCGTAGTCATTCTGCCTTGCTCCCCCTTGAACCCCCACAATTTTCCAGAAAATAAAACGAAAAAAATACACTTCGACTGACAAAAACGATCTTAGCGCACGCAATTTCGATTGGATCATTAAAAACGACCCGGATTCAGAATCCTGCAACTTTTTTCCATAGGATACGTCGAAAATCGGCATAGAGCGCAATATTCATTTTTTGAGTAATTAAGGGTTAAATTTTTAAATTCAGTTCCAAGAGTGCGACTTGTAATTATTTTTTTCCAAATTTCCACTTTAAAAAATCGTAGCTCGGTTATTTGTGGACGGATCTTTAGAAACATTTCAGATTCTGAAAGTCCGTTTATCGGAGCAAAAGATCAGCCAAAAAAATTAACAAGGCCCATATACATTCCTATAAATTAGTTATACATGCTTTTATATCATAGATACGTAGTGTTTTTTGGATAACGGATGTACTAAAAAAAATTACAATTTTACATAAAAAAATTATTGATTGCTCAAAATAACTGACCAATTTATGCATACGTGTACAGTGGGGAGGCAACAAGATTAGATTTCTTCAAAGAGGCCCAGCAACAAATAATTTGGAAACCAGTTGTCTTCACAAACTCAAGTTAAGCAATATAACAGGTGGTGATATTTAATTTAGTCACGCTAAAGAAGTATAACTTCTAACGCACCGATTTTTTTTAATGCCCAGAAATCAAAGAAGCAGCCGGACTAGTAATCTTGTTCCTGCCACGCAAAATTTTGCGATGCACCTATACAAATATTTAATTGCAAAGTAGTATTTAAATTTATTAGTGTCGAAATTATACGCGATCGAAAGCTGAATTTCCTCGAGGCTTAGGTAGGACGACCGAGATTTAAATAAATTTAATTGCCGTTTCTGGTAAATCTGTAAAAGGCTAAATATTAAGCAGTCACGTTAGTTGGTATAAGGGCATGCGGGTACATTTAATCTTTTTAAATAAATCCGTCTTCAGTTTAAGCCGCTTCCATGCTGGTGGTGTAAACTCCCCCACGTCTTTTGGCCGTTTGGGAACGTAATCTTTTATGACACTGTCAGAACGAGAATTCACTATACACAGCTGCCACTCTGATAAAACATCTCAGGTACTTAAAGAATTATGAAAATAAATTTATGAAAAGCCTATGTGAGCTGAATAAAACCGAGTAGTTTAGACGGCTATTTTACGAACTTTTTGTTCTCCTTGCATCTGAATTCGACATAATGGATTTTTTAATTTAATACTACAACTTTTAAGAAACTATCGTCGATATAATACACATCAAAGGACACGTTCGTGTATTCTGCTTCTACAATAAAGTATAGTTCCTCTTTGATATTGGAAACTCGATAACTTTCCATGTCACTCGTCAGACACGCCCTTTTTGATTTTAATTAGACATTTCTTTTAATAATATGTTTTGCATTAACACTTTCTAGACTTTAACGAAATTAATTAAATCATTTTATAAACATTCCTTTGGATTAATAACTATAAACTTTATATAAAAAAACTCAATAAAAATAATTTATTTTGATTAGCACAGAAATTGTTGATATGGAAAAGACACGATTTCCAATTTAAATTTATTATCTTGACTTCAAAATTTATTTTATTGATTTAAATATAAATAAAATTAGATTGTGTAATAGCGTTAATATTTAACGAAACGATTTTAATAATGGTTGTAAACCGTGATTAAAAACCAAAGGTATAATCGTCAGATTGCAAATATAAAAACAAATAATTATTTTCAACATAAATCAGAACCCACTTTCTAATTAATTTTTTTGTCACAAGTTAATGTGATAAAAGTTAATCAAAGAATAATGTGTTCATCAAGCTTCATGGTCCTCGATTTATAAATTTGTCTATTTAAAGAAAAAAAGTTATTTATTAAGATTACATTCGACAACAATTAATCATGAAAACTTTTCAATGATTAAATACATCTTATAACAATACAATATTTATACAATAAACACATAAAAAAGACTACGAACATGATTAATAGTGCAAAGTTGAAGGAACACAATGTTTATTGTTGCATTTATACATATTAATCAAATTTCTGCAAATCATTATTTAAAAATCTTTCAAATATACAAATTGGGAATTTAAAATTCAAATTCTTTTATAATAAAATAAAATTCAGTAGTAACGCGTATATGCATAATTAAAGTAGATTAAAAATTTATTAAAACCGCAAAAAAAATTAAGACAAACTTTTTTTCGAGAGATCTAGTTAATTTACCGACGAGATTGATTTCTAAAATCGATGGGTGTTCTAATTAAATGCAAAATGTGTTTACTTTCGTGAAACTTAACCAGGCTTCTGTTATTAGTAGATTTAAATTGATTGATACGAGGTTTGGGTTATACGTTAACACTAAAGTGAGTAATTATAATCTCCATAGATTAAGTTTACTACTTAGGAAATCGTTAACATGGAAGGATAGACAAATTTGCTCAAATAATAGGTGCTGTTCTAAATGATACTCTATTAAATCATAGTCTCAATTAACACCGAAAAAAATACATACAACAAAATGAAACACCCTATGCACCGTTGTCCACAAACGTTTCAAAAAAAAAAACGCCTAAAACGTAATTCTTAAATATAATTTGTTCCTAATCAATAAACATGATTAAAAAATAATCTTTTTATGTGCCGAAGCGCATAACTTAAAAATTTAGATACTTATTGAAATTTATGCATTTTTTATTCAGTAATGTTTCACTCGTAGAAAACTTGCTTATAACGAATTCAATAACTTCTTCTTCTTAATGTGCCGTGCCCGAATGCGGACGTAGGCTATTTTCCCGCTTGTGCCTTTTGTTGTGTATATCATAGTATATTACAAAGACACAAGGGGTGTTATTGAGGAAATTTTTCCGAGGCAGTTTTATCCTTGCTGGTTGCCCCATGCTATGCAAGGGAAGAAAGGTGTATACTTATACGATGGTTTTAGCGTGGGTTTGAACCCAGGGCGCTTAGCGCATCAGTCCACACACTCAACCTTTGTGCCACGCCACTCCAATAACTTATAACAAACCAGTTAATACTTGATATCAAACTGAACTGCAATACGTCCTAAATCTGGCAATATTAAAAAAAAACACATTTTAATTGTAATAAAAATGTTAACAAAACATCTTATGTTACATGCTAAATAAACAAACAATTAAGATTAGGAAATTTAAATGACATACGCTTGGCACCTTAAAAACTAAAAAAAATAAAATAAACGATAAGCAAACGCGAAAGAGTTAAAATAACAACAGCGCAAATTTATTCTTCTGCTTAAAAAAACATTCTCATTTGCGTTGATCACGTTTTATAATAAAAGAATAATTTTTCACATTAAAGAAATACAGTACTACCTCTACATGTTACGACCTCAGAATCTTACGAATTTTTCCATTTTATGATCTTCATTCAACCCTAAACCCCAAAAAAAAAGTATTTCTGACCACCTAAAATCCTACATTGCTACCCAAATTTGTAGTGTGCGTAACTGTGCATCCCTGTGACCAGCATCTATTTGAAACGCAATCAAAGTTAACATTAAATGACAATGAATTAAACCTAATAATAACAATTTTCATCTTCATAAAACTTTTCTATATTATAGGTATGTTTTAGCTACTTTTACATACACACTAACAAACCTTCGCGCGAATACCTTGTCCCAAGACACGACCGAAACTAATTTTTATACTGTCCCTCAGGATTTTACGAAGTGCCCAAATCCTCGTAACATGCCGAGGTATTCATAAAATCAATTAGGATACACCTATCTTAAGACTCCTCAACATTTAAAATATAAATTGCAGATTAATTAAGAATCTTTAATTGTTGAGTATCTGTATTTATAAATCCTGAGTCAACTTAATTTTGAACTTGTAGCAGGATAAATAAAAGCACGATGTTGCCTTTCTAACAGCTTCTTACAAAACTTTCATATTCAGAGTCGCTTACTGTAACAACAGAAGTTGAGACGCCTTTCGGCTTTAAGAAAGTTGGGAGTGTTTAAACTAAGATCAAGGGTTGAATATACATCGACTTGAAAAGCTGTAAAGCAGTGTACGCAAAATAATTACCTATAAATTATTCAAAACGTCTTAAGAATTATGAAAGATAATTTTCTTTGGCAACAAAAAGTTAACGTTAAAATATAAAAGTCTCGGCACGTCTTACATTTAAGATTAACGTTTAGTTTACGTAACTTTCTTTTGTACAAAAGCTATAAAATGTACTCGAACCGATTGTTTACAGGAAAAAAAAGTTAGAACAATTTACTGCAACCACAATTCGACAAGAAGTAATCGATTTAATAGTCTTGTACTTCATCGATTTTAGTTCCCGTGTTGCTGAGATGGCTTGCGAGGCGAGACCAATCTCATATTATCACGTAAACTTCTTCCCCGACAAGTTTGCGGCTCTTTCCAATCAAATGTATCGGTCCCATCTCTGAAACTTAATTTCATATACGGAATTGAACAATAATCAAATAGATTTCTCCGTCAAAAATAATAAAAAGATGAATCGATTATGAAACACATTTATCTTTATATTGCGTTACGTTTTGATCATTTGTAGAACATTATGCGAAGGCGACACATCTTAATTCGGGGCTGTCCAACCTTTTAGCTTACCAGAGACATATTGGACAAATTTTCATTATAAAAATTAAAAGTTCAGCTTCATGAAAGCGAGATGTTTGTGGCCCCAGTCACTTTGGTTGAAGTAAAATCCAATGATCGAATAAGGTTTAGTTTCTTCTTTTCATAATTTAGTTTCATCGTTTCCAAAACTTCCTGATGATTCCTCGTCAATATCTTATTGGCTACAAAACGTTACTCAAACTCAAAGGTTCATTTTTTTTTGTGAATATCGCTTTGTTAGTATTGGTTTGTGGTTTTAAGTTACTGAAAAATTGTACATCTCGATATTTCTACACAAAATTGGTTCAATGTTTAATGCATATATCTACAACGACGGAATTCTTATCTATTGCCTAGTTATAAGCCACCAAAAAATTATTTTTTTCCTGATAGACTCATGATATTTAAATATTTAATTTAAAATTTTTTTAAAATATTTATGCAACGACATCTACAGTTTTCACTTTAGTTTCTAAATTATTTTGATTTATTTTTCGTTTTTATAAAGCTCAAATTATGTATGGTTTCAAGGCATGATTTTTCAATTACTAGCACCAAGTAGGAACAAAAAAAATATACAACCCAATAAATACGATGATACCGGGTGTTTCAAAAATAACGGCCACTTTTTCAATGCAATTTTTTATGAAAACAGATTAAGGTAGAGAGAAAATGATTTTGAAAATACATAGACGGTCCCTGAGAATTTTGTTTGCATCAGTCACAATCGTGAACAAAATACTTAAAAAAATGTAAATATATTAAATCCGATTTAAAACGGGAATCAAGTCATTCAATTTTGCGTAAAGATCTGCACGTGTTCGCGTACAAAATACAACTTGTTACGCTATTGATCAATGCTACCAAGAAGCGAAAAGAGAACTTCGCTAACAAAATTCTCGTCAGAAAAGAAAATTCAAACATAGGCCTTAACCCTTATACTTTTTAAATAAATTTCATTTGAAATGTGTCTGTTGATTTTGGAACGCCCGGTATGTGCCAGATTTTCAAGAAGAAGTTTGAATTAATTTCACAAGTTTCCATGTTTCTTTCATTTTTTTTTATTAAGGAATTGACGTTGCAGTTGATTTGTAATTGTAGTCCTAAGTATACCGCCCTAAAGTAGAAATTTGGTTTATAAAAGTTTAAAAAAGTAGATTATTGTGAATCGTGCACATTGGTCCACAAAGTGGCACATTTCCAAGCTCGAGAAAATTAAATGCCCCCTTCGAAAATCCCTGTATTCGAATTTGTTTACATTGATCTCCTTACTACCGTAAAAATTTAAAAAAAAAAAAATTATGTCAATTTTATTGAATGTTTTTTAATAATCATAAAGCGCTTTTATATCCGACTAATTAAAAGTTAGTAATTTAATTGTTGTTTGTTGCAAATCTTTAAGAACAATCGAATGTGTAGGTCATTATTGAAACAATTTTAATAAGTCTCTCTCGCTTATTGTTAGGTATACTTATCGCATTGTAGTCCCTTCTACTCTCTGCCACTCATTTTAACAAATATTAAAAATGAGAACTAAAATGAATATTGGGTTTTTTAACTGTTCTCTTTCACTTATATACATGTGAAGTTCATTTTCATCCACTCTCACTCATTAAAACAACTTTATCTTACGTATTTTAAGTTTTAGGGCAAATCATTAATTTTTTAACGCTTTACAAAAATTTTAAAAACAAAAACTTAAATTGGAGGAATCTTGAAATTTTTTTGAATTGTAAGAGAGAAAATTGTAACATAAACGAATTCTCTCGCACGAAAATGTTCCACTTTTCGTTTGAATGAGCACATACCTAATGTGTCCATACGTCCCGTTTTGAATGGGATTGTTCCGTTTTCAGATCACCTGTCCCGTTGTCCCCAAGCAATCATTCGGGACGCCAAAATGTGTCTTTTTCAAAAAATTGTCAATTACGATATAGAATATTAAGAAATCCTTACAAGAATTTCATTCTTGCCTCCTTATTTAAATACAAATTAATTGTACGGCAATTTCGTAATGAAAAACTATGAAAAATAAGCGAAGCCCCAAGAAGCTACGGTTTTATTAGAATTTCCTGAATGGATTCACTGAAATATTGAACTGAAGGGTTTTACTTGACACGACACATCCCATATACAATTTTAATTGATTAAAACTGCGAATTAGTAAACACTCGAAAGTACATCTAAAAATCTTTTTATCAGGCTCGCTGCAATTAGGCGTGGGGAACAGCACCATGGCAACTTACCAAAAGGAATAAAATCTAAAACCTTTTTCAATTCAAAAATAAATTTACATTTATTCAACTCTTAATTTTTTGAATTGAAGAACAGAAGATTAATATAGGCAAATTCAATAAATACGAAGATGTGCCCATTCGAGCGAAAAGTGGCACATTTCCGAGCGGCGCGCTTCATTTTCCCGAGATCGGAATGTGCCACTTTGAGCTCGAATGTGCACACTCGGTTTTAAGCGTGATTAACAATAATTAATTTACTTTCTAAATAATTTTAATCAAAAATTACAAGCCTGTGCCGAGTATACAATTTAATCTAACAAAATATGCACATATGTCTTTTTATTTGCATAAATTACTATTTTCTTTTTCAAACGAGGAAGTAATTTAAACAAATTCAATAAATACGAGGATGTGCACACTCTGTTTTAAAGACAATTAGCAAGCGTCCCGTTTTAACAAGGGAAAATTTGATCACGTTACACATACCTCATATTAATTGCCAAAGGACTTAGCGGCATAAGAAAAAATGGTCTCCGATTATTTTCAAACTTGGTGTAATTATAGTGTTACATAAGCAGAATATACACACAAAAAAAATTTTAAAAACATTTTGAGATAAAAAAAGTACTAGTTATTTTTTGGTCAAAATGTGATAGATGATATTTCCGATAGTTTAAGCTTGATGATGTTTGGAAATGATTATAAATCAATTCAGGGAATGCAATACTCAATAATCTAATTACCTAGTTGCTTTCATCAGCAGGTCAAAACTGCAACATTCGCAAATCACCAAGGTGGAAATTATACTCTCAAAATTGACCTTTTTGGCAAACGGTTACCAAACTTTTCAAAATTTAATATCAAACTTCCTATCAAAATCACCCTTAAAATGTTTGGTAACCGTTTGCCAAAATGGTCAATTTTGAGATTATAATTTCCACCTTGATGATTTCAATCAAAGACACAATTTTTCTGAGCTAACTTCTATTCTCATCGACGCACCACTCCTTACTGACAATCTCAGTGAAAAGAATTTTGCAGATATCACTTAGCATTCAAATGTTATTATAACTCGAATGAAATTCACATATAATAATCTAGGTTATTCTCATGTTGTAAAATTAACAAAATATTTGTCTGATTGATTCATCACATGATGCTCTATCATTGAGCCGAAACTGAGATGGATCAATTACTTGTTATTCATATGCCGCTAAGTCCTTTCTGATTTTCTGATTTTTGTGCAACGAATAAGATATTTATAAGACCTTAGCCGTTTTTTAAAATAATAAATCAAAGTTATTTAAAATATACATTCCCCGTTATAACTTGTTCTGAACTTAAACTTTAAAGTGATTGGTCGATTACCATTTTTTTTTATTAATACAAATGCCATACAACGTATTTAGGTACTTCAAAAATTAGTCGCTTTTAAATCAATAGCATGTTATAAATGTATTTATAATATTATTAATGATATTTTTCGCCGAATTCTCATGAACTTAGTAATACAGTAAGACCCCGCTTAGCGCAGGGGATACGTCCCAATGAGTTTAAGCGCTAAACGAAACAGCGTTCGACGTGGTCAGTTTGAAATATATCACAATAAGTTGAACTGACGTACATTTTGTGCTATTTTGAAACTTCGAGCAGACCGCGTTATATCGAATCAGCGTTAATCGAGGAAGCGTTAAACGAGGTCTTATTGTATACGTTTTTCTTTGTTGGACCGCAGTTATACACGACCTGGGCCGTATGCGACCCGTAGGGCCGCCGTTACGACAGCCCCGCTTTAATTGAAACCATAATTAGTAAACGTTTGCCATCCTCCCTTTTACAATGTGCCTTGTTTACTGTTCCTATATTTAAATGTTGCACATTAAACGAGAATTGTCAGTCATATAATTAAAACTAAATTACTAACGAGCGTAATTACTTAAAATTAGAGTATCCTGTTTCTTGCGTTACTAACTAGGACACCAAAAATAGATTCAAATAATTACTACTTTATGCGAATTAACTCAAATTGTAAATATTAATTATTGCGGAAACGTGACGAACCACCTTTTATAGGGAAAACAAACTTTGTTAAATGTCCTTAGAAATGAGAAAAAGAGCGAAGTTCGAGCTGTCTAACAATATTGCAGGTTTAAGCCCTTACTATTTTAAGTGTTTTCAAATTATAAACGATCAACCTCGCCCGCCAATGTCTAGGCCCTTTTATTGCCTTTTACGCGGAGGTGGATCCTCTTCCTTAATTTGCAATGAGGAAGCAACTTCAAAGAATTTATGTAATAAAATTCTTTTGTTGGATCATGTTTAGAGACTTGGGAATATTTTTAAAACTCTTTAATAATGAACTTTTTTATTATTTCGGTCTTTTGTTACTTCAAGATTAATAATGGCCCATTATTACGTTTTAATTGCTTTAGACCTATTTAATTAACGACCCTCTAAATTAAAATTAAATAAAAATGTGGGGGTTTCGGCCAAATCATAATTTTTAACGAGAAATGCGAATTGAATTACGTGATGCTCGATTAATTATGTCGAGGGATTATTTTTTTACTAGTATTACAATGAGTTTTAGCTTACAAATGATGTAATTTGGAAAAAGAATATCTCGTTATTCCTATCGTTAGGTTTTGTGTGGGATATAAATATTTAAGGTGTTTCGTAATTATGGAGATGTAACCTATTAGATACATAACAGACTTAATTAGGCAGGGCTTACGGAAAATATATCCCTTATGGGATCGTTAAATATTAAGCTAATCAAACTAAAGAAATTAGGCGTTTAAGACATGCATCTCATTTCCGAAACAAGATGTTTCATTAACAATGATAAATTAAGGTTTCAATTAAAATTCCACTAAAACCTGGAAACGGTACAAATCTTTTATAACATCAAGTGTTGCATTTGTAAACTGAAATTGAAAAATAAAACATTGATAACACAGAAATAAATTACTTTAAGTTTGAAAACGTCACAGAACCATCTCGTTAATAGAGCGAGGTTGTCTAAATCCTTATTATTATTATTATTATTGTAACGGGCACGGTGATCGAGTGTAGAGCCGTGATAGATGTACATTAATCAAGCGCGAGATACTCATGCGACCATGAGATATTGAGTAAGCGGATATATCTCAATATCTCTTAAGCCACGACTAACTAGAGGTTTCTATCTGAGTTACCTTGAATTCGCCATATCTCTGTAGAGGAGATTTATCTCGAATACTCTAGAAGCCAGTTCGATAGATACCACGACACATATATAAACTCCGCGGTACTCCTACACGGCAGTCTAAGTCAACAGTTGTACGTGAATGTCAATGTTCTTAACTCCGCTCGGTGAATTTACAAGGTGAGCGCTATCGCTATCGGTATAGATGTAAACAACATACGAGTGTCAATCGTTTAAATAAATATACGAGTGTAAATAAATTAGTTAGTGTATTAGAACCGTAAGTTAGTTAGTTAGTAAATAAATAATTATTAAGTGCTAGTGTTTAAGTTATTGGTAAAGAAGAATTTGTTTATAATTTTGTGTTAATAAATCGTAATTGTAAATTAAGTGGCCAACTCTGTGTTATTATTCACAACCCGAGTACGAACCGCTTTTGCTCTCGTTGGAAATTGGATTTGGATTGGGAAATCCGTTACATTATTTTAGTTAAAATAAAATTAATTAATAAATAAAAGACGTGCATATTAGTGAAATTTGGTTATTTACCTAAAACATATTTTTTTAAATTACATATACAGTCAGTCTAAGAAGAAGTAATCAACACCCTAGAAACAGACCTACAGTAAACGTATTATTCCAAGAGACAAAATCTGGCGCTGCATGGTTAAAAAACAATTAAGATTGATCTCTGTAATTTTAGTACCTAGAAGTAAAGGTACTAAAATTACATGCAGCGCCAGATTTTGTCTCTTGGAATAGTACGTTTACTGTAGGTCTGTTTCTAGGGTGTTGATTACTTCTTAGGCTGACTGTAGGTAGGTAACTTTTTTTTTAATAGTTTTTTTAACGTAAGTTTAACAATTTCAGTTTCAACCCTTCGTTGGTGGCGATATAAGCGATTCCCCGATCTTATTTTTATTCAGTAATATAATCAATTTTTTTTTTTCACTTGGGAAAATTTAGTTATTCCTTCTTTGATCTTTCTACCATCAATTAAAAAAGTTTTTAAAGCTATAATTATTTATTAAAAAATATACAATCAATGTGGCCGCTGTCAGCTTAGTTGTACATCAAGTAAATAAACAGGTTATCATCAGTGCAATGTCAGTGCAATCATTCAATATTTTAAACAAATAATTAAAAATGGGCTTGGCAAAGATATAAGAAAATTAATTTTTCGGCGATTTTCCGCGACGCGACTAACGAAGGCGCTCAGTGGAGCGCAACCAACAAAAAGATAAAACTGATAGTAAAAATTTGCGCTGGTAGTATAGAACCAAATTCGGTCTTAAATAAGATGCGTTAAATACTGATTACTTTTCATTATCAAACTCAAATAAATTGAAGGCTTGGTACAACATTTCAAAGAAGATCGCTGGGTGTAACTTTTGCGCCAATTTATACACACCCTGTATCTGTTTGTAACTAGTTAGTGTCGTTATAATATAAAAATGGGTAGTATTCTTTTATTTATATGCGGCCCATATAAAATATTTATATTTTTAGTTGATCCGTTACAGAATAAGGTTACTCGTCCTTTATCTAGATGAAATTGTACAGGTACAATTTAAGCATCAGGGTTTCGTTTTAATTAAACTTTTGTACTAGTATCTAACATTAAAATTTATAACTTGCAAAGGCAAATAAAAAATTATTAATCATATTGATATATAAACTAAAAATTCTAATTTATTTTCAATTACAAAATTACCTTAAAACCAAGCCACTCATAAAAACTATGTACAAACAACATAACCGAATTTTTGTTACAGTTTTTTGATCACATTTAATTGCTTATGAACAAACCACAATTAGTCGTATTCAGGAGGCGATCATTTCTGCCCCCCAAACCCAGCTTGTCAGGATCTATTTAACTGTAAATGACAACTTGTCAAAATGAATTTGCCCAAAATTGTTCACGTTAAATTGATTACCCTGGTAATAATAATAATAAATAAGAATTTCTGACTTAACTACTAGCCAAACTCAAAAATTGCAAGACAACCAGAATTTTGTTAACGAGGGAAACATAAAATAACTACAGTGGAACTAATACAGTGGACTAATTAATGTTGCAGCTCATCCGGATAATCGAAAATCCGGATAATTGAAAAAAAAACAATTTTACCTTCTTAGGTATTTATTTACAAAAAAAAA
Source organism: Sinopyrophorus schimmeli (assembly GCA_036325965.1). Lineage (NCBI taxonomy): Eukaryota > Metazoa > Arthropoda > Insecta > Coleoptera > Elateridae > Sinopyrophorus > Sinopyrophorus schimmeli. The sequence goes on from JARFIZ010000139.1 coordinate 451,994, forward strand.
CGAAACAAACAAGTATTAATTATAAAATCAACAGTAAAAAATACCAAAAAGGATCATAAAATGTTTAGGTAAAATTAAAAGTAAATTGATCATTGTTAATCGTGGCGAAAAGCGGAGTGTGCACATTCGAGCTCAAAGTGGCACATTCCGATCTCGGGAAAATGAAGCACGCCGCTCCGCGTCGCGCTTCATTTGTTTCCCTCGCACACACGGCAAAATCACACATTTAGCTGGACAAAAATATTTAAGTACAAAAATGGACTTTATTCCTTTTTGGACCTTAGTAAAATAAAAACCAATGGTCTTGGCGATCTGTAACTTGTCCAATTGTTTTTTTTTTATAACTTTTTTCCTTATTTCTTAATCGTGTTCTGGCAGAATTTTGGTCAAGTATTAATGTGGCAGACCAATTCTATTTAAAAGAGAAATAAAAAACAAAAATTTTGACGTTTAATTTTTTCTTATACGTTATATCATTACAATAAATATTTTGAGGGTGGTCTGGCAAACAGTTGTGTCAAGACTAGGGGTCCCAGACTTAAATTTTTATATTCTACTGATCGAAACTTCTTCGAATAGTAAAACATTGTACTTATGTCTTGTCTTATACATCAATTTAAAAAAAATAGGAAAAAAAAATATTAAAAAAAACACAATTGGACAAGTTACAGATCGTCAGACCGTTGGTTTATTATTTGTCTAATATCCAAAAAGCAATAAAGTGGCATTTTCATAAGATAGTCAGAATGTCTCCCCGTGCACTTCGAATTACATAAACTAAAAAATTTGGCATCTTTTAATTGAATAAAAAGTTTATTTTTTGAAGTAACTGGAGCACTACTAGAACGGCTACCTATAAACAATAGGTTATATTTTAGAAAGTGATTCATAGTGATAGCTAGTTTTTTTGCTGAAACATTACTGAACAATAAGGCATGTATATTAACAAAAAAAGACAGTGGTACTAGATAGTACTTTTTTTATAAGGCTCAATCAAAATTTTTAAAAACATGGTTATGGTAAATCTTAAAAGCCTCTTCTATTTGTTAAGGAAAGGTTCTTAAAACTACTTTACAATAAACGTATTTACCTGATGCTGTATTATCCATGTAAAAAAAATTTTTAAAGTCCTAAACAAAATACAAGAAACACATTAATAATTATTACACGTTTTCTAACTTCTGACGTATCGAGTAGTATTACATATAATCAGAAGACATTCATGCCGTTCGCAATTGTTTTGTTGTATGTAACTGATACTTAACTTATCTATAGACATTCTTAAAATGCAGTTACAGTTAATTGTCAAAATTCGAAATTTTAATTTTGTCCAGCTAAATGTGTGATTTTTCCGTGTGTGCCTCGCTAGGAAATGTGCCACTTTTCGCTCGAATGCGGACATCTTCGTATTAATTGAATTCGACTATACTAACAGATACTTAAAATCCAGATTTTCTATTCGGAAAAAGTTTTCGCTTGAAAGCGCACATACTCCTTAATAATTTAATTTGCCTATCTTATTCTTCTCTCTTACAAATAATATTAATTAAATCAAAATGAACTAAATGTACCACTTCTGGCTTTTCTTATGATTAAAAATTACAATAGGGTATTTTTACCAAAAACCACATTTCTAATTTAGTACTTTTAAGCTAGACTAGATGGGAGACTTCATCGTACATGAAAAAAATACTTTAACTATTTCCAAATTTTGATTCTTACTTCCCCACCTTTTTTTTAACATACCCCACCTAAGTCATTATAAAATTTTGATGCATCCCCTATACATATAACATATAAATATTTTTTCATATTTAAATATTGAATTAATCCATAAATGAAGTCTAATTACAACAGTGTCTAAAAAATGTGCCTTAAAACTAATTTGTTTATAATTTTTACAAAAATGAAAATTACCCAAAAATATTTGGAGACCTTAATTTTGACATATAAACCTTCAATAATCTACAAAAGATGATATAAAAATCAACTAGTTGATTTTTAGTGGCCCACTTCAGAAAATTTGACTCATGCAATTTTAATTAATCAAAAACGCGAATTATTAAACATTCGAAAGTACACCCGAAAATATTTTTATTAAGGAATAAAATATCTAACCTTTTTCAAACAAAAAATAGATCTAATTTATTCGACTTTAAATTTTTTGAATTGAAGAATAAAATAATAATATAGGCAAATTCGATAAATACAAGGATGTGGGCATTCGAGCGAAAAGTGGCACATTTCCGAGCGAGGGAAGCAAATGAAGCGCGACGCGGAGCGGCGCGCTTCATTTTCCCGAGATCGGAATGTGCCACTTTTCCCTCAAATGCGCACACTCGGTTTTAAGCATGATTACGAAGTGCCCCGTTTTAACAGGAAAAAACGAACGCGGTTGACAATCCGGATAATCGCGAATCCGTATAACTGAGGTCCGAATAATCGAGGTTTTACTGTATAAAAAAACCAGAAATTGCCAGGTTATACTTTTTAGTTGGTAATGAAAAGTCAAATCGAGTGACAAAATTAACTCCCGCCTAAAAGCATTGAGCGATCATCCCCTGATCGTATTTATGTAACATAAAATGCAGTTTGGCCCAATAATGCATAAATTTTTTTAAAAAACATTAAAAGTTGGAATATCGTGTTTTTCTTCGATTAATTTATTTGTTTCTATTTTCCCGAATTTGTAAGAATGGTGGTTGTGCTTTTGTATTAATATTTTCGTCACTATAAAAATACTTTCGTATACTACCGACAACTCAATTAAGAGAAGCTCGAAAAACACTCTCCAGTCACATGCACTCACATAATTTTATTTACGACAAATTTATTATGCATATTAAAACCTACTGCATTAAACAGTCGGTAGAGCCGAAAGATAAATTAATAACGAGTATAAAAATTTGTTTTTATCTACTTCGTTATCACTAGAAACAAATCATAACTTTTTTTTAAGAGAATAAACTAATGACAAGCGATAAACAACAAGGACCATAAAATTTTTACATTAGTGCATAAGAACATTTATTAAGATGTTTATTACAGTTGTCAAGCACGGCAATGTCCTGTTTTAAAAAATGTTCAGAAATCAAGCATTTACAGCATTCTACAACTTATCAAAAATCTAACGGCATTCGAATATTTTCCCTTTTTTTTATATCTAGAAATGTGATATTTGGTGTATCGTAAAATATCTTTGCTACGATTCCATTAAATTCCAATCCACATAAACCGAATGTATTTTCCAATTAGTTTCAAAATTTCCGAGGCCGCTTTTCAGCCCAAATTTATTGCAATAAAAAAATGACCATTTACATAAATATGTTCACCAGGCTAAAGTTAATTAAATTTTAAAATATACAATTTATAGAAAACTAAATATGCATTTAACATTAGGCCACGAACTTCGTTCGTTGAGATGACTTTTGATAAATTTACCATGATAATGTTTCGCAGAAAAAAATAAAGCACGGGGAAAAATTGTAAATGGTGCGTAAAAGAATACACAGTACATCTCAAATTTCAAAAGTGCTACACCTGTTAGACATGTTTCTGTGTCATCAACGTCTATTGTTACATTGACAGGAAGCAAGCGAGCTGACTGGGCGGAAACAAGAATTCAGACACAATAGGGAATGCTACTAAACTCAGTCTGATAATTATTAACTTTCGTTAACTCAGCATTTTTTTTTAGAATTTGAAACGTTATACTTTAAAGTGAAAAAAGGCTCTTCTACTTTCATTTTCCGAGATTAAGTACCAATTAATGTAGGTTCCTGCATTCACAAAGGAAAATTCTAGTTATTCCGATCCTTTGGGTTTTGGCAAAATGCTGATTGCTAAAGTTCACTAAACTTTGTAGTTTTTTAACTTTTTCGTCGGTTAGGTTTTTTAGTAATTTATAAAAAGTAACAAATAATGCCTCGAGGATCTTTGCAAGGGCATTTACATTCATTTAAACTTTTGTAACGGAGTTTAGACATGTTCTAAATGTTTGATTGGATCTAACGAAATTGCAAATCTTTTAAAAAAAAAGTGTTTGTCGAATGGATTTGAAAATATTTAATATTAAGTAATTAATTGAAATTTCTAATAATTTGTTGTATTAAAAGTGAGAAATAAGAACATTAAAATTTTTTAGAATTTATGTGTGACAAAATCCGAAGTTCTTCATCTTTAAAGATACAAAGGGTTAATTTTATTAAACGTATTTTATAAATTTTTATTGCCTTAAAAATGTTAATAGAAGCGATTAAATTTTAATTATTCATTTAATTAATTATCTAATATAATTTATTGACTTTGTCAAATTAACAACAAATCGTTTGGCTTAATATGATTTGATTTTCGAATTTAGATATCCATATGTACATGTAAAGGCCACCAAAATGTTAGAAAAGTTATTTAAAATATTTGGCATTAAAGTATTTATATAAATTTTTTAATTTAATACTTTATAAAACTTGGTATTTGTCATTATTCGTTTTTTTTATACATACAGTAGAGTCCCGATTATCCGAGCTAATGCGGAATGTAAACCATTTGGATAAACAAAAACTCTGATATACAAAAAAATTAAAAAATATAGATACATAACTTTTTACAACGAAAGTATTACATATGACATATAAACCCTCAATAATCAAAAATGCAGAATTTCTAAGATTATACACAACTATTGTTAAATAGAAATGAACTCTAAATGCAAAATTAAATGACAGATATACTTCATGGATGACCAGATATTACGTTATTCATAAAATTAATTCATTATCAAAACAATTATGTAAAATTTTTAGGTAGCTCGAACAGTTAAGAACTCGGATAAACAAAGCTTGAATAAAACCCAAGCTCCAATAAATGGAGGTTGATTAATCGAGACTCCACTGTACCACCAATTTTACAATTCTATCGAATCTTTATACACATGTCTCTTCATTTTTAATAATTTTTCTTATTTTTTGTCTTTTGGCGTACTATATCGCAAATTTCCACTGACCTATCCTATCCACCGATAATTAAAATTAAATAACTATCCGTTCCAAATAACGATTTTGACATAACTTCATTCAATTAATCAGCACGATTTTTAACGAGCAGCTCTCAATTAAAATTAACGCGCCAAAAAAAACTAATAACCTATAATTAAAACGAATTTTCATTTGCATTTCGATCGCTACTATTCGGTAGTTATTAAACGCCATAAAAACTGTTCAAAATTATTCAATTACTTAAATGGGGAGTATACGGGTGTTTTACAGGCGAAAATCAAAATTATGTAAATCAAAATTTCGTTAATAACATCAAGCACGATAACTAAAATTACAAAATACACCTCTAAACAGATTATATGTCGATAAACAGCATATGGCATACGGGATTTTAAAGAACACCCATCTCTTGGTCGTTTAACCTCGAACGAAGACATTACACTTCATTAGCCGAGAATTCTGATTCACGCCTCAAAGGTACGACACACCAATATTATAGAAATAATTTAATTTTTCTTGGTTCCAACGAACTTTCTGGAGCTTCAATAATGAAAGGTTTCTACGAATATATTAACAACACAATGCTCTTAATTGCGATAGAAATTATCAACTCTGTAACTACGGGACTGTTAGGTAGATATAAGAAGCTTAAATAAGATCCATTATATGAAATGAAAGCGACTGCCAAAATGATCCTACGAAGATATGGCAGTTCACGTATGGCTGGTTCGTTGACAGTGACGAATGTTCGCTTATATTAAAATATTCAAAACACTTTTTGAACGATTTCAGATTTTTTCTATAAATGAAAACGTTCCCCTACAGATGAATTCTTGAAAAGAGCAAGGCGAAAGTTTAAATTAATTCGAAATAATTAAAAATTAAGGTCACACTTATTTTTAGTATCAGTTTCACGTAATGACGGGGTATCTTTTTAACCACAAACGGCCAAGTCGCTTTTTTTAATTAAGTTAATTTTTACTGGAGAAAAACCAGTCACACCCAAAGTAGATTAATATCTGTTTTATAATTAGAATGACGGTGCTAACAAGTCGACTTAATGCTACAATAAAGGACGTTACACCTACTTCGTGGATACCTGTGCTTTTAAAAGTCAACCTGTTTAAATTTTTGCAAAATCATAATTAAATCATTAAAATTTGGCAACGGCAACTCTTGGAATAAGTGTTGTCATTCAATAACTCAGAGTATAGGCATAGGCGGACCATAGGCTAGAAATATTTTGTCGCCCCTCATCTACAAGAATTGCCACTTTTTGTTTATACTGCTGGTAAACAATATTTAATATACTCGCAAACTAAAATGATTTATCTTTATATTTCTTGTTAACTTCAATGATATATAAATTGTGAAACATGTATGAACTAAATAGTTGATTAATAGAAGATGCACGGAGAAAAAAATATCGTTATAATAACCATACGTATCCCTATTATAGCTATCCGTTGGATAGTTATCTTTCACATGGATACGCCGTATAGCTAATTTAGCTATCCAGAGTTTCCTTATTGCGGATCGTTATAGTAACGATTCGTATTACTGTTTTATACATTCAAAAGATTCTTGTCATAGTGATTTAACGGATATGCATGGAGAACAAAATATCGTCAAAATAACCATCCGTATCCCTATTTTAGCTATTCAAATCCTTAAATTAACTGTCCAGTTACCTACACGACGGATACTGCACACGTTCACGAGAGATTTTCGTTTGAACGCTTGAATCAAATAAATGAATCCTTATTATAAGTATACTATGTAGAGCTGTTTTGATCACACTATGAATTGTCAAATTGACTTATAAATATAGTTAAATTAGACATTCGAATCCTTGTCAGAACAATACGTCAATTGAGTATACGTTAGATAGTTATTTTAAGGATATTTTTTTCTCCGTGTGGTAATACAAAAACTAAAAATGACAACATTTCTATTAAAAAATTTAATTAATCAAGATTTTATAATTTTGTGCCTTACTTTTGCTTCAGAAAATCTTTGATTTAATTCGTCAAAGGAAATACTATTAATTACATCATGTTCTATTGATAAAATTGATAAGTCATTTAATCTAACCGCAGACATATTTTATCGTAAATAATTTTGAGTTCTGGAAACTACAATAATGGTACACCAAGCAAAAAAATACATGAAATCATGATAAAAACAGAGAATCGACTTAACGTAAACAATAAGCGCAACTTCTAAGCAACTTAAACGTTTAAGTGCGGGGCTTTGTCCCATCTGGGAAAAAGAAATCATTTATCCTTATATATCATGCCGTAACGGCTTCGTTCGGAATTACCCATCGTTTGCAATTACCCCCCTCTCCCTTAACTACAAGAAAGTACACCTGAAAATATTTTTATCAGGCTCGTTGCAATTAGGCGTGCAGAAGAGCATCATGATAACTTACCAAAAAAAATAAAATCTATAGCCTTTTTCAAACAAAAAATAAATTTAAAATTATTCGACTTTTAATTTTTAGAATTGAAGAACAGGAGATTAATATAGGCAAATCCAATAAATACGAAGATGTGCACATTCGAGCGAAAAGTGGCACATTTCCGAGCGAGGGAAGCAAATGAAGCGCGACGCGGAGCGGGCGCGCTTCATTTTCCTTCCCGAGATCGGAATGTGCCACTTTGAGCTCGAATGTGCACACTCAGTTTTAAGCACGATTACAAAGCGTCCCGTTTTAACAGAAAAATCATTGGTCACGTTAGGTATGATCGATGTGTCGTATATGGTTTATGATTGTATTTGTATGTCAAATATTGTATTTTTTCATATGATTTTTATTTGTCTAGATTTCATTTTCTTTTTTCATTTTTCTAACTCCAACATTTGTCGCCCCCTAAAATTTGCCGCCCTAGGCTATAGCCTTTCTAGCCTTATGGTAAATCCACCTCTGAGCATAGGTATTAATTAAAATAGAACCGTAATCCAATTTCCAATTTCGTACTTCATAATGCATGTGCACCCCCTAAAAAGCAATTTTCGGTTAGGAACTTAGATTAAACAAAATTATTTTAAGCGCCCTTAAAATAATCTACTAATCGAAAATTATTTATTTGATAAAATAATACAAAATTTAATATTGTGATGATGTTCCTTAAAATATCTCTGCCGTCATAGATTTATTAAAATAACCTGGTGAAAAACATTTTTTCTCGCTCCATCTAATACCGACCCAACGAGAATGTTACAATTTTTTAAATCCTCTAATGATATGTATTAGACACGACTCCATTTATCAGGTAGCTTTAATTAAAAATGTCACATAAAAATTAATTTTAATGGTAATAAAATTAAATAAGAACCGGATTCAAAATTCCACTACTGAAAAAAATTACTATGCTTCGAACTAAAAAACTATAAATTAAATCTATTGCTCTCTCAACGGCATTACCGTTAAAATGTGAGCTTTTTTTAGCTGGGTAACTATTTTCGAATGTTCTATTTTAATTGAGAAATAGAATCTAAATGATTTCAATTATCTAGAAGGAAAGAAATGTAGAAATTTATATGTACTTAAAAATAATAGATACATTTATAAGCAAGGACATTTGTTTTATCTTAAAACAACTCTTACATGGGATCTGCTGCTCATTGCAGAACGTTAATTAACACTGAAGGATTGCTGATTAAAGCTGATACATTGTAAGCGCGAAATATAAAATTTTCGCATACTTTCATGATGGCAATCGATAAAAATGAAGAGTGCTCGTTATCATAACATTTATCTTAAAAATTGAACGCGTGAAGTTACTGTTATTTAACGCCTATTTGTTTTCGTTTCCTGTTGAGATAATTTTAATTTTGTTATTACGCATGCTATAAGATTGGCAAGAAAATAATTTCGGTTTTTTAGTTTCAAATAAAACTCAATTTTTTTATACAAAGAATGTATTTAGCTATAAATCTATCATTTTGTTCAACGACCTTTTGTCATCTTTCTGTTAACTCCATTATTCCCGGTTCGTAGAACTTCTGGTCCTTATCAATAAATAACTGAATCAAGTGCGATTTCAGTAAAATTTTTACCATCTAAAGAATTTTGTAAACATTGAAATAAATGGTAATCTGATGGTTCACGGTCAGGGCGATATGGTGGATGTGACATCAAATCCAAGCTTCAATAATTTTTGTGGAGTTACTGAAAATGTGTGATGTTGAACGTTGTTATGATCGATCAGCCATTCTGGCCGTTTATCTTTGATTGCTTCCTCCAATTTCACCTTAATTGCTTATTTGTTTCCTTGTAAGCACCTCAAAATACACAACACCTTTATAATGTCACCAAACTGAAAGCATGATGTTATTTTTTGATGCAATTCAGCTTTTGATATGAGTTGTGGTGGTTCATCACTTGGATTATGATAGTATTCGATGAATGTTCTCTATGTTAATTAAATACCTAATACATTAACCAGTGATTTAAAAAAAATTGTAATATCATCGATATGTGAAAACCGAAATGACTTTCTTGCCAACCTAATACAAATGCAGTATTTTTTTATTTAATTAAATACCAGCGTTGTTATTATTCCAGTGTTAAATATAACCATTTTTTGATAAAGCTCGATTTCTACATTATTGTATATTTCTAAGGGTCAAAAGAGCCCCAGACTTGTTATTTTTAATATAAAACAATATAATATATTGTGCTTTGTAAAGGCATCTTTAAAATCTTCAGAACAAAACAATTATATTTTTTTAATCTTAAGAGACATATGTGTTATATTTTTTTATTGATCCAACGTAATCTGTTAATACCTAAAAACTTGATAAAATCAAAATCTTTTTTAAAATTTAAATTCAAATAAAACTCCTAGGCTTATCGATTTTTCCTTATCTCAATTTTGTATTGTAACGTTCGTATGCATTCTTTAGTTGTGAAAGTTTCGCCAAGCCTAAACAACGTTTAAAGCTTTTCAAAACTTTTATTTAATTATTTTATTGTTGAAAGTGATTGTGTTTATTAGATGAAGAAAATCATTTATTCTAAAATTTTAATCGTAAGTGTTTTTAACAATCAATTAAAAAAATATTCACTCTACACCTAATAGCTTAAAAAAATATTATATTGCCTGTGTTCGCAAAAGACAAGGTAACATTTTTCTCATGAGACCTTTAAAATAAATTTTAACTAAAATTTTAAATTACTTAATTGGATTACTTATATTTTAATTTCAATGTTGCATAAAACTATGAATAAGAGGCTTCTTCGGCTCGAGCTTTATCGCATTTCTATTTTACATATCTTTAAATTTTTATATGTGAAAAAATGTTTAAATTTTAATATTCAAGCTTTAAATACTTTTACCTAAGTTGGAATCTACATAATTATAGGGTGTTATACAAACCACCCTTTTAAAAATGTGAAGTGGGTGTACTTATGAATGTAGTTTTTTCCACTTTTATTTATGGCTCGTATCTAAAGTTTATACTTTAATCAAGTTCCTGGCGAGCCATAAAATAATTTTATTGGGAAATTTTATGGTTCCACGACATACGCGACCATATAAAAACGTAGTAATTAGTAGCGATTTTAAATTTAAATCGGCGGAAGCTATCGGTTTTAAAGTTCAAGAACAGAGCAATTAAAAACTAAAACCACTTACTTTTTATTTGTGTCCATAAATGTATCAAACTCGACGGACATCTTGCAGCAAAGAGCTTTACGATTATGAGATGAAGAGCAGTTGGTGTTAATCATATGGCCATCTGCAATACATCACAATTATGTTATTTTCATTGTAATATTGATCCATAACATAGATATTTTGTAAGTTGTCAGATCAAAGATCCTTTCTTTATTGAGAGGCAGGTGTGTGTGTGGCGTACCACAAGAATGTTAAATTTTATAAAATATATTTTCATTGTCCAAAACTAAGAATTCATAGTAGGAACACAATTCTGAAGATTTTATTTGAAATTTGCAGTTTTTAAATGAACAGTGCTTTATTACAATTTATAAAAGTTTCTCGGGTTTGGGAATAATGAAAATTGAGCTTTTACATACCACGTATGTAAAGTACATAGATAATATATGTACATACATTGTATATATTTGTTTCTACCGTCCCCTTTCATTATAAGCACAATAATTAATACAAACCAATTTTTTAATATATACATTAATTATGTCTTCATTAATATTCAAAGCAGAATGCAAAACAAATTTGTCAGATTCATATTTAAACAGCTATGAAATCTTAAACTAATTTAATGAAGCGTTTAGCACTTAATGTATTTAATTTCTATGTCTAATCACTTCCTGTTAGAAATGCAACGAAGACACTCATTTACATAAGCGCCTTGTAGATTAATTGGCTTTGCAATTTAATATATTTAGACATGTAATAATGTTAATACGAAATTAACTTCCGAATTTGTACGACGAGGAAAAAAATACATTTTGTAACACACGTGTTCCGAGTTTTTTATGCGAAATTAGAGCACTTGTTCCTTTTTTATTAAAACATTGACCTTGTAACTGTATTTATTCCAGAACATTGTCTTGAATGATTTTAATTTTTATCGTCTCGCGACTGGGATGAAATGTAATTTTAATAATGATTATATATATTTTTATTCTGCATTTGGTTTAAAAAATAGGTAACTATAAATATTGAACACATGAGATAATTCAAGTACACTTATCCCCCGATTTACAGGGTACTTTTGTTGCATGTTTTTTGCTTTCCAATCGTATTCCAAAAATAGAAACTGTTAAACCAAAACTAACAAAAGTTAACTATTTTGCGTTGCATATATTTTTTAAATCGTTTTGTAAAATCATTGGTTTGGTAACACCGGTACTTATTACAGTGGAACCTTAATAAGTCGAACCTCCTTAGTTCGCAATCCTCAATAAGACGAAGAAAAAAGTCATTCCCTTCCGTTGAAGTTCAAAATATGCGTTATCTTCAATTATTTAGACTCGAATAAAATATTATTTCCGTATGAGAGATGTCGGGAAGTGTTCCCGGGTATGAGACAGGCTCCAGCTATGAGACAGTCAATTATTTTCATTATGCAATGTCAATATGGCCGATCTGATTACTGTCAAGTACTTCTTTGGTCATCAGTCAGTTTTTGTACTAACATTGAAATGAATCGACGCATTGCTTATATCAACTGCAAACATCGTATGTAAAATTGCAGGTTAAAAACGTTTTTGATTTTTTTCAAAATGTTATTTTTTTCATGTAAATCAATTGAAAAAGGAAAGTGTAATGTATAGCATTTAGTGTTTTTTTTATATTTTACGATCCAATATTGGATTAGGCCAATATGTGGTTGGAAAACAATTTTTTTTTTAATTCTCAAAATGTCGTCATTGTCCGGGTGTGAGACACAGCATATTACCACCACCCAAGGGTTCCAAAGCAAAAACATCATTAGTATAAAGTTGTTGCCGAACAAATTGAACGCTGTTAACAACATCAAATGCAATATTTGCAAGCGGCCAGTTCTTTTGAAGTGCGCAAACACGTGTGCAAGCATCTACACATGCAAACATTGCGACGATTATGAAGAGGAAAGTGATAAATAAAAATTATGGAAAGCATAAAAAATTATAATTTTGAAATAGATATGAGGTTTTTACTTTATATTTTACAATTTTTAATGTATTTTTGTATTTTTTTCTTGTCAAAAAACTGTCACTTAGAAAATTGGTCATAAAATTTTGCATGTTAATGGAATCACAAAACTTTCTGCGGATAAAAGTTGTGTATTTTCATTACCTTTCCAACAATGAATAGAACACCCGACTTTATTTAACCAGTAAAAAAATTTGGCTCATAAACAAAACCCGTCTCACAACCGGGTACACTCCCTTACCAATAATGCAGTAAAACCTGGGTATATTGACCACCGAGGGTTCTTAAAAATTGTGGTCATTGTGTGCAGGTGGTCATTAAACAGAGAATAATAAATGTAAGTGCAATTAGGCCAGTTCTTAAAACTATTGGTCAGTGTAGAGAGGTGGTCAAATTACAAAGCTGTTCATTTTCACAGATTTTACTCTACATATTTATATTCTCAAAATGCAGACTTGCTATATCGACGTTAGTAAATTAATGACTTCGCACTTTGAATTCGTCTAACTGGAAGTAATATAATCTTAAATTTTGTTAGATATTCTCAGAAATGTTTGATGCTTTTATTCTATTGTTTTTTTACACATGCATTTCTATTCATACTTATGTACTTACAAATTGTGTTTTTGTAATAAAAAATTGTAATCGTAAAATCCTTTGTATGTTGAAAAACTGGATTAGTTAAAAACTAATTAACTTGAAATTTTTAGCATTTCTCTTGAAATTCGAGTTATTGAGGATCCACTGCATATGACAAAAGAATAAATTCCCTCTTCTTGTACATGCAAAGGGCAATTTTTATGAAATTTATGAACGTTTATACGAATACCGTTTTATATATTTGGCATTGAAGGAGCGTTTATACAAAAACGGTCATCAAGTCTGTGTTTTGAAAAAAAAACTCGATCAATTTCTCGTCCAGTTACTATTATAGTTATCATATAATATTGTGTTATAAAATCAGAATTTTATGTCCCTGTATTAACACACGAATTTCCAAAATAATATTTTTGAAAATAAAGCTTATATCAAAAACCGACCAATTGGACATGAATTACTTTGAATAAATTCTATATACATTTTTGTTTTTAAATAAACGTACCTTATTAAAACATGGATTAAATTATTTAAAAATTGTATGTTGAGAAAAATTAATTAAATTAAATAATTGTCTAAATTATGTGTATTTTACTGTTTTCCATTTACACGGTTTTTCATACAAAAAATTAGAATTTCAATTTAGACGGTTCTCTCATAAATCGATATCCCGTGTAGATCGGGGTATAGGTGTCCGTTTTCGGTAAACATTTTAATCAATACAAAATAAATACGCAAATATTTTAATTTTAAAGATAATAAATAGATCTTAAGCTTATAATCACAACCTCTAATGATAAGTTCCATATTACGGGAAATTAATTTTTTCTTCAAATTGAATTGAAAAAATTATAAGAGAAATTACAAACCAGCAAGGGCTGATATAACTATTATGGGTTTAAAATTCGTACAAAAAACGTTTTTATCTAATTACGGAATTTATTTCGTTTTGATGAGGTATTTTTCAATTTCGGAAAATGGGCCGCTTCTTACTCAGGTTTTCCTTCTACAATGGGGGTTGTCGCTTTTCATTTGGAAAATACTAACGTCATTGAAAAATAATTATACCTTGAAAATGACCAAAAGCTCTTAATGCAAAGCAGGTTGTATGCGTGCACTAACATTCTTTGAAATGGTATCTAAACAAAGCGAATATGCCAACTTTATTTAAATGAGGGTAGTCAGTGAGGCGTAAAAGAAGATCACCTGCATAGGGACCTCCATGCATGTAGTGCCCGACGTTCCGCTAGGGTTATTACTGCAGGAAATGTTCTGATTAAAGATCTTCTTTATTGTTTCTAGTTTGCATTTTGTGTTTATCTGTTGTTAATATCGTTTCAAGGGTGTTGCAGTCTTAATTGCGCCAAGTTTAGCAAATGATATGCTTTGTAAGGTCTGCAGTTTCTACTTTGTATAAATGCTAATGACTTTGTAATCAATTCCATATTTCGCGTTGGTCTTTTTTTTTTAGCCCACAATTAAAACGCTACGTGCATTTTATTTTAAAGTGGTCAGTTTTATTTATTTTTTCAGGCATCCGGTTGGAAACATTAATTATTTACATATATACATAAATTACTTTTCGAAAAAACAAACACCCTTTATACAATTCAAAATTAAGCCGCGTTAATCGTCTCAAACTCGGTGCCCCAAGTTGGGGACATTAAAAACTTTAGGTGTTTCGCCAAAGTCTTTTTAAATTTTTAAAAATTTGCAATTTTCATTGTACTTTAAAGTTTTTAGTCTCGAAGCAATTTATTTAGAACTGTACTAAATTATTAGAAAAGTTGATGTTGGAAAGCTTTTTTAAAGCTTGAAACCCAGGCGAAACTTTTGAACTTAAATAAAATAAACAGATACATTTAATAGATTTTTTTTGAAGTTTTAAAGATTTAACGAAACTATTAAAAACGTAAATGGCAAAAAATGTTAAAGTTTAATGAAGTTATTTATTAGTTTTTGTGCCCATTTTCGTCGAACATCAGGTGTGTCAAGCTGAGAAACTTGGTGTGAACCAAATAGAAAAACTTTTCTCGTTATCAGCTTACAAGTATAACTCATTTTTAATAATTCGATATCTATACCTATTTATGTGGAAAGCCTAGAATTTCCAACATAAAATCCTTCTTCGCGATTTTTCCCAGAAGTAAATTAAACGATTCGCACTTAATTTTCAATTAAGCGAAAAAATAGCTCTCTACAAATTATGATATGCTAAAATTATAATTGCTTTATTTCGGATGAATAATTGGGGGAGACGTTTTAACGCAATGTTAAATAATTAATTACTTACGTGTTTGTTTCTGGAACTCTGCATCGTCTGTGTCAGTAAAAAACCATGTCTGCAACAATAACACCAATTAACTCAAGTTTCTAATACTTACATATTTAAACTCTTAACTTACAACAGTTACAGTTTACCATTGTTTCGTTAATTATGAAATTTAAAAAAAAGTATAACGTGGGATATAATTTTGATGTTTGTAAATTTAGCTGAATAATTTTTTTTAGTAGGATCTATGAGATCTATTTTTGGATAGACACCGCTATGTAGATGTAAAACCATGTGCATAATAATTATAAACGGATGACATGAGTGACTTTAGAAAAAGTTTTACTTCCGTTTATAAAATAAACCTTCTATTTCAGGGTTACATTATTACAACATCAAAATACCATATTTTTTTTACTTCGATAGTAATATCTATTGGATTAAATGACTTTGTTATTTTACAGAAAATTAAACACATTTTCCCATTACATTAAAGGTAACATGTCTGTCAAAAATTATCCACCAGAAAAATAATAACAAAGCAATTTTATTGTTTTTTCTTTGTTGTTTCCGGAAAGGTTGACCGTGGTAATTTAAGAGACTATTCGCAATTCCTTATTGCAAACATTAAAATTTAAATTATGTGTAGTAGTAGATTACTAAAATCTAAATTAGTACAGTAACCTTCTTACAACACGGTTTTGCTTTAACCCGATTAGATATTGACAGAAATATTCGTATAATGGTATGCTAACACTATTTTTTACATATACAGTCGATTCCACTTAATCGGGGCTAGTACATTTTGTCCAGATTAAGCGGCCTACCCAATTATCGAAGTTCAACAAAAAATTATTTAATTAATTGCACACAATAAAACAAGTCACCAAATTTTACGTCTGAGTACATATTAAAAACTTGTATACGTACTACATAATAAAAATGATATAAAATTCTGAAAAAATAAATATGTACATGTGTACCAAAAAAACGACTATTTTTTCACAATTGGTCTTCTAATTTCAGTAGAGGTTACAGAAATATAGATCCAGTTAAAATTTGAGCACTTAATCTTAATATTGGGAGGTCGCACATCGGAATATTTCATTTCCCATTTAAACAATATTTCAAAAACATTTTAACGTTAGGATTTTCAATTAAATACTGATCGAATAATGTAGCAAAGTGCACCTTTTGCGCCGACTTATACACACCCTGTATATACAAAAGCAAAGTTCAATAAAGCGAATATTTGCTTCTATGTTAATCATTACTTTTTCTCGAACACGTCTAAGAGTGTTAATTTATTTTTAAAAATAGTAAATCTTTAAAGATTTTTATTGCAACAGTAATTTCTCAAAACACTGTTTAAGTTATCAACAAAATTCAACAGTTTTAATAAAAAACATATTAAACCTTATAAAATTCGATTTTGTAATTTTTAAAATAATTTTATCTGAACAACCTTTATATTTAATTGTTGCAAACAATGAGGAAAAATAATCATTATATTCATATTTTTAATATAGCACTAATTATGTTTTGAATGTTTTTTACGTGTTCTATATACATCAGCGGTCGGGGAACCGGGGTAAATTACCCCAAATGGGGTATGAATGAATTTTTTTTTCAAAATTATCATGGGGGCTATAATATGAAAGATGCTGAAAAGAGGCGATTTCGTTTTTTTTTGCTCTTCGCCATAGGGTAAATATCAACTTACACAAAAATATTTTGGGGTAATGATTAAAAAAGTTCCCCGACCGCTGATATACATAGATATGTATATTAATAATATAAAAAAAATTAAGTTTTTGGTATGAATTGAAAAAACAAGTGATTTGAATAAGTTTTAGGACTCAATCCCCCTTTTTATACTGACACTTGGTCTCGTATAGTATGGTTTTAAACAACGCGTTATAGAGGAATTACCTGTAGTTCTAAATAATTTTTATTAATTTGCCAACCACATAAATTTGTTTATCAATATTCTCATTGCGAGTAGATGTAGGTGCTGTTTTTTATTTTTTTTAGAAACTTACTAAATTTCATGTTACTGTGTATTTGTGTATCATACAAAGTTACTACATGCTGTTTTTTATTTATAAACAAAAGGTCTTTTATACTCTATAACTCTACGGTAATGTACATGTGTACATACTAGCATTATGTATGTACCATATATCTGGTGTTTTATAAACAAGACTATAGAAAATTTAAACACATACACACTTAAACTTTAAAACCCAAGTTTCCATTTAAAACACATTCCATAAATACATGGTATACGAGGTGTCCGCAAAAAAAATAGAGATTTTCGTTTTTTTTTAAAATAATTTTATTTATTCCTCTACATCAATGTTACTATTATAACTACAAAAAATAAATTATATAGGGGAAGTTAACCGGTTGTGGGCATTGTCCGGTTGTGGGCACCCCCGAATAACTTTTGATCGTAAGCAGATACAAGTGTTTTCACGATTGTTATTTGTTTGCAATGTCATCACTATGTTTTATTGCTAATATAAAGCGAACAGACGTATATGCCTAGTAGCTACGCGTTATTTCATGTTTTCATCTCTAAAAATGTACCGCGATGTAATCGTTTATTGTGTTTAAAAAAATAGAATTATGTAAAGATCAATATTGTACGTCGCGAAACTTTGAAAATAAGTACTGCAGTGGCAAACAAGCAACACAAATTTTTAACGCCCTTTGGCGCAACCTGCAATAGTCGTAGACCATAAAAGCAAAGTGGCTTCTGTTTTAGTTTACTACCCCAAATTCTTGTACTTTTAGTGGTTCTATTTTAAACAACCACCAAGCGAGACAAGTGTTTACGTAAAGCAGGTGGAATAGCTCAGAGATATTCATTTCCTTGTGACATCCCTCGATGCGTTTGTCATTGTACACATTCTTGAGATTAAGCAAAGATTGGAAATTCGATATTTTTAACACAGTCCCTCCCTTCACAATACAAAAGTTTAAAGGGTGCTCGTTCCGGAGTTTTGTAGAAACATAAAAATGCTTTTAGTTAAAACTGTACTCCCAAGTTTGTTGTTTTAATTTTCCGGTGCTGACACACCTAAAAATATTTTTTCTGCTCTCATTTAGCGCTGTTAAATGTTAAAACCGACTTTTGGTGTAAACCACAACTAATTAAATTCAAAAAATAAAAAAATATTTTAATTATGCAATATTAACGTTAATTTATGATGCTTGATTTTTTCTAAATTTTTCTACCTAATTCAGTGATTCTTATGAAAACTAAATCATAGTAAATTGAGGAACATCCAATCAGAAAATTAAATAACTAATTTCAAAATAGTTCTGGTTTAATGATACATAAATTAATAACTTGATATTTTATATGAGCATATTTAATTTCTAAATCTTTATATTTCTTTATTATGGCTTGTAACAGGAAATGTCTATATTTAAAATTTACATATAGACATCATAAAAGAAAATCGTAAGAAAATTGATTTAGAAAATCAAATTTGAAATAAAATTCAATTATTGATATTCAAAAACAACTCCATACATTATCATTTTATGTTGTGATTTTAGAAACCTTCGATTTAGTTGACAAAATTTAAAAGTAGACTCCACATCTGGAAATTAAACTTGGGCTTAATTACAAAATGTTCCTATGTTTTTATAAGTAGGTCCATAATTTCTATATTATGCATACGACAGCTTACATAGAATGCATAATTAAATTTTAATTGAGTATTTATAAAAACATACTACATAAAATGATTTACCGTATTCCTTTGAATACGTGTAAAACGCACTTTTATTTCAGTTTTTACATCGTGTCATTCGGGGTATACCTTTTATAATCGACAAATTAGTCTAAAAAGATTTAAACAACATGATAGGTACATAATTATCCATATCTCTATAAAATTGACAATGCATCGGAAAATCATAACTGTTAGGAGATAAAAATTTCCCATCTGACTTGTAGTACCTAGTATTAGTTTTTCCTGCAAAGAACAGCAGATGAGCTTACGACCCTTTTTCTTCAAACTTCTTTTCTACGTGTGCGTCTTATATTCTAGAGCATCTTATATTTGAAGGAATACGGTAATTATTATAAGTATAGAAGTATGTATGTTTTTTTCTAAAAGTGTTAATTAAATATACAGTCATGTAATAAGTTTGTAAGTACCCAAAAACATAAACTATAAAAAAAATCAATTAAAACACAGGCCATCTGACTTAACGGATGAAGAAGAATTACGTAGATAGGTATGTATTTTTCCAAATACATTAGACACCGCTTAATGTGACCACGGTTAATGTTATCAACCAAATTCAGAATCCCAAGGCTTTTCTAAGATACGTGCAAAATCGACATAGAGTGCAATGTTAATTTTTCGAATAAGTAAAGGTTGAAGTTTTAGGTTAATTTTTGTAGCTCATAATTTTATGTTAAAAAAATTGCAGGGCCGTTATTTGCGGACGAATCTTTAAAAACTATACAGTTTCATATTCGACAGACTTTTTGGCTTCCGATAAACCTAAAAACCCATAGGCGTGCTATTTGAAATTCTCGAAAAAAACGGATACGAAGAGTCCGACTTGTAATAATTTTTTTCTAAACCACTTTGAAAAATCGTAGCTCGGTTATTTGTGAACGCATCTTTAAAAATTTTCCAGGTTTTGCAAGGCCGTTCATCGGAGCGTAAGATTAGCCAAAAAAATCAACAAGATCCAATGTGAAGTCTGGGACAAAAACGCGTTCAAAGCTTTCAAAATGTAAATTATGCTAAAATTGTTAATGTTCAAAATGCTCTAACTCCGCCGTCTTTGCGAATTTCATCAAATCCTTTCATTTCTGAACGTTTCCAACCCCTACGCGTAGGAATCCGGTCATAACTCAAAACCCCCAAAATCGGCCAAAACCGAGAAAAAACATGGATTAACAACCTCAAAATGACGAAAAAAATTTTAGGTTATGGATTTGCTTTAAATTTTCACGCGATGTTCCTATAGACTCCAAATTGACAAAGCCGGATCCATTCTTCTTAGCTCCCCCTTCAACCACCAAAATTTTTCAGAAAACTAAATAAATCGAAAAAAATACACTTCGACTCACAAAAACGATCGTAGCGCCCTCATTTTCGATCTGATCATCAAAAACGACCCGGATTCGGATTCCTGAAACTCCTTTCCATATGATAAGTGCAAAATCGGTATAGGGTGCAATACTAATTTTTCGAGTAATTAAGGGTTAAAGTTTTAGGTTCAATTTTGTAGTACAAAAGTTTACGATAAGAAAATTGTAGCGCCGTTATTTGAGGACGGATCTTTAAAAACTATACAGATTCGGATTTGTCAAACTTTTTAGCTTCGGATAGGCCCAAAAAACCATACTCATTCCATTTGAAATTCTTGAGAAAGACAGGTTCGAAGAGTCCGACTAATAATTATTTTTTTTTTAATTTCCACTTTGAAAATTCGTAGCTCGGTTATTTGTGAACCGATTTTTAAAAACACTTGAGATTCTTAAAGTCCGTTTATCAGAGCGTTAGATTTTTTGGATTAGCAAATTTGTATGGACCCACAATAACGACGTGGGCCATAAAGCTTGTTTGCTGCTACGCTGTTGTTTTGTCGAAGCCAGACATTTTACTGTATTTTTGGGGAAAGTGGGACGTATGGTCAAGTTAGTACTACCCCAGAATTTTATGAGGATTTGAGCACTTCGTAAAATCTTGAAAGGAAGTATAAAAATTAGTTGCAGGCTTACCTTGGGTCAAGGTATTGGTGTGAAGGTTTGTTAAAGTGTATGTAAAAGTAGATAAAACGTATAATATAGAAATGTTTTATTAAAATGAAAACTTTCATTATTAGGATTAATTCATTGTCATTTAATGTTAACTTGAATTATTTGAATTGCATTTCAAATAAATACTTGTCACACGGATACATAGTTACGTACACTACTAACTTAGTCAGCAATAAGAGCTTCAGGTAACCAGAAATAATGTTAATGACATTTAAGATTGAGAAAAGATCATAAAAACTTTAAAATTCGTAAAATTCTAAGGGCATAACCTTTAGAGCTAGTTGAATTATTTTTTGTGTGCATAAAAATAGAAAAAAATTTTTTGCTATATTATCAGTGTGTCATCCAACGAATTGTCTTAAAAAATAACTAAAAGTACACATCATGTACATTTTAAATAGGTTTCGTCCTAGCAAATTTTTAGAATTTTCATTTTTGTAAACCGTGTAAAAGCGAAATCTTGCAAAACAAGTAGGATGTAAATAAAAGGGTAGGTGTATTTTCATATTTCTTTAAATTCCGTATTTGAGGTTTTCTTTTTTTATTAAATGAAATAAAATTATACTCTGGTAGGAGAAATTCCCATAGGTATAATTAACAGAATTGCCTAATATTTACATAAGATACTTTATAGAAATTAAATATTGTGCATATCCATGTATGTAGGTAATTTTAAACATAGCTCCATGAAAGTTATTGTACTTTTTTATTCGTTCTCGACGATATGTTTAGAAAATTAAATCTTGCTACATCTACTCTCTCATCTGAGTTACCGATTTCGACAATAAATAGTCTAGTTAAAGGATAAAGGTGTGTGTGTAGACTACGAAATTGAATAAGTGTGCACAACAGATTCTTTGTATTGACATAAAAATATAAAGATGCCATTGTTGCATAAAGTACAGTAAAATCTTTTACGACTAAGAAATTGCGTCAGCTTTTTGATACTTTTATTATCTTTTACATCCAGGAAAACAGCGATAGGAATATGAAACGAACTTATTTCCAAAGTAGGTTTGTAAAATCGTCTCTTTTAAGCAGTTTTTAGCGGATACGAGAAGACTCGAACTTAAAACCTTTTAAAGATATTTTATTGTTATTTCTATATAAAAACTTGAGAAGATTTTGAACAAACGAATAATATGCTTTTTATTAACTTCGAAAAGCGTAATAAGAAATATAAAGTATAGTCATATAACACAATATTAAGTCCAGCTTTAGAATTACATTTCGATCTTGTCTTCTCTTTTATTAAAAAAATAACGATTTTATTCTTTGCACAGAGGTAAAAGAAATTCGAAATTTCAAAAGCGATAGAGAACGAACAAAAAGAATTAAATAAACTAGCAAAATAAAAAAACAAATTTTTCTTTTTTTTTGTTTTAAGATAAAATAAATTTAGTCTTTGGTTCAATCAAAGACTGACGCATGAAGTACAAAGTTGTTGTTTTCAGATTTTTGTAAAATTATTTCGCTCGATTCAAAAATTGCCACTTTGCTTAAATTTATCGATAATAATGAGACCTTTTTTTAAATTTTCGCACACAAACTTTTATAAATATAACTTTTTACAAAATATAAATAATATTTTAATTATTAGAAAAATAAAAATAAAAAACATATTGTTAGTAACTGACATATAAAGTAATTGAAATTTTGTCAATTCATAGATGGAGTTTGTATGCCGTACGTGTAATGAGCAGGCGAGGGTTTATTTAAAAAAGAAGACATTGTGGTTCTGTATTTAATAATATTTAGGTACAACTCTTATTTTTCTTCTTTTTTTTTGGTTATTAAAACGGAATTACCATTTTTCACATAAGAAATTTTTTAAAGCACACATAAATATCAATTTTTTTAATCCTATAAGTAGAAAAATTCTACATTTAAATTTAATTAATCAAAGAAATAAAATAGATAGTCTGGTTTCATTAGCGAAACTTTAGAAGTTTTAAATGGAAAGTATTTAAGCTTCCCACACTTCCTGATAGTACATTCATTTAGGGGTAATAACTGTCGATTTTCCTAATAAGGGTAGATTGAACTCAATTTTAGAGAGTGTCGAGTCTTACGTTCGTACAAATTCTACAAATGTAGAAAATTAAATTAGGAACGTTCCTTCAGAAGTCTAATAAAGAGTTTCAATTAAAATTTTCATATCGGAACTAAAATGTCCAATAAGAATTCGCTTGCAATTCTTCGACAACACAAATTTTTATTAAATCGCCCTTCTAATTTTAGATATTTCGATGCTTTGATTGATCGATTTTAAAAGTTAGAATTTTAGCACGCAGGGCTTTTAACTTTTTCCTAAATGTCAATAATAAAAGAGAAGACATTAATGTACAAAACACGTTGCAACTGTTCATTTGGAAATTGATAATAGGGACGGAGGAGATACGTCCGTAAAACGCGTGTCAGACCTAAATTGCACCCGCAGTACCCGTGGGAAAAACTCACCCCGTTTCCCTCTACAGCACACCCCAATAAATTTGAATAAATACATACTCGCTCTTATTACCAGCCAAGAACCGTGAACAATATGTTTATGCCATTATTAAGAGAACGTAAACTTTAAAATCACCCCCACGGGAAACATTACTTTAAGAGATACAAAAGATAATCGCTAGTTAAATACAAATAAGCACTTAACTTTGAAAAATTGAAAAAGTTTTAACTAAATATTTGCCAACAATATTTTTATAAAAGGTAGTTACTTCAAAACGTATACTTTCGATACCCGCAGTAACCATTTCTTATAAAAATGTACATAATTCTTATAATAATTATTTTTTTCTTACAAATTTACAGTTAAAAAAAATCTCATACAGATCGATATGTGATATAAAAAATGATTGAATTATGCACGTTATATTTTTCTAGTTTTACAGTTTTCTGAGGAACCTATCTTCACCGTAAAACGGGGTTTATAAGTACAGTCAAACCTCGATAAGTCGATGTTGAAGTGCGACTAAAAATAATTGGAGTTGTCAAAAATTCGAGTTATCGATATAAAAATATTAATGTTGAAATAGGCAAGTCCTAGAAAAACAGGTGCGAGTTATCAAAAATTCGGCTTATCGAGGTTCCACTTATGGAGGTTCGACTGTAGTTTAGATAAATAACTTTTTGTGCTTATAAAAATTCAATTTTTTTGGCTATAATATTTCCAATGAATTGTCTTAAAAAATAACTAAAAATAAACAGCAAAAATATATATTTTAAATAGTTTACATTTAGGAAAGTTTTTAGAATTTTTATTTTTTTAACCCGGTAAAAGTGAAATCCTGTAAAACAAGTAGCATGTAAATCAAAAAACAGATGTGGTGTTTATTGTAAATTGTGGTTAAAAGGCAAGTCTACAATTTGGTCTTGAGAAAATATGCAATTTTTGCTCGAATGTGCACATGACTATGTCGTTTTATTTGATACATTACTCTTTTCCTTTTAATTCCAAAAATTAATGTAAACAAATTCAATAAATACGTGGATGTGCACATTCAAGCGAAAAGTGGCACATTTCCGAGCGAGGGAAGCAAATGAAGCGCGACGCGGAGCGGCGCGCTTCATTTTCCCGAGATCGGAATGTGCCACTTTGAGCTCGAATGTGCACACTCGGTTTTAAGCACGATTCACAAAAGTTAATTTACTTTCTAAATAATTTTATTTAAAATTACAGGACTGTATGTATTATACCAGAGACACCGAATCTCTGGTTTAGTGTTTTTAAACAGTTGTTTTAGAAAAATAAACGCTATAATTTTTTTCGAATAGATAGTACGAATTTTAGTTAATATAGACAAATCCAATCATTACTTTCTTAGACGGCTCGAATTATCGTTATCTGTGCGCGCGCATCTTCCGTTGCCTGCTAAATTTTTACTCCAAAGCGCCTAAAGAAGTATAACTTCATAAATTCGTTTACTTTTAATTTTATGAAAAAAATTGAGAATGAAGTGTGTCGAAGGCCTCGAATTAATTGATTCTTTTGAGGGAGTTTTGCAAAAAGAGGAATCTTGAGTACTTATGGTTTTCGCATGGCTGCTTAAATGTCGAGAATGGTGTTTCGCATAAATTGCTAACAAATGGAAAAATGTTCTTAGAAAAAAGAGAATCATTTAGCTGTTACCATTTAAATTTAATTTTTTAAAGCGTTGCGAATGTCTCAAATTCGAAACATCGATAAATTACACCGTAAAATAACTCACCTGGTCTTTAGCTAGCTGAAACCAAGTCGTAAGAATGATCGGTAGCCGATTTTTATGATAATGCTTTGTAGTTTTAACACTAATAAATACATCATCTAAGGTTGTTGTTAAGGGTCGTAATGTAGCTGTAACGGACGGTACTTCGCTTGAAGAGGATTTATCGGATTCGCGTGCTGGATCCTCTTGATTTTCGTTAAGGTAATTCGATTCGTAATCTTTGCTTCTTAATTTTTCGCTGACGACGTTCTGTAAAAGAATTAACATAAAATTAAACGTGCCTGGTCGAATGTACGTTCTTTAAATAAAAATAAAGGTAAAATCTATATCTCGCCTTTCGAATAAAAAGAATTCAAAAAACGCAACACGGTATTTAAATCGTCGCTCTAAATTAAATCAGGCATTTAAGTTAGGCATCGAATTATTTGCAAAAAATATGCGTTTTAAATCTTAGAGGCCGGCTGCGGCACGAATGGTCAACAAACCACTTCTTGTCATCAATATTTTTTAAAATCATTTCGATATTGGAAATGCACTATAGGTAGGTATCTCATTTTTTTTAGAACATTTACTAAAAACGTCTATTGTAATTGAGCTTATTGTTTTAGAATAGTCATAAATTTGACTTGTAACTCCCAATTGCACAGTGTAAATCAAAATCAAAGCAAAATTAGTGTAGATATACTATCTCTGCATGTTACGATATCAGAATATTGCGAATTTTCCTATTTTTATCATCTTCGCTCAACCCCAAACCCCAAAAAAATAATTCTGGCCATATTTCTGAGAAAGTTTGTAGTGTGCCTATGTTATACGTTTTACGTGCTTTTACATACATACTTACAAACCTCCACACATTGGTGTGGAATCCATTTATCAACTAACAATTACCATGAAATAGCTTAAAAAGAATTTAATATATTTTCTCTAAAATGAATGCCTTTATAATAAAGGTAACTTTGAATGTTTATATCTTGGTTATTCTTACGGCGATAATGATGGGGTTGCAAAAATTCGAAAAAATTGGACTTTAAACCATTATAATCATTTAAACAATTGCTTGTGCAACAATTAAGAAAACTTGAGAAAAACTTAATATGTATATGTGTTCTAAATTAGTTTTATGGTATATTTGATCACTTGCATCTTTATCATTCTAGAAATCATATTGATGCGGTTTCAAAATTCAAAAAAATTGGACTTTGAACTAATAACATCGTTTGCATAAACAATTGTTGTTTTTGCGACAAGTGAGCAAACGAACGAATTAAGAAAAATATTCGCGATTTTCGCGGGAAAAACGATTCCTAAGAACACTGTGTAAAAACATCTAGAGTAATTTGAGTATTGCAAAATTCAATTTTTTTTAAAAAAACTCTGATTTTTGTTTTGAGAAATAGGTAGTTAATGATGATTCAATAACAGAGGTTTACGTACAAAAAGTACTACTTTTTCGAAGAAAGAACATATTTTTTAACATGGAAAATGAACACTTTTTCTCTAATTCTACGCTCGGTTTTAGTACTGCGTTTCCAATATCGAATACACTCATTTATTCCGAAATTTTAAATCGGTTCCAAAGTTATTCAAATAAAAAAATTGCGTGCATCATTTAATGTTACAAAACCTTTTTAATTTACCTATGATTTTTTTAAATTTATGCGTATGTATTATTTTATTAAACTACTATATTTTATTTACATCAAAAAGAAATACATGTCGATTTAGGGACGATGCGCATATTGGCGGGAAAACTTATTCAAAGTGAATTACGTATTTTAATAACATAAAAAATTATTTATATTTATATTGGGTTAAACTATTCGGCTCGCATATAAAATAACGTCGATAAGTGTTTGATGTGGTGACTGTTAAGGTTAAAAACGCGATTTCGAAAAGAAAATAAAAACATATAATACCTGATCATTAAGTACACCACGTGAGTATGATTGATAAGCTAAGAGCGTGGAGTAAGCAACTAAAAGTATCACAAAAGCAGTCTGAAGAAGACGTCGGAGTCTTCCGTTCATTTTAAACACTTGTTGCTTTAAATCACCTGTTTACCATTTTATAATATTGCGGAAAATATTTAAAGTTCATCGTAGAACTTTTCTAATGGTCTTTATTAATATTATACACGTGCAACGATGTAAACAAACCGCAACTTCCAGGTTCGTATTCAACCTTCGAACGGTTACAAAGTACTGTTTGAGTTGAATGTTTGGATCGTATTTTAGCTTGTGCTTGGCACGACCAGTATCTGGTTTTGTGTTAAATGGAGCCCCCTTTCCCCCATATACTCGTGCACACTTGTGTATAGTTCCAGGGGCCATATTCCTTCACGATACCCAAACACGTAGACCGTAAACTGCAGACAATCTTTGGCCATTTCTACCTGCTTTTCCGACCAATAATGGTACCTGCTAAATTTGCGTAAATAAGTGTCGAAACATCGGAAACAGGTGCAGCGTTGCTTCTCAATCTTCGAAAGAAATTAATTCAAAATTGTTAAAGTTATTTTATCATTAGTTTTACTTTCTGTTTTTTTTTTATAAACGAACCGAACGAATCGAGAGTCCCATTCAATCAATTCGATAATTTCTGTTTTATCAAACGTTGTTTTTTAAATAATTGTTATATGATTAAGTCATTAAGAAGAATTATATTTAGTAACAGAAATATAGACTGCAGACATTCTGTCTACAAAAACAAATATTTAGTTAAAAAGGTATAACTTTTTTAAATACAGACCACGAAAATTGATTGATAAAAAACACTCATTTTACAAGGCGAGAAGAAAAAAGGATTGGAAAAAGGGATTTGGGATATAATGACTTAAATAACAATGAAACTGACTGAAATGTTTTTATTTACAATTGATCAGCAATTTCTGATGTATTATTTATACAATAGACCAATGTCCAATAAACGTCCTTCGAACATTTTTATTTTGTACGTTTCAAATCCTTCAATTGGCGTTCAACAACTTTTGAATTGAACAGAGTTGGATTACATCTGTTCATTCAATGTCACTGTTTATTTTTATACAGCAAATCTTAAACGAATTATTTTAAAATGTATTCCATTATATAAACCTTTAATGCTTGTCTTTGAACAGAGTAAAATCTGGCTCAGTTCGACATTAAAAGGTTTTTCAAAAAAATGCTCAACTAACAAGATTTACTGAAGGGATAAGGTGACACGAAAAAGACAAATTGAGAGTGGTATAGCTATTAGTAATATGTAAAAAACAATTAGATAAGTTGTAATTTGAGTTTTAACAAAAGCTGACTTTCTTTTAGCACTAGTAAAAAATTAAACTTATTTTTTTTTATAAATGTTCTATTCATGACTGACATGAGTGGTTTTGAATTGGACATAGTTTTTCTAGTGCTTTCATTACAATTTTAGCTAAATGGGCTTGCTAATCTTATAAGCATTTGTCACAGATCTAAAACGCATTTACTTTTATATCACTTCCTTTACCGCTCCTGCTATTTTATTTGCCGATACGTGTTCTTTTTTTTGTTAAGGGCTATTTCTGTGTAACTGTAAAAACTTTTAACTCTTATGCTAGAAGAGAAATCCATATTTAAAAACCGTAACGCCGCAAAAGATGTAAAAGAATTTTGGTCATAGACGAGTATGTCCCTTTCATACTAGTAATGGTGACCTATTATACAACCTTAGAATAAAAAAAATATATTAAATATTAAAATAAATTTACTTGTTAAATGCTTACTTTTTAAAAAATATAAAAAGCTCCAGATGTCATGTTAAATCATTTTATTATGTGATATCTCGCGAAACCACCAATAAAAATGCATTAAAAATTACATTTATGAACAAAAAAATTCAATAGTAGGTATTTAACTATTTTTATGCGCTTCATAAAGTTAGATATAAATTTTACGTAAAATTACTACAAATATGGGCTATATTATAGAAAAAACAAACCTTTTCTTTAATTTGATCCAATCAAAATACGTCCCTTAAATAGCCGTTCTTCTCTATTTAATTATAGGAAAAAAATTTTAAATAAATTGTTATAATTTTAATGATTAATTTTAATTTTTAGATTTTATGCTTATACATTACAAATATTTTTATATTAGGAATTTTTACAAATACCACTGGAACAGAGCTACTGGCAAAATTGCAGACCATGGAAGACTTCGAAATACACAATTTGGTCAAGTTCTACATTTGAAAATGGTGAGTATTTTTAATTGCATATTATTAATTTATTTTATATCTATCTGTTGAGGTCTTTCAAATTAGTAACCGTAGATTCATATACAAATTAAACACTTCTTATATAACCAGTAGTCAGGGTCGGTTTTAGCAGAAAGTCAATGCGTAACATGCACATGGAAAATCAATTTAGGGTTTATCTAAATTTTTTAAGATGCTGTAACAGTAGATATATCACAGCTAAACCTGTGGTTGACCATTGCGATCTTAGTTGGAATTTTACAATAAGGCAGTAAAAGGTAACTGCACACACACACCCTCTCTGCATTGACTTTTCCGCTCAAAATTGTCTAAACTTTATATTAGATTATTTTTTAATAAAATAAAAATATGCATCAATCAAATATATCAAAAACACTTTTCATATAATTCTTTTATTATACTTAGAAAAAGGCAATAATTAATAATACATATAAAATAAAACTAATGGTATTCAAAAATAAAAATATGTAACCACTTGTCCAATAGTTTAAGAAACTTATAATATTTCAGGTCCTAAGGAATGAGAACCAGGACTTGGTGTAGAACTAACGGAACTTAAGGTTTCTTCTTTTATTCTTAATTTATTAGGATCCTTCTCTTTCTTGTCTTTATCTTTATTATGTTTATGTTCATGTTTATGCTTGTGTTTATGCTTATGCTTCTTTTTATCTTTCTTCTTTTTCTTTAACTGTAATTAAAACAGTGTCAAGCAGATTATACACATTTTAAATACAGAATAATACCTTTGCGCCTGGATCCAGTTTATGTTTCATATCAGGATCTTTCTTAAACATACCAGGTTCAAAGCCAACAGGTCCTGTTTGGCCCATTCCTGGCAAGGACACTGAATTATCAGAAAAGTAATCTTGTTTAGGAGTGCTTTTAACTGGAGGCACTACTTTTAAGTCCATTGGAATATTTTCGTCCTAAAAATTTGATATGATTAGAAGGATTGGTTTATATACGTATTTATTACCTTAATCTTTTCTTCTCTATCCACAATTTCTACGTTAATACATTCTAATGTGTCATCAATTATTATGTCAGATGGACCTTCTTTGGTTGCAGTAGGTGGTGATACGATTTTTTTATCATCTGGGATCAAACAACTTGTTGGTAAATGTGTAGTGAAAGATTTAGGTTTTATATCTCCCATGGGTTTTTGTTTTTGAGGTTTATACAGTCCTTCCGTTTCAGGAATCGGTAAACAAGTGGGACGACGCGTTCCATATAAAGTATAATATAAATCAACTAAATCACAACGTAATCTTGTATCATGAGAAAGCATTCCACTACAATTAGAACAATTAAATATGACCGCATATTATTTAATTATTTTTCGTACTTTATCGTCATCCAAATTCTCTCTACGAGATCAGGAATGTCTAATCGTTGTCTATGTGCTCTTTCAAATGGAGGATGCTGAATTAAAAGTCCTACAAGTTTATGTCTTATTCCTGGATCAGGATCGTTTTCAACAATGTCAAGTAAATGTTGTAAATCTGACCAACGTCCATCTGCACGTACAAAATCAACCAAGCATTCCAACGCCGCTAATCTTACATCTGCAATGAATATAATTAATTGGGTTCTTATTAATGTTTTAAAAAATTACCTATAAACATTCCATAAACTGCATAACTTTTAAATAAATTAGGGCTACTAGGAAGATGACCAAATTTCTGTAATTTTCTAATTGCTTTCAAACAAGCCACTGACACAATATATTTATAGCACGGCAAAGATTTTTCTAAATTAAGCATTCTTGTTATTTCTTCCAAGATTAGTTTAGTATCGGCACTTAGACTTTCGAAAGTTATAGATGTTCCTTGTTGAACTACCGATACAACTGGTGTAACTGTACAACCAAGTGCCTCTACAAGGATTGCTTTATAATAATTATCAGAATATCTATTTTTAGAATTATCATTATATTTAAAAAGATCCAATAGAAATCGAATCACTTCTGGTGGACATATTCCATGAGCATTTCTTAGACCTGCCATTGCTAAGGGTATGGTTTTTTGTAAATAATAATGTTGAAAGTTTGTAAAAGTATTTTGTCGAATAATATGTGGGGCTGTAAATGAGCCAAAAAGTTTTCTAAAAATGGCCAGCATTGCTGGAGGTCCGGCCCAATTGGATACCATAGCATTTGCAACCTGAAATAATTTTAAAGATAAAAAATGTTTTGTGAAAATTTAAAAGTAAGACATACTTTGGTCAGACAATTCGCTGCTCTGCACCTAACTCTGAAGAAGCACTGTTCATTTTCGATGGTATCAGTGAGAGCAAGTCTTGTTGCAGGAGTTGGATACCTTTCCAAGGCTAGAATTGCTTCCATTTGTGCAGTTACATCGCGTTCGTGACGTAATTGAAATTGCCATTGAAAATCCGGTTGTTCAATTACAGTTGATCTTAACAAAGTCATTTCGGGATCTAAACGAATCCATAAAACAGGAGAGTCGCTATAATATAAAGTTTTTAAAGGTAAAAAAAATTATAATTATTCTTACTCCATTGGACTTAAATCCATATCTACTTCTTCCCCAGTACACAAAGGGATTTTTTTCTTTTTATTTCTTCTGCTTTTTGAATGGCATGTAATATCGGCCTTTACGACTGTATTTTCTATTTGTAACGTATGTTTGAATGTACCATCTAATTCTTGAAGTTGAACTAATAAAGGCCCTACATATTTCCTAATACCAGTTTGTGTGGTAGCATCTTGTCGAATTTCAACTTCTATTGTATTTCTATAATTTGTAACGTTATACTAAATTTATTACCTATTAATAATAAATAAATAATTGTGATTTGCTTGATCTGATAGAGATTTATAATGTTTTGATAATACAACCAACTCATTATAATTTATTATTAAATATTACTATGAAGGGTTTTTTTTTAATTTTGCTCATATTTTGTGTTCTAAAAAAAATTTAAACTCAATTTTATGTAAATTTAAAAATACGATAAAATGCGTTACTCGCCTCTTTCTGTTGAAAACAGAACTCAAATGGAATTTAGCATGTCCCCCAGTTCGTACCCATTGATCTATAAAAACTGCCATATCTTTACCAGTCACAGTAAATATTGCCTTTGTAAATGTAATAGTGCTGATTAGCATATGACTCCACAAACCACTACCAATTTTTTGTCCAGCAGCATTCATTGCTAAGGACAACTGCTTATTAAATACTTGCAACAATAACTCTAATCCAATACGATGCTCCAACATTCTCATAACGAGTAAAGCTTTTTTATACATTGCTTTGATGTACATTGAAGAAAGTGTGTGCAAATTTCTTATAGAGAAATAAAACTGCGATTCATGGTGTTTGGAATGACTGGACGAAGAACTTGAAGATGGTAAAGGTGATGGAGCTTGGCTTGGATCTAAAATTATGCCGCCATACTGCTCCTCATACTTAACCACATCTCTTAAAGTAGATTGAATGAATTCTCTGTACTCATTGTTACCGAAACACTTTTTACAATACAGCCCACATAAATATTGACTAACGGATTTTGGAAGCCACATATCTGACCAGTTTTGCATAGAAATAAAACAACCAAAAAATTGTTCTGCAATTGCCTGCGCCATAATTCTTCTTGAAATATAGCACTGATCAATTATAACAGCTGAATGCAAAAGATTAGTATTTAAAATGCTCATTGTAGCGTAAGATTTATAATCATAAGCTGCTTCATCTACAAACACTTGTTTATAACATGAATATGGATATCTATTTGAAAGTGTTTCTTCATAAAATTCAAAGGCTTCATGCATATATCTGGTTGTTACTTTCAAAAGTGGCAACAACTGTGGCAAACAAAAATGTGTAACTTCATGCATAAAAGGATCTACATATATTTCGAATGGTCCCACAGCCAATGCTATATTTGGAGCACAAGTTGGTACTGATAACGTGTAATGAAATGTTTTTCTTCTCATATCTGGAGTGAAGACTACTTCGATAAGATCTCCATTTGAAATAGCAGTCATGCCATCATCAACAGTAAATTCTAGTTTCCAAGTACATGGTTCCGCATAACTATCTACACAGGGAAACCATAAACGTGAAGAGTTTTCATGACCATATGTATACAGATGTACTCCTCTCTACAAATTGTATTATGAAAACAAGCATTATAAGGCTTTATGGTTACCTCTGCATAAGAGCCTTCCAACGGAGGTACTACAAATTGTAAACCACCTTGAGGTTGTTCAAGGGAAAATTCAATTCCCACTCTTAAAGCAGTACCTTCGGCAATTAAATGAATGGCTTCTTGGGGTACAATAACAACTAGTTCTCCAGCACTATTATCGGGATCTACCTTAAGAGCAGCTGCATGATGTAAATTAGAAAATTGTTCCAAAGATCTTCTACAATTGATAATGAATTAAAAGCACTTCATGAATAATAATACACTAGAATAACATACGTGTGAAGATCTCCTTGACATATATCCAAGAATGGATCAAAGTACTGGAATTGAGCTTCATAAGTTTCATTTAGTATTACTCTGTATATTCTACATTGCTTTGCATTTAATCTTATATGTCGTAAAGTATCCCTTAAAGGTACTACTGTCAGTTCAACAAATCCCTAAAATAATATATTTAGATATTCATACAAAGTAAACGTTACATTTACATACAATTACACTTTTCCTTTCAAAACTAATTCCAGTTAAACTTAATATTTGGTGAGCTGTAAAATTATAACCCTACTTTATTTCAATGTACACATTAAATATAAAATACTTATAATTTATATGGTCGACAATTATCTGCTGTTTTTTCCTTCTTCATTGTATGGAATTAAGAATACTTCACATTTTAATACTTAGGTAATTGTTAACGACAACCATTCGCTTTTGTGGTTAGTTTGCTCGATCTTAGGAGCTATTCGACTAGCGGTTAATGTACTAACTAAAAGTGTAAGTTAAGTGAGACATTGTTGTCAAGTCTCTTTCATACAGCCGAACCCTTGTAATGTCATCCGCGACAATAAAATATATATATCGCGCAAAATTAGAAAGTTAGAGCTTTGCCCTGGAGAAAAGCTTACAGCTGGTGGACTCTTTAAGCAAAGCGAATATATTCAAATATTAGAACTAAGTATCCACACCTTATATATTTTTTACAATACTGTTTTAAATTAGCTAATTTAAAGTTTTAATGCCTTAAACTACTAGTATACGTAAGGGGCCGTTCAACAATTACGTAAGCAGATTTATTACAATTATTAACCCCCCCCCCCCGCTTACGTAAACATTAGTTAGGATTCCCCGAATATGCGTTTCGTTTTCAAGCATAGACAATGTGTGGGTTGCCGTATGTGTAAAAAAGTATATCTACTGCTGACGTAATCACCATCTAGACCCCCCCCCCAAAGTTATCAAAAATAAGCAAAACAAAGACCCCCTCTAGTGCTTACGTAATACTTGAACGGCCTCTAATTTGCCGAAACAGACATTTAAAAAAGAACAAAATAAAATATTATAGATAACCATTTAAGCTTTTAATCAAATAATAAAGCCAGTACAATGTAAAGTCTAATCTGCATATTGAAAATAGGTCAATGTTAAGACTTTTTCAGAAAGTTTTTTTTTAAATGTTAAGATATTTTTGTAATTTTTTTTATTATTAAGATACTTCAGTCCTAAAATTGGACTGATTGAAATAGAACATGGTGCAGATAGTGATGATACATTTGTACTAATGTTTAGGATATTTACATATAGGACATTACGGTTTACCCCAACTTTTCTCTTATAAAAAAAAATTTAATATTTACTAAGAATTTTAATTATTTTAAACTTTAAAATAATAAGGTTTCCAATACTCCACTGCTTAATGATGTTTTTTTTAAATATTTATCTTAACGCGTTCACGCTGGGTGGTAATCCTTAAAACTTATTTAAATGTTTTAAATTTACTTATATAGGTTAAAATTATACATTATAATTTCATTAAGAAAAGTTAAACAGTATGCTATACAATTGTTTTTTATTTATAAATGAAGAGAAAATAAAATGAAAAGTATGTCTTAAGTGCCCCCTTTTGAGTCACAAACGAAACATAATTGCTGGCAACGTTGCACAGCTGATTTCGGAAATCGCAATAGAAAATGGCGTAAATAAACTTCCAATCTTCAAATTTTAAAGTGAAATATTTTCAAAGGGGCAAAATTTCTCAAAAAAAGAAAGTGAGTGTCGTACTCCACATTCGTGCAGTTTTATATTCATACCAAATAGAAAAAGATTCGCGAGCAAATGTATGTCGTTAACATTTACCAAAAATAATATACCTTTATAAACATGTATTGAATAGAATTTCTTTTAATTAATGTTCGTGTCCTTATTTATTTTTGTTATTATTGAAATATAGACATTTAGTTTAGTAGGAGGAAATAACTATTGATGTTGTACTCCTATACGAATCTGCAATATCAGGCAATGGTGATTTGGTATATAGCGTGTTTAAAATTCAGAGTACGAGGCATGTTTTAAAAAAGGTTTTAGATTAATAAGTTTTGAGAGTAAAATTAAAACTTCTTTAAATTTAAAAAATATATTTTTAATTAATTTTTTTTAGCATTAAATTAAAATGAAAGTATGAAAAACAAAATAATTATTATTATTAAGATTTGAATTAAGTTATTTTAATTTAATTTAAAACTTAAATGGTTTTTCCAAACTGCTGTTCTGTGATGGAAAATATAATAAAATAGTTCCAGAGTTTAATTTATCGATTTTTAATAAAAACTTTCTTAATTATCGAATATGCAACATCAACCTTAAGTTAATTTTATATTTATATTTATTATTATTTTTGTTTTTCTGTTACTACCTTCTTTTTTGTTTTTTCTTAACTATAAATATGCAGAATTAACTATCAATACAAACGCCCAGTATTTCAGTTAGAGTTTAACTAAACAAATATTGAACTTTTTTAGTTTGAATTGTTGTGCTAATCGTATCCATAGATGTTGACCGACGATTATGGTAAACGTGATTTAAACGGCAACTGTAATACTAGCCCAAACTTTTTTTTGTAATATTCAACTACTCGAATAGTTAACATTGCGCCTTATAAATTTACATGTGTCTTATGGAAAGAAGGCTCAGGATTCTGAATCCGGTTCGTTTTTTATGATCGGATCAAAAATGAAGGCGGTACGATCATTTTTATGAGTCGAAGTGTATTTTTTTTTTTCATTTATTTAGTTTTCTCAAAAATTTTGAGTGCTAAAGGGTTGAAGAGTTGAATATACAGTATATTTTTTCAGGGCATTACTTTTGGTTATATATGTATAATCAAAGTCATTAAATAAGGTATTGCAGATTCCTGTCTAATAAGAATATCAATAGTTATTTCCTCAAACCGAACAAAATGTTTATATGTTATTAATTTTAAAACTAATTTTATATAATTTGATTAGTTACAAATTAATTTCAACAATTTTTCTTGTAGCTTGAGGTAAATGTTAATGATGCTTAAATGTCATCCAATATTTTACAAGAAAATTTTCAAAAATATAAATGTGCTATATTTTTCATCTATAAAGTGTTACGATGTAATAATAGTTGGTGGAGGGCATGCTGGTACAGAAGCTTGTGCAGCTGCAAGTCGTATGGGTGCTAGAACATTACTTATTACTCATAAGAAAGAAACCATTGGTAATAAGAATTGATTAATAAAACTTAAAATGTTTAAAATCTAATAATTTAGGAGAGATGTCTTGTAATCCTTCCTTTGGAGGTGTGGGAAAAGGTCATCTTATGAAGGAGGTTGATGCATTAGATGGTTTATGTTGTAGAATATGTGATATATCAGGCATTCAATATAAGGTTTAAATTAATATATAATACTTTTTTCAACTACTAATAAAACTGTATTTTTTTATTTAGATATTGAATAAAAGGAAAGGACCTGCTGTATGGGGCCCAAGGGCTCAAATTGATAGAGATTTATATAAACAGTTTATTCAGCGTGAGCTGTTTGAAAGAACACCAAATTTAGATGTGTTAAATGCTCCAGTAGAAGATTTAATAACAACAAATCACAGAATATCAGGAAATGATCGACACCAAGTTGACTGTTGTGGTGTTATTTTAAGTATAGAACTACTAATTGTGATTTTTCTCTTTATAGCTTAATTTTGATTATAGATGATGGCACTGAAATAAAATCAAAAACTGTGGTTCTCACAACAGGAACTTTTTTAAAGGCCACTATCAATATTGGTTTAGAAAGTAAACCTGCAGGAAGACTTGGTGATGAACCAGCAATTGGTTATTATTTTAATACATTAAGAAGTATATTAAAATTATATAATTTAATATTTTAGGTTTAGCTATTACATTAGAGAATTTAGGTCTTAGAATGGGTCGTTTAAAAACTGGTACACCTCCAAGACTAAAAGCCGACACTATTGATTACAAAGTATGTGATAAACAATTGGGCGATAACCCACCTGTACCTTTTTCATATATGAATGACAAAGTGTGGATGGATGTAAGTAAAAATGTTTCTTAAAAACTAATTGTAAAGAGTTGGTATTCAGACTTAAAAAGCACTACCTATTAAATCTATATATAAATTCTAACAATTCTGCAAAGGTTGATGTTAATATCTCAATTTTTGTTAAAATTCTCTCTAGGTATTGTTTTTTTCTACGTTGTTAGTATGCACACTGTTATTTATATTTATAACTATTACTTTTTAATTATTTTAGGCCAAAGAACAACGTATTTGTTATCTAACACATACTACATTAGCCATAGAAAACATAATTAAAAATAATTTGCATTTAAGTCGTCATTTAAAGGAAGAAATAAATGGCCCAAGGTATTGTCCTAGTCTGGAAGCAAAAGTATTAAGATTTGGTGGACGAAGCCATCAGGTTTGGTTAGAACCAGAAGGATTAAATAGCAATATTGTTTATCCTAATGGTTTATCTTGTACCCTACCAATTGATTTACAAATAAAAATCGTCAGAACCATTCCTGGTTTGGAAAGAGCTGAAATTTTAAAACCTGGTAATAATCAACTATGTTGTCAAGTTTTTAAGCTATACAACGATTTACCTATTTGTAGCGTATGGTGTTGAATATGAATATGTGGATCCGAGAGAATTGCAGAATACATTGGAATTGAAAAACGTTTCTGGGTTATTTTTAGCAGGACAAATTAACGGAACTACTGGCTATGAAGAAGCAGCTGCACAAGGTATAATTGCTGGAATTAACGCAGCTGCAAATGTATTTTTTTTTAACAAAAAATTATTACAATTACTTAACATCATTTATTTTAGAGTTTAAAGAAAGATCCTTTAGTAGTAAGTCGGACTGAGGGATACATAGGTGTTCTAATTGACGATTTAACATCTCAAGGAACAACTGAACCATACAGAATGTTTACAAGTAGAGCTGAATTTAGACTTGCTTTAAGACCAGACAATGCTGACCAAAGATTAACTGAAAAAGGGTACAAGATTGGTTGCGTATCTAACGACAGATATATAAAAATGAAAGCTGTTAAAGACCAACTAATACAAGCTACGGAAATATTGAAAAGTATTACTAAACCTGCTTCTTATTGGAATGATCTATTAAGCTTGGAATCAACGAAAAACAGTCAACAAAAAAGGTAGTGTATTTAGGCGTATGTATGTAACGATAAATTTTTAATTATTTTTTATTGCAGCGCCTTTGAAGTTCTCAGACAAATTAATAATAGCCATATTACTATACCAAAAATAGCAGAAATATGTCCGGAGCTTAGGCGTTTTAATGGAAACTCGCAAATTGAAGAACGTCTAAAAATAGAAGCATTATACGAAGCTGCTATAATAGATCAATATGAAGAAATTGAAGAAATGAAAAGAGATGAATCACTTATAATACCTAATGATTTAGATTATACCTCACAAGCATTAAATTTAAGCATAGAAGAAAAAGAAAAGTTGTTAAGCATTCAACCACAAACTGTAAGTATTTAAAATTTATTTAACTAGTTGGAAACTTACATATTTTTTTTAGATTGCAGCTGCAAGTAGGATACCTGGTATAACACCTACTTGTGTATTGAGATTGTTAAGATATGTTAAGAAACAACCCCAATTCAATATATCAACTGTACATTAAATATGTAATCCGAAATATAATAAAACATGTTACAAATATTAATTTTCTTTTAAAATCTATTGGTACTTATAACCCTCGATGAAACAATATTGAATTTAAATAAAAAATTTAAAATTTTCTAACCAACATGCAAAATATTAATACCACAGAATACTCACTTAAAGAAACGATGCTTGTTGTTGGCACCTTTGATCTTCAGGTTCCCATCACGTGACGTCCGCCATCTTATCGGAGCGGGTAGCGCGAGTTTTAAAATGCCTTTAGTTTAAAAGTTAAAATGCATTATGCTTAAAACTGTTCGAAACTACACAAATTAATAGAAAAATCATAGTTATCATACATAATTTATAAGTATAAGTGTAGTAGTTTTGTTTATGTTTCAAAAATCGGTAAATAACTACTAATAACTGAGTTCCGATAGTATTGCAACCTACTTATTTTCAATGAATTTGTTTCCTCCGTGCGATAGAGGTCGCTCGCAAAACATACTCAAGTTTATCAAATGAATTTAGACAATGAGTTAGAAAGAAACAGAATGTGTGTGATTTGTTGAATCTAAATCCAAGCTTTACGACGCCATATTAACGGAGCGGGTCATGCGCGTAGATATAATGCCGATAAAAAAGAGTCAAGCTTCGCTCCTTTACGTAAGTATTCTGTGTTAATACTGCAGAAATAAATTAGATGTCGCTTTAAATAAATCAAACGAAATGTCAAATTGTTTCTAACCTCTTCAACACGTGTTATCGTAAATAGCTACTAAAAATTTCGAAAATGGGTAAATTTAGAAGCAAATTAAAAGGTGCTGCAAAAGGAAAACGGTGGCCAAAAGGACAAAGTTCCAGTTCCAATCCTGAAATTAAGAAACATCGTGAACTTGCAAAATCTCGATTTTTTCAAGAAAATTTAGGTAATAATTAAGATACTGTTTAAACTTATTCACACAAAATGATTTCAGGCCCTAGTAATTTAACATTTGATGCATTAAAGAAACATGATGCAATTCAGTCATTATCACCAATTAAAAATCAAGCCTCAAAAATGTATATGGATGATGATGAAGAAGAAGGATCTTTAAAATTAACATATAATACTGCAGAAACATTTGCTTCAGAATGGTCTCACTGTAGTAATATATCTTACAACAAATTTTTAAAAACTTTTCGTTCTGACTCAGCACTACATAAAGAAATGTTAGCTGTTCTAGCTGCCATTACAGAAGTTATTAAAGAAAAAGGAGGATCTGAAACTCCAACAGAATATTATTGTTCTTTGGTATGTTTGTTTAAGTTTTATATTATTTTAATAAACAGATTTTTTTAATATAAAATAGTTAACTGCATTGGAACAAGTTATGTCTTCAGAACCAAGGAATGAAGATCAAGTTACTGCTATTTTATCCTTAATAAATATGGGTATTCGATCGATACCTGAAGGAGTATTAAAAACGAGTTTTGCTGATGTATCTAAATCTATGTTGGATATTTTGAAGGAATTTTCCAATTCAGAAAATAATATAATTATAAGATCAGTAATGGGCATTTTAGCAGCATTACTCAAAACGCAAGAATTAGCATCATGGTCTCTATCATCTACCAGTCACGTTTTTGATGCGATATTAAATCCATATAGCATTCATCCTAAACCAAAGGTAAAAGTTATATATTAAAAATGAAAAATAAACATTTTAATTTTAGTGGAGAAAAGCTGCTCAACAAGCAGTTATAGCAATTGTTAGAACTAGTTCTTTTGTAAAAGAGAATACACACAATCCTGCGGCAGATAAAGTAGCAGAGTTTTGTAAAAATATGTTAGAAGATTGCTTAAGAACAAATAATAACCTGAAGACTTCGGTAAAAGCTGGACAAACCACTATTTTACACGTTCTAGGATTTATGAAAGATACCATTAGCTCATTCTCTAATTCACGCTTAAAGGTAAATAAAATTATTAAGTTAATCATTTATATTAACTTTATTTTTTAGAAAATATGCGAATTAATATTGCAATTGATGACTTTAAATTATCCAATAGTAACTTCTTGTAGTTTACAAGTATTACATGGTTTATTTTCACATCAAACTGTTACTGTTCCTTCGAAGCTAAATGGTCAGCTTATTTCAGCATTGTATGAATATCAGCCAGCGGTAACTGATGTACAACCAATGTTAGCTTGGTTGACAGTGATGCAGCAAGCTCATGTTCATTTTGCAGAGTAGGTGATATGAAACATTTACATTGAAAAAGCATTATTAAAACGTAATTTTAGTGTTGATTTGCCATTAGCTTGCTTGGCATTACCAAAAGCATTCACTACTTTTACACAGTTCTGGTTATCAGAAAAACCACAAATAACTACAGCTGTAACTCATGCTATAGAAAGGTTATTAAGAGATGTTGTAGCTCCAATTTGTGAAAGTTGTGATTCGATAAACCAGCACGAGTCTAAATTAATAAAATGTTTTAATACAATTGAATCTGGATTGGGCTATCAATACAATACAGTATGGAATCAAGTTTTACACGTTATTGCTGTTATGTTTGAGGTAGTGATCATATTTTATTTTTAATTAAATTATAAACTTTTATTAAGGTTGCAGGAAAAAATGCAAGTGTATTATTGCATAGTTGTTTAAAATCTTTAGCAGAGCTTCGGGATTCTTACAAATTTAGTTGTAATAATGAACTTGAGTTTGCAATAGGTGCAGCTATAAGATCAATGGGTCCAGAAAGTGTATTAAGCGTAATTACCATTAAGGTACGTAACCATTTTTTAAATTAAATAATGTTACTTATGAATATTGTTTTAGAATTTAAATGAAGAATTAAATATTGATAGATCATGGTTGTTGCCAATTTTAAAAGAAAATATTAAAATATGCACATTGGGTTTCTGGATCAAATCAATTTTACCAATGGCAGTTTTTTGTCAACAAAAATCAGCTCATCTTTCATCTGTTAATGATGGAATTAAGGCACATAGTTATGACCTTTTATATTTACAACTTTGGAATTTATTGCCTAGTTTTTGTAATCAACCAACTGATATTAAGGACAGTTTCAAGGTAATTTGTATAAATAGCACTGC
This sequence comes from Sinopyrophorus schimmeli, assembly GCA_036325965.1. Lineage (NCBI taxonomy): Eukaryota > Metazoa > Arthropoda > Insecta > Coleoptera > Elateridae > Sinopyrophorus > Sinopyrophorus schimmeli. The sequence continues at coordinate 494,978 of JARFIZ010000139.1, forward strand.
TTTTTTAATACATAATAATTTTTCAGAACATTGCCAAAGTATTGGGAACAGCAATATCAGACCATAAAGATTTGCAATTAGCTGTGATGGCATCATTAAGAAAACTTATAACATATGCAAAAGAACATGATTCATCTGAAGACATTAGTGCAATAGCAAAATTCGATAAAAATTATATACCTATTTTGTTTAACGTGTACACTACCAAACCCAATGGTACTGATGAAGAAGGGCATCGTTTAGCGGCATTAGATACAATAAAGGTGATTATTATATTATATATTAAGTAAACTTTTCTTTAGCAATTGCCTTTAGGTGTTTTTGACTATCGCAAAACCTGAATTAACGCAACAACTGTTTGAGAATGCATTAGAACGGCTTCAAAATGTTGAAAAAGGTGAAAACACAGATGGGTTTGTAAAGGAAAGCATTTTAGATCTCATCCGAGTGTTAGTACCTTATCAATCTCTCGAAGGCATAGAAAAGTTGTACCAAGAACATGTAAAGGTATTACCAGACATCAAAAATAATAAAGAACAAAAGAAAGCATATCGACTATTGGAAGAAATATGTGGAAGTGAAGCAAAATGTTGCAAACAATTTTTAAAAAAGAATAGAAAAATAATTCAAAAACTATTAATAAAATCGTTAGACACTGCTGCAATTTCAAGTAAAGCTGCAAGATTAAGATGTTTATATTATTTGGTGAAATTTCAACCGCATTTAACGCACGATAGTACGTTACTTCGTTCCATTATACCAGAGGCTGTACTTTGTTGTAAGGATATAAATGAGAAATGCAGAGCAGCTGCTTATAATCTACTAAATACAATTGGGGAAACTTTAAATTCTCACAATCAGTTGCAACAATACATAGAAATAATTATAACTGGTCTTGTAGGGCCTACTCAAATCATGAGTGCTACTTTATTAGCCCTAACATCGATTTTACATAATTTTTCAGGTTACACATTTATATATTCTAATTAACAAAGTTAAAACTCAATTATTTTAGGTGCTCTTGGTATTGAAAATATTCAATTTATTTTAGAAAATGTTGGTAAAATCATGTCATTACCAACAAGGGAAGTTGTTGGATCTTGTTTAAGTTTCATTAAAATGTACTGTTCATCATTACCTAGTACTATTGTTGCTTCATCTTTACCTACTATAGTAACTACCGGAGTAAATAATGTGTGCAGATATTTTTTATTTACATATCAAAATTTTAGGTAAAAGCATTAACAAGTATGACGGATGATTGTAAAAGACATTTTCGGTTAAAAGTTCGAGATATATTAGACAGACTAGTTCGGAAATATGGATGTGATTCAATTATAACTCATGTACCTTCAACAGACACTGTTATGTTGAAACGTTTACGGAATCTTCGTAAATTAAATGCCAGAAAGAAAAAGCACAAAGAAAATACGAAAAACGACGAATCAAATAGCGAAGATGAATTTGTTGTGCATTCTAAGCCCAAAAGGTATAATTTTTTTTGAAAAATTTGTAACAAATTTTAAAATTTTAATGCAATTTTTTTTTACAGTATTGAACAAATATTAGCCGATTCTGATTTTGAAGACACAGATGAAAAGGCCGAACCTAAGATATCTAAAAAACAAAATAAAACTTGGATTCAAGAAGATCCGGAAACGATTATAGACTTTAAAGATCCAAAAGTTATGAGTCAAATTACAGGTAGGGGGAAAGTGGCATGAAACAGCCAAGTTTTGAAAAAGCCATTATCAATTACGCGGTAGTTTTCATACGAATCGTTCATGTATTATTATTTTAAGATAGCAACACTAGCCAGATAACCCCCACAAAAATTTGACCGTTCACCGTCAATAAACGGCGCCGATACGACGTTTTGAAGATTTTGTCGTCAAAAAGTAAGGTTTTGAGTTCAGTTTATTTGTTTTCTAACGCCTATACGTACAAAACTAATAATAATATGATTACACTATAATTTTATAGATATATTAGGCCTTCTAATAACGTATATATTTTGAAGACTAATCTTTGATTTCATAGTAATTTTCGAGATTTTGTTTCTTGAGAGAATATGTTTTGAAATAGCCGGACTGCAGTGTAATGAAAAGCCACCTTTTAATTGCATAAAATGCAATAATAATTGTAGTTACAGCAATCAAAAGTGGTACCGATGCAAAGTTGTAATGGTTGGGCATATAAATCCTGTGGCGTAAAAGAGAAATTGCATTATTTTTGCTAAACACGTTTTTTAAATTTTTGCAATGATTGATCTCAAACGTCAAATTTTTTGACAGTTTCTTAGATTTATGTAAGTCAATATTTTATTCAGAATTTGCGTTATTTAAAACGTTTTATAATTATATAAGATCTAAAATTATAGCTTAAGATTATTATTAAATAATATCTTCGTTAATGTGCAGTTTTAATCTTGTAATAAGAACATGGCTTTTTCAAAACTTGGGTTGGCTCTTTCAATACTTATAGGTTATGAAAAAGCCAAATTTTATTTTTTTTATAAATGATTAGAAGTCGAAAAATATCGTTAATTTTGAAAAATGTTTTATGACATTACGTACATAAATGCATGAACAATAACAGATTAAAAAAAAAATTTGATTTATTTATGTCCTTCTATATTATTTATCCCTTTTTTTAAAACTGGCTGTTTCATGCCACTTTCCCCCTACTTTATGATAATAAAGTTTTAATGTTCATGTACTTATTAATATAATTTCTAGCAACAAAACCAAACACAACTACTATGCAGCAATCTGTTAAAAAACATCATAAAGATAGAGGTTTCAAGACTGCTTCTGATGGACGACTTATTATTGAAGAAAATTCAGATTCGGATTCAGATTCTAAATCAAAAGCGTTTAAGCGATTAAAATTGGAAGACAGCGATTCTGGTATTTATAAAGTAACACTGAAGTATTTTTATAATAAATGAAAACTATTTTAGATGAAGATGATGCTTTAAGTAGCGCCGAAACAGCTATTTTATCGAATAAAAAACGTAAACGATCTGAAAGTTTGACAAGTGGCTTTAGCAATAAAAGTCAACCACCTATGAAGTATCAAGCAGGTGGTTCTGGTATTCACAGGTAAATTTTGTTTAGGTATAATAGAACTGCATAACCATAAATGTTACTTTTATAGACCAGTGAACAATTATTCAGCTCCTGGAGATGAATATAAAGCAAAAAAAGCAGGTGGTGATATGAAAAAGAAAGGAAAAGTTGAGCCTTACATGTACTTCCCTCTGAAAAGAATTTCCCTTAATAAAAGGTTGGTAATCATTTAATATTGTTATATTGGAGTCATAACTTCATTATTTACAGGAAAAAAGCCAAATTAGCAGGACAATTTAAAAATATTGGAAAGGCTGCTAAAAGTGGAGCAAACAAAGGAGGCAAAGCAAAAAATCGCAGACAAAAAAAATAATTGTTTGTATTTAACAATTAATGTTTATATTAAAATAAATAATTCTTAAATGGTGTTTGCCTAATAATAACTCATATTTGGTAAAATGTAAAAAAAATTAATGGGTTGGTTCAATGTTCAACTGAAATTTTTATAGGCATACATATCTGGCGAATATGTACAATCAATGATAGAAATGACACCGGCTATAATTGGTAGGGGTACGTAGGAACATCCCCTTGCAATAAAAAGCAATTCTATTTTTTTCATTTTTTGCCAAAAAAACATGGAATACATTCATGTTTTTTCTCGATTTTAGCCGATTATGGGGGTTTTGAGTTAGCAATTATTTTGGACGTACTAAGGCCTAATACTTTCGAAAATGAACGCTTTCCGCGTACTTATCAAAAATAAAAAAGTTATAGCGTTTTAAAAGTTTCATTTTAAAGCCCAATTTAATTTTACAAAAGGACAAAAAATTTGTTTTAGAGGGAAAGCGCCGGGAGATGACACCGGCTATAGTTGCTAGAGGTACGTACGAATATCCCCTTACAATATAAAGCAATTCTATTTTTTTCACAAAAAACATCATATTTTTTCTTGATTTTTGGCGATTTTGGGAGTTTTGAGTTAGGACGGGATTCCAACGAGTGAAGATTGGAAATTTTCAGAAATGAAAGGATTTGACGAAATTTGCAGACGGCGGAGTTACAGCATTTAGAAAATTAAAAATTTTATCAAATTTATATTTTAAAAGCTTCAAGCGCGTTTTTCTCCGAGACTTAACATTGGGCCCTGTTGATTTTTTTAGCTGATCGTAGGCTCCGATAAACGGGCTTTTAGAATATCAAAAGTTTTTAAAGATCCGTTCAGAAATAACCGAGCTACGAAGTGGAAATTTAGAAATAATCAGAAGTCGGACTCTTCGAACTCGTTTTTCTAGAAAATTTCAAATGGCACGCCTATATATTTTTAAGCTTATCCGAAGTCAAAATGTCTTGAAGACGAATTTGTATAGTTTTTAAAGATCCCTCTACAAATAACGGCGCTACAATTTTTTTAACTTAAAATGTGCTAGAAAACTTCAACCTTTAAATTCTCGAAAATTTGGGGAGTTGAAGGGGGAGCAGCAAAGAATTTTGGTTTGGGGTCCATAGGAACGTCCCGTAAATATTTAAAGAAAATCCATTACCTAAAATTTTTTTTCCTCAAATTTAGCAAAGCATAGTTTTAAGAGAGCTTTTCAAGCTTTTTCAGTTTCAGAGATAACGAATTATCGAAAAAAGCCCGTTGTTTAACGATTTTTTCCAAGCTCTCGGTACTTTGTCCTATTCAAAAGTTCACTTTTCCACACAAAATAATGGGTTCAATTTGCATTTAATATTTCCTTTTTTTTTGTTGCATAATAATTTGATCTATGTACTTACCAGGTGTGCAACTTTAAAACGGCCGTTTTCTAATAGATGGCAGTACGCGCGCATCAGGCATCAGCCAACCTTGCCTGCCATTTTTTCTCATTACTTTGATCTATGCCATTAGTAAACAAAAGACAGAGTCAGCAATTTCGAACAATAACGTGTCCTTTGATCAGCATAAACATGTCGAATTTGTGCCAGATAAAGAGCATTTGCGGGGAGCACTGCTATTCCTCTTCAATTGGAAGAAATCTGCCGCCGAAGCGCATAGAATTCTTGTGGAGGTCTATGGCGACAGTGCTCTTAGTGAAACTCGGTGCAGAGCGTGGTTTCACCAATTCAGAGACGGAATTTTTAACGTCACCGACAAGAAGCGCGAAAATCGACCAAAAGTTTTTGAGGACACCGAATTGCAAGGTTTATTGGACGAAGACGATACCCAATCGCAGAAACAACTTGCCGCGAAGTTGAATGTTAGCCACCAAGCAATTTCGAAACGCCTTTTTGCTCCAAAAGATTGGAAAGTGGGTGCCACATCAATTGAACCATCGACAGATGGAACGACGCCAGACCGCGTGCGAAATCTTGCTTGATCGGCACAACAGAAAATTATTTTTGCATCGAATTGTCACTGGCGATAAAAAATGGATCTTTTTTGAAAACCCTAAGGGCAAAAAATCGTGGGTGGACCCTGGAGAACCCTCAACATCATCTGCTAGGCCAAATCGATTCGGGAAAAAGACAATACTGTGTGTTTGGTGGGACCAGAAGGGGGTGGTTTACTACGAACTGTTGAAACCTGGTGAAACGATCAATACTCAACGCTACCAACAACAAATCATCGAATTGGATCGTGAATCGTGCAAAAAAAAGACCCGAACACGCGGATCGGCATGAGGGTATCATTTTCCAGCACGACAACGCACCATCACACACAGCAAGATTGGTCCGGGATACATTGGATGCACTTGGCTGGGAGTTGCTACCCCACCCGCCCTACTCTCCTGATCTGGCCCCTTCAGATTACCATTTGTTTGCGTCGATGGGACACGCACTTGCTGAGCAGCACTTCAATTCTTATGAAGATGTTAAAAAATGGCTCGATGGGTGGTTCTTATCCAAAGGGGATGAATTCTTTTGGGGTGGAATCCACAATCTTCCTCAAAGATGGGAAAAATGTATAGCCAGCGAGGGCAATTACTTCGAATAAAATATTTTTCACTTTTCTGCGTTAATTATTGTGTTTTGCTAAATAAAAAAAAACAGCCGTTTTAAGGTTGCACACCTGGTATATAGTAACAATTTCTAACATTGTAAGTTTTAATATTAAAAATGTTTTGTATATTATAGAGGTAAAATTATTTTGAATGTAAGAGGCAATCTTTAGAAACACTAAACAAACCAATTCTAAAACTTCTTTTACTAATAAAAAGTTACAATATCCTTGAGTAATAAAGGCTAAATTTTATTTTTATATAAATAAATTTTTAGTTTGAAATCACAATATCCGTGCGTAGCCGGGACGGGTGAAAAAAAAGGTAAGGAGACAGAAAAGTGAATTTTCTCAAAATTATGATTATAATTCGAGGGCTAATCGCGGCCGAGTATAAATACGTGAGCAATCAGTAACTGCAGTGAATACATTAAATGATTTATTTCGTGCTTCAAAAATGGTTACAATGATAAATAAAAATAGCCTGCTACTTCAACTTTTTCCATGGTAATAGAAGCAAACATTACAAATTATCATAAAGTGCCTTTGTTTTGTAATAAATATATTTGTTACATAGCAAAATAAAGTTAATTAAGTAATAGTTTAAACATCAGTAAACTGGTTCCCGTGACATAACTGGCTCGCTTTTATTTCGACATTGCATGCATTTCTTGCTTTATATTCACTTTTAATTTTTCAATTCTGTCATTTTAGATTTCGAGAGAACAAGTTTAATAGCAATAAAAATTTAGTTTTATAAAATATAAAACAATAAACATCAGACAAAGCAAGAGATCCATTGTAACTTTTGTGTTCCATATATAATTTATGTGAATATCAAAAGCAAGTGTTTTTGGAAATCTACTAATACTTATAATTATTAACAAAACGGAACAACTTGTAAAAGCAAGCAGCAATAGCACCCAATAAAGTTTGATCCAATAATTTAAGGATAAGTAATATTTACATAGTGCGTTGCAAATCACATATCAGCACACCTAAAAAGCCAAGCCCTAAATTTAAGTGAAATACATACAAAAACTTATTAATATAAAAGAATTTCTTGAATATGCAAACAGTATAGTACTTTTAACAATTTATAAAAACTTACAGAAGTTAAATTACTATTATTATTATTAAATACATTAGGAAGTCTTTATTATTCTAGACCCTTCTCAGTCCTATATAAACCACAGCTTTACACATGGTACACACCAACAACAAAAATAAACGATTAAAAGCCTTGTAAATATAAAAATTTAAATACTACATTTACGATACAGTGTATAAGTAAATAAATATTATTAGTCAAATTTTAACATTCAGTCTGCCACATTGGTGTTTAGAATTTGTGAGTTATCAAGTATATTATTTTCAATAAGTGGTGAAATATCTTTCATAAGCTGTGGTTCCATGTTATTTGTCGACGAAACGGTCATTGTTTCTACTTCAGTTGTAATTCCATTTACTTGCGGTTTAGTCTTTTTTATATTGCTTTTAACTTTACTAATATTATTATGTCTAATTAATTCAGTAGGATTTTTGGCATCAATGGTCGATTTTGCAGTTGTTGCAGTCGTTTTCGTTACTGTTAAACGTGTTCCAGTAGCCTAAAAATGGTAAATAATTAGTATAAAATTATAATTATTCATAATTATTGCAGAATGAAATCATACATCAAGAATACAAAAAGGTGTTAATAAAATTGCAATTTTTTTTATTTTTCCACTTTACTAATATCATTATTTTATAATTGTCTATAAAACTCCCTAAATTTTATCTACTTTGTTCACTTTAGGTTACTAAATGTACTATGCCTATATACATTCTAATATGTAATTAAAATTTTTTGAAATCAAATTGAACTCTATTTATTTTAAGTTTATAAATTATAGTTATAAATACCACTAACAGAATCTTACCTTTGTGTCAATTTTGCGAACATTTGTGGTTGTAAGTTTACCAACATTTCCCACAGTCCTCGTGGAAGTATTAACCCGAGAAGCTGTAATTTGTTTATTTGTTGTTTCTTTCATTTGCTTCTCAGCATCTGCAGATTTTGGTGCAGGTTTAGCCGGTAAAGGTTTTGAACGAAGTGGTGCAGTTGGTGGCCTGGATTTGGGAGCAGTAGCAGAGCCAGTTTTTGGAGAAGATAATAAAGTTCTAGTTGTGCTCTGCAAAAAAGAACAAAGTAAACAAATTAGAAAAAAATTAAGGACACAAAAAAGCAAACAATGAATTAATAATTTAAAATTTTGGATGCATCAATTGAAAGGATCAAACCTAAAACTTTAATTCTACCATGTATCTATATAATAAACATTAAAAAATTAATTTAGTAAAATATGCAATAATGAGAAAGAGCATATTAATGGTTTTTATTAAACTTCAAACGGAAATCGCTAAAACTCATTTGTAGCATTCCTTATTTAGTAAAACTATATGACATTCTTTAGAAAAATATTTATGTAAGTACAGTCGAACTTCCATAAGTCGAACGCCGATAAGCCGCATTTTTGATAGCTCAAACTCCAACCCATTTCCCTAGGACTTGCCTATCTCAACGTTAATATTTTTAAGTCAATAACTCGAAATTTAATAAATCAAATTATTTAATAAGTCGAAGGGTTTTACAATTCATTAAATTCAAGTTTCCATTAGTAAATAGGTCGATGACTCGAAGTTAAAAATTACAACTTTTCTAAATACAGTAGTCGCCGCATAAGTGGTTCACTGCTTAAATGGGTCAGCCGCTTATATGGGTCAAATTTTGTGGAACCAAATCAAACAGTATAAACAATATTTAAAAACCGCCGCATAAATGGTTCAAGTTTTCGGATAAGTGACTCACAAAAGCGTTTTTTTTACCTGTATAATAGGATAGAAATATTATAATCCTCTCAAGTCAATGAACAAAAAGTAAAACTATGTTGTGGATGTTAATCTGCCTATTGTATTTGTTCTTTTCCTTACCTAAATATTGTTATGTGTCAGGTAAAGTTTTAAAGATATCTTTAGTTTATTTATAAAGTTCTCCCGCTCTTTACAAAGTGGTAAAAATGTTAAATGTTAATTTTTTTTTCAGTTTGATTCTTGTTGTAGTGCCGTCAAAATGAACTCAAAAAATTATTATTCTGTTAGTGAAAAACTAAACTTCTTAAAACAGTTTTTCCGTTTAAGTGGGTCGCCGCTTATATGGGTCAAAATCGAATGGACCGACGTGAACCACTTAAGCGGCGCCTACTGTATTTCGCTACCTGAGAGAGGATTAAGGACGGCTTGGTTTGGTGTTATTGATGCTTTAAAAGCTCTATTGTTAACTACCACGAAAAGATTTTATACTACAATACAAGATTTAAATGCCTTATGAACAGTTTTAAGATGGTTTTACCGTTTCTTTTATAACAAAAGAAACTATTTTTACATTTTTGTTTTAGATTACTTTCAATTTAACAGTAAATAATATGTAAATAACTATATTTTTTAGGGTCTTATTAAAAATAAATAATGTTAATGATTGTAGATCAATTTTGGGTATTTTCCATAAAAAATGAATGATATACCTACATATATATACGGAAGTATTTAACTGAACTTCTTTGGGTAACTCAAGTTTTTGATATAATGAATTATTTTTGCTGTCCCTTCGACTTCGACTTATCGAGGTTTGACTGTATAGGCAAATCCGATAAATACGAGGATGTGCGCATTCGAGCGAAAAGTGGCACATTTCCGAGCGAGGAAGGCAAATGAAGCGCGACGCGGAGCGGCGCGCATCATTTTCCCGAGATCGGATTGTGCCACTTTGAGCTCGAATGTGCACACTCGGTTTTAAGCACGATTACGAAGCGTCCCGTTTTCTATAAAAAATGAATGATATACCTATATATACGGAAGTATTTAACTAAACTTCTTTTGGTAACTCAAGTTTTTGATAATTCGAATTATTTTAGCTGTCCCTTCGACTTCGACTTATCGAGGTTCGACTGTATATCATAAATGGTTGATGACGATTTGGATTCCGAACAATTTATTCAAATAAGAAATTAATAATAATTCCTTCTTCTAAATACTTTTTATAATTTTGTTTATTAAGTTGATTACAACAAAATTATAGAAATTTTATATTAGAATAAACAAGTTGATTGAATTTTATTAAAAAATATTTTTTAATAAAAAACCAATAAACTTGAAATGATTCTTTTTAAATAAGTGAATGTTACAAATGTTCTACAAGATACATTAATAACATTTAGTATATTGCAAGCATAATTTCTTAAACTCACCACTGTTGGTTTAACAGTAGGACTAGAAAGTCTATCAAAGACATTCTGAAAGGTAATAATTATATTCTTCATTCAGACCTTAATAATTAGAAATTTGTTTGTTATTTAAATTAATAAACTATTTACCTTTGAAGTAGTCACACTTGATGTAGTGGTTGTTTTAGAAGTAGTAGTAACGTTAGTTTTACTCGTCAAAGATGTGGGTCTAGGATTGATACCAGACATACTATTACGAGTAGTTGACGTTTTTGCAGGTGCTGTGGTAGGTCTGGTGCTACTGATTGTCGACTTGGTTTCTGTGGTAGTCTTTGTTGGACTTAATTTATTAGGAACAGGTTTCGTGGCAGCAGTTCTAGTTGCTGTTGTCGAAGGAATCTTCTTGATACCCAACGGCTTCACGTCTCCATTAGATAAAGGCTTCTTTTCTGGCACTTTTGTCGAAAGTGATGTTTTGGGTTTTGAAGGTTTGTTTAGAATCTTTGATGGAGGTGTTGACGTAGGTTTAGACTGACTAACTTTATTAAGAGTTGCTGTTGTTGAACTGCTCTTTGTAACAGGAGGTTTAGTTGCTGTCTTACTAGCAGTTGGTTTAGTTGGAGACGAAACTGTCTTAGATAATGGTTTCTTTGATAGGGCAGCAGTTGTTTTTGGTTTAGTACCCGTGGTTTTCTTATCACTGATTAAAGTTGCAACTCCAACAGCAGCTACAGCAGCTGCTGTTGTTGCTGCTGCTATTTCAACACTTATTGGTGCGGCTTCTACTTTATCTGATTTGCCTTCTTTAGATACAAACGGTTCAGAACTCAGAGTTTCATTTTGAACAATATCTTCTGCTTTACTTTCCTCGGATGGTGTCGTAATTGTATGCACTGGATACTCGCAAGCAATAGTTTCAGATTTGATATCAATATCAATACTAGTAGGTTTAGGTTGTGCAATCTCGCTAAATTGATTTGCATTAATTGTTTCGTCTTTCGTTGTATCAGACATGTTCTTTTCCACTTCTTGAGATAAAATTTGTTCAAGTTGATGTTCTTCAATACTTGGACTCAAAGGCGAAGTCACTTCTGGCAATAAAGATCTTTCCAAGAAAGAATTTACGTCTGCTGTTACTACTGATTCTGTATCTACTTGTTCACTTATCACTGATTTTGGACTTGAGATAGGACAAGATTCTGAAAGTAATATATTATCAGAGTGTTCTTGAACTAAATTAGATTCGGGAACAGCTTCTGTTGTTATAGCGTCTTCAACAATATTTGACACTTCTTGTGCATAACTAATGGCAAATTTATCATCACTTTTAGTTGTTCCAATTAAGTCGTCAACAGGCGAAGCAATAAGTATCGGTGAATCCTTTACAGATAAGGTAACATCTTCGATAGGCGATTCAATATCACGTATAGGCGACTGAGTTGGAAAAACAGGCGATTGTGGTACAGGAACAGGTGATTCAGAAGGTAAAAGTGATTGAGAAACGGGAGATTTTATAACATCAAAAGGCGAACGTCTCGCAGGGGACGTTGGAGACATAAGTGCTGGTGATTGCGAAGCCGTACGCTGAAATTCCAATTCCATGTCGGAAGATTTTGTAGGTGATAAAAGTTGGTCCGATTCAAAATCAGCTGTTGTTGGTAAACCACATACAGGCGAATGTGTTGTGACAGGTGGCAAATGTGTCAATTCTGGAGACATATCTAAAGCCCTAAGCGAATCAGCAACAGGTAGTGAAGACTGTGAACTGGGGATAAACAACTCTGTTGTTGGAATTAAAAATTCTATATCATGAAGTGGAGAATGAATATCACGAGTTGGGGATTGTGCATTTGGAATTGGCGAACGAGTTTCCAATTTTGGAGAATATACTTCACGTTGAAAAGCTTGCGTATTCTCCACAGGCGATTGAGAAACTTGAAAGGGAGATGATAAATCACAAAGAGGCGATGCTTCTCTAAGAAGGGGCGATTGTGCTTTATGTACTTCAACTTCCACATTAGACGTTTGCAAGTCATTTCTATCTAACTCGTCAAGATGAGTGTGGTTATCAGCAATCAAATTATGTGATTCTTCGATTGGCAAATCAGATATATGACCAGGAACAGGAGACATAATCAGTGGCGAATGTGAGTCCAAAAGAGATGATTGTGATTCTTCAGGTAGAGGTGACGGAGTATCAGAAACCTCATCCGGAATTAATAATTGTGATCCCGATAATATTTCATTCGATTTCTCAATTTCTATCGTTTCCAAAATATCAATAGTTTCGTTATTTACTTTCGTAGTTTCCCCTGTTTTAGCGTTTCCAATAGGACTATGTTCTGGCAAATCAGAGATAGTTTCATTAAAGAACGAATTGTTTTCGGTAGGTTTTTCTAAAAAGTCCTCTATATTTTCTGGCAATTCATGAACCTTATTTAAATTGAATGGATTTTCTTCGTCCTTGTCTTGATAAAACGACATCGACATAGGATCATCATCTTTTTTAACAATATGGGATTCATTGTTTTCGCAAAACGAATTGTCTAACGCTTTATCTTCTAAGTAACTAGCTGAAGATTCATCTCCAAAAACTGCCTTTGTAGATAGCGCTTCAGATTGATCTAAGATTTTTCCAGGAGTAGAGAACGGTGTAGCATTAGGGCCAAAGTGAAATTCTTCTGGTTTGTGTGTTGAATTTGGTGTGTTAATAGGTTGAAATTCAATTTCGTCCATACTTTTACCATTAAGCAAATTTTCCATAAGCTCTTGAGATGACAATTTTTGAGCCTAAACAATTGCTATTAGGTAATTTATTTATTTGCGATAATTGATAAACTTACGTTTGAGTTGTCATCGTCATCCGAACCATCGGCAACATCGCTTGGTCTAGATTTTATTTCACATTCAAATTCTTGGGAATTAGGAACGTTAAATTCAATGTCTTTGGAAGTAGTTCTTCTAGGAGATTGGGCCAACACTTTATCATCCATTAAATTTTGATAAACTGGAGAGGCAGTGTTCCTTTTAGGAGACACTGGAACAAATTCGGCTGCATTCGGATTTAATTGAGACATTGTATCACAATCTGAATCAGATTTGTTTATTTCAGAAACCTAAAAAATAAGAAGATGGAATAATTATAAATAGTATAATGTATTATTTATATATTGTACCTCTTTGTCTGTTTGCGAAGAAGAAATAGTTTCTTTTTGTGCCGTATCACCTTTAAAATAATTCCACTCGTCGTCTGAATCTTCTCCACTTTCAGCTACATTATCTACTAATCCACTAGCATCATGTACTGTAAAAAATAATTTGTATTAACTACTTTGAAAACATGTATGCAATCAATTTATTTTTTATTTAATCTATATTGTGACTTTTAAATAAATTAATGGCAATATATATCAAACTTTATTAAAGCTACAAATGTTTTATTCTTACGATTTCATATAAAAAAAGAACTTAGGAGAAGCCCCAAATAATTAAAATAAATACTTATAAGGAAATTGAACAACTATCAAACGAAATATGTTAAACGCCTTGAATTTAGAAGAAGTATAATTAGAATAAAACTACCTAAAATGAAATATCAAAATAAATTGTCGGTTTCGATAAGTTTGGGCAACTAAATTAAAAAAATAATTAAACAGGAACAAAATAAATATTAGTATATGTAAATTATTATTTAAGTACTGTTCACTAAAGTATGCTACTAATCAAAGTCCAGTATTAATAAATATTGAAAACCTTAATGTATTTATCATTTGTTAAAATATGTACATCCAGAAAAAAACTTAAAAATTATAGAAAAATGTTAATAATCTATAGCGTAATTATCTGTTAGTGATTTTTTATTATTATCTTATTTGTTGGCGTTTTATACATATAAGAAGGTTGTGGGATGAAATGCAGATTAACTGGTATTTTACAACCTACTTTCTTTTTACAATTGGCAGCACGTTGTTCATAACTAGAATTAATTATTTATATATATATAGTAGGTTTAATATTAATCTATTATTGCAAATAAGAACCTAATTCAGTTACAAATCTGTCTCAATGTCAGATCAAGTTAAATAACTGTATTTTCTTATTTTCTAAAAACCTCTTGATTTTTATCTCTTATTTTTGCAAGTACACAATATGTTAATCAAATTTTTTTCCTGCTATTTAAAGTGATCAATTAAGACCGTCATTTCAAGGAATATTGACCTTTCCGTCTGGGAAGCCCTATAAACACATTCACAAGAATTCCGGAATGTAGCATTACTATACGTATAAATAAATATATTCATTAATGCAATTTTGATATAACATGATAAGTATCAACTCAAGCAATTTTAATGCTTATAAAAAGCTTGAATAAATTTTAAAGGTCATTTTCCCTGAAGTTCAGCTTATTAATCACGCTATTAAAATATAGGGACAAAATCTATTAAAAAATAATATACCTCTATAAGATATACCTAAATAAGATAGATATAGAATTCTATAAGTTACCTATATGATAAAGTAAAGAATACAAAGTCAAAATTGCTTTTATAATTTGTTATATAGGTATCGATTTAAAAATTAATGTAATAACATAATTAAACCTTTCATTAGAGTAGCTAGAAAATTATTGACTAAATAACATGTGCATTGTTTTTGCACATAGAAATTACTATATAACAATTCATTGGAAAAGGGCCTGTTTTAGTACCGTGAAAACTTCTTTATTCTTGAAGATGAGATCTAAAATGTAGGTATACGAAATGAAAACAGTGACCTCAACTTAGACTGTGTTCTTTTTAAAAAAAAAGGTATTTTTATAATCTCTTATACGTTTGATTGAATTGTATCTATTATATAAGAATAAAACCTGAGTCGTTTAAGTTCTTGTAAAGTGTAGGCTGAGCGGTTAAACGCGAAAATCGGCCAAATATTAGTGGTAATGATAAAAAACATGATATCCGGTTTGTTTTTCTAAAAATATATGTATATAAAGAAGCATAATATATATATTTATTAAGTATTATTTGTGATAATTTAAGACAAAATACACAATAACGAATTATCTATGTGAAACCCACATGAATATGCCAATGTTATGTTGCAGGATTTAGATATTTTTATGAATCGCCTTCTTTGATGAGACAACTACAAGTCGACTAATTAAATTCTTATGTCGTGTGATAGAAATAAGTTGTTTGTAACAAGAACGAATTTTGCTGTTCAAAATTTAGAATCATAACTGGAGACAACCATTACTGCAGCTAATTAATTTAAAATCTAATTCAAATTTTACCCCTAAATTGCGTTTTAACTAGTAAGTTTATAAAAAATAAAGGTCGGAAAGCAAACTAATAAATTTCTAAGAAAAACCAGACCTTCCCCTCTGCGTTTTCAGTTCAGTTTTTTTGTTTGTTTGAATCTCTTCCAAAACGTAAAAAAAGTCCTAGTCTTTGCCGAAAACATTAAAATTGTGGTCAAATTACGTGCTGGAAAAAACTTTTCTTCTATCTATCGTTTTATGAAAGCAACGAGACAACAGTTCATTCAATTAAGATTTAAGAGAAGTCTACCAGAGACAGCATGGCAGCGAATTTGACAGTTACACCAAAAAGTGTATATTAAATCTTGAAAAAGGTGCTTAAATATAAAAGAATTCCGATAAGTTGAGCTTTGATCAGAATCAAAGCCAAAATAAACAATTGTGACATGTTTAACGAAAATTATCATTTATTTCTTCATAAAAGCGACATTTAGTTGGCAAATGAATTCTAAAAAATGTAATTAATAAAAATTTTGTTTACATCTGCATTTATCTTCTTAATTTTTGCCGTCTTTATATCACAAGAAAATGATCTCGACTATTACAGAAGTTTTCTGGAATGTAGTGCAGGAGAATGTTTTGTATTTATAGCCCTATCTTGGTCAATTATTCGAGCAATTCGTTTTTTAATTATTTTTTATTAATAATGTTCCATGGAGTTTTAAGTCTTACTGTTAGAGGGAGAATTATTTGGGCGCATCACAATAAAGTGATCTTTCCTTAATAATATGGACGATAACGTGCAGATCTTGATTTTCTTAAAATAGAAAAATATTTTCAAAAGTATCCTTAAGATATTAATGGAAAACCCATTAATTCATGAAATAATCTATAATTTCCTACGGCTTAACCAATACCTTCCCCTCACGATCTTTTATGGTACCCATTCACATATAATTTGTCTGCAGTACAAAACAGTAGATTTGCATGTTTTCAGTTAAATTTTGTCAATACAGGTCGTCGACAGTTCCGGACCTGCAATTTAATCGAATCTAATGATAGACTAATGTGTCAACGGCCTGTATTGACAAAGTTTAACTGAAACTATGTAAAACTGCTGCACTGGGCTGAAAACGAACTGTATGTGATATTCTTAAGGTTTCCACTAATTATAACTAAATCACTAAATAATGAAACATTCATATGAATCTTTGCCCAACTCGTTCCCAAAAGTCTATTTGGTTTTAATTAATTACATCATCCTAGATTTAATTGCGTACATAATACCTTATGGAGACTTCTTTTTTAGATTGTAGTCATTTTAGATCAGGCATGGGCAACCTTTCTCATTTCTGGGACCAAATTTTCATTCCCTCTTCCAGTCAAAGACCGGACCAAATTATTAAATAAAATAAATTCATATTAAATGAATTAAAACAAGTTCGACATTTTTGTATCGTTTAATTATAAGGAAATCGGACCAACTTCGCTTAGAACGATCCAGACCGGAGGTTGCCCTTATGTGCTTTAGATATAAATTTAAGATAGTTGTGTTAAGTATCAATAAAAAATTTTCCCAGCAGCCAAGATCGATTAAAAGACCCTACATATTGTGAATTAAACGACCTGTTGACATACAAACCTCCAAGCCGAAAAGCAATGAATACGTATAAAAACTTGATGATATAAAATAATTTACAATTAGATGAGGTACCTGAAGGGTAAAAGTAATGTTCGTTCAGTAAACATCGTACACGATAATACTAATAATAAACTGTTATATCACCTTTATTATAACGATAAATAGCAAAACGTATTTAACGTAAAGTATAGAATTTGAATTTCCTGTCTTGCACAACCCCAGTTACCATTTTTATTCAAAGGTAAACAACCAGAACGTTCTTAGAACATTATGTCGCACTTGGCTTGTCGCTTATAATTCGTTCGTTGGAAATAGCTTAAATGTGGAATCTTCATTTATAAATACTTCAGTTTATATGCATCTCATTGATTTTACTAATATTCTATTTGTAATTGTATACATTTTAGGTATTGCACCCTAGACGAAAAGTTCAGCTAACTTCTCGGTCGCCATAACGATGGGGTAGCAATGTGCTCCCAATTTTAAGTTATTTTAAAACCACGTGAATATATTTTCGCCTTGCACACTGCGGGTACATTTTAGATGAGATGGTTGTAAAGATGTCAAAGAACGAACTCTGTTTAGCATTTAAAACGAAAAGAATCGTTTAAAATGGCAACAAGTTGTTACAAATATAACACCTATAAAAATACTTGTGCCGAAATTATTAGTTGTTAAAAATAGAAGTATTTATCCTGACGTAACCGTAAACGACTTTAAAAACTTTTGAAATAAAACTGCTCGAAGCTAAACTTAATAATTAAGCGATTCCATAAAAGACTAATCGTGTTCTTCGAACCTTTTGGTGTTTTGCAACGAAAATCTCAAGAAATTCGTTACGATCGAGTTTTTAAGGACGAATATTTAAATTTTACGGCGACTTGAGTAACACAAATTACATACCTAAGAGTTATGAGAGACGGCACACAACATACAGAATAAATATCACAGTTAAATAAAGAATTAAATCGTAAAAGAGGCACTATTTAGAACACCGAGAAACTTCCAAGATCACAAATACCGGCTGCCAGTAAAACTGACAGACCGGGTTGGGTCGTTTCTTACGGCTGCGCACACCAATTCTTTGTGCTCCTTTAAAACCACGCATGAACATTGCCACCAGGAATTTTAAGTTAGCAACTATGCAGTACCGGCATTGGTACATAATTTGCCACTTTTTACAAATTTTTTTAAGCGTTGCTCCAAACTTACAGAAAGCAACTCGTAAAAATTCCTTCCTTAGTAACAAAGCAACAGTTTTACTAAATTAGCCTATAAATAGCTGCCACAAGAAATAATTAACTTTAAATTAACTATTAATTATAATTGCTAATATTTTGTTTTAAATTAAAAAATAAATCACAGAATTAATTTATAACATTACTATGTAACCAATTATCAAGTATTTATTGGCCCTTTGCAAAACTAGAGAATAATAATCACAGCAAAAAGAAATCGACCAGAATATCTAAAAATATCAAGGTGCCTCTTTAGTACCACTCCATATACCTGTTAATATAATTAACTTTAAAACACTTCGTTCTTTTACATTACAAAAAACAATTAAAAAATTAACATAACATTAAATACAGTTGTACCTCGATAAGCCGAATTTTTATAACTTCAACCTGTTTCCCTAGGACTTGCCTATTTCAACGTTAATATTTTTATATCGATAACTCGAATTATTTTTGGTTTCCCTTCAACTTCGATTTATCGAGGTTCGACTGTATTAACAATAAAATAAAATTTTGAATCGTTATTTTGCACGAGATTGATTTACTGCAACCAGAGATCTTGCAATTAGCAGAAAAACTTGAGAAAACAATCTCGATTGAGTCGCTGATTTTTGCACCACAGAGAGATAGCATGATGCTGATTATGATATCAAAAAATCAACGGCTGACTGTACAAAGTTTTTGAGAAAGTCAACTTTGCAATTTTAATTTTTGATTACGAAAAACTTTATTTTAACAGAAATTTTGCAGAAAACAAGCGCATTGGGTAACAGAAAATGCATTTGTGCTAATTTTTCCAAAAAATTCACATTCTGTTACTTAATTAAGCTGTTTCCTTACAAACACAGTTTTTTGTGTGTTGAAATACGAATTTTTAAACGCGATTTTCTGAAAAAGTCAACCGGAGATTTTTCATGCAATAGAGCTTTATGCACTCCAACGGTTGTACAAAAATCAGTGGCAAAATCGAAATCATTTTCGCCAACATTCCGGGCTAATAAAATTTATAAATAGAAATCCGAAAGACATGAAAAGTTGATGAAAAAACAGTACCCAGGTTTGTTATTGAAAATTGCTATTGTTTTTCATGCAAAAAAGCCCATTAGCCATTCTTTATAAAAATGCATATTCCTGTTTCATTTAACCCACTTTGTGGTACTGTTTTACATTATTTCAATAGCAAATAATTTAAAAAAAAACTTTTTCAATAACATCAATTTTCAATAAAGTAGATTGGAATAATTTAACTTTGGTATTGCCTTAAACCGTAAAAATCTGTAATTAATTTACAAATTAAAATTATTTAGATTAAGTAAATAAGTTCAAATTTTTCTAAATAACTCCAAACATTAACTCAAACAATACTAGAAATATGTAAAAATAACTAACAAAATTTTAGCATTATGCATGTATTATTTTATTTAAAAACGAAGCGGAAACAGGTATATTTTTTTGGATGTTGGCATGCCAATGCGTCCACCATTGCGGTTGTTAGTAACTGTATTTTATGTTGTGCAAGTATTAACAATTACATTTTGTTTTCTTCTTTATTTTACACTAAACAAACGATCCGGTATATCAGCAATTAAGTAAGTATATGCAACGGTATTGCTTACTTTTACATCATAATTACATTTAGGTCTTCACACCAAATTTCCTTTGTAATTTAATTAGAGAGCGGCTCCAAATATCTAGTTTTAAATAGAAGTTTAAAAAGGCAATCATTGAGAGTCAAACATTCCTTTCTAATGCATTAAAGAATACATTATTCCTAGCTATTCCAATACAAGCACATCTAGGCCATTGCACGCATTGTTTAAACCATATTTAAAGATTTTTAAAATGTGACACGGTTTTTTTAAAATTTTAGATTCGAGTTTTTTCTATTAATTATTAATCACATACAAAAGTTATTAGATAATTGCCATCCCATTGTTTGACTGATTTTATGAGACATCAGGTGCTGAAATTACATTTGTTCAAATTAAAAAAAAAAACACCAATCAAAAAAATTTATTTCAACGGTTGTACGATATATCATCAGTAAAAAAATTATTTTTGAAGTTATAGTTCTTTTGACGCATTGGGAATAAAATTTTAGCAGGCAACGGAAACTGCGAGCGCATATCTAACCATAATTTGACAATACATATAAAGTTACCCATCAAAGAAAGTAAATTAATTATTGTGAATTATACTTAAAATTGAGTAACACATTAGAGGTAAAAGTGGCACATTCTGATCTCGCTTCCCTCGATCGGAAATGTGCCACTTTTCGCTCGAATGCACACACTATTGTATTTATTTAATTTGTTTACATTCATTTTTGAATTTAAAAAGAAGAGAGAAATGTACCTAAATAAAACAAAAAGTGCATATTTTCCCGAGACCAAATTTGTATGATTTCAACCAAAATTTACATTAAATACTACACCTATCCCACGATTTACACGCTACTTGTTTTACACGATCTTGCTTTTACACGTTTTACAAAAATGAAAATTTAAAAATGAAAAATATTTAAAATATACATTTTTGTTATAAAAGATGTGTATTTCTAATTATTTTATAAGACAATTCCTTTGATGGCCCTGATATTATAGCGAAAAAAAGAAATTCTTTTTATACTGATGGTGGAGCTATACACAAATTTAAGGTAAGCAACACAACACGTGGTTATAATTTCATATAATTACATCAAAGAAGTATAACTACTAACGGGCGTACATAAGGACACGCACCGTTTTTTAAAATATTTTGGCCACCTTTTTATAAATAAGTAACTATTTATGTATAAAAAAGTATAGAATTTCTGATAAAACGGAAATGTTAAAACATAAGACGAAACGAAATGTCAAACGACAATATTTTTAAATCAACATTTAAATTTGCGATTACATTACACATTTATGCACCACAGTATCTCTATATTTATAAAAAATAAAGCTAACGTCAATATTTTTTTATCAATATTAAAACAAAAACTACATCTTTCATTCCGTTGATTATAACGATAGTAGGAATTGACTAATTATGAATATTAATTGTAGAAGAGATTATCGAGATTATCTTAATAATTTCTCGGGCCAGTCGCAAAAGTATGTAAGTAGGTACCTACATAATTTACTTGAGTTACTTTATTCACCTTATTTTTCAAAGTATTATAATAAAATAACTTTAAATTGGCAAGTACTTATATATAAATATATTTATTAATTTTATTCCAAAATCGTGGGCCTACTCCTACAATAAAATAGTAAATAAGCAGCAACACCCTAGAATGTTGTACCACACCTTAAACGTAATGCATATACCAGAGGTGGCCAACCTGCGGCTCGCGAGCCACATGCGGCTCTTTGAAGGATTATTTGTGGCTCTCGAAATTTTAAAGAATTATGAAGAGAAGTAAAATAAATGTATTTAATTTTTAATATTTAAATTCAATACACATATTTTGTACTTTTATTTATGTTTTCAATAAATATCATTTCTGTAAAAATTTTTTTTTTAATATCTTTTTTTGCATATCTTTTAAATACGTATTTAATTGCGGCTCGCGAATAATTTCAAATTTTGAAAAATGGCTCAGACTATCACGGAGCTTGGCCACCCCTGGCATATACAGTCACCACAGTAAGTTTTAGTACGCTTAATATATAACAAGAAAGTTGATCCAAAAAGACTTATAAAATATAATAAAGTATTTCAAAACGTATTAAAAGTTTTTAAAAACCCAAGTACGACGAAAAATATCATTTAACAAATAACAAAATAATAACTTTTTAAGAAAAATGCCTAAAATTATACATCGTTACTTTTGCGACGGAAAACAGGTAGGTATATTGTAAATTATTAAGATATACACTAATTTGGATATAAACAAACAATTAGGTACTAATGCTTTGAAGGATTTCCCAACTTGTCAATGAAAAAGATTGTTATTGTTTTGGCATTGATTTTAGAAGCAGTAAAATTTGAAATAGTTTGTTTTAATTGAAGTGCTTTTTAGGTATTTTTAGTTATCTCTAAACAGCAAATTGTTAAATATTATTCGTCAGCTTCAAATTTGGACTTTATAGAAGTATCTATTACTTTAAAGAATTATATAGAAATAAATAACCAAATTATATCTTTTACATCTTCTTCTTCTTTATCTTCGCCTTTAATGCAATTGTTCCAACTGCTCCCTTTTTTGAAATTTAGTTAATGACTCTTTTAAATTAAACCACCAAACTTTATCCAAACCTCTATAAATCGTGCGTCTCACGTTAGTAAACTCTGTTCTAAACCATTTTGTTTAATACCCCAAATTTAATTTTGAAAATGAAAGTTTAACATTTTGCCAGCAAAAATATATGTCTACCTAAAATCTATTTTATTAACTATAAAACACATTAATAATCTTGTTCTAAAGTAATGGTGCTATTAAATTATGTTATTCTTAGTTAATTATCAAAATTTAATAGATACGCAAAAATCTATTTTCTGTGTTATTTTACTCGAGAAAACAGAATATCAAAATTAAAAAAAAAAATATTAAAACATGTTTAAAGAATCATAATTTTTAGTAACTATGCAATTTCTAGATGATTTTTGCTTTAGATATTAAACGTACCAAAACCATTCGGTATGAGTATACTTTGTTAACGCAATGTTTGAATTTTAGAAATTACTTTAAGTTACATAAAATTGTATAATTGATTTAGATCAAAATAAGTGATAGAAGTTGTCTCTTCTACAGCTTGCTATAAAAGTTATTATAACTAAATTGCAAAAATGAAGCTTATTTAAAAATAGCATTTTATGTTCGGCTTAAATATTCATGAAATAGAACCTAGTCGTCGATACATAATAAATAAATATCGAAAGTGGTTATGTCATTTGCTCTAAACTGCATTGGCAACACTTTTTTAAAACTTGTTGACACACTTATTTAATGCTAATCGAAAATAATTTAAAAACGGAAACCTAAAACGTTTTCCAAATTAAGCGCATAGCAATGAAACCGAAACTTAAAATTATACACGAATTTATATTACAAACAAGGTTCTACGGATGAACTTTAAAATATGAAAAAACTTCAAACATTTTATGTGATAATTAATTTACAAAGTTCTACGCTAGCAGTGATCCTCAAACTATGAGACCCGCAAAACCAGATATTCTGTTAGATGTTTTATTTTGATTTTGTGCGGTTTTAGTCCTATTCTCACGAATCAATAGTAAAAAAAAAAACTAAAAAAAATTTAAAAGGAAACGCTCAAGGATGTTCCGGATATAAGTCACAATGCTACAAAGACGAATGAAAATTTAGTAGAATGTTCCTCACTTAATGCTAAAGCTAGTGTGAATATTCAAACCGATTGACTAAGGCGTTTAAAAATTATTTCAATTTAAACTAACTGTAATTTTACGTGTACTTAATCTTATGGAGATTTGTTGACCAAATATATTAAATTAATTTTTATTACAAAAAAAGTGTGTGCTGTACTCCACGCGGGCCAGAAGTGAAACTTCGTGCTTATTACGCATAGACAAAACTCTTTAATTAGTTTTTTTTATGGTGGCTTTATAGTCTAATTAGAAACAATAGTAATAGCGATCAAAGAAAAAGAATTTATTACAAATTCGTGCTAAAGTCGTGCCGCCTTCCTTTTATTGTTGTTAGTCAATAATTCTGTATGTAAAGACTTTGAAATCCGCCTTTAATAAATGTATAAACTCATAAATTCTATATTGAGATTCATGAATTCCACCTCTATATTTACAAATCATGCCCCTCATCATCCTCATCGAACGGTGTGCATGCGTTGAAGTGGTTTTGCCGCTCGCGCATTCTCCCACCACGTATCTAACTATTCCCCTCATAGGATCGG
This sequence comes from Sinopyrophorus schimmeli, assembly GCA_036325965.1. NCBI lineage: Eukaryota > Metazoa > Arthropoda > Insecta > Coleoptera > Elateridae > Sinopyrophorus > Sinopyrophorus schimmeli. The sequence continues at coordinate 519,307 of JARFIZ010000139.1, forward strand.
AATTTTCGTAACGCTCGAAAATTCCAGTCCCCTAAGCAAAGAAGCTTCATTTCAAAAAGCTGCTGCGGGTCTCACATTTTCATACTATGTAATTTGAACACTATAGAACCGATTTCGCACTTTTATTCATATTCACTAAACGGTCGCGAGGAACAAAATTATAAACAAACCGACAACCTGGTTTTTATGCCGAAGCGTGTATACATATACCGTTATACATAGTTGAAAAAGATGGGACTACAGTGAATGTAGGAACGTAGAGCAAATATAGTTGTGCTAAAGGCAAAATGCCCTTTGCCTATTTTCGACTGCTATTTCTATTATGCAGTAACGCATTCGGGTTCTCTGTAATCGAACTAAACCTTATTTATTATTTCTTATTTAATTCAATTTTATTGGTAAAATTTTCTATTTTCTTTTAAATTATACATACACGTATATTTTTTGTCAGTATTGACACTATTGACTAGTTTAAGTATGTATGGAAGGTACAATCGGATTCAAAAGTACTGCAAATTAAGTGTCGTGATATTTACGATTTATAGAATATAACAAATTATATAAACTACTAAATACTAAAAGGTTGAGAACCGCCGATTTTAAATGTTAAATTCGCTATAATACATGTTCTGTTATAATCAATCCTGCTCCTAGTAGTATGCAAATAAAAATAAAATAATTAAGAATTTTACTTCAAAATTTAGATGCTGCTTTAGGAATAAATTGATTAACAAAGACCACACAGTTTGAATAGGCAGGAAACAACAATAGTCGGAATTTCAATGGTTTATCAGTAGTGTGTATGCAACTACATAGCCACATTTGCCGTTCAATTAAATAGCAATTGTTTGTGTACAATGGTTTTAGTCTGTTTCAATGTAATTATTCTCAATCATCAAAATTAATTGTTTTCTAAAAGAATTAAATGTTCATTACACACAGTAAAATGACGCATCTATCAAATTTATTATTCAAATTAACAATAATGCAATCTGCAATGACCATTGCCTTGACTCCTGAATCAAATTTAGATATTTTATAATTAACATCGCTCTAGTTCTCATTATAAGATTACTTCAGCCATTACAAATGCCATGCCACAGAACATAAGGTAAACTTTAAAATGCTATTTGATACCGAACACTTCTATTTATGCAAATTTTTATTCAAATGTTGACTTTGAATAAGAAGTATTATTCATTTATCTACATTCATAAATGAATCCAACCAAATACGAAGCATAACTGTTGAAGATGAAAGAATAAATTAAGGCTCTACAGCACCTATTTCATAGTCAATGTAAAATATTTGATTTCTTTTTTCGAGATAATAGACGCCTTGTTATAGTTTACCGAATTCTCAAAGGCTCAGTGTGTAGGACATATTGAGCTCTAGGGGACATCCTCAATAATTTTTCAAAATTTTGATTTGAAATCGTTATAATTGATAAAAAGTCATATTCTTTGGTAAGAGATATCACGCTTGTGCATTACTTTACCGACATAAGTTTTTAACCCGTAGATAGGTAATAAAATTTTCTAGGGGAAATCCTATTTTTTTTTTCTTCTAGTCTCATCAAGCTATAAAAACCAAAAATGTAATTGCAATTTTATTTTAAAACTGGTCAAACGGGTCGCTAAATTTACTTCTTTACCTGAGTCTCGTTTGGGGTAGGTGTCAATATCTAATCTTTTAAGGTATTACAAGTGCATTACAATAGAAGAATAGTTTAACCCTAACGGCAGTGAGTTTTATGGTTGGAATGTCGTTTAGACAAACTATTCTTATATTGGTAGAATCATATAATTATTCTATTATAATAATAATAAATATCAGAGTCGAATCATTTCAAATGAACCCTCCATTTTTTATCTGATTATGGATTTCAGTTCATATATTTTAATTAGAAGTACACCAATACCTCACTGTGCGTCGGGGTTACGTTCCAAAAAAACACGACGCAAATTGAAAGGACGCAATGTGAATTAAGAAAAAATTAGAAAAAAAAGTGGAGCCATCTGTTAAAATCAAGAAAAAAATTAAAGACTCGAACCCAAAACAACGCAACCTCGAAAACCTAACGACGCACAGTGAAAATTAGTACTAATTAAGTAGCGACGCAACTTCGAAAAAACGCAAAAAGAAACGACGCAAAGCGGGGTACGGGTGTAATCATTAACTACAGTCAAACTCAATAACAGTTTTTCAAATTTTCATTTTAGCAATTTTTTTTGGAATTTTAAATTTAAAAATTAATTGTGAAAATTTTAAATTAAAAATTTAAAAAATATATATTTATATGAAATATGTATTGTACAGCCCCGGATCTACAATCTTTTCGAGCCGGAACAAAAACTTGACATTAACACCTTCCCCCTCCAACATTTGAGATAATAATCGTTTTAGTGAAACAAGTTTTTTTCAAACATATAAATTTACCGCCTCCTGAAATTGCCGCACGAGTCATGCCCCCCCAAACAAATTGAGAGTTGTATTTGTATAATTCAAAAAACCCACTGTTCCCTATAACGTTATAACTTTTTTACAATAAAATAACCTGAAGCTACGATAACAAAATTTTTTTATTAAATTAAAAAAAAATTGAGCAGATCGGAATCGAATGACCAGACTCAGTTCAAAATTTTTGTGACAATATATACTTTTTTAAATTTTTTTTTAGAAAAAAAATGTATAATACATTTTCAAAATCTAATTTTCATTGTTAAAAATGATAAACAAATTAAAATAAAAAAATATAAAATTTTTAAATATTTTTTATGGAAAGTTCATTTGAAGATGAACAAAATATATGCCTGTATATAATTATCTGGATGGGAAAGCCTATGTCTAGAAATGAGCTGAAACAGGCTAGATGATGGTGGTAATATTTTTTAGTAGTAAAGGCCTTTAAAAAAGTTTTGCCCAAAATTTTCAAAAATTTATCCTTTTTTGCGAAGTCTGTATAAAAATTCGAAAAGGGTCATACATGTATTTTTTAACAAAGACTATGTAAAAAATTGGCTAAAGAAAAAATGATAGGATCCACGACCTCTGTGATTTGACGAAGAATGTGCCATATACTTTATAATACACCTACAAAAGCACTATTTGTAAAAATATTGTTATTTATGTATAAATTTTAAAAAATGCATGCAAAAACGTAATTTCTACGTTGAATACCAAACACCACAATACTATAATTACAGTATAAAAAAATAATTCTTGTAAGGAACAAATGTATTAAAGTAAGAAGATTTATGCAAAATACAGTAAAAAATGTAAAAACTTTTGCAATGAGCGACTCAAAAACGAATACTAGAAATATTGAATGTTTGAAACTTAGTTTTTCTTAAGATTTTTTAAATGTAGTTTTAAATGTTATTGTCAACAAACTCTAAAATATGGCTTATTTGTCGGTCAGTATTGAAGGTAACAAAAAGAAACCAATTGTGAGGATTAGCTATTGTTGCTTATGCTTGACTAAACAAGGGATTGCTTCGAAACTTCCAGCGACCAGTTTGGAATTTAGAGAAACGAAATATTATTTAGGTGCTGTAGAGCCTTAAAGAGTGAGATTTTCGTATTATTACGAATGCGATAACGATTAATCGATTCGCACTTCCACATTTGAAGAATAGAAAACGCACTCATTAATGAATAAGACAAACCGAGAAATTTACAATATATAATTATTCGTTAACAGATTAATAATGCAATCGTGACTTGCGTGCATGTCTCTTCAGTTCTCGAGTAAAAAGGTTGGATGCTTGTTAAGTTACTCTTGAATACGAAAAATTGTAAAATAAAGGTTTTCTGACAAAAAAATCGATACGTACACTTATGTACGCACGTTGGAAGTTATACTACTTTGGCAAACTAAATTCAATATAACCACATGTAAAAATTAATATAAATATTAGGGTGGAGCGAAAAAAAAATTTGGTTTTTCTTAGCCTGGGGCTAGAATTTGTAGAATATAAAAAATCAAAATTTTTTTTACTCAACATCTTGAGGTGGCTCACTGATTTTTTTAAATTAAATTCAAGTTAAAATTCTTTTGAAACAAAAAAAAGTGTTCCAGAAGCTGCGCAGTGTCCTCTTTATTGCCCATTAACAATTATTAACTTAAAAAAAATTTCTATCGCCATTATTGCAGTTTTCAAAAAAATTCCGAAACAATTTACATATTTTTCTTATATTAGGCATTAAAGTGAATTTTGAATTAAAAACGATCAAATTTGTTCATTTTTAGATAAATTTGAAGATTAGAAGCCAAAAAATTTTTGTTTTTGTTTCAAATGAATTTTAACTTGAATTTAATTTAAAAAATCAGTGGGCCACCTCAAGACGTTGAAAAAAAAATTTTTTTTCGCTCCACCCTAATAAATATATTCAATAAATACGATAATGTGCGCGTTCGAGCGAAAAGTGGCACATTTCCGAGCGAGGGAAGCAAATGAAGCGCGACGCGGAGCGGCGCGCTTCATTTTCCCGAGATCGGAATGTGCCACTTTGAGCTCGAATGCGCACACTCGGTTTTAAGCGTGATTCACAATAATTAATTTACTTGCTAAATAATTTTAATTCAAAATTACAACGCTATGCGGAGTGTACAATTTAATCGCTGAAAAATGTACAAATATGTCGTTTTATTTGAATATATTACTTTTTTTTAATTCTAAAAGTAATTTAAAAATATTCAATAAATACAAGAATGTGCACATTCTTGTATTTATTGAATATTTTTAAATAACTTTAAAGCATGATTCACAATAATTAATTTACTTTCTCAGAAAGCTAACTTCAAATATCGTTTTTTCGTTAGCAGTTGCGCACGCACTTCCGTTACTCTCAACACGCCAAAAGAAGTATAACTTCAAAAAATAAGTACCCGTTGTATATTTTTTGACCAACATGCCGTTATGAATAAATCTTAACACTAAAAAATAATTCCGAATAATTTTTTATAAAATCCATTAGTAAACGTACAAATTATATTTCGTTTGTTCTCCCTGTCTCAAATAAATATCACTTCATTTATCAAAGTCGATCTTTAGTAAATATCAGAGCGAGATAAGTTCGTGTTTCTTAAAACTGCGGACCCGACGCATAACTGTTTAAAATAGCATGATTTCTCTTCATACCGACTCTTTGACTTTGGTTTTTGCTTTTGTTATTTTGTCTCTGCGAGATGCATACAGGCATATACCCAGGTCACTTGGAGACAATTTATTTTTGAAAACATCGCTGACTTCCAAGTGTTGATGAACCCTCTTGCATTGGAACGCTCAAAATATCTCGCAAAGAAATTTATATTTATTTAAAAACATATGTACAATTTTGACTGTATTAAATATTACCATTCGAGCACTAAGTCTACTGTGTGATTTATCATTTAGCATGTACAGACGCTATTATGGAGGTTTTAAAAATCTATTTTGAAATTCAGAATCGTTCCACTAAAATTACTGTTATTGAAGGATTGTTATAAAAATTCAATATCAGTCTAATAAATTGTCCATTAAAGGTTTTTTCCTATTCGTGTTTCAGAAAAGTACATAACCCATTCTATGCAAGGAGTCACAAAAGTAGAGAAACACGGATGAACTGCGGTTTTTTGGACTTATTAAACCAAAAGTAGTTTTATGTAAGTTTTTTTTGGAAACTTATGGTGTCTTCAAAACGTCAGCAATATTACTAACATTAGGTATACATATTTCAAAAATGAAATGGCGATTTCTTTTGCAAATTGATACACATCTATTTTAGAGCAACTCCAAAAGACCATATTTAAATGACCAATTTTCATACAGGACAATTATAAATTTGATAAAATATACTCGTACAACGCGAATTCATCAAGGTTTAACATATTATCATGGGCGTAGCTCAAAGGGAAGGGCAGACTGGGGGCGCTTGCCTCACCTCGGCTCATTTAATGAAGCAAAAAAAATATTTAAAAAAATTTGATGCGCCAGGAAAAATGAATTATTTAAAAACATTTAACTGACAATGACATTAAAAAATAATTTAAAAAAATAATTGATAAACAGAACATTAAACAGGGTGTCACACGAATAGGTACTGAAACTTAACCGGGTGATACTTGGCACCAATCTAACAATAAGTTTATATACAATATGTCCTATATCTTAAAAAATTGGGAAAATGCATTTCAATTTTTCCACATGGTTTTAAAAAAGAGCGAAGTCATTTAGTAAGTACAGTAAAACCTCTCTTAACGGACACTTCTCTTCAATAGACCCGGCTGAGAAAAGTATTGGAAAACAATGTGTATTTGGGCCCCTTCCCTAGCGGACAGCCCTCTACAGCGGACAATGTCGTTAGTGCAGCGACTGTCCGTTGGAGAGAGGTTTTACTGCACTTCATTGCTAATTAGCATATTTGAAACGCGATTACAAAAATTTTTTGACTTTTTTTTTAATTTCGAGGTATAGCTTTAATAGCACCGATATAACAAATTTGAACAAAAATTTCCGAAATATATATTCTAAAATGTTCGGAAATTTAGCGTTCCGAATTAAACATATCGGGACGTTGTCGTGTCGGGACAGAACTCTGAAAACAGGGAAGTAATAATAGTACGTAATAAAATACTTTGTAAATTTTATAAGCGGAGAATTAAGAGGGACCCTCAAACAAGTGCCTTGCGTAGTTACATTACATTGTGAACATGAAAATGTATTTTGGTAATTACAAGACGTTAAATTAAAGAAAATAAATTGCGATAGTATACAAGTTTATATAAAACGAATAGAAATATTTTGTATATATATTTTGTTCGATCCAAGTGTTATTTAGAGATACATTGTGAAAGCCTATCGACTATTTGCAAGCTATTTTACAACCGTCTGGTATCCCGTCTAGTTCCCGTCACCATGGTTACTACTACCAAAACGCGGAGAGAAAATCGAATTTTCAAAGTCCGTTGAAATGAATTGTAATTGATAATTAACTTGAGCGACGCTGATTTAAAATCGGTACATTTAAATGTTATGTAACATATAAACAATTTAAATGCAATAATTTGACAATTACGCTCTGATGTTGTATGAAATTGGCATGAATGAGTCGACCGGATATGAAATAAAATCAAATATTATATTATCTGGCTACATTATAATAAATCATTCAGTAACATAATGGTAGAAACCAATGACAGAATCTTGAATCACGATCACTAGGGGATTATAAGCGATTTTCTGCAGTAATGAACAAACGCCCTCTGTTAATTTGGATCTTCTATGAAAGTTCTAATTGGAATTTACTTCATCTTAAGCTCAATATTAAATTTAAATAAATTTCGAGTCGAACCAAAAATCTGTTGGATTACGCTTATTTTTTTTTGTTGAAGTTATACTTCTTTTGACGTGAAACACCACATCTGTCCCTCGATTTACACGTGTCTTATTTTACATCGTTTCGCTTTTTCAAGTTTAAAAAAAAATTCTAAAAATTTTCTTAAACAAAAACAATTTGTTGGAACATGTTAATATTTTACATTACAATATTGCGTAAATTTTTTTATTGATTTTCAAAAATAACTGACCAATTTATACATATTTTGCTTTGTTTTCGATTTACACGGTCTTCTCCGTGTAAATCGAAGAATAGGTGTACAGAGGGTCTCAAGATTAAATTTTTAAAGGAGGCGCAGTAACAGTTGGAAGCCAGTGATCTAGCTATAGACAAACGCAAGTAGCACAACATAACACGTTGTTATATTTAATTAAGTTAGGCTGAAGAAGTATAACTTCTAACGCGCATATATAAGTACATCCACCGGTTTTTTATTAATATAAAACAATTTATTACAATGAACAGTAATATCTCGTTGGAGTAGGCAAAAGACTGAGTTTTCTCAAAGTGTTGTACTTTTAGAGAGGTTTTCCAACAATATTTTACAGTAATTTTAACATACATTATTGACTATATTATGTCTGTTCTGTCCAAACTAAATTCGAACGGAGAATTCGCATATTACAACAATGTTGGTAATTGGTGTAATTTCGTTTTAATTGTGTTAAACATTTAATACCAGTAAAATACACATATTTTATGTGTTTCGATAAATACCTCAAAATAAGATATGAAAAAGGATACAAAAAGCTCGTAAAATAAACCCTATTTTAAAAAGGATTATATTTTGTCAAGTGTTAAACGGAACCCAAATTTTTATTTATGCGTTTGTGCGAAACATGTTTATATGACAAAATTAGTCTTTTAGGGGTTCTCTTCATAAAATATATAAATGTAGCGAGTCTAATTAAAAGGAAACAATTTAAAAAATGTACTACATACTAAATATTAATCAAGCTATCAGATCAAAAATAAAATTTCTATAAGTATAGCTTATTAGAGAAAAGTGACCAAATATGGAATACTATCCTAATATACAATTCCTCAATATCTTTAAAACCCATCGTTTAAAACAAAATACAAGATCTTCTTCTATTTTTTTTTACTAGTATTAGTATCACACCCTATTATATTATAGTAAATGAAGCAAATGCTAATTTAGTTTTGGATATTTTTATTCTGTATCTACTTGAAAACTTTTTAAGCTAGGTGTAATTTGGGCGTTTTTGATTAACTACATAGTAAAGTAATTGTGCTTATATATTGAATTTATTAAATATGTACATCTTTATTTTTATGTTATCAAGCTGTTTTCTTGTTTATGTGTTATTATTTGTAAAATATGAAAAAATCTTTAACAATCGTGTGGGTCCAATTGTGGAAAAATCCTACTCTATTGATTATATTTCACAATGTAAATATTTTCCGTCAATAACTTTTTTTTAAAGATATTCCAAGAAAAGTGTAAATTCGTTGTCTAATATGAGGACTTTGGACACATCCTCATTGAGTCTGATATTTTAATATGTGATTTTTCAAAGTAAATTAAGTTCTTTATGCTACTTTTGGGCAAATTTTTTTTTTACCTTCACAGATTTAAATGATTTTTGTTAATTATTAAAAGAAATTCTGTATTTTACACTCTTACTCCATATTTGGAGATTATTCTATAAATGGCCATGTTTATATATTTAAATTGTACTATGAACTATTTATTTTTTATGTTCAAAAAACAAAATGTTATTTCATATTTGGTTACTTTCCTCTAATCCTGAAATTTTATATCTGGTAATACGGATTTAAAGAAATTGACAAATCAATTTAAAAACCTATAAAAGCATTTATATACCCTAAAAATATAATCATGCTTCAATAGATATTTCCGATACGTTAGACTTATTGTTAGGCAAATCGGATAAGCGCTGTGGTTTTTATGTTACAAACAGCTTACATGTTAGCCCGCATCGTAACATTAATTGTAGTATCTTACAATTTTAATAAAAAACATTTTTTTTAAATACTGAAAGTTATTGAATTCCAAGCGTGATACAAATTATCACCATTGAAATTAAATAACCAATTACTTATATAATTTTATAAATAATATAAACAAAACATTTTTTTATTAAAAATATTTGTTTAAGATAAATATAGAATAAGTTTAAACGTAAAAATAAAGTAAAAATGTTAATTTCAAACATTGTTGTATTGCATGATGTGTGTGGCAAATATTACTGCAAAATAAAAGCTAATATTTTCTCGCTAATTAGTTATCTACGTTGACTAGCCCAAATATGAGTAATTATTAATTAGGATAAATATAAAACTATTTAATAACATAACCGCACCTACTATAATTCAATTAAACATTTAGCTAATTTAGTAAATACAAAATTTTTCATCAATTCTCATTTTCAGACGTAACATAATTGTGAGATCAAATTTATTGATATAAATTGAAATAAAGGAAAAATGGATTTAGAGTATTTTTTTAAAAGAATTGTACGAGAACAACTTGATGTAAATATCTATGAAGATTACATCGTAATATCCAAAAAGTATAGATAATGATGATAATGACTCATTCAAGCCTGGAAGTGCACACATACTTTATTGTAACAAATCTGCCATGCAGAGGTCTATGAGACCCCATATATGATTAATTTTAATTAATCCTTCTGAAATATTTTTTAACTAGACAAAAGCGTTAATGGAATAGTCAAAGTGTGGCAATTATTTTAGAGAATAAAAAAATACAAAAAATTGTTTTTTGAGAACACCGCGATTTTTGATAAATTTGATAAATTTTTTTAAAACAATTTTGTTTTACATAGAATTGTAAGAACCTACACGTGCACTAGATTCTTTGTAGCAAACAAAAATATGTTCAATGGGGTGTTCCAGATCCCAGTGTGACCTTCCAGGGTTAATACAATAGGCTTCGAATGGTGCAATATGTTAAAAAAGAGCAAAAAATTTGTGGTCAATAGTCGTTGTTTAACAATTAAATATTATTGACACGTTCCAGTATAATTTAGATACCTTCAAGCAAAGATAACTCATACATTTTATACTACAGCAATGCATCATCTCACATTGTACTTTTTCGTAAATTTTTGGAAAAATATTCAACACATGTAGTTCTGCAAGTAATACTGTGCGGTACTATAGCACACCCCGCTTAATGCGGGAGATATATTCCAATAAATTGCAGCGCTAAACGAAACAGCGTTAAACGAGATCATTTTGAAATAAGTTTTAAATAAGCTTCGAGCAGGCTGCGTTATATAAAATCAGGGTTAATCGAGGCCTTGCTGTTATCGTGTTTTCTCTACTACTGCTTCGTGGTCATCCTATTTGAGTCGATTGAGCCCGTATGTAAAATAAAATTTGCAGTGAGTGGCAAAGCGGTTCAACGAAAACGACTTTAAATCATGTTTCGAGGATTAGGGAAAAAATTGGTAGAAGTACAATGCAGTGGAAGATCGCTTTGAAGGGAAAGAAATTAATTTTCATGAATTGTAAAGCTTAGATTTTATTGAACTGTTTGCAATACTTTACTATATAGTGTAAAAAGGTCTAAAAATTCTTATTAGTATTATTTATTGGAACTGAAAAAGGGTTAATTTGGAGTAAAAATAAAACATTGTATTTGACATAAGTACCTATAAGTAAAATATTAATTTTTTGGTGTTCGTAAAATTTAGAACTAAATTAGCCATTAAAAAATATTAACTTTTGTGTAAAAAAATTATGTTTAATTTTAAAAAAAATCGAGTTTTTTTAAATTGTTACTAAACATCCCATTTAGTTGATGCAGGAAGTTTGCAGTACGTTTCTATTTCTATTAATTGGGTTCTCTTCCTATTACTTATGCAAAAATAGTAGCACTTAATCCTTTCGTTAAAACAAATACAAATAAACTTTGAGCTCTAAAATAATTATGAATGAATTTAAAATGATTCATATTTTTGGAACGTTTTGAGGAAAGAGCTCTAATTGAATCAGAATGTATTTTGAAGTTTCATAATAAATATATTACTAGTTCTTTTTATAGATTAAAAAATTATGTCAATTTATATTTAGTCGTTATTCTAATTAACTGTTAAACAATTTTAAACTAAAAGCTTACCTGAATCTTCAGGAGGTGTAGGTGTTTCTTCCCTTGGGGATTTAATTAAATCGAAATCATTGGATAACTGTTTTTGTAATTCAGTGTCAGTTTCCAACGTCGCTTTTTCTTCTTTATTGTCGTAAAATGGGTCGAACATATTATCTGAATTGTTATTTACATTTCCTTCTGTGATATTTTTGACAGTGGTAATCGCAGATGGTAAGACAATATCGTCCACAGCATCCACATCGGTTTCGGGTCCTAAATCATCGTCTTCATCGAAATCGTCCGCTGAACGTTTTCCGTTGGCAGCCCTTGTTAAAAAATCATTAATTGGCGATTTCTCTGTGCCATTCTGTTTGAAGTTGTCTCCTAAATTAAGAACGAATCCATCTTTCTGTGCTAATATGTCTGAGTTATTAGAATTGGCAAACGGATTTGTATTATTAGCATTGTCTAACGTGTCCATGATGAAGTTGTTGCGGGCTGCCCAATGGGCTTCCGCAGCTATTTTGGATGTTTCACGAAGGAAGACTACGATTACGGTAATGTTATCTGAAGAATTGTGGTGCTTAGCAAGCTGAACAAGGCGTTGGCTCACAAAATCGATATCGTCTGAAACAGAAAGAAGTAATCCGTCAACTTTTCCATTTTACTTAAGTATAAATATTGTACAATAAGAAAAATTTATTAGAATACTAATTGTGAGTAGAAGGTGCAGAGCAACGAGGTGCGAGTAGCTATCGTGGCGAAAGCTCATGGGCCGTGAAGTGAAGGAGTTCGTCGAACTCTTTCAGTCACTGGCCCCAGTAGAAGGTCTGCAGGTGGTAACAGCTATTGATCATAACGTAATAGTGATCTACTTATATTGCCTTGTTATGATAAAAATTTCCATAACAATAAAATATAACAAGAACTTGAATGTAGAATTTTGAACTACAGTTTTTTTTTTATAGTTTCAGCTTAAATTTTATTGAGACATTATGTCGAAGTGATGGCAAATTGAGCAATTTTCTAAGAGACATAAAGTGGTAAAAAATTCAGAATGACTTGTAAAAAGCGTTTCTAGACCTATCTAAACCAATCTACGTTATTCCTTTTAGTTGCAAGGCTTAGTAACAAAAGCTATGCTCTAATTACTTGCTCACTATCGTTACTGACTCTGAGAGGAGAACATCTAGTTTATGATGGGACGTGCTCCATTGCAACTCAATTATTAATTATAAACACGATGAACAAGTCAACTAATAATAATTACTATGCAATTTTAATGTAAGTGGTTGTTTGATATGGAGTATCAGACTTGTAAGGTATTTTTCAAATAGATGTGCTTTTAGATTTAAAAAATGCAATAAATTAATTCAAAATAAAATTTCTCCGTCTCTTCGTATAAATAGTTAAAAGAATATATAACGAGATATATTCATATTGCCAAGAATGTCATGCAAAAACGTTTTCATGAATGTGTTCGTACATACCTTGTGTACGTGTCATCGATTTATGTTTACATAGATTTTTACTTAAACTACAGAGTCGGTATTCTATTTAAAGACTACAAAATGGAACAAGCTTTTTTTAAATACAGTATATGCGTGTATTACAGTTTTTATTTAGGTTCAAGATTGAAATAAACAATAGATTGAAATATGTAAGTAAACTAAGAAAACTTCAATTTATCTTACAAGTCACATACGGCAAAGCTTCGCCAATCCAGATAAATTAAAAACACAGACTGGCTATGTAGTTCCAAAATTTTTAATGTAGGTAAATAATTTTTTAAATTGTTATAACAGTAAAACCTCGATAACTGGAACCTCTTTAAGCAATATCTCAAATTATTTAGACTTTGTAACTTAGACAAATTATTATTTCCCTATGAGGTAGTATTACTGTATATTTATATTCTATAACTCGAAGTTCAAAAAGCAAACTGCCTATGTCAAAGTTAGTAAAGTAATGACGTCTCACTTTAAATTCTTCTAACTAGAAACAATAAAATCTTACTTTTCGTTAGCTATTGTCAGAAATGCGTGATGCTTTTTTGATATTGTTTTTTGTACACATGCATTTCTATTTATTAAACTTTCGAAGTATGTATCCACTTAGAAATTGTGTTTTTGTAAAAGAAAATTGTATCACGAAAAACTCAATAAGCTGAAAACTCCTTAACAGCAAATTCTTAACATTTGCCTTGAAATTCGAGTTATCGAGGGTCCATTGTATAAGAATTTCCAATACTTGAAATAAATAAATTCGTAATTAACATTAAAATAGCAAAATTGCTCAAATAGATTGAAAAATTTTGGAAATTTAGCTGATCGAATAGTGTTATATTTGAGATTGCGTGTAATTAGAAAATAACCATCTCAACAGTTTCTTGTGCAAATACTATTTCTACATTTTTTTTAACGCTAGGAAAAACTTGAATGCTGATTTGTTAAATAGAACTTCATCTGAGGAATTCCGGCAATTACGAAACTCAATAAATATCATTTACTATTAAAATGTAAAATTCCAGAAGTTAGCAGTCATGCCGTAAACGATCCAAGATTGAATTATTGAGTAGACCGTGAAAATCAGTAGACTATAAAAGTTAGTATGCATTATAAAATCAACTAAAAATTTACTTTTTAAAATTTATAGTGAGAAACACGTATTTTTTTAAATTGTAAATAAAAAAACTGCGTTTTTGGTTTTACATCAAACACATTTTACTCAGGAAGAATGCAATTTCTATTCAATTAGATTTACTTCCCTATATTGGTAATTATAGGCCCCACGACCATGCAACTGAATTACACTTGGGTCACTAAATGTTGTCTAAAACGGACATTCCGATGTAAAGGAAATTGCCAATTAATATCGCTCGAAATTATACATCGGCTTGTTTCATTTTAGATTTACGTACCCGAAAAAAAACACTTTTCAGAAATTGCCAACTTTCGGTACGCAGTCTTTTGGAAATAAGATATACGATTAGCAGTTTCTAATTAATCCGTAAGAATCAGGTTAAACAAAGCCCGTGAAAAGTTTATAGTTTCCATAGAAACTGGACTGATACTCGTTACCGTAGGCGCTAATTAAATCAACTAAATGCAATTATCTCGGTTCCTAATCTTAACAAGTACAGATTTTTCTGAATTTAAATATATTTTCTTCGAGCACAAAACATTAATTGACTAAACTTTAATAAAGAATAATGAGATAGAAAACTTAATTTAAGACGCGAAGTTAAAATATTGTTTCTTACCGGTTACCATAATTAATTAAAATAGTTTCTATATTATAATTATAGTAATTCTGATTATTAAGAATAATGAGTTCTGGTCTTAAAGTTTTATGAGTTTAATATTAAAATTTGCAATAGATAAATGGCAATTAAATAGTGCTACAATCTAAGAGTGTTAAGGTACAGCAACAAAAAAAATAGAACACTCAAACTGATTAAAGAAAATGAAACATTTTTTAGATATACCTTTTCTTCGCCTATTTGCGCGCTATTTTTTATACGAGTTTTTTTTTATGGGGCCTGACAAGTTTTTATTAAAAGTTGAGTATATTTATTTAAAGTATGAAAAAAGTCAACTACATAGAGAGATAAATCCGAAAAAGCAAAATATGAGTTATCTGGATGTTTTTTTGCAAAAGATTAAAAAATTTTTGTAACCGAAGCCAAAAATTTGCCTACCACTTTTTTTGTAAAAGCAATTATTATTTTAGCTATGTCATTCATTAAATAAAATAGTAATTCTTTTATTATCATCTCAAAAGCAGTTTTTCAAATGTCCCACACTTTCCACGCACAGGAGCGATATATAAACATTAATAATGCAAATAGAGCAAGACTTGTTGAGAATAGTGACTTTGAACCAATGAACAAGAAAAGGTCTTTGAATTATAGCATAGATTTTCGACAATATACTTCGGTTTACTAACATATTCTTGTTTTGTTTGTTAACCTGCGTGAATAATTTTTTTTCCGTATCACAAAACTTTAGTAAAAAAAGCTCACAATCCGCGTAATTCGAAAGATAGGTGTATATACATATTTAATTTATTTTTAAAAATATCTTGTTAAACAACAATGTTAAATATCTATACAACTTTGTAGAAATAATTTGATCTCTGTAAACATCAACCTTCAGAAAAAAACATTTCCTGTACGCTTAAAAATCGTTTAAATTTGTTCAAATCCAATGCATGTCAATTCTATGTTAGAAAATCCTTTAATAATAAAATAAAAGCCTGGCATTTCAATGCCGTATTCAAAAAAGTTAAAAAAATTAATAAGTTGTATTTGCACAGCACAGACTTTTTAAAACAACCAGCTATAAATACAAACAATTATAAATAAAAATATTCTGCAAATTGGACAAGTTAGAAACATTGCAACATTCTAAAAATATGTTTCCATGGCTTTATATAAAAATATCAATAAATATTATGTTAACCTAAAAATACCTTATTTCGTACCCACAACCAGACTTTCAATAAATATTTAAATTTTAAAAAGCGATCAGGATTGAATGAATTAAAAAAAGATAAAATATGAAAAATAGAAGTTCCCCATATCATTTTTTAATTATGTGAACATACTTTTATTTAATAAAGCAGATGTGACAAATAACGAAAGCAATAGTATGACTATCAACTAATTAAACAAACTATATTTTTAATTAAAATTATAATGGTTACTGCGTCCATAAAACCAAGCGTTTTTTTATCCAATTCACCGTTTCCCCTTGTGACATCGCGCCCTACCCTAAAAATTACACGCCCTGTTAGCATTTATCTGAAAGTATAGGCCGATTTCTATGTGTACTGACGAGGGGATAATTACCGATCGAAGATACAACGGTATTTGCAATATCGTTTAAATATTTCATAAATTATAGGTGGGAGCTTATGCCAGTTCGTGTTAGATGGATTATTTGTATCTCTAGTCTTCTACTTAATTTACGGTTACTGTATTGCAGTGCAGACAAGGTGTACTTATCTGGTTTCTGGATAGGTTTAAAGGTTAATACCACCACAGCAAGCGTATCTACCTAAAAATAGACGTATATAAATATGGATCCTCCAAAGAGACAGTGTAAACAGTAGTCTAGATTTTGATTTACTTTGAGAGTAACATAAAGCTCGGAGATAACACCCAAAAGAAGCGACAGATATAAATATAAAAGTAAAGACCAGAAAACGAGACGTTTAGAATGTTCTGTGAAGCTCCACACTTCGGAAAGTAAAGAACTGAAATGCGTAACATTGGTAAGTGACGTTGAAGAAAAATTGGTAGATATAAGCAATAATAAATTATATTTTCTATTTACAATGCTTTAGGTTCCCCAATTTGTAAGAAAAAATTAAAAAATATTTGTACAGTAATCGCCAGATACGTCCGGCTATATGGTTTTTGAAGTTCTCCTTCTTTGGGTGCCTTGAAACTCAAATTTAAACAGACGACGAAAGTTGCGCGCGCACATTTAACAAAAAGAAAGTAGATAAAATTATTGTGCATCATACTTAAAACCGAGTGTGCACATTCGAGCTCAAAGTGGCACATTCCGATCTCGGGAAAAAAAAGCGCGCCGCTCCGCGTCGCGCTTCGTTTGCTTCCCTCGCTCGGAAATGTGCCACTTTTCGCTCGAATGCGCACATCTTCGTGTTTATTTATATTAATTGTTACATGTGATCATATTTACTTTAGTTACGCCAAAGGAGTACAACTTCTACGCGCCTACATAAGAACACGCATCGATTTTTTTTTATTAGTGCACAGAAAAAAAGAATATCTTGGTTCTAGTGAGAAAATTTCTTCGTTACTATTCTCTTGAATTAAAATAAAAAATTGCACTTGAACGAAAAAAAAATTCTTGTAACCAGAAATCACCCACTTCGACCAAGTATTCATTTTCTTGGGACAATATTTTTTTTTTGTTATAAGCTAATTAGTTTCTTGCATCAATTTAATAATTTTTAGGCGCAAGAATTAAATTCTTAGAAGAAAACAATTTTTATAAAATAATTTTAAATATTTAAAATTTATATAGTCGAACCTCGATAAGTCGAAGTTGAAGAGAAACTAAAAATAATTCGAGTTATCAAAAATTCGAGTTATCGATATAAAAATATTAACTTTGAAATAGGCAAGTCCTAGGGAAACAGGTTCGAGTTATTCAAAATTCGGCTTATCGAGGTTCGACTTATGGAAGTTCGACTGTATTTCTATATTTTTATTTTTTTTAATTAAAGTGAGTATTATATTTCGCTACAGAAAAAAAAATATTTTATTAATAATTGTACATTCTCCTCATAAAAAATGTAATTGTTGAACCACGTATGACGAAATTTTGTATTAAGAATTTTTTTATCAATTCAAAATTGTTCAAGTCAAAAAATTATTTTACTTCACTCAAGAATTTTTCGAGGTTCCTTTGTGATCCTAAAAGATTTCTTGGATGAAAAAAAGTTATCTTTAACCAAGTGTATCTTTTTTTCTGTGTAGCATTATGAAAATTTTGGTATAGCACAGGGGTGGCCAAGGTCCTTGACAGTCCGAGCCATTTTTCAAAATTTGAAATTTTTCGCGAGCCGCTCTATTAAATACGTATTTAAAAGATAGGCAAAAAAGATATTTAAAAAAAAATTTTCCGAAATTATATTTATTGAAAACATAAATAAAAGTACAAAATATGTGTATTTAATTTAAATACTAAAAATTAAACACATTTATTTTATTTCTCTTGATAATTCTTCAAAATTTGATGAATAATTGGTGACAGCACTTCTTTTTTAAAATATAATAGCATAAAAATAAAAAGGGAAATCTGATACATTTATCGAGAGCCACAAATAATCTTTCAAAGAGCCGCATGTAGCTCGCGAGCCGCAGGTTGGCCAACCCTGGTATAGCATATTAAACTAATATTCCATAATAAAAGTAAGAACAATGTCCGAAGGTGTGAAGTATAGGTGGTAAAAATAAAGTTTGGGCATTACAGACCTTATTTTAAGACACAAAGTTTTTTTGAAAAATTCTTACATGGTAGTCAAAGTAACCACAAACAACATAATAAAAATTAATGTTCAGTGTGGTGCCCCCCTCGCTCGATACACAATATGGTTGTTCTATCGTGAGCATCCTAGGTGTTATTTCGACAGGACACGCTCTTATAGAATTTTTTAGATGCTTATAAATTTAACCTTTCAAAAAATGCCACAAGAACAAATCGCACTGCATCATTTCAGGTGTCCTCGGTGGCCAAGGGATTTTAGAGTATCTTGCAATCCGTTTTCCTTGGAACACATCATCTAAAAAACATCGAATTCGGCGGTTGCTGCTGAAATAACAACTATGATGCTGCAAAATGTTGCAAAAGCTCTTCACGATGGAAGCATATTGTGTATCGATCGAAAACGACACCGCACTCAGCTTTAATTTTTATTAATGTTGTTTGTTAATACTTTGACTACCATGTAAGACTTTTTCGAATAGCTTTTTCCTGTATCTTTTAAAATAAATTCTGTAACGCCTAAATTTTATTTTTAACGCCTACCTCTCACACTTTAGGACATTGTTTTTACATTCACAATGTAATATTAGTTTGTGATATTGCCACGTATTTATACAACACCAAAAACATCATATTGCTACTAATAAAAAAACCATATGGTCCGAATTATCTGACGATCACTGTATAATAAAATGGTAAAAAACAATAATTGTCTACCAAATTTTTTTGATGCCTTGTAATTATAATACTATTAATTTTTTTTAGGGAATAGTATCAGTATGTATGTATAGTTCAAGTAAAATAGTAAACAAACATCGAATTATAGTTATTTACTAATATTCTTTGCTAATTAATGTTTATCTGCTTAACTTTGACACTGGAATTCAATTAAAATTTTAATGCTATTAAGCATAATTAGTAATTTTTAACATCGAATCCAAAGTGTACTGTCTGCGTTTGTGGAGCTTTGACCTGATGCTCGCAAAAATATCTTCAAGTCAACATTTCTAAACATTGGATTAGATTTATAGGAGAAACATTTGCACACATCGGAATGACCGAATGTTTATTTTCAAAATTTGCAAATTTATTTATAGTTGAACTTATGTTATCGATTGAAAGCTTAAAAGAATAAAAAAAATAAGCTATGACATTGAGATAGAACGAATGTTTAATTGCACAATCTTCATAAAAGTATTACTCATTTAAAACTGCATATTTAATTAAGTATGTAATACACAGAAGACGTGAGTAACTTGCTGCATTAAACACACCATTTTTTTTTAACATTTTAGTTTAGTCAATATTTACAAGTAATAAAATAGGGTAAGATTTAAAAGGTCAGCAAATTAAAATAATTATAAAGCAGAGTAAAACAAAAAACACTAAATTATTATCTTCTGGCAGTACATTAGCAATTTAACGGTAGTGTAATTTTTTAATTTTTGAAGAGGTCAAAAACTAGTGCTGAATTGGGAGTACAGAGCAGAATGAAAAGCAGATTTTAAGCCTAAAGAAAAAGAAAACTCCCAGACTTCAGCCTGGTTCTAAGTGAATAAGAGAAAGAGAGCTATTTCCTCACTTAGAAACGCTTTTCGTTCTCGTAGAAGAAATAATGAGCCATACATGCTACGTAATTTATTTGAAATGGCACACGCTGCGGTATTCAACGTGTTTTATTAACTAAGCTTTATACTGTTTTTTTAACTGGAAAACCCACAAAAAACAACTATTACACACTAAAACTGTACTGACGTATACTTAGTTTACTATTTACCAAATTCAATTTAGTTTGTTTTTATACGTTATTCACAATATAAAATTAATTCGATCCTCTTTTCTAGAGGATTCTGTACAGGACGGTATTATAGGGTAAATGCGCCGGTTGACGGCCAGTTAACTAAAATTTGAAGTTTGAACTGAGCTAGAAAATTTAAAATTCTTCTAAATGTATTTATTTTTTTTTTGTTCTGATAACTTAGTCTATTGTTATTTTAGATTCAGCTATAAAAAGTCTTTAAAAACTAGAATTAATTTAAGAAACTAGACTTCTTTTAAAAATGTCCAATATTACCATTGCTCGGCCTTCAAACACTATTTATCGACATTGTATAAGCTGGACGTCGGCCCGACAATGCGACGTTGAATTTTAGTTATTTTAGCGAGCTAATCGCATATTTTATTATTTATGTTTAGTTATTTTAGCTAGCTAGTCACATTTTTTATTTATTAGCAAGAAATGCAAACTTTATTAACCCTAGAAGGCTAGTCATCATAAATTTTACGACGACCGATTACAAATTACTTTATATTTTGTCTACAACATCGAGCTAAATTATGTTCAAATTGTCAATCTAAGCATAACAAACATCAATAACTATTCTTAAAATGTATTAATAAACAATGTCTGAAGTTGTACAAAATGTTTCCTTAACTTTAATTGATTTTATTCAACCACAAAAATCACATTTATAGTCCTCATTTGCAGCTTCCTCATATAAAATCCCATAAATTTGGTGCATTTTAAGTGATACCATCGCGTACAAGAATCGCATCCAATATTTTTGTCGTTGTTCTCTTCTGTATCACTATTAAGTTCACCATCACAGTTCGAGCAATGAATTTTCGTTAATAAATTTTCGTTAATAAAGGTGCAGGTCCTGGTTTTTTAAAGTATCTTCCGCTCTGCCATGAATCCTATCCTGAATTGTTGTTCTAGGAACCCATATCTTTTGCTCGCTTTACGA
Source organism: Sinopyrophorus schimmeli (assembly GCA_036325965.1). Taxonomy (NCBI): domain Eukaryota; kingdom Metazoa; phylum Arthropoda; class Insecta; order Coleoptera; family Elateridae; genus Sinopyrophorus; species Sinopyrophorus schimmeli. The sequence continues at coordinate 540,558 of JARFIZ010000139.1, forward strand.
ATGAATAGTCCATTTTCCCGAATTTCATAAAGGGCTCGTTTAAGACATTCTTCTGGATAAGAATATAATTTTCTTTTATGGTTGAGCACCTTGTGTTTTGTGTTTTGTTTTTGTTTTTTATTTATTCTTACACTTTTTAAAAGATGGCATCTATAAAAACGAAATATTAATACGTATCCGACAACCGACCCTTTTATATGCCTCTATAAAATCATTACAAACAGTAGTATTCGATAACCGGCAAAATCATACTGTTTCTCAGGCCTTCTTTAAGACCGTATAATTTAAAAACATTGTTATTTGGGCGGCCGAAATTAGACACAACATTCCCAACAATAAACTCTACGAGGTTTATCAAAAAGAGCGGTAAATACGTAAGCCTTAATACAAATAAACATAATTAATTGGCAATGTAACAGTTGCCGTTTTCGGCCGCGGCAGCCGCGAAATAGAATATCGCAAATTTATTTGAACCGTTTAGCGGCCTTTTAATTATATTTAACAATTTCAATCAAATTATCTAAATTTTGTCTATAATGATAAAGAAACATATGATACCTTATACTTAATTACTTCTAAGATTTATAACGAAGAATTATATGAAATACTTAGGGGGAAAGTGGCATGAAACAGCCAAGTTTTGAAACAGCCATTATCAATTACGCGGTAGTTTTCATACGAATCGTTTATGTATTATTATTTTAAGATAGCAACACTAGCCAGATATCCCCACAAAATTTGACCGTTCACCGTCAATAAACGGCGCCGATACGACGTATTGAAGATTTTGTCGTCAAAAGTAAGGTTTTGAGTTCAGTTTATTTGTTTTCTAACGCCTATACGTACAAAACTAATAATAATATGATTACACTATAATTTTATAGATATATTAGGCCTTCTAATAACGTATATATTTTGTAGACTAATCTTTGATTTCATAGTAATTTTCGAGATTTGGTTTCTTGAGAGAATATGTTTTGAAATAGCCGGACTGCAGTGTAATGAAACAGCCACCTTTTAATTCCATAAAATGCAATAATAATTGTAGTAACAGCAATCAAGAGTGGTACCGATGCAAAATTGTAATGGTTGGGCATATAAATCCTGTGGCATAAAAGGGAAATTGCATTATTTTTGCTAAAAACGTTTTTAAGTTTTGCAATGATTGATCTCAAACGTCAAATTTTTTGACAGTTTCTTAGATTTATGTAAGTAAATATTTTATCGAGAGTTTGCGTTATTTAAAACGTTTTATAATTATATAAGATCTAAAATTATAGCTTAAGATTATTATTACATAATATATTCGTTAATGTGCAGTTTTAATCTTGTAATAAGAACATGGCTTTTTCAAAATTAGGTTGGCTGTTTCAATACCTATAGGTTATGTAAAAGCCAAATTTTATTTTTATAAATGATTAGAAGTCGAAAATATCGTTAATTTTGAAAAATGTTTTATGACATTTTCGTATATAAATGCATTTAACAATTACAGATTTAAAAAAAATTGATTTATTTATGTCCTTCTATATTATTTATCCCTGTTTTAAAACTGGCTGTTTCATGCCACTTTCCCCCTACTGTTAAATAAATGTTTGCGCACTACCACTTTGAATCACAAAACTTAGAATTGAGAGAACCGTTGCACTTGCTTTTATTTGCATTAACTAGAAATCTATACAGAAAGTCATAACAGGAAATTGAGGTATTATAATTAATACTAAATATGAGTGTAACTAAATAGCGCATGACAAGTTTGTTTAACAAGTCGTGTTTTATTGTTTTTACAAATTTTATTGCTGACGGGCAGATATCTGGCGCCGGACATCGGTCTGGCGCATTTACCCTAGATAACTTTTTAAAAGCCAAAGTGTTACCAAAAGAACAACTGTAGCTAATTCTGTTAAAAAAAAAACCCGCTATAACTATAAAGACACCTGTGACAATTTTTTGCGTTTTTTTAAATTCGCGACATGTCGCACTTTGCATATATGTATACCCCCCCTCCCCCATATATTATTTGTTGGCGGTGTTACTGTAAGTAAATTGTGCACTTTAATGTCTTCCTTATTTCATAAAGTACAATTTTTAACATTACCGTGCACATTTTTCCGATGTTTGGATATAAAAAAAATTCCCAAAGAGCTCTACCGAAAATTATAAATATCCAATCAAACAAACTGTAATGTAGATAAACTGAAACTATCAAGTATAAGTTTTCCTGAACGTTTTGAAGGAATGGATATGAGACAAATTTTACGAATACAGAGACGAACTAGAAATGAGATGGTTATTATTAAACATAAACCGAATATTTGTGCGGCTATATCATCTCTGAGTCAATTATCTAAAAACAAGTGCTCCCGTTTACACATATTTCACAATTTCGCAAAAATGGAATTAAGCCGTCAAACGGTAATTAGCTTATATAAAAGAAAGCAAATAGTAATTAACTAGTGTAGCGAATAGTAGGGCTGTAGATAGTTTAGTCATATCCCTTTAATAGAACCAGCACGTACTTTGCAGTTTCCCGTGATGTCATCGCTAAACTGACAGAAACATTAAAATTATTTTATTGAGAAAACTATGCTAAATATGTCTTTCTTGTACGCTTTAATAATTTTTAATGTCAATGATCCCTAATTATAATTTCTGACGGTCCTTATTTACCGGATATGTCGAATAACTAAAGAGACTTATTAAAAAAATTGGAAGCTTACCGAATTTTAAAGTAAAAGTCAATATTTTGGCATCTTAGTTTTTTGTTCAAAAAATATTGTACGACACTTCATAAAGTTAGTAAATTTGAATGTCGCGATCAAGAATATGATCATATGTAATTTTCAAAACAGTAAAAATAATCTCTTCCTAGTTAGTGTAGAACAAATATTGATTCTGTATATCTTTGTACACATGGTAGCCTTTGCGACTGCACGCCCGATTAATTGATAAAATATGTTTTCTACAAACATTAAAAAAATGTACCTATACGATATTTCGTCCTTTTACATTTTATTCACTAAGTTTCTTAAAGTAAACACCCGAAATGAAATAAACTACGTTAAATATTTTGTGCTTCGGTCGCATTTTGCAGACTTATAATCAACTCATTCGATTTTTTTGTGTTAGTTACACTGCAATAATCGCAAAGTAGCTCCATATTAAACACGGGGTTGATAGCATCCTTTGCTTTATGAATAACATCGGACGAGCAATTTTAAACGCTAATTTATTACGTTTTTTGACAATATACTATTTTTAATAGAAGAAGTTATACCGAGCAATATTATTTAAGAGTTACTTTATTTAAAATTCTCAATATTTTAACAGTTTAAAATCATAATTTTTGATCAAAGTTTGTGATCAAAGGTTTTCTAGTGTCTGTATGAAGGATATTTGTACAATTTGGAAGTTAAATCATAATTTTATACCACCATTTTATGAACTAAAGTAAAATGCGAGAATTTAAAAGTATTCGTTTCAATTAAAATAATGCTAGAATAATTTCAAGGTTGGATATACAGCTTGTATCCATGCTGACGCAAAACTAATTAGTTAATTTAATAATTAAAAGAGCCGTTTGAACCTAATAATAAATACAAGAATAGTAATATGTAGTATCATCGCCTTCTTAATCAGAGCTTCTCAATTTTAAGCTTAACTATGGATAGGCAACAGACTATACATACGAACCTTGTATTAAATTACTTTTTATTGTTAACAAATTTGTTCATAGGGATAAAGTTTAACTTCTATACAGATAAATATGTAGTTGCAGCAATTCAATAAAATGGATCGGTTTTAAGAAAAAATCGCGTAAGAATTTTATAAAACAACTTTTCTAGAAGTTATCGTTAGTCGCATTAGTGTTGATGGTCCATTTTCTAATAGAAATTTAATTTAATAAGCAAATATGTGCTATCATAATATTACATTATCGTTTCATAAAAGATTCTCTAAATGAGTACTTTTAGCTTCGATACATCCATTACATTTTTTTAAATCCTATTTTTTTTTCAAATACGATTGAAGAGCGTCTTTCAAAAATGTTCATGTATGGACATAGAAATTTCATTCAAAACAAATCATTGCCCATTGTTTTTTTAAGTCATACTTCTTTTGGTGTGTTCAGAGTAAAATTTTAACACAAAAAACGGAAGGTGCACGTGCACAGCTAAAGATTTTTTTAAGGGAGGGGCAGTAACATGTAGTTTGGAAACCACTACTGTAGCTATATAGAAACGCAAGGCAAGCAACATAACATGTGGTAAGATTTAATTTAGTTACCCCAAAGAAGTATAACTTCTAACGCATTCATAAGTACACGCACCGGTTTTTTTAAATATAAGTATAGACTTTATTATTCAAAGTTTTATTTTGATTTTGTGTTGGTTCAGGAACATAAATCTCAGATAAGACAAAAAAATATCATACGACAATTATAATAGCAACTGGAACAAAAGTTTTTAGCATTTTTCTCAAACTTGATTTTATTGGACATCACCACTTTTTAATTATTATGTGAACTAATTTTATTAAAAAACAGTGTATAATAGTTATATTACTTAAAGTTATATTCCTAGAAAAGTTAATTAAAAGCATTAATATTTTTTATAAATCACCCAAGAATATACCACCAGTTATAATAAATTAGTGTAATTAATATTTAAAAAACACGAAAAATGCACATTAACTGCTCAAACATCAACACACTTAATGACATAGTACCGTAATTATAAAATCTGTTTTTGTTATAATTTTCGTTAAATTGCAAAAAGATTTTATTAATTGTTTTAGTAATTATACATAATGAAAACATACAAGATTTCGATAATTTTTCAATAGAATTACAGTAAAACCTCGATTATCCGGACCTAAGTTATACGGATTCGCGATTATCCGGATTGTCAACCGCGTTTGTTTTTTCCTGTTAAAACGGGGCACTTCGTAATCGTGCTTAAAACCGAGTGTGCGCATTCGAGCTCAAATTGGCACATTCCGATCTCGGGAAAATGAAGCGCGGCGCTCTGCGTCGCGCTTCATTTGCCATCCTCGCTCGGAAATGTGCCACTTTTCGCTCGAATGCGCACATCCTTGTATTTATCGGATTTGCATATATTATTATTTTATTCTTTAATTCAAAAAATTTAAAGTCGAATAAATTAGATCTATTTTTTGTTTGAAAAAGGTTAAATATTTTATTCCTTAATAAAAATATTTTCGGGTGTACTTTCGAATGTTTAATAATTCGCGTTTTTGATTAATTAAAATTGTATGAATGAAATTTTCTGAAGTGGGCCACTAAAAATCAACTAGTTGATTTTTATATCATCTTTTGTAGATTGTTGAAGGTTTATATGTCAAAATTAAGGTCTACAAATATTTTTGGGTAATTTTCATTTTTGTAAAAATTATAAACAAATTAGTTTTAAGGCACATTTTGTAGACACTGTTGTAATTAGACATCATTTATGGATTAATTCAATTTTTAAATATAAAAAAAATATTATATGTTACATAGGGGGTGCAACAAAATTTTAGAATGACTTGGGTGGGTTATGTTAAAAAAAAGGTGGGGAAATAGAAGTCAAAATTCGGAAATAGCTAAAGTATTTTTTTCATGTACGATGAAGTCTCCCGTCTAGTCTAGCTTAAAAGTACTAAATTAGAAATGTGGTTTTTAGTAAAAGTACCCTATTGTAATTTTTAATTAAAAGAAAAGCCAGAAGTGGTACATTTAGTTCATTTTGATTTAATTAATATTATTTGTAAGAGAGAAGAATAAGATAGGCAAATTAAATTATTAAGGAGTATGTGCGCTTTCAAGCGAAAACTTTTTCCGAATAGAAAATCTGGATTTTAAGGATTTGTTATTAATATAGTCGAATCCAATTAAGACGAAGATGTGCGCATTCAAGCGAAAAGTGGCACATTTCCGAACGAGGGAGGCAAATGAAGCGCGACGCGGAGCGGCGCGCTTCATTTTCCCGAGATCGGAATGTGCCACTTTGAGCTCGAATGTGCACACTCCGCTTTTCGCCACAATTAACAATGATCAATTTACTTTTAATTTTACCTAAACATTTTATGATTCTTTTTGTTATTTTTTACTGTTGATTTTATTATCAATACTTATTTGTTTCGATCTTTTTGTAAATAAATACCTAACAAGGTAAAATTGTTTTTTTTTCAATTATCCGGATTTTCGATTATCCGGATGAGCTGCAACATTAATTAGTCCGGATAACCGAGTTTCCACTGTATTAAATTTCATTAATTTTTATTAACATCTCCACAATTATGTAAAATAAGAATCAAAAAGGAAATAACTCTGTTTTGAGTGCGATAATTTTATTTACTAGAGGTCAAGAGGTTATTAACGTACTTTTTAATCTAAAATAACTCATTAATGTCCATCATACTTATATTTATCTTTAAATTTGCGAAAATATTTTAAACTGCTTTCCTGTCCACTGTTTCCTATCTTTACTTTTCTAAAATAGGAAAACGTAAACAATTTTTCAGAAAACCTGATGTACTGTTATTAAATTAGAACCTTATCTCTTCAACTTGTTTATTCAATCAGTTTCGCAATTCTGGAAGTGATACTAAATAAGGTAGAAGACGTGGCTAGCCATTTTTTACAAGAGCCCTCGTACGTGTCAAATTGCACATGCATTGTTATTGTAAAACAATATAACCAGCGTCTGTCTATCTAATAAAAGGTGCGGTTAAAAAAGTTCTTGCGGCGCCATATAATTCTTATTTACAAGATGCAATTACCTACGTCTGTCGCAACTAACTCAATTCAACACGCCACAAGAGTTTTAATTTTAAAAATAGAAAAATGTGAATTACTATTTTAAACAATCAAATTTGAAAAGTCGTTTTTGTGGTTTTAAAATTAATTTACTTCGTATAAAAGTAGGTAATTCATTAAAACGTCTTCCTTGCAAGAAGAGCGCGAGAAATGATTCGATAAATAAATAAATTGTTCTATAAACCCATCAATCATTCAATTACATTCAATCAAACTGATTGTGTATTATTAGTAATCTGATTATATTAATAACATTTACTAAACTGCGCATAAAGAATTGTCATTTTAAATTATTTTTAATTTCCAAGAAATAAAATTAGTATATTTAATAATCATTAGTAAAAACTAATTGTTACAGTTAAAACGCATTCTTCACTTCTATTTATAGTTTTATAACTTGATTGTATGAATCCAGAATGCATACTGTGGAATGTGTTTCAATTGACAAGTTCTATTAAAAGAACCGGATTAAATACACTAGGGATCTTGAAAGCAAACATTTGCCCGGTTTTAGAAAAAACAGGAATTTTTTTTATTAAATTTTTATTAGATGCACCGAGAAAAAATTGTAAAGGAATCATGTCACAACTGAACAATAGTGTTCACATAGTACCAAAACTTGAATACAAACCGCTTACCAACATCTTTTGAATTTCACAATGAATATCTGAAGTGCATTGTGCCTTTTCTAATGTTACCATTATAATTCTTATATTAATTGTAAATCGTGTCTAAGTTTCTCCAAATTCTGTTAGTTGAGTTGACTGATTTAGTAAACACTCAGTAAACATGTACAAAAAAAATTCTAATGGCATATAAAATAATATGTGTCACGAAATTTGCTTAATATAACAACAAAAGTTTGTTTTGATGAAAAGGTATTCAAAGTTTATTCTTATGATGAGATGTATCTTTTCCCGTACCGACTTTACCATAATAGAAATAATAAAAAAAACAATGGTAGAAACAATGGTAGAAACAACTCATGATAATTAATTAATATTAGTTTTAAATGTTTTATCAGTATAGGGTTAAACGTCCAGTGGATGACCGATTTGTTGCATCGAGATGTTGATATAAAAAATAATAAAAAAAATAATAATAAACCCAAAACAACCGTTACAGTTGAAATGAGATATTATTGTTTATAAATTAACGAAAAGATTATCACAATTTGGTCACAATCTTTGTAAAATTAACTATAAAGAGTATTAAATAAAGAGTCCAGTGAATGACCACTTTCGTCTATAGAATGGCCAGATATGCCCCAGTGAATGACCGATTAATTGATTTACTTATTAAAAACGAATAATTTATAAAATTGTGAAAAATGTATTTTAAACACTAGATAATACGTAATTAGAAAATATGTTTATAAAAAGTTTAATTTTAAATATTTTACTCAAATTACCAGGTTTTTTTAATAAATTTCTTTTCTTTTAACATTTTTTTTGGAACAAAGACTAACTTCATAGTTTGTTAAATATAAAGATTCTGCCGTTTTTTTTCAGCTTCTAATCAATTTTATTCTTTTCATTTTAATTCTTTTTTAGTTTCTCTTTCCTTTTTCTTATTCCCTATTTCTTCTTGTTTTGTTTTTTTAAATCCCTATGTAATCTCAACAAATATTAATATTTTAATATAGTCACTCATTTACTCGCTGAGTAGTACAATAAAACGTACTAGTGAATAACTGAAATAAAATTAATCAAAACTAATTATTAAATAAAATTAAAATTATTTAAACTCAATTTAAATAATTATTTCTTTTATTAAATCAAGTGATTTATAAAGAAAACTATTACAATTTCCAAAATACATAGTTTATAGAATCATCAATTTCATAAATTTTAGTTAAATGTCACCATTAATCAAGTAACAAGCAAAACTGCAATATAAATTTAATTATTTTAGTTATACACTTCTTTATTACTTTTAGTTCTTGCCCTTAAATGAAAAAAAAAACATACAAGATTGCATAAATAGATAGGTATATCATGCATATAAATTACTCCTAATTTTTTTAATTGTTATAAACATTATTTCTCGTAACTGTCATTCATTGGTACCAGGTCACAGAATGCACCTTTCACCCTACTGAATTCTTCTAGATCCGCCCTCCCAATTATGTATATATATTTTGGTTTTCTGTAATAATTAATTAACTAAATTTAGTCGAGCGTTAAAATCGGTATTTCTGGACCTTTTCAGTTAACGACACATTTGAAAACTAATTAGGGTTTTGCGAGACACCAAAATTGTTAAAAACAATATGCTCTCGTATTTTTTTAAAACTATCAATAGAATATCAAATATTTTAATAATTATTAAATTTTTGCGACGCGCAGGTTGGGAAATACTGGTTTAAACAATGTGTGAGTTCCCAAAAAAGAAAAATCTAAAAAGATGCGGTTTTTTTAAAATGAGATAAAGTAGATAAAAAATTCCTTCGAAAATAATGCTGAAATCAAACGTCGAAACACGCGTTTCATAAATAATTTGAGTTTTGTTTTATGTTTAATAGATAAGCAGTTGTTGAAAAAGATATAACTGTTTTTCTTTGTCAAGCGACAGAATAATTTTTAATGAAAGTTTCTAACAGTGTTTTGATTCTTATATTTATAATTTCATTTAAATGTACCTTGTAACAACATTAATTTACACTATTCACTACGATGCTTTTGTTCAAAAGAAAAAATATCACAACGCAGATAATCTATTTTACTACGAAACCATGTAAAATCCAGTGGCGTAACTATAATGGTGCAGGTGGTGCCACCAAACCACTTTCCGAGTATAAAAGCGACCCTAGCCATATAAAAGAACTATTTTAAAATTAATATAAAAAAAGAAAATTGAAATAATAGATATTCAAACATTGCATTTTTAACAAAACTGATTTTAAAAAATCGTCTTACAATAACACAGTTCTAGTTACGCCACTGCCGCAATTCAATTTTTTTCATTGGAAATATTTGAATATGTCTCATAAATAAACAACCGAACAATTTTGAACATTTCTATATAAAAAAAATTATAATTATTAAATCCTTTTTGTATCTTTATTATTTGCAACTGTTAAATAGATTTAGCTTTAGTTAAAAATTATGTCTATTAATTCTTCATAAATTAAGTTACCAATTTTGAGATGTTACAACATTGAAAAAACGACAACTGCAATTATTTCTATCATCGGTTTGTTAATCTCCTAGAATAAGGAATACTATGTATAGTTAAATAAGCCGACTATCCTTTCCCTATAGGTAATTTAGTTTGTTTTACGAACTAGCATTCCACAAAAATCATTAACCAGTAAAACTACCACAAAATAAGCACATCTTATGTATAAATTTCCATATTAGTCATCAAAAGTGACATTGAATTGAATAATCGTTGTGCTACAGACACTATTTAGAAAAAAATGACATTCACCAAATTTTTCACATATTCACACCAATTTTAAGTAAATGCATATAATAAATTATTACATACCGAATTGTAAAGAAATTCTCAAAAACTATAATCCAGATGGAAAATATGATATGAGAAAACTGTAAATCTTGTACCAAACACTGAACAGTCGTGAAGCAACTGGCCGGTGGGCATCAGCAAAGCCCGCGGCTCACAGAATTCTGGCTCTCCGTATGACTCACTCTACAGTCACCGACCACCCGTTCGCTATAAACGATCAAAACCAGACACGCAACGAGACTTTGTATCCATCTGACTAAAAAGGAGTGTTTACCGTTTTAGGCTAAGAAATTTTAAATAATTGTTATGTATTACTTTTCTCGATTAAAAGGTTAATTACTTCTTAAAGTAGTTATATAAAGAAATGTTATGTAGTTCTTTTCGAAACCATTTTAAAATGAAATTTGAAATTGCCAAATGCTTTATTCCTAAAAACTTTATTATTATTTCAATTAAATTAAATACAAAATAAAACCTTTTCATTTGAACTATTTAAGTAAAGATGATACTTAACCACACCACTATGATAAGCGTTTTATTTAAAAAAATTATCAACCAATATTTATTTTTAGGATTACAGTTTTTTTAGCAGGAAAAATAATTCAAAATAGATTTGTTTATACCATCATCATATGCTAAAATTAAAGACTGCAAACTTATTAAGAATTCCAAAACCAAAGCTCAATTAAACATGAATGGATAATAAAGAAATTGCACAGCCACCAGCTATTGTATGCAAATGTATACTACTATATGCACATGAATTTTAATAGCCATATTCACAAAGTTAAAGAAACAATATACCAAAGTAAAATTGTGAAAGTTAGTCATACCAATTTCTAGTTGAGATAATGTACTAAAAATAGTAACAAATAGATTTGTGTACTTAGAAATCCTTAACGACTGTCCGACCCAATCTAATTGGCAAAATAAGTTATTTGTGAGTATTTTAAAACAAGTAGCCAAATCGCCAATGAATACATTGTTAAACTGTTGATCAAAAATTATGATTTGAAAGTGTTGAAATATTGGTAATTATAAATAAAGTATACTTATACCTCGCTATACGGTTGCTCTTTATACGGCATTTCGGTAAAATGGCCTTTTTTAATTATGACATTTTTTCGATTTAGGGCCCACAATGTTTCGTTATACGCCCACAAATAATCTTGTATTGTTAGCAGACTTTAGTTTCATTGATTCGATATACGGCTTTACAGCCAACTTTTCCGGAACGTATCTAGGCCATCAAGCGAAGTATGGGTGTATTTCCAATCAAACTGGGCCTTAAACTGTAATGTATAACTTTTTTACTGAGTATTCTTTAATAATTGTATATACACGGAGAAATAAATATCGTCAAAATAACTATCTAACGTATCCTCAAATGCACGCAGAAAAGATATCGTTAAAATGACCATACGTATCGCTATTTTAGCTATCCGTAGTATAGTCATTTTTCACACAGATACGGCCTATAGCTAAAATAGCCAATCAAATCGGTGTTCTGACGATACGGTACTTTGATGATCCGCAATAAGGAAACTCTGTATAGCTAAATTGGCTATACGGCGTATCCCTGTGAAAGATATACTACGTATAGCTAAAATAGCGATAGTATGGTCATTTTAACAATATTTTTTCCCGTGTGCTAGAACCAAAAAATAGCGCAATTTGTGTTAGGCCAATAGAACAACAATTATGTTAACATACTTTCAATAAAAAGGCAGTACAAATTTAAATTAGAAAACAAAAATAACTAAGAGTATTATTAAAATGCTGTATATTACATTCCATAACTTGGGCATTTAGAATAATGTCATTTAAACCTTACAAGAATTTCATTTATACACACTTTATTCATAAAGTTCCCGGAAGTAGAAAAGTTTCAATAAGGTAAAATATTTTTAAGCTTCAATAGCTTTCTGAGAAGCAGTAAAGCAAATGGTTCCTTGTGTACATATATTTTAAACATACAAATTAAATTTTACCAAAAGAAAGATAATTCCTAAAATACGAATAGTACTCATCTAAAATATTTACAAACATTGTTTCAGTAACATCGAAATTTATAAAACATGAAAATGTCTGTTTTGTTCAAAGCTATTTAAAATACATAAATAGAGTTTAAAATATAGCCCGGCAGCCTTCGATGATTATGTATGTATGCATCGGAATGCTACTGGTTTTCCTAATAGCTGTAATCAGAGCATCACGTGCCAATCATCGACATTATGTACTGAAAATAGAAAAATTTGTAAGAGATTTTATTAATTCGATATAAATCACGTTTTGTAAAAGCTGTTTAATGATAAGGTATTAACGATTAATAATTATTTCTTTTTTAATGTTCTATTTCACAAAATATAATACCATAAACATGTCAATATCACATGGGTTCAAGTTCTTTATGTACCTACATATTTAATTTTGTTAATTTTAAATAATTGCGATAGTTATAAATATATCTACGAAAATCTACAAATTACGAGAAAAATGAAAAATGAATGTTAAGTGGAACAGCTTATATGAAGCTATCAAGTTTATGCTATCATAAAAATCTGTTAATGCATTTTACTGTCTGGTAATTAAATAATGGCTTTAAGTACAACTCAATTTTGCACTAGAATGGTAGTTAAAAACCCAAATACGCAGTGAATCGTGTGCACAACTTAATGATCCATTCTGTGCCAGTTTCGAAATAAGAAACTATAAGTCATATTATAAAGTTTTTGCGACAATAAAAGCATTATAAACATACTACAAGCTCAAAAAAGTAAATAATCATTTTTAGTTTGTGTGAAAGCCTGTGTTATTTCCACCCTCAGTTTTATAGACGCTTGTAAACGTTACCTAGCCCAGAAAGAAAAACTATTTTAACATTCCAGTCGTAGAAGCCAATAAATACTTCACCGTCATCGATTTCGTTAACTTTTCTTACGCTAGCAGTACATTTGGGTGTTTTCCTTTTAAACTATTTACTGTTCTAGTGTTACATAAAATTGAACATATATCTAAATTTACTATAAGTATCATTGCATATAGGTATATATTTGGAAAAGCAATTTTTATCAAACATTACACCTAAATACAGGTTTTCCCGAATTTACGCGAATATCGGTTCCACACCAATTTTTTTTAATTGAATGAAAATAACGTAAATAGAGTCTGTAGGGACAGAAACAAATATTGGAAATAAAATCTAGTATGGGTTATAATATAAAAATAAATATTTATTTAAACAAAAAAAAAATGATTTGCGTTAGGTGTTTACTACTTTGGCGTAACTAAATTAAATACAGTGTGATTCTTTGGTAAATGTACATATTTTACCTGCATATGTAGATTACTTGATCTGTTTTATACCGCCCATGTTTAGTGAGCCAATAATCTTTAAATTTACCGACAAAAGTCACAATAACTTTTGCACTGCATTTATAGATGTTAGTGTATATACTTGTAATCACTTAAAACTTATAAAAAATATTTTTTCTGGCTGCGTAAGTATAGATTATGTAAATTGATATCGTGTAGAAAATATACCGCTCAAATAATATTCTAATTTACGCGCAAAACAAACTCTCGCATAAACATAGTGCCGCGTAAATTCGGGGTCGCCTGTACTTATTTTGAATTTACCGTAATAGTAGGGCTTACATTAGGTATATGTAATAAAACACCCTAATTTATATCAAATATAAAACGGTATACTTGATACTAATTTATATAGACAGTTACTACCGTAATAATAATAAAAAAATTATTACACTTGTCAACTTTGTTTATAAAACTATTAACGAATGTTAAAAAATGTATTTTTAAATTTGTAATGGAAGCAAGTTTAGTTGTATGTATTTTTACAAGAACTATGTCGAGTAATATACAGTTTTGTTTAACCGTTAATAAAAAAAACATTTCACGTAGCTGCTAAAATAAAAACGTTGAGGGTAGTTTTACACAGTAATAAAAAGAGAATTCGGATAGATTAGTGTTAGAAAAATAAAAGTGAAAACTTGGTTGAAATCCAATCATCGTTAAATGGATATGTTCGTTTTAATGCTCCGCGTCTCAGATTTTACTAACTTCAAGTTAAATGTTATAAGAATAAACATTTTTGTAGCAAAGTATGGTTATATTTTCAATAAGGAAACAAACTTAAAATTTCAAATTTCTTCATAGTTATTCGTTTTTTGATTAATTAATTTATCGATAACAAAATAAAGTGAAGGTACTAAAGGAACGAAGTAGAAATAGTTTCAAATTCTATATCAATGTTTAAAATCGTTTCTAAAAACATTAATCATAAAACCGATACGTGTAGCTTATCAATTCGTAACTTAAGTTCATTTTTCAACTGTCAAATTACACAAGAAAATAATAGATTATTGAGCAAAGTTTTTAGTATTCGTATAAAAACTCTAAATAATATTTAGTACAAACATGAATAAAATCACTTTAAGAAGATTAGTTCACATGCTTTACATGTGTTATAAATGTAGAAAATACTTGCTTGTGATGCATTTAATGACAGGTTTATGGGATATGTTATTTTTCGAACAAAAATTTCTAACATTGACTTTTGGATCTAAAGACTATGGTCGGACCAATGAATCACTTTTACCATATGCTCTAGACTAATACGATTCAATTTTCTAAAATTTATTTATTGACCACTTTGAGAACACTAATTGTAGTCCTTTTTTGATCGAAAGGTGGGTAGATGAATAATGGTGAATGCTACTTGGTCCACTACAAATAATCATTTAGAATTTTACACAATTTATCTAACGTGATTTTCTAAATCTTTCAAAGATAACTGTTTACAAATAAAGGTCTTCTTAAAGGTAGATAGTCAAAATTACTTTTTAAAATCAAATCTTATATCATTTTATAAATGAAGCGTATTTATGGTGCTAAGATTTTATAAGCTAATCAACTCACTTCCAGTTTTAATAAGAATTTGAGTTAATATTGATAATAATGTTACTAGTCCATTTAAATTTCGACCTAGAATAAAAATGAAGACAAATGTTTTCGATATCGATAGAATAAAGTGACAGTATAATTATACGAAACTAATAATACAAACTTAAATCTGTTATTATGATGATGCATTTTAAGGCACCGTTATTATAAAATAGACCACCAGCATCGCTTAACTGATCTACAGCTGCGAATTTCCAGACATTAATTTATAATGTCATATAAAGTATCATTCAACAGTAATAATGGCACAAGTAGAAAAAAACAAAAAATTAAAAACACCCCAAAAAATATCAAAACGATTTTGATTTATTATTTACCTTCCAGAAATGACAAAACTTTAACAAAATTTTAATATATCTTTTAATTATCATAATAAATAAAACGTAATAATTCAATAGAATTTAGTGATTGTCTTTAAAACTCGTATACATTGTATTTATGTAATTTTTGGTGTTGATGGCTCTTATACGATTTTTTCAGTGCAAGTAGATATACCCAAGCTAAATTTTTTATAGAAACACTTACTTAATATGCACAATAAAAACGTTTTTTGAATTTTTATTGTAAATCTTTTGCAAAATTTATCAGATCAAACACAGATACTTTGCAATATTATTGAAAAAAAACTTTGTATTTTCTATTTCTAATAAGTTCTGTTATATAAGTATAAAATATTCAAAAGATGGTACAAATTTCAAAATGTGCATTTCCCACTTCATTATATTAAGATATAACTTTTGTGTAAAAAGTATTAACTACATAAAAATATTTTAGTAGATATTTTTATATTGTTTCAACTTTTCTCTTATTTTAAGTCGTTTCCTATTTATTCAATATAGTTTCCTTTATATATATGGGTAATTCCATGTGAAACCGGCCACCCCGTGCTCTCCACTTTTTGAATAACCTAAAAAATATGTCCGCGGTACCAAATGAAAGTTTAAAGACTCTACTTTTTAATGTTCATTGGCCCTTGAGCAGAAAAAACAACTGCGCATGCCCAGATGTAAAAGAGAGCGCGGTACCCTACTCAAAATTTCATTTTTTCTTGATTTTTTGTCACAAGAAACTAAAATTTTATTCTAAAAACATCAAAATCGTATATATTATGTCAAAACACATAAATTATGTCTCTTGTAATTTTTACCAAAACGTCTTAGATTTCCGACAAATGAAGGTCAAAAAATGTTTATATTTTCAATATTTGCGACACTATTACTCGCATATAACAACTGATAATCAAAATTTTACAAAGATAAAAATTGTTTATTTTTTACATTCAAATATAAATACTTTAATCCTACGTGTCTTAATGACGATTTTAGGAATCGACCAGTTCCCCCCGTAGAGAAAAATGCGCAATTTTTAGTACAATTACTCTAAATGTTTGCGAATTGGTTGGAAATAATCTCGTATCAATAAACCACGAATGTTTTTTTTTCGCAATGATTTACAAAATTTGACAGAAAAATATAGGACAAATCAGACTATACAGTTTGAAAAATTCAAAGTAAACAACATTTTTTATTAAAATATGTTTATAAACACAGCCTACAGATTTAACGCGGAATATCTTATTTATTATTTATCAAAGTGCATATTTAGCTCCGTAAGGAGAAATTGTCAATTCCTAAAATCATCATTAAGACGCGTAGGATTAAAGTATTTGTATTTTAATGTAAAAAATAAACAATTTTTGTCTTTGTAAAATTTTGATTATCAGTTGTTATATGCGAGTAATAGTGTCGCAAATATTGAAAATATAAACATTTTTTGACCTTCATTTGGCGGAAATCTAAGACGTTTGGGCAAAAATTACAAAAGACATAATTTGTGTGTTTTGACATAATATATACGATCTTGATGTTTTCAGAATAAAATATTTGTTTCTTGTGGCGAAAAATCAAGAAAAAATGAAATTTTGAGTGGGGTACGGCGCTCTCTTTTACATCTGCGCATGCGCAGTTGTTTTTTCTGCTCAAGGGCCAATAAACATTAAAAAGTAGAGTCTTTAAGCTTTCATTTGGTACCGCAAACATATTTTTTGTTCAAAAAGGGGAGAGCACGGGGTGGCCGGTTTCACATGGAATTACCCATATATATTTATTTTCACTGTTTTATTTAACTTTGTGCACGGAAAAAAGTGATACCAGAGTTGTTCCAGCTATTACTAATTCTGTATCATTGTTGGTTCTAAATGCAATGATACTATGTTATCATCACTATTAATACCAATTCTGTGTCTAATGTGTTTTATAGGGACGTTTAATATATTGTATATTAATATAGGTTAGAAAACGTCAATAGATTCCATATATATCAACACAGATATAACGTACAAATGTCAGTTTTGTTTGTTGGTATTTAATATAAAAGGTCAAAATATTATAGATTTTTGATTTATTCAATTTTTTTAAAATGTAGGTAATTGTTTTTACTTTTAATGTAGGTAAAAATAGACGTGGAAAAATTAATCTTCCAAAAATATAATAATTTTTCAATTTTACATTTTGGTTACTAAATTACACAAAGAGCTAGATATAGATTAACACATTAATAGAAGATGTATGTAATTATTACGTACTTTATAATTTTAATTATTAGGGGGAAAGTGGCATGAAACAGCCAAGTTTTGAAACAGCCATTATCAATTACGCGGTAGTTTTCATACGAATCGTTTATGTATTATTATTGTAAGATAGCAACACTAGCCAGATATCCCCCACAAAAATTTGACCGTTCACCGTCAATAAACGGCGCCGATACGACGTATTGAAGATTTTGTCGTCAAAAAGTAAGGTTTTGAGTTCAGTTTATTTGTTTTCTAACGCCTATACGTACAAAACTAATAATAATATGATTACACTATAATTTTATAGATATATTAGGCCTTCCAATAACGTATATATTTTGTAGACTAATCTTTGATTTCATAGTAATTTTCGAGATTTTGTTTCTTGAGAGAATATGTTTTGAAACAGCCGGACTGCAGTGTAATGAAACAGCCACCTTTTAATTCCATAAAATGCAATAATAATTGTAGTAACAGCAATCAAGAGTAGTACCGATGCAAAATTGTAATGGTTGGGCATATAAATCCTGTGGCATAAAAGGAAATTGCATTATTTTTGCTAAAAACGTTTTTAAGTTTTTGCAATGATTGATCTCAAACGTCAAATTTTTTGACAGTTTCTTAGATTTATGTAAGTAAATATTTTATTGAGAGTTTGCGTTATTTAAAACGTTTTATAATTATATAAGATCTAAAATTATAGCTTAAGTTTATTATTAAATAATATCTTCGTTAATGTGCAGTTTTAATCTTGTAATAAGAACATGGCTTTTTCAAAAATTGGG
Organism: Sinopyrophorus schimmeli; assembly: GCA_036325965.1. Lineage (NCBI taxonomy): Eukaryota > Metazoa > Arthropoda > Insecta > Coleoptera > Elateridae > Sinopyrophorus > Sinopyrophorus schimmeli. The sequence goes on from JARFIZ010000139.1 coordinate 559,192, forward strand.
TTGGCTGTTTCAATACCTTTAGGTTATGAAAAAGCCAAATTTTATTTTTTTTATAAATGATTAGAAGTCGAAAAATATCGTTAATTTTGAAAAATGTTTTATGACATTACGTACATAAATGCATGAACAATTACAGATTTAAAAAAAAAATTGATTTATTTATGTCCTTCTATATTATTTATCCCTTTTTTTAAAACTGGCTGTTTCATGCCACTTTCCCCCTACAGCAAGAATTAACGTTATAGGCAATAAACAAGTATTGTAGCATGTGCCATATGTTGTATGCTATAATTCCTTAAATATTTTCCAACATTTTATTTTCAATCGCTTTCTTTCCTTTTTTCTTTGTATTCGCCTTATAGAATAGCAAATGATCTCTTCTGCTCAGTTGTCAAGCTACTCGTGTTCCTCAGAAATATTCATTTAAAATTAAGAGGAAAAAACTATTTAGTAATAATTGAATAAGTATTATTAAGATATGTAATGTTCTAATTTTCAAAAATATTTTAATTCGTTTATCTTCAATTTATTCAAACTAGTGTAATAATGAGACATTGTACGAGTATCAGCAAAAAAAGTGAAATTAATTCCATTAAAATTCCAAAACAATTAGTTATATTTACCTTGATTTAAGTAACTATGAGTCATTGACAATAGAGAACGTTATTAAACAAATTTAAAAAACGTATACCTGGAGCTTTATAAATGTTTACAAGCCCATGACTACATAAAAAATTAAATTATGTTATTCGCAAAATTATAGAAATAGCCGATACTGTTTTATCTGCATGTTACTACACTAAAATCTTTAAATACATTTCAATTTTGTCTGTTTAATTGACACGATCAATTTCTTTTTATGTTTTATCTGGATTTCTAAAGACATATCACGTAGAATGAGTCATCAGTAAAAAAATTGACCATGGCATTTTATTCGCCGTAGAAAATCAACAAAGAAAGATTTTTTTTTCTGAACCTCTGAAGTGCCTTAAGCCAACACACATTCCAAAATACACGTAAGTGTACATATGTATACGTTTTACTTTCCAGTTTGATTTATTTTAAAAAATTCTTTGTTTTTTGTCACCTTTCTTTTTGTTAATTAAACTATGCAATCTTATATGAGGTGTAATAGTTTGATGGTATAATTTTCTTTAATAAAATACATTATTCCTATTATCAGGGTGTCCAGTCAAATAGGTACACAAATTTAATTCGGTGATTCCTGATTTTTATGGGTTTTTTTTTAAATTTCTACGTATAGTTTTAATGGCATCGTTATAACAAATTTAAACAAAAATTTTCGAAATATTCTAAACTATACGGTATTTATCACAAATTTCTAAATTGAAGGTTACGATACCACTTAAATTGGGATATATTTTTGTTCAGTTTAGGGCCATTTATAAGTGGGTTAAGTTCCAGTACTTATTCATCTGACATTCGGTAGAAATTGTAAAATAAATGATGTATAATATAAAAGTAAATATCAATACATATTCTTTCTTGAACACCTTCTATTTTATTTTAAAATTATCTTAAAATAGTTGCACGAATAAATTTATTTTGCAATGTTTAGTGAATTATTTCCTAAAGTTGCCCAAACATAAGCTTTAAACTCCTAATTTTGGGGACAAAACCATAATTCAAATACAGAAAAAAGTTTATGTTAGTCTCCTCTTGTTTTTAAATAACTTACAACCGAAACTTAACATGCAATACCATAGTAAAAAATTCCGTCTAATTTTTCTAAATAAATTCTAATAAATGCTATTACTAAAATGTTATTATTAAGGAGTAAGTTGAAGTTCATTCACACCTTTGTTTTAGTAAAATTACAATCCACATTGATTTATCATTTCTTTCAACTCTCTTCCATTTCGTTGATGAGAAATTTCGAGAAAATTGCAAACGTTGCATGAGCATACTAGTTATATAACGCCCTTAAATAAATTAAAGGCAAGCCTTCCTGCACTTTACAGGAATGCACCAAAGTATGTGATTTATGTATAAGTTTCGGCAAGAATAAGGAATAAATTAAAATACATCAAAAATAGATCAAGAATATTTAAAAAAAATATGTTGTCGAGTAATATATTTTGCCTATTTATTGTAAATTATTATTAGTAGATATTAATTGAACCGCGTAATGCAAAATTTTACCAAACGCCCCAAATTCGAATTTTTTGAAAAATGAAATTAAAGTATCTTCTACTGAAAAATAGTTTTTTTTTATTAATTACAATAAGATGATTATATTTTGGTGTTTGGTCAAGTTGTGCATAACGCGTTTAAATTGAAAATAGTTTTTAACATTTAAAAAAGCTCACCTGTGCTTAGATATATTGAATTATTATCCATAAAAGCTTACCTAGAACAAAAAAAAATAGTCAAAGATGCGAAAATAAACAATTGTGAGAAAATGTACGTCATATTAACAAATAGTAAACTCACTCTTATTATTACAATTTTAATTATTAAATACCGACATTAATTTATTATACGGTTGTTGATATATTTTATTAAATAGAAAACTACTGTTCTTAACTATAATTACATGCACATAAACAAATTCAAGGCTTTAAATTAAATTTTTCACACGCGCATAAGATAAACGCATTCGATTTGCATAAGGTATTGTTTTATTGCAATTAGTAGTAGCTGAAAACAGTAGACGACAACAGATAATTAATTAACATTCCGAGGTTAAAAGAAAATTAATCGCGACATAAAATAATAGCAATGACTTAAAAAAATTCAAATTTAGACTATAACAGGCTTAAATAAAATACGCAAATCAAAATCGCTTTGACAAAAAAATCATTATAAGTATTGTCTTTTTCCTGACCTTCCTCAAATGTATCAATTGCAAATACAGTAAAACTTGGACAATAACGACATTTATAATGTGACCACCTGAGCACAATGACCACAATTTTCAAAAACCTTAGGTAGTCAATGTACCCACGTTTTACTGTACTTGTTTATTACTTATTAGTGGAACTATGCTTGCAAACTTAACAGAGTGTCTTTAAAGAACATTATATAAACATTAAGGTGACCATATTTTAATCACACCATGTCCAGAGAATGGGAAACGCCTGTTCGGAAGCAGGGATTAGCCTCATGAATTAAAATTTAAAAAATGCGCAACATTTGACAAATTGAATGCTGTTTTTCGGGCAAAATCAAATAGTTATCGTTGAAATATTAACATTTACAACACTTCAAAAAATAATTTGCACGTAAATTAAGTAATAAATATTGTTCATAATAATTATAAAGTAGCTAAAATGTTTAAGACTGGGATTTGTTTACATAGCGCTTCCGACAAAGAATAAAAAGGCATAGAGCGATCTTGTAAGCAATCTGTAGTGCAGATGTGAAAATAACAATGTGTTAAACAAGATCAAAAATATTTTTTTTTAAACTATAGGCAAGGTGGTCCAATGTGCATTTTTTTGTAAGTTTTAAGTTAGTAGGGTAAAACGTCGGAAGAATGACCCCTACCAGTGAATGACCGTTACGAAAAATAATATTTAACAATTAAAAAAATTAATTTATATAGATGATATATTTATTCATGCAATCTTGTATGTCTTCTTTTTGAATTAAGTGAAAGAAATAAATATTAATAAAGTGGATAGCTAAAATAATTAAATTTATATTACAGTTTGCAAGATTTCAATATAATGTTGAAGGATTGAAAAACGTAATTAAAAAAGATGGAGGTATCCTAAAAAGTTTAAAATAATTTTTCCAAATTTGATGTATTATTCGTTTTTAATAGGCGTATTTATTAATAAGTCATTCGCTCAGGTATACCCCGGTCATTTTTTGCACAAAAGTAGTCATTTATTGAACTCCCCATTTTATACTATTTATAGTTAATTTTACAAAGTTTATGACCAAATTGCGATAATGTCTCCATTAATTCATAAACAACTATAATATCTCATTTCAACTGTAACGATTATTTTGAGTTTATTAATTTATTTACTATTTGTTTATCTCAAAATAGCTCTGGATGCTACAAATCGGTCATTCATTAAACGTTTTTTTTGTAAATTTTACTTGTAATAAACGCTAAATAATATACTTAACTTAATTTTTGACAACAAAAAGAGAATAATTAACGCTAGAAAAGTTCTCCAATCGGACATAAAATTGTATTCGATTGCACAAATTATTTTCAGCTATTAGTACTACTAGCAAAAATAAATAACAACCGGTAAGATCTATTAAAATTCTTATACAGGTATAAACAGCACTTCCTTTCGCTTAATTGCTAGTTTGAAGGTGTAAGCATCCTACAGATAAATTGAATACAAATCAGTTTGCTAAAATTATTAGAGGACAGGAAGTCTGAGTGCCCTTACTATATTAACAAACAGGAAGTAAATAAATATATACACAAGTATTTTTAGGTATTTATGTTAATGTTGTGATTCAGTGAAAGTATGTCCTACCCATAATTTGAATTATCTATGCACGCGCATCTATCAAATTTGAATCTCGACAAAACAACGCAACGAGAAATACAATTTCTTTTTATACCATTGGTTACTGACCTTTGCGAGTACTACAACAAAAAGGCATAAATAAATTTACATGGAACGAACGAAAAACGTGCTGATTTATTCCACTTTTATCGGTTAGTCGTTTTGTAATCTCCAATAAAATATATAAAATTAAAAAATGGTTACACTGAAACTCCTCTGGCTGCAATAGGATTAGTGAGTCATCACGAGAACATGTATTGAATAATTTTAAATTACAAAAACATCAGGTTAATTTAAACTTTCACGTATAGTCATTATGTGGATACCATAGATTAAATAAAAAATAGTATCGCAGTTTTTTTACAAGGAATTTGCAGAAAGCTTCGCTAATCGGTAATCCAAATGTCCTTGTAGTACGAACAAAATTAAAAAATATACATTTTACATTATGTACCTTGTAATCCGAATCACCCAGCAATTCCCTAATCCGTATCATAATTGTACCACATGTTTAGGTTTTTTAAATATATTGATTTATGGTGTTTGAATTATTTAAATAATAATAATCCCCATCTCCAATATATTTGGATAGAACAGAAAACAACTTTTTGTATCATGTAACATGGCACACAAAACATAAACTCTCGTTAATAATATAATGAAAACGCTATCAATGAAATATGGTGACAGAACATACACCATTTTCGTTATTAGAAAAATGAGTAAAAAATAAAGGAGTTCATATTTGTATTTACAGTAACATTGGAAATTGTATCTTAACACCTATTTTTCAATAAATTATTTCAATCTTGATCTTTTAATAGATACAGACATATTTATATTTGTAATGAATATCTTCAAAGGGTTAGTTTTTTTTAGATAATATTATGTATGTTATAATATATATTTTAGCATTTATTACGCCTTCACACAGCTTTAATTGGTTTGCGTTAACGGATCTTTACTGTATTTATCAGTTGAAGAGTCGTTATTCATGCAAAATGTGTGAACAATTTCTTTTCTTCAGTGTTTGATAAAATATAGTTAACTGTTTAACTTTCTATACAGGGTGTTGCCGATTAAGTGTGGGAACCAAAAAAGAATGATTAGGGTCAATTAATGAAAGGCATTTTTGACGAAAAACCATATTAGAAAATTACCTATAAAAAAGTTGAAAAAATTCAATTTTTTCTCCAAAGCAGTAACACATCGCATCATTAATAAATAAAAATAATGCATACATACATCGATGATAAAATACTAGTCTATAACATGTTTTTGTAAAAACGTTCTGTTAATTTGTAATCTAAACCAAAGCATGCCTTTGCTGTTTCATAAAATGGGATATTTATTACGTAAGAAAAAATGACTTATTTTATAATTGATGTCATTCTTGTAAATATGCGCGAAGTTATTTCTCTGTAAAATTTAATGTTTCGTTTATGTTACAAAAACATGGTTTATTGGTGCCCTATTATTCGTAAAATTAAATCTAAATTTGCTTAGTTATTTTTACAATAGGACATAATAAACATTTTATTTTCAATTTAACAGATTTATTACGTGAAAAGAATTTATTACAGAACGATTGTTTTATACTTTAGAGAAACACAGGTAATACATTTATGTGCATTATTTATTAATACAGTACACATTTTTATGTTATTTAAAAAGTTCTTTATAGACGCATTCATTAATAGAATTTCTGTTAAATAAATACACAAACCGTCGTTTTTATTACAATGTGATGATTTAGAAATTTAACACATTTTATAAAGTTTTCTTGTGACAATAACCACCTTCAAATTGTCTAATTTTTACGATACATACTTTCGATAGTCATGTTTTGACAAGCTAATAAACTAACAAACCTAATAAACAGTAGAACTAGATATATTTACTCAGGCACGTATTTTATAAATAAAAATAGTTTATGACGAATTAATTTTGTATGAAGTAAAATAATATGAATTGTTGGAGGCTGTCGCATATGTTTCCTAAATAGACAATTTAACAGTTGTAACTGAAAAAACTTGCGGTTCTCAAAAGATGAGCACAATTTAAATTTTGCTATAAATTTTTCAAATTTTCAAATTTTAGAAATATTACACAATAGAAACCCGTTTAAAAAATCATCCCTTTTCGACTCTGACACTTAATCGAACACACCCTGTATATAACAATTTAAGTAAATAGTAAGTTACGATAAAATCTTGATATATTAATTCCTAGTAATAATTGCTTATAATTTTTTGTTTGTATTAAACAAATAACACCACCTTTTAATTTATAAACTTTATGTTCAAAAACAATTAAATATTTGTTTTCTAAAAAATGTTATCAAATTATGCTATATTGTGGTTAAAGTTAACCATGAAATCAGAATTTGACATTAAAAAAAATTACATCATAATCATTTTACCAGACCTCAAGCACCAGTAGAAAACAAAAGCTTAAATATTAATGACGCTGAAGTAAAATTGAAACAGTTAGGATTGTTTCAAATTCTACTTATTTGAAAGTACCTAAGGGTGAAATTTCTATGGCGCGCCCTCAAGATACAATGCTTGTAAGCAACTTCAAACTTAATTTTATCCAAATTCAATAGAAATGTAAGATTACAAAGTACTAAAGTAGAATACTGGAATAGGATTTTGGTATTTCACTTGTTAATACCTACTGCAAAACATTAAAATCTATATTGAGGAATGAACAATAAAATTTAATATGATTTTTTAAGTACAGAAATACCTCAATTATCGCGGTTATTGTTGTCACAAAAAGTACCGCGATAATCAAATACGCACTAATCGGGACAACTAAAGCATATATGATAAGCGACTGCTGCCAAGAATTTTTAATAATACACGTGTCTTGTAAAAAATTAATTTAAAGAAAGTAGCTTTTTAGATATTTAATTTAATACTAAGAACACACAACATAAGTAATTAGGTAAAATTATTCTTTTTTAAAAAAATATTTGTGTAGTGTGGCATGTTGGTATTTTTTCTTTGTTTTTTCTTCGCGTAAAACACGGTAGCAATAGATGGCATTCTCAATCTCGCGTCGCACTTTTATTGATCGCTCGAGATTAGGATCGCTATTCATGATTTCATCTTTTAACAGTTCAGAAATTCTAAAAATTTCATTCATTTTTTTAAGAGAAAATTCATTTGATACTTCCTCATTTTGGTCATAATTTTTGTTGTCTTGAACATCATAAACCCGTTCTCTATCAAGGTTAATCAGATCTTCATTATTTAGCTCCTCATCGTGGGATTGAAGTAGCTCCTGAATATCACATTTTTTAATTTCTTTGAGTCCTAGATCGGCACTCATATTAGTTATATCATTTATAACACAGTTGATTTCAGTTTCAAAGTTTTGAATGTCATTTGAACAATGAGAAATGATCTTTCGCCATGCAGCTTTCAAGTTGCTAGACGTCACATCAGACCAAGCTTCTTTGACATTTTCAATACAATTTCTAATATTGAAGGCCTTCCAAAATTCTATCAAAGTTATGGCTTCATTTCCAGTAGTCTTTTCTATTGCTTGAGAAAATGTCTTACGTAAATAATAAGCCTTAAAAGACGCAATTACGCCTTGATCCATAGGCTGGATGAGAGAAGTAGTATTAGGTGGCAAATAAATTACCTTCACATTTTCACACAAATTATTTAAAGTTGTTGGGTGACTAGGTGCATTATCTAATATCAATAATATTTTAAAATCTATATTCAGTGATTTGCAGTAGCTCTCCGCTTCAGGGCAAAAACAATTTTTAAACCAGTCCTCAAAAAGATTTTTGGTCATCCATGCCTTTGTATTATATCTCCAATGAACTGGAAGTAAGTTTTTATTTAAATTTCTAAGCGGACGAGGATTTTGACATCTATAAATAAAGAGTGGTTTCATCTTGTGAATTCCAGAAGCATTACCACATAGCAAAAGTGTCACTCGATCTTTTGAAACCTTAAAACCAGGCTGGGATTTTTCATTTCTTGCTAAATACGTTTTAGCAGGCATTCTTTTCCAAAATAAGCCAGTTTCGTCGGCATTGAATATCTGATTGTGGGTATAATTTCCATCATCAATAATTTTCTGTAATTCTTTTGGAAAACTAGATGCAGCTTTGTCATCTGCACTCGCTACTTCACCTTGTAAACAAACATTACGAATCCCTGAACGTTTTTTGAACCGATCAAACCATCCTGAACTTGCACAAAATGTTTCTTTCACTTCTGCAGATAAATCACTTTCTAATTTTTTTTTCAAAGTTTCAAATAAGTGGAATGCTTTTGTTTTTATAGTTATTTGGCTTAGAGGAATTCTCTTCTGATTACAATCCTCGATCCATGTTGACAAAAGCGCCTCCATTTCGATCATAAGATGGCTTCTGTTTCTCGTAGTTGGGCAACCAAAAGAAGTTGATGCGCTTTGCCCTAGTTGCTTATAGGTTGAAGAGTGGTCTAAAATATGGCGAACAGTAGATTCATTTAGACCGTACTCCCTTGCAATTCGAGCTTTGCTTATGCCGCCTTCAAACTTATTTATCATATGCAACTTGTCTTCTAAGCTAATTACCCTACGTTTCTTCTTAATAGAAGTGGATTGGACACCATCCTCGTGTTTTACAAAATTCATTATAAAAATATTATAGATAAAAAAAAAACAAATATGAATACAACTACATGCGGCTTGTCGAAACGCGACCAGTTAACTAAAATGCTAGCGAGAGCACAAGTACAAATTTGCTGATAAAAGCATCCGAGAATTACTTCTGAGCGGAAACACCAATGGTACTATAATATTTCGCGCAAATGCAGCTGGTGGACTGCGGGATTAAACCGCGATAATTTAAGTTAGGAACGTAATACAGGAATACCCCGATTATCGCGCATGCGATTATTGCGGTTTTCGATTTATCACGGTTTGTATTTTGATACCAACTTTCGAATATTGCGTTCCTAATTCAAATTATCGCGGTTTTATCATGCAGCTGTATTTACGCGAAAAATTATAGCAACATTTGCGCTTCCGCTCAGAAGTAAGTCTCAAATGCTTTTATTACAAAATTTGTATCTGCTAAACTAAATGTTACACTGGGCTCTCACTAGCACCAAAATGAGGAAGCACCAAATAAATTTTCTTTTAAAAAATGAATGAAATTTTTAGAATTTCTAAACTGTTAAAAGATAAGATCATTAATAGCGATCCTAATCTCAAACGTTCGATAAAAGTGCGACGGGAAATCGAAAATGCCATCTATTGCTACCGTGTTTTACACGAAGAAAAAAGCAAAGAAAATGTATCAACAGGCAATACTACACAAATATTGTTTGAAAAAGGTTAATTAAAATTACTTAAGAGTGTTGTGTGTTCTGAATACTAAATTAAATATTTAAAAAGTTACTTTCTTTAAATTTATGTTTTACATGGCACGTATGTATTTTAAAAAATCCTTGGCAGCGATCGCTTATTTTATATGCTTTAGTTATCCCGATTAGTGCGTATTTAATTATCACGGTACTTTTCGTGGCAACAATAACCGTGATAATCGAGGTACTCCTGTATTCGAAACGATGGTATCAAAATATAAATTACCATAAATCGATACCCGCAATAATTGAATGCGCCATAATCAGGGGATTCTTGTACAACTGAAATTCAAATTATAACTAACTTATTGAGTTACCATGAAAATAAATAATACGAAGCAGATGATAATGTATTAATTTATATGATATGATTCATTATTATTCCAATCGGGAATATGTTTACTTTTTGCAGTAAATGATTTGTTTAATAAATTTTCGTCAACAATTACCAACCACAAACCTAAAATAAAATAAATTTATACGAAAAGACACAAAAGGTGCATATAAGTGACAGTTTCGAAAGTGCATCGAACATTGCTAATAGTATATGTGGCTTGTTATGGCGCAATTGGGTCCTTAAAAATACCGTTGTAAATCTACAATGCAATTATTTTTGCAGAATATTAATTACTGTCCTGTAGTTGCCATTCACTGCCATTCTAGGCTGTATTTAGCACACCCATTGAAGCTGAGATCTTAATTAGCAAAAAAATACGTTGAACACATAATTGAGAGTACGATGGTTCAAAATGAAGAATAGGCCAGTAATTAAGTACGCGTAAAGGGGATATTTTAGAATCTGTCATATTAACAGAGTTGGATAAAATAAAAAGCAAATCAAATCCAAGAAACAATAAATCTTATTAATGCATTCCTTTAAAAATTTTCGGATTGAAAATACTATTAGAGCTACGTTTACATGAAAGCTAACTTAGAAAAAACGTAAAATCAGACGTTCTGAATGCGCGTTTAAAAATGCTTATTTAAAATTAGGCCATTGAAATTTATTTATCGATACTCGGTTTATTAAAGAAATTTAATTCCGTTTTGTATATTTGTCGCAGCCTCATACTATAATTTTTTTACGTTACACACGACCTCATGGAATATTTAAAAAAAAATATTAACTCTGTAATCTGCGAATGGATATTTAAAAACTTTACAGATTTAAAATCTACGGACCTTTTGCCTTTGGATAGGTCAAAAGAATCATAAGAATGCTATTTGAAATTTTCGAGGAAATTGTGGTTGAAGACTCAGACTAATGTTTTATTTTTCGAAACATGGAAAATTCTTAGTTCGTTTATTTTTGGAGATACTTTCAAAAACTCATCAGATTCTAAAAGTTTGTTTATCGCAGCACAAGATTAGATAAAAAACCTTGAAAAACGAATGTTAAATTATAAGTTAAATTATAAAGAACTAAGTTTTAATGTGCAAGTTATTAGAGAAAAAAAATAGCCCTGTGCATGTACTTATGTTCGCGCGTTAGAAGTTATACTTCTTTGGAGTAACTAAATTTAATAATTTTGCGTACCTTGCGTTTGTGTAAAACTAAACTACTGGTTTCCAAATTATGTCACTGCGTCTCCCTTAAAAAAATCTAATGTGTACAAATGCAATGAATGCGGAGTATGTGCCCATTAGAGCGACAAGTGGCACATTTCACAGCGAGGAAGGCAAATAAACCGCTACGCGAAGCGGCACGCTTTTTTTTCCGAGATCGTAATGTGCCACTTTGAGCTCCAACGGGCACACTCGATTTTAGGCATAATTCACAATAATTTATTTAAATTCTTAGACGACTAACTTCAACTGTCAAATTTTCGTTAGCTGTGCGCGCGCAAGTTCCGTTGCCTACTAAAATTTTACTCTCAGGCACCAAAAGAAGTATAACTTCAATACTTTTTAAAAGGCTATAACTCCGCTATCTTTGAGAATATCGCTATTTTTTTTTAACAATTGATTCTTTTTTAACAAGTAAATAATAAATTACTATAAAAAACATAATGAAGTAATTTATCAAATCATTTTTATTTTTAACTCAAAAATATGTCCTTAAAATAGTGCTTATTATAAAAAAATATTTAAAAAAAAATTATATGATATTTGTTCACGTGCTACCCATATGACACCAAGGCAGTGCAAAATGAATTTAGTATGTTATTTTTGCCCCATGTTCAGTTAAATACATATGAGTACCGAAATTATTTCATGCATTATTCAAGTCACAAGTAAATTGAATTAACTCACAGTCAAGCTACTTTAATTTCATAAAATAAACCATAAACTATAATCCACTTTAATATGAGTTCCTGAGAGGTCGCATTTTGATTATTTTTTTAGTGCCCGAATTTTTTACTTCATTGTTTTAAATCAAATAGATATTGTAAATACACTAAGCTTCAAGTTTAGAGAAAGAAAATTTTAATTAAGGAGCTTAAGTACATCCATTTTTTGAAACAAATATAAATATAAGAATAAAGTAAAACATATTGCAGTGTTAAATATTGAAGAAGCAGTCGTGCACGCAACTTCATTGTACTTACAGACTACTTTTTTTCGCCACCGCTTCACAGTATTGTTTGGCTAATTTATTCTTAAGCTTATGTGCGACAGACACAAAAAAATGTGGATTTCGTGCATTTTATAATTATACTTTCATAACTTATACTACACATCTAAAGATACAGATTTCTATTTGAATTGAAATATTAAAAACACTATAAAGATTATTAATTTACAATATATGGTATTTCTAAAAAGACTCAGCTTAAAATATTGTAAATAAGTTTAACACAATCTAAATAGTACTTGAAATAGTAATTTAAATAATAAAATGTTTGAATAATAACCTTCTGAACTTTACCACGATACTAGTAAGAAATTATCATTAAATACTCCTTTGCCATGTTATTTTAAAAGATTCTCAACATGTCTACTATAATTATCACTGTATTTTACTAAAAGAATTTTGAAATGTTAAGTCACGATTTAGTAGTTTATTAACGCCACTATCGTATGCACTGTAAGACCCTTCACGTATGCCGAGTGTGAATAAAATTAATAAAGAAAAGAAAATGTTTAAACCAAGGTGAATATAGCTAAAAGTGGAAATGCACTAAAATCTTAAAGCGAATCAAAATTTTGAATAATAATAATTTTTCTATCTCAAATACATTTATACACGATGTTTGACGAGACGCTGTAAACTTGTTAGGAAGTGATAGAGGAAGTCATTTGTAGTGTTTTGAACATTACATGGTATAGTAACAACTTTTCGAGACAATAAATTGTAAATATGTATGTGTTTACTAGTGTAGGAGAGATCGGGTTAATGGAGTCACCCCATTAGAAAAAATAAACCAAGAAAATTTCCCTTTGAATTTTACAGTGTAGTGCACATTATCGTCTAAATATATCAACACAAAGTAAAGATGTTGACTGTGCGTCAATAAATAGGTCTGTATGTTTTTATTGAAGTTATACTTGTTTTGGGGCGTTCAAAGTAAAATTTTAACTGACAACGGAAGTTGCGTGCGCACATCTAAGAAAAATTCGACAATATGAAGTTAGCCGTCTAAGAAACTAAATTCATTATTGTAAATCGTCCTTAAAACCGAGTGTGCACATTCGTACTTATTAGATTTGGCTACTTTATCCTTAACTCTTTCAAATCAAAAATTCAATTTAGTTTGGTAAATATCGATTTTATCTTGCAAAAATATATTTACCATAGCAATGAGAGGAAGGGAGCGAAAAGATACAACAATCCCGTCAGTTCGAGCGAGAGGAAACGATTAAAATTATTCAACTGCTTTTTCGTCCAACTTATTTTCCTAAATTATTGTGAATCGTGCTTAAAACCGAGTGTGCACATTCGAGCTCAAAGTGGCACATTCCGATCTCGGGAAAATGAAGCGCGCCGCTCCGCGTCGCGCTTCATTTGCATCCCTCGCTCGGAAATGTGCCACTTTTCGCTCGAATGCGCACATCCTCGTATTTATTGAATTTGTTTAAGTTAAATTTAATTTAGTTACGCCAAAGAAGTATAACTTCTAACGAGCCCAAATAAGTACACGCACAGTTTTTTACAATTTTTGCAAGTTCCAATATCATACTGGCGCATTAAAATTGGAAATAGTTCATAATCCGTTTAATGCTTTAAAAGCATTAATTTATATTGATTAATTGATATTATTGAATCACTGTTACCGATTTTTATGAGTCACGTTCTGCGTGCTTGAAAAAAATCTATGGTCCACGGCGCAATACCGTCAAGGATAATATGATTGCCCCAATCCTTAACAGTCCTAAACGAATTGTTATATAAAAACCTGACAATTATATTGGTGATCTTTGCAGACCCTACAATAAAAGCCCAGTTTAATTTTGTATTAACGTCATAGAGTAAAGAGTAATAACGCCATTACTCCCCTAACTTGAAGATATAACACCACTCGTTGAGGTCTATATTTTTCATTACTAGTCCCAAGATCGAAAGAAATGCCATTACCTGATTTCACTAATCTAAAGGCAATACTCGGAGAACAGGACATCTGCAAGAAACATAATTAAATTTTCATCAATACGAAAGTTATAACGCGATTTTCCGTAGGGTCTCCCCTATTTATCATATTTAAAAGTATAAAAGCAACTACAGTTTCAAACGCGCATCAAAATTGCGCTAGACCACCTCAAACAATACAGTGTGTCCCAAATTGAGTAGGCTAACACGAGTATATTTCTTATTAGTGAAGATAGAAGTTTGGTTAAATGGGCAATGTTTTGCAGTTTTAGGTGCCGATTCAGATTCCGTTAAGAACATTTTAAAATTCCGAATAGTTCCGAAGTAATCGTCAAAAAACTGAAAATCGTTATTTTCTTTAATGTCAAATAACTTTGTAATTATAAAACTTATAAAAAAAAGTTTAAAATAAAAGTTACTAGGTTTCATAAAATACAGGTAGAAATTAGGTCAAAATTAAATTCAAAATGGTGGTTTCCAAGATATTGATACCAACTTTTTTATTTTAAATAGACGCCATATTGGATTTTTACATAGTTAAATAGCATTTTTTTTCTCTTTTCAACCATGTGTAACTACCCATATTTAAATAAAAAATTATTAACAATATTAAATTTTTCTGTTTTAAATCAAGTAGCCATGAATTATCAAAGAACAATAAAATAGTATAATACAAGCCAACGTCATTATATTTATTTTTTGACTAATATTGTAAATTTTTTGAATAATAATAATTATTACCTTATAAATAATTCAAAATGGCAAAGTTTTTAACTAAGCAGTATGATATGTTTTGTACCTACATTAAATGTTACAAAAGCTCCTGCGTTGCTGCACAAACATAATTTAACAGTTTTCCAAAAAAAAGCAACCGAACGTTAAAATTTTTAAAAGATTGGATGTGAATATGTAGATGTATAGATGTTTACAGTAACCAAATTGAAAAAATGTAGAAGATGATCTTCATCATTTTTTTTTTGGAAAAATGCCAAATATAAACTCTTATTGTTGATATTGAGAGGTGCTTATTTAATTTTTTCCATTTTCCCTTTAGATAACACCTAAAAAAACGAAAAATATTTGAATTTTTTTCTTGTAATCCGCTTCTAAATGAGGATGTAGGAAATAAGGATTACCAGCAAGGAAGTATTATTGGAAGAATGTTCTGTAACGAGAGTTTCCACAGAACATTCTGAAAAATAATCTAGATATTTATAGAATGAAAATCTCTGCTTAGTTGAAATTATAAAAAGCTCGGAGCCCACTAAGAAGGCAAACATTACGAATTAACGAGTGTATTACAAAGAGTTTTTCGATTTATCATGAATGTTTCAAGGAACCGAAAGTTAAGTTAAAATTATCAAGAAATTCGAATTATCGAAGTATGAATTACTAAAGCGAGTTTTTTGTTCCGACATTCTTTAAATTAATGATATTGCGCCCATATACATATCAAAAATTAACAAAAATATTATACCTAATTAAGTTTACAACCAATTCACGTTATACGTGTATGTATAAAATAAAAAAAAGTAAATTATAAAAAGAACAATTAAAAATAGCAATAACCATTAAAATGAAGTTAGTTTACTATTGTTAAATTTGAACGCACCGAAAATAAGTCATTTTTTTATTTAAAAAGTGGATAAACAAAAATGCCAGTTGTTTTTAAAAATACTTAAAAATAGAAAACATTCACATGGCAGATACATATTATTCAAAAACTTATGAATACACTGCCATATAATATAACCTTCCATGTGCTTTTTTAAAACAATGCAAATTCCAAGAGGCAGTTTTATTACTTGCTGCGATAAATAATGATCTATCCAACTTCATTTAGCTATGTGTTTCATTATGTTTGCATTAACAAGTTCATTAACAGCCACATAAATGTATTACGATTTCTGTAATTAATGACGTTATAACTATTCTTGAAGTTCAAGACTATTCACATTTTCTAATACATCATAAAACTATCTACTTAAAAAAATTATAATAAATTCTCCTGCAATGGAATGTATGATTACACAAATGGAATATTTTTATAGTAACAATTAAAATTAATACTTTGAAAAGAAATTTATTTTATAAGATTATCTCCAAAAAACGAACAAATATCAAAGAATCGTAGGTGTAAAGCCACCAAAGCTACCGTTGTATTATCGAGTAAAATGCACCAACAAAACCAGTTTACGAAGTAATGTACGATGAACTGCAATTTAACTTATATTTGTAGAAAAACATTAAAATTAATCAAAAAAGTAAAAATTTTATGAAATTGCAGACAAATATCTCGAGTCCATTAATTCTTTTTTACAGTCGAATGGGGATTAATGCATGGCAATCCCATCAGTCAAACTTCTAACGCCAATTATTTAATAATTTCGGTTTGTAAATTGCATTCTAAGAGTTTCATGATCATTTTTGGTGAGGTTTCTTGTAAAACAATTTTGCAAGAAGACATAATTACGATTAGCACGCCAACATTTAGAACAAATGACTATATTTAATTGCTACGGGCCAACGAACTTGTAAACCGGAAATCAAAAGTTTTTGGCAAAGTGCCTTCTTGAGCGGCAACTAGAAAAGTTAACATCCGGCTGATGGGCACGTTGCAGGAATGCAAGTTGCCAGGTCCTTTGCCACAGTAATGGATTATCCCGCAGCTCGGAAAATACTTTCATTTAATCATTCAAGATTTCTGTACATAGCAACGCCCACCTTAACCGTTTATTATGCCCATAAACAATCTCTTAACGCTTTAAAGCGTCTTGAACAAACTACACACCCTCAGACACAATCAACAATTAATACTGAATCATCCCGAGTGCATTCGATTAAAGCAGTTTCTACACAACCCAGCGCTTGCTAGAAAATCAAATACAGTAAAACCTCTCGTGGCGACCATCTCCATAAAGAGACCACCTCTAAAAGTGGGAAATATGTTTCAGAACAGATATACCGTAATGTAATTCTTCTTATAAATTTCTCTCTAAGGCGACCGCTCTCTAACCCGACCGCGACCGTTAATTGCGGGACCGCTACTTTTCAAAATTATTAAAACTTGGAAAATTTAATATACACTGTTAAAAATTTTTGTAAATTTACTACATTTTTACTAAGCAATTGCATCGTAAAATTACAAACTCTTGTATTATATTGGAATTTTAACACGCATTTGTTGTAATATTACATTTTGTAATAGCTAGAGTACTAAGCAGGTTGCAATTTTATAAATTTTTTGTATTCGTCAGATACTTATTGTAATTTTACAATTCTAAGTTGTAGGATTAAATCTAAAATTTTGTAAAATTTCTATACATATTCGGAATTTAATTTTACCACGATTATCAGTAAAATTACTAACCAATATTTGCAATTACAAATATAAGAGATGATAGGAAATTTACAAATCATTATTTTTTGTTTGAAAATTTTGTTTGCATTTTTACAATATTTCATTCTAGTCATGAACGCTATCTGTTTTTACAATTCTCAATTGTAATTTCGAGTCTACAATTTTTGTAAAATTAGTAGATTTATTTGATACATTTGGCTTAGTAAAATTACGAATAATGTATAGTAATATTACTAAGCATAGTTCCAATAAATGATTAGTAATTTTGCGACTGATGATTTGTAATAATTTGAAACTGAGTTGTGATAAGTTGTGTAGTAAAATTACAAGATTGAGTTCCATAATTTCAAAAGGGTGGTGCATATAAACTTCCTACACAAATTTAGTAAAATTACTATGGAAATTTTTAACAGTGTAGATAATAGCTGTAAAAGGAAACATTTAGCTGCAGTATTTATGATTCTAAGCTTGATTGATATTTTAATTCTTTCATAGTCTGTAAAGTAAAAAGATCTGCACATTTGTAACTTTACATACTGTCAGGCTCTTTGCAAATTGATTTCTTATAAGAAAGCTCTAGAATAATCGAGAACACTCGGGTTTAAACATGATCCACAATAATTTAGGTCAATAAGTTAAGACGAAAAAGCAGTTGAATAATTTTAATCGTTTCCTCTCGCTCGCATTGACCAGATTGTCGTATCTTTTCGCTCCCTTGCACTCATTGGTATAGTAAATCTATTTTTCCAACATAAAATCGATATTTGCTAAACCAAATTTAAATTTACGATTTGAAAGAGCAAAGAATAAAGGGAAAAAATTCCGTGAATGCGGGGTATGTGCGCATTCGAGCGATAAGTGGCACATTTCCGAGCGAGGGAAGCAAATAAAGCGCGACGCGGAGCGGCGCGCTTCATTTTCCCGAGATCGGAATGTGCCACTTTGAGTTCGAATGTGCATACTCGGTTTTCAGCACGATTTACAATAATTTAGACCAATAAATTAGACGAAAAGCAGTTGAATAATTTTAATTGTTTCCTCTCGCTCGCACTGACGAGTTTGTCGTATATTTCGCTCCCTTCCACTCATTGCTATGGTAAATCTATTTTTCCAACATAAAATCATTATTTACTAAACTAAATTTAAATTTACGATTTAAAAGAGCAAAGAATAAAGGGAAAAATTCCGTGAATGCGAGTATGTGCGCATTCGTGCGAAAAGTGGCACATTTCCGAGCGAGGGAAGCAAATGAAGCGCGACGCGGAGCGGCGCGCTTTATTTTCCCGAGATCAGAATGTGCCACTTTGCGCTCGATTGCGCGCAATCGGTTTTAAGCACGATTCGCAATAATTTAGGCCAATAAATTAGACAAAAAATTGATAGAATAATTTCAATCGTTTGCTCTCACTCGCATTGACAAGATTGTCGTATCTTTTCACTCCCTTCTACTCCTCGCTATGGTAAATACGTTTTTCCAACATAAAATCGATATTAACTAATCTAAATTTACATTTATGATTTGAAAAAG
The DNA here is from genome assembly GCA_036325965.1 of Sinopyrophorus schimmeli. Classification (NCBI taxonomy): domain Eukaryota; kingdom Metazoa; phylum Arthropoda; class Insecta; order Coleoptera; family Elateridae; genus Sinopyrophorus; species Sinopyrophorus schimmeli. The sequence continues at coordinate 578,492 of JARFIZ010000139.1, forward strand.
CGAAAGATAGAGTAATAAAATCTCATGAAGCGAGGTATGTGCGCATTCGAGCGAAAAGTGGCACATTTCCGAGCGAGGGAAGCAAATGAAGCGCGACGCGGAGCGGCGCGCTTCATTTACCCGAGATCGGAATGTACCACTTTGAGCTCGAATGTGCACACTCGGTTTTAAACACGATTCACAATAATTTAGGCCAAAATGTTAGACGAAAAAGCAGTTAAATAATGTTAATCGTTACCTCTCACTCGCACTGCGAGATCTTTTTGCTCCCTTCCACTCATTGCTATGGTAAATATATTTTTCCCACATAAAATCGATATTTACGAAACTAAATTGATTTTTTTGATTTGAAAGAGTTAAGGATAAAGTAGACAAATCTAATAAGTACAAATTACATTTGTATTGTCTATCTTTGCCTTTCTCTCTAAGACGACCACCTCTACAAAAGACCAATTTGAGCAAGAACCGACGCTGATCGTGTTAGAGAGGTTTTACTGTAAAACAATTATTAAGTATCCATGTGGGTGTTTTCTAGATATTCTAAATCGGGAATGATTCAACGCATCATTTAGTTTGAGAAAGGTGCATTAAACGAACAATGATGGATACTAGACAGAATCTGCAATTATAACGAAAAACGTCTACAACGTTTATAAAGAAGAACCGTTGCGTCGGTGGGTTTACATCTAAGCGATACTAATCAAACAATGGCCATTTATCTTACAAGAAATACTTTTACCGGAAAAGAAAGTCGCGAATTAAAATTACAATTAAATTATCTAGAACTCGTAATAGTACCACAATTTTTCAAGATGCGTCATTATCTACTTGTTTGAAATACAATGACCTAAATAATTCGTGTATGCATGGACCTACACAAGCACGTGGAGAATCAACTTGGTCGATTATTGTTTTAATTCAATGCATAAACGCCTATCTTTATTAATCTACGTTTTTATGCACGTTGTGTTCAATGTATCTTCTATTTATCGTAGCAATGGACATAAATATATTATGAACACAACTGTTATAAATGTGATTTATTTACAGCATGTGGTTGATATTACTTTTACGTTCAATGAACAAAAATTAAATATCATACGATACGGTGAGTATGAATATACACGATTCATGTATTCTAATCTTGTACAAGCTAAAATCCGTATACGTGATTCCTATAGTATAATTATGTTTAACTTTTGGATATAAAAATTCACTTGGGAGATATGTATGATTTATGGTTGCTGTACTGCTAGAATTTGCTATTATACTACGTGATATTGGATTTTTTATAACTTATGATTGTTAGATAGTAAATAGGTACTATCTACAAAATTGACCCGTCACTATAATTTTTTTTAATTCTAATTACAGCTTAATAAATCGGTTTATTAGAATGACAAGTAACACGACAGTAACAATAGGTATAAATATTGTTACGTAGAACTTTGTCATTGTAAGAGACCGAAATACTGTTTTACAATATTTTTTTTTAGATTTTGCATTCTATGCAAGTAGATATCACAAGTGTATTGAAAATATCCGACAGATTTTCGTTTTCCCTAATTTACGTCACATACATACACCCGTAGTAGTTTCTGGTAAGTTATCAAAAAATTAAAAATTTTTGTTACATTTTAGATTTGCTAGTCTAAAAACAAGCAAACATGAGATTTTCAAAAAATTGCTAAAACGGCTAATGCTTTATACTTATTTACAATATAATGTCGGCCGGAAAGTAATGTCGTATTTGCGCATGTCATCATTTGCTTAATACTAATCGGTTGATTTCGTCTGTCAATCTTAATTAAAAGATTTTTGAAAGTAGGTGTCCAATACACATTAATTCTATAACACACTTTCATTTTGAAAACATCCCTTCTTAAAATGTTGGACCTTAAATAAGAAGCATTGCATATTCGACATTACATGGTACTCGAGTTTCGAAAGGGTGATAATGCAATGCAAGCTACAAAAAACATATGTGATGTTTAGCCACCTTCTTTAGATGTTCGTAAATGCCAAGGATGGCTATCCATGTTCAAATCGGGTAATTTTGATCTTTGTGATTCATAGCGTTCAGGAAGACCAGTCTTTCTTGATAATAATGTTCTAAGAGTAGAAATAATTTGTTGTTGCAACGACATAATGCAGAATCATTTCTTGATCGTTTGGGGACTAGAGATGAGGAATGAGTCATTTATGTCACTTCTAAATGGCTCTCTACTAATTAAACCCCATTAGCTACTCCAAAGTCAGGCTTACACCCTAAGAGGGTACTGTTATTTGTTTTGTTGACTATTCAAGGCATAATCCATTTTGAGATGCTGGAGAAAATAGTAAAAAACAACTTTTAATGCAATTTCGAAGTTATCGATTTTGTGACATACAAAATCAAATTATCAAATTATGAAAGATAATTGACGGCCTGAAATGACAGTATTTTACCGATTTCTAAATAAATAGGCCATCAATTTTTTCATGTTGATTATAAGTGAGGGTATTTAAAATATCCAATTCCAACTTTGGTCCATGTATTTTTTCAAAAAGATATTTTATATGGTTTGATTTAGAGAAAAATAATACTTGAAGATGCTAAATGACATTATATGACAAGTATACAGGGTGTCAAACGAATAGGTACCGAAACTCAACCGGGTAATACCCGACACCAATTTATGCAATAAAAGTTTGTATACAATATGTCGTAAATCTAAAGAATTGCAAAAAACATGCATTTTAATTTTCCAGTAAATAGCAACACAGCATCGTCTCTATATGCTTTTAAAAGAAAGCGGGGTCACTTAGTACGTGCTTCATTGCTAATTGGTATGTTATGCCATTTCGATGGTTTCTTTGATTTAAAAAAATTCTACGTATGGCTCCAATGGTATCTTTATAATAGACGAACAAAAATTTTGAAATCTTCAAACTAGTAAGTTATTTATTAAACATTTTTAAATTAAAGTTTGGAATACTACAATTCAAAAATGTTACCCATTAAGCCACTTGACTTGGGGTATCTTTTTGTGCAGTTTAGGATCATTTATAAGCGGGTAATCCAGTACGTAATCATCTGCCTCCCGGTATAGCTACAATCTTAATATTTTTAAAAGAACCTGTAAGCATTACAAAGCAAAATTGCACAATTGATTTTGAAAAAAAATTAATTTTAAACAAATTCATACAATAATTTTTATTTATTTCCTTTTATACAACACAAGGTACCTATATGACTTCCATAAGTCACATAAACATCAAGTTTTGTAAAACAAATACCCACATATGTCTTCACATATTATTGTAAAGAATAGTTAAATTGGTCCGCTATAGCACACAATTCAGAATTTTAATTAACTATTAAATAGTAAAATTCAAACAAAGTAGCACTTTTTATGTAGAAGCAGAAATAATAAATACTGAATAAGTTAATCCATTTAAATATATTATTTTGATAGAATCTCTAGTCAATTCTAATTGATAAAGCTTAAGATGTATAATTTTTTTTTTAAATTTAATAAAAATATTCAAAACCTATTTTCGTGGTTTGAGTAGAAAACTGTTTTCCTTCTAACTAATATTGACTAGAGGTAACTGAACGCTTATACAAATATAAATGCAGTTTTAAGTTTCATAACCACATGCTTCTACCTACTATGCAGCTTTATTAAAATACATATTATTCCATTTTAAATGCAGCACTCATAAAACTACTACAGCTTTCTTATTTAGTTTCACTTTTATTTGACTTTTGGAAAATCGACGTACGTACAAAATCAAGTAATCCATTTTGCAGAGTGATTCACCGAATTATATAATAAATTAAATTAAGGTTTGCATAAGGTGTACAGTTCGTAGATCGTAGATCTACAAATTTATTAAACTCGTACAAAGCGGAGAAAAAAACGCAATCTATAAATTCTCTACCAAGTTTTGCGTGACTTCACCATCTATTGCAATACTTCCCTTAAGTAAATGTTCACATTTGATTTTACAAAAAGTATCAAAAATGCTTATGTATTAAAATCATGTACAGGTAGCCCTCCGTATTAATTACGTTAGATTCCTAAACAACGCTCTACAATTTAATGTACCTATAATGCAACAAAAAAGAATTAAAAAAACATCGGTCATAAAACATTAAAAACCAATATTATCATTTCGTATAACCAAAAGAAGTATTTATTGACACAATACAATTGAATATAATTCAGATATTAAAAAACAACGCTATACATTTTTATTCCAAAAACAAATTTTACATTAAGAAAAACTATTTCTAAAATAATTATAATTAAAACTTGTTTTTTTCGGCTTAAACGTATTTATGTGGTAATATTTCGTTAAAAATCAAACAGTCCTGAAAATACTCAAAGAGATAATCGATAGAAGAAATGAAAAATTGTTAATTATTTTTCGTATTTCAATTGAAAGGTTAGCTTTGCATAATAAAGCGAAATAACGTATTTATAATGCAGGATTATACATTAATTTGACATATCAATCGATTAAATTACAGCACTTGGAGGCAAATAAAATGAGTCAAAGTTGTATAATATAAGGGGTGTGATTCACCCCTCTGTAACACAGTTATAGACATATCACTAGTCAAGTTCGACCCAAATAAGGGAAGCATGCAGCTATAATCCTCAATGCAAATACAATGCACTTTGACAATACCTTTATTATCCGAGATTTGATTATCATCATTAGACACTCATTAAACTTACAAAATACACAATGAGAAGTTTCTGCATAGCTACGCCTTTACGTTATCGGTTGAATAAAATCAAAAAGACAAAGCCTAAATATAATTAAAAATATCAACAAACCGAAAATGATATTTGTAGTTGATATTGAAAAACCTTTTTTTTGGATAAACCAGTCGTTAGTTCGAGTATTATGGTTAGAATTTTCGTGCGGAACGTCAGCTGCCAAGTTCATTAACTTTTTAAAGGATATTCAAAAAAGATAAAGTTTATTATTATTAGTTTTCCCGCAAAACCTATTGCGTATTTTTACTTCGCTTTCTCATTTAAACTAAGAGGACGTTTTTCGACACGAATGCAGCAAGAAGTGGTTACTTCAATGTGCAGATAACGGGGGTGAAACGAGCAAAGAAGTCACGTGACAGGGGGCGAAAAGCGAATTGACGGTTCAATTACTGCACAAGTGGTGTATATTTTTACATGAATTGCACGTCGTTATTGGAAGGTCTAATGACTTTTATAATCACAAGCGCAGACGTGGATCACAAAAAGGCTCAAACGAAATATTAATTGCCACAAATCTACTTGTCGTTACCGAATAGGAATTAAAACGTAAAATGGAATTGTAGTTTGAAAACTGTAAGTGTAACGTGCACGAACGACTACTTTAAAAATTATACGGAACGACCAGAACTCTAAAAGAAAATGCAATTACTCAATTCAATTTGGCGTTAGCAAGAAGTGGTACGCCATTAGTCTGTGAATTGATTTTGTAATACAATAATACTGAATTAATGAATCGGCAATTATTTATTGCGATTTAATAGGAAAAAAAAGTAGTTCATGTAATTTGTCTAAAATAACGTAATCCTACCATTAAATCAAATCCTATCTTAATAGTTTGTTTAACAATCGCGCACACATCGGTTTCTCGTTTTCAATTTATTTACATATGTGTAATAATAAATCAAAAAAACAATTCTAAAATTTTTTTAGTAATGTAGGCTAAAACGTCCAGTGAATAACTAAGTGAATAGCTAAGTTTGATGTAAAAAAAATAGTAAACAAATTAATAAACCCAATACAACCGTTACGGTTGAAATGAGATATTTTTTTAATGAATTAATGATAACATTAGTAATGATATCATTTGTAAAGTAAACTATAAATAGTATAAAATGAAGCTCCAGTATATTACCATTTTCGTCTAAAGAATGACCGAGTATGGCCGAGTGAATGACTGATTGTTTGATTCGTCTATTAAAAAGAGATAATTCATAAAATTTTGTAAAATTTATTTTAAACTCTAGGCTTAGATGTACTTTCCTGTAGTTTTTTAATTAAAGTTCCTTTTGGCATTCTATATACCAAGCGCTTTATTTTATTTTTTGCACTTAAAGGTTGCATAAATAAATATGTCATGAATAGATATAAATTAATTTTTTTAATTGTTATAAATATTATTTCTCGCAACGGTCATTCACTGATAGGTGCTCACAGACTGGACGGTTTACCCTACTTAAAAAATATTGAATATTTTTGCTATTGCAATATTTCAATAGAAAAGTTTCTTAAAGCTCTTACAAACGTTCACGTTAACTTTATTAACCGCACGTTTATTTTAGGTTTGCAATTCCTTGTTTATGTAAAATGAAATATAAGTAATTTATTATTCATTATTATTAGAACATGTAAAACATTGTTATTACCAAAGAAAATGATACAAAGTTAAAAGTAAACAAATTATAGATTTGCAATCAGCACCATACAACAATTATAAACTATAAATTAGCAATATTGATTCAATAAAATTGATTTCTTACCATATGACGAGTCTCTATATATTTTTGTAATAAATATTTACAATGTAGATTATTTCTTGTGTAAAAATTGATTTGAAAAAAGTTAATTTTTTTTCTTAAATGATGTGTATTCATATATTTACTAAGTAATTATTAAAAAGTAATAAAATCGTATACGTATATATGTTACGGTCAATGTGATTATTCTGGGCATTATGAATAATTCTGGAATCTGAATGGGCAATTTAATAATTTTTGGTGCGCCTTCTACTATTTTGCAAAGTGATAATGGCAGAATTTGCTAACAATACTATTAAAGAACTATGTAGCATGTGGCCCGAGTTAAAAATAGTACATGGGAAGCCCAGACACTCTCAAAGTCAGGGCTCCGTAGAATAAATAAAAACTCTTGGATTTGGCATTTTAGGTGTAGGTGCGTATTTTTAATACTTATATACTTTAATATAATATTCTCGTATTTTTGTATGTAGAGAAATATGAATAAAAATTTTCTCAAATTGCCCATTCAGATTCCAGTATTATTCATAATGCCCAGAATAATCAGATTGACCGTAACATATACACTACTGCGCATACTTATTGAAGCAGTTCATATACTGCAGTTATTTAAAACGTTTTGTTTTCTAAGAATATAATGATTCCTCAAATATTCATCAAAATATGTGTGAAATTATACTTGGATCGCACTTATGACCACAAAAAAAATAATAAATTGAAGGAAAATTAATAATAAATCAGACAACCTCGTGATATTATTTTTCATATAAAAATAACTTATTAAGTTGATCAAATGATTTAAAAAATACCTACTGTTATTTAATATGTGACGAACTACAAGACCACATCGACTTAAGTCCTGTTAGTCAGAACCCAAAAGAATCGTAAGTCGACGACTGACAATATTTACCATTAGTAGAAAATGCAACTGTTCTAACACAATGATTTATTTAATTAATCAACTAGAAGTTTTAAATTTAAATTTAAAAAATTCAAAAATATATTAAGTTAAGATGTTCAAATAAGTAAAAACGGTAGTGTACATTCCCATAACTGAAAAATTACAATTTTTATAGCTAAAACAATGACTTGTATAAATTTTTTTGTCTAGTGAATGTATAATGATTAATATCTTCCTGTATTTACTACGACCAACTAGTCACGTTACCAGAAGAAATTATTGTGCATTTCAAATGACCTTCGAGGTTCGAGTTATCAAAAATTCGGCTTATCGAGGTTCGACTGTACATTAATTACACTTATAGCAGTATAGATAATTCTTATATTTCACATTTGTCAAAATAAAGTGGAAAATGTCCACAACTGGCATAGTGTCCAAAACCTGTGCTTCTACCCTATACATATAAACGACACTTACGAATTAAATGTAGTTTTAAATGTCGTTAATTTTATAAGACAAAATATTAGTGTTTACAATCGCAGTATTGCAATAATCTAAAGATAAAATTAGAACATTGTAACTGTAAAGTATAATTTTGATCGTTTAAATGATTGAACCATCTCGTAGAAAGTAAAATACATCGTCTTAATATGTTAAAATAAAGATTAGCACTAATTAAAATATGCAGATTTATCAGTTTGCAACAAATATATTATATTTATACCAAAAACTAAATCATGGACACGGTGTAAAAATGGTAGATGTGCTACATACGTAGCTGGCATACAGGTTAAGTAGTCGATGCTCTAATAATTATAGAAAATAAAAATTATTAATAATAAAGTTGTTAACAAACGAACAACATTATAACATTTAAATTGTATTATTTTATATATTCGCATTAGTTATTCTAACTCAAAAATTTTAAGAAGATCTATCAGGAATAGTGAGTTGAACAAAGTAATTTCACGCTGACAACTTCTACAAAGCGTTAGAAAGACTACCGATTTAACGTAAGATTAAAATACGACTTGACTGGTGAATATTTTAAACTAGTTTAGTTAAATTTTCGTTACACGATACATGTAAAGGTGTAAGATAAAATAAAAACCGAGTGTAATTGAGCAGTACGGTTAACTATTTGCAATTAAAAATACTAATAAATAAATAATTATATCGATATAACTATATCTGTTGAATGGTCTAAACTAAAATAGTCTTATTTAGTTAAAAATTAAAAAAAATTAATAGCTAAAAATAGAATAAAGGCTTACCAATTATTTGAACAAATATGATAAAGATAAACGTATGACAGTTTAACCACCCACATTGTAGAATTATCAGCAATGCAGTATGTACCTACCTATAGTAAATTTACATAACATAAAAGATAGAATGAAAATAATTTCACGTTATAAATAGTGATATATACAGTCAACTCGCGTTATAACGAAGTTCGATATAACGAAAATCTCGATATAAATAAAGAAACCGCCGGTCCCTTGAAAATCTCGCTTTATAACGAAAATTTTAATGGGTTTTGGTCCCCTCGATATAACGAAGTTTTCTTGACCAAAGTCTAATAATTTTTGTTAAAAAAGTAAGTACTGTAGGTATGTTATATAATTTACATAATGTGTTTCTACACAATTTTTGATTTTTTTATCTTAAAGAAATGCAAACTTAACACTATCAATTATCAATTACTTGCAAAGCCATGACCTTGACGACAGTGTATTCTCAAGTATCTTAAATCTGGAGAACGCAATTGAACGGACACGTACAGTCACCTGCATACAAACTAAAATTACGGAGTTTTTTTAGATTATACGTGTTTCTATTTGTATTATTTCTATTGTTTTTTTTTTATTGTTGTTTTCTATTGTTTTATTACTTTTTTTACATTTCTGCGTTATATTGGTTATTTTAATAAACGACAACGAATTTGTGGTGTTTTGGATTGATTAATTCTATATCTCTAAACAAAGTAAAAATTTGTTAATTTATGCTTTTATAATAAGGAATTTCGATATAACGAACTTTCGATATAACGAACTTTTTCGTGGGTCCCTTGAAATTCGTTATAACGCGAGTTGACTGTAATAGGTAAACAACCATCACTACAAAATTAGTGTCCAATACAAAATTAAACACTTTGAGAATACCTCAGCATCTTCGGGTGTCCGTTATTTACCAAGATGGCGTTTTTAACTTGGGTATCAACTAAATTATTTGTTACCAAACTAAAAACAATTTTGAAAAAAAAATATTGATCAAAATAATGTAAAATTTTATATGTAGGTATAAAAACGCATAATTTTTGCTTGCCTAAGTTAAACTTGTTTTGAATTAATATTTTAATCATTTAGAAACATTCTGTATAGTATTTTAAGCGACAAGTATATAATTGATTAATTTATTGATGTTACTAAACAAATTTCAAATTCCATTCTATAATTTATCCAATTAATTCACTTAATTCAATTAAAACTATTATGCTTGGTCTTTTTATATACAGTAATATAAATCTTATTCATTTTTTTTTTAATTAACTGGTATAGTAAATATTCCGTTTCCCGATTAAATAAATGCTTTTGCTGCACATATGTTATATTTACAGTTCAATACCTATTATAGAAAATATAAATTATGCTTTCATAAATTCCTAGCATCTCATCTGTTACCAATTGGTAATAGTTATGGTCCTCTTAAGTAGTATAAAACCAAATTTGTTCGTCATAAATTGTAGCTTCGTGTTTTCCAATTAATAACAACTAAATTTCAATACCTACTTTCTTATGAAATATATTTAACAACCGCTACACAAATGTCACTCCCAAAACAAATTTAAAACCAAATACAGTCGAACCTCGATAAGTCGAATTTTTGATAACTCGAATTCGAACCTGTTTCTCTAGGACTTGCCCATCTCAACGTTCGACTTATCGAGGTTCGACTGTATACAGAAGTAGGTAAGGTAAGGTACACAAGAAATATTCAATTTTATTCTAAGTTTCATAGATATGCAAATGTCAAACAAAATTAACAGAATTTTATGTAAAAAAATTATTATTATTCAAGTTCTGCATTTTACAAAAAAAAAATTATCAGATAGGGTAAAACGGCCAGTGAATGACTCCTGCCAGTTTCTTCTTTTTCATTTAAGTGCATGAAATAAAAGTAAAAAAAAATTAAATTTATATTTCAGTTTGCAAGTTTTAAATACAGTGTTGAAGCTTTGAGGGATGCAATTCAAAAGAATTAGACGTAACCTTCTACGCGGCAACAAAGTCCGTGGTTTATAGAATACCAAAAACAACTTTAATTAAAAAACTACACGAAGTTACATCTAAGTATAGCGTTTAAAATAAATTTTACAAAATTTTATAAATTATTCATTTTTAATAAGCAAGCTAATTAATCAGTCATTCACTGGACTATACCCCGGTCAATATTTGCAAGGGAAGGTCATTTATTGATATTTTCATTTTATATTTTTTATAGTTAATTTGACAAAGTATATGATCAATAATGTTTTCATAAATTTATAAACAAAAATAATATTTCATTCCAACTGTAAGTGTTGTTTCGAGTTTATTAATTTATTTACTATTTTTTTTATATCAGGATAGCTCTCGATGCAACAAATCGGGCATTCACAGGGCGTTTTACCCTATTTAAATCACACGTTGTAATCTATAATTTTTAATAGAAAATCTATTTAGATTTTATTTTGTATTTGGTATTGTACTTATGTTCTGGCTTTATTTGTATTTTAAAGTATTCCATCAAATTTTAGTTTTAAATTAATAGTATTCTGTGTGGTTATATATTGGTCTGGTTTATAGTGTAATAAAAATGCAAGATATCAACAATAACACATAATCCTTGAACATCAAACTGATTAGGTATATGTATTACAATCGCTGATAATATGTATTTCGTTTGCCAGCACGTTGAAAAAACACCCAACAATTTTGACCTGATCACACAAATGACTCACTTTGTTAATTTGTAATTTCTGTATAAAGGCTAAATTATTTTTTCTTCAGAGAATAAAACATTAGATGACAAGTGAACATACTGCTAGCATATTATACGGTTTATTGCCCATTAAATCTAATGGAATGTTTAATACTATCATTTATACAATTGTATCTAATTGAAAAATACTTATTTTACACATATATTTCTATTAGTAATAGAGGGATAAAAATTATTCAGTATGGCAATGAAGAATATGTAAAACATCTATTAAAAAATAAGCAACATTCACATTTGCAGTATAATTATATTTTCTATTGCGTAGGTTAGGTTATTACGTTATTAATCAAAGTTTACACCTTAGGGGATGATTCACTGAATGTAAAGCATAACCACTCCTTGAAAATACTGTTTTCGCTATTTAAATTTATAAATTTTGAAATTACTTTAAGGTATGGCTTCCGCGACGAGGTCAAAAAACTCAAAATTATTTAATTTCATGTCCAATTTTTCGCAAAATCAAGTGCTTTTAGCAAATGTGAATGTAAGTAAAACTATATACCTAATAAAAATCGTTTTATATTTATCTAATACAATGACGTATTCTACTACTGGCAATGCAATTTAAGGTCAAGAGGACCTTTCAAAACATTCATACTTTTTAAGATGATGATGGCATAACCTCGACAAATGTAACAAGACGTGATTAATGCATATAACACTATTGTCCTACATGTTACACAATTGCATTAAATAATAATGTCGGCTTAAATTTTCTCAGAAAATAAATTATAATGATAAACCTTTCTTCCAATACTACATTTCATGGAGAATAAACATTAGAATTACATCACGAATAATTAGTCAGGGTTATTTTGTACTTATAATAACCTTCTAAAATGTAATAAAAGTGCGAAAATTTAATGCAAGAGACCGCCTTATGAATCATAACAATCTGTAAATCAGATTATATCATATCTAAAACGCATTAATGCAATAAGTTCTATAATTATAAATCATTCAACTTTCATAAAAAATAAAACATTGAATTAATTAATAATTGACCATTTAATGTCCAAAGAAAAAATAATATAATTCGTTGAAGTGAAACAAGGTTTTATATAAACCAAAACCTTGAGTAAAATACCCACCTACTAAAAAAGTGACAAAGTCTAATTCCACTAATCTCTATAATTTTGACAATACTGTCATATAGGAGAAACGCTGGACAATACCATTAAAATAAATGGTATTTTTATTTTTTTACGTTAGTTCCTAAAATTTGTTATGACTTTCGTCCCAATAAATGTATCGTTTTATTTTCTATCGAAATCGCGTTTGTCCCAATGCAATAGATTTTTAGACATACAAAAATTCACCACCGTAAAATAGGAAAAGAACACCATACCAATTTTAAATTTGTGATTGTTATTTAGGACGTAGTGCCTTTCATTTTTTTAATAAGGAAGGAAGCAAGCTTGAGAAATCTCATCGGCATCCTGATCTTTATGCTAACATTCTTAGTTCTGCACTTAATTTGCAAAATTGCAGCTTGCAGGATCTCCTTTATTCACACTACAAGCTGTGTTAAGCGAAACAAACTTATTTAGCAAGATAGTTCATAATTAAAAGTTGGATCTGCATTACAGTTAGAAACAAAGGTTTCAATAGCAATAAAAATAAAGTGGTTCTTCTAGCAATATTAATTAATAAATTTGATGTACCTTAACACTTGTATGTTACCCTTCAATGTTTAGAATTAGATATTAAAAATAAAAAAGTGCAAAATCTCTAATTGAATTAAAACATCAAAAAACACAGTACGAATTAAATACATAATAATCCTTAAACAACACAAGGAAGTACAATTTTATAATTTCGATAATAGCAATTTAAAAAAAACCACTAGTTTTTAATAAATATAAGTAATTTTAAAAAACTAAATGAATATACAAACAAGTGTTGCTGACGGTATTCAAGTACAATGACATTTAATTTACGTTTTACAATTAAAAAGATCATAATTACTTCTATTAAAAACATTTTTCTTTGAAATGTTTAACCATAACTGAATTTTAAACAATTAAAAGCCCATAAAAAACTCACCGAAAAAAAGTAGCAAAAATTATTTACACTACACCAATCAGGCAGACATAAGACAATAGCAAATTGTCACAAATAAAATGAAACACTAATTTTAAAACACTACAAATGTATTTCTGTACGACTATAATCTTTTCCGAAGAATGGCTGGTAAATGAAGAACATCATTCGGTAACATCAAGGTCTGCCGACGAGCGCGATAATAGCGCCAATAAAGCTGTATAGAGGTAACTTTAATCTCTTAGCCGCATGCAAAATAGAATGTATCAAATTTGATATAATGTACAGTCAAAATAGGTGCACAAAAATCTAACAAATACCTAACAATTTATGTAATCTAAGTAATAAATACTGCAAAATAATGAAACATCAAAACCTTTATAGCCCATGCTTGCTGTGAGCACCCCACTCCCACACTTCTAAATTCTGGAGGACTGGAATGAAACTGAGCAGATAGGACCATTGAACTGATTAGATATCGCATTAAAAATTACCTTAAAACTAGACAAATATAAATTAGATGCAAATTTGTTATTAACAGTAGGCAACATACAAAAAATATTAAAATTATACAGCATTATTAATGTTACAAACTGTATTTTTATTACACCTATTTTGAGTTTCGCTATTTCAATATTTATATCAAGACATATTGTATTCAAATTTTAACTTTTATAAAAAAAATTGTATAGCAGATCCAAAATTAATCATAATGAAAATAAAAATAAAAGTAGGATAATACAAAAAAATTCCCGTTTTAAGTAAGATGTAAAAATTATTATAGGTATTTCAATCATCGGTTCCCCTTTGGAAAAACTATTATATTTAATATAATAGTAAGCGGTGCTTCCAGAGGGGAACCAAAGAATTCAGACGTTCTACAAAGGAAAAAAGAACTTTAAAAATTTTCTCTCATAAGGACCCAACATTTAATTCTTGAAAGCAATTTTTATTTATTTGCAGGCTTTGATATATAATTTTATTCGTTCAACTGGGTTGATTGCGGTACTGTTAAATACGTGTATGTAACTAGACGAGTACGTAGTAATATGATATCTGGTTTTAATATGGAACCCCTTCATTAAAATAAAACTGCTAGTTTATCTAGAGGTATCTTATATTTTAACAAACGAGCAATTCTTGTATATCTATAAATATATATTGGTTTCTTGGAAACGGCTCTGAGGATTTGGATAAAATTTTGTATTTAGATAATGTTTTACTCTGTAAGTTTATTAACATTGGTGTCGTCGCTTAAAAATGCGATTTCACACAAAAAAAAATTATTGCGCCATCTCATAGAATATTGAAGTACTAGTAGGCTGAAATATTCATGCATTGATACACAACAATAGATGACACTACATTCATATCTATATATTTCAGTGCCTACGCGACCGAACGCCATCACATTCTCACGGCTAAATCGAAAGACGCCGAGAAAAGCTCGGTCACCCAGACATTATGATATAATTATTGTACTGGAAGTCAAAACGAATACTATATTTGTGATTATTGTAGATAAGTAAAAGGTGTCCATAATAAAAGCACTGTTTGCAATTTACATTTATGGTAGTATTTAATTAAATGTGTGTATTAAAATACTCTCCTCTGTTGTTGTTCTGTCCTTTTTTTAAATTGTACATCTTCACAAGGAAATATGTAGTAATGGGAGATTCACATTACTATCTTCTCCACTACATTTTGTAATCCTTTTATTAACGTATGTAAATTGGCAAGCATCCACATGTATAGTTTTAACTTCAAAAAATCATTTTTTTCAAACAAAAAGAAGTGAAAAAGAGAAAAAACACAAAAGCATAACAGCATAACAGCATTCTACAAAGGTAAACTACAAATTACATTCCATCCTTTCATTTGTGTAATACAAAAATTCGAAAGAAGAGAATATGTTCCATTCAAATGCGTTACTACAGTATCGAATGTACACCGCAGTTTTATGTTGCATAAGATCAACCGCATCCATTATATCGTCTTTCGGATTTGTTCAAGCATGATGGTTATTTCAATGAAAATATGTAATAAAAAGCTGTGTCTAATTCATCTTAATCATAAAGTTCTTAGAAAATTTATTCTGCTATATAAACTTATTTTATCTACATCAAGAGCTGGTGTTTGTGATTGCACTCGATAATTACTTGCAGATTTCGATCAATTTAAATAAATATTTTGTAAAAAAATAACACTAAATGTTTAGAATATAATTTTACCATGGCAAAAGAGTAGAACAAAAGCACATTTTTTTTTAAATTTAAAATAAAAGTCATGCTTGAATGATGTAATTCCATACAGAAGGTAAAAAATACGTGCAACCCTTCAATAACAGGTGGTAAATTGACAAAAAACATATGTTATAACTACATTTAAAACTCTATTGCAAATTACCAATAGTTTTGTAAATTATTTAGCAGATCAAAATTGCAACAAAAGCTTTTGTATTTTTCGCAATTTGTTCTAAAAATTTCATTACACACATGCATCTTTAACTACAATTACTATTTATTTATTACTAAAATAATGCTGTCCATAATATTGTAAATATTGGCAACGTGTTAATAAAATGACGTTGTTCGTTCGCTAAACAGAAATTAACAATTCACAAATATTTGTAGAGAGCATTGCTACAACACTTACTTTTAATAAATGAATAAGTTTTAATAACATTCTATGTATATAATAATAAGTAATAAAAAAACTCAATTATTTAATAATTCGAAGTTGCAATTAAAACACTAAATATAACACTCGTGTGTTTTCCACTATTGCAAGTTGCATCTCATTGTCAGAACAGTTTTATGCTGAAATTAATATTTTATACGAATGTGGAGTAGGTCAATACTTTTTCGTAATATTCTTATTTAGTTGTATTTTTTCTTTCGTTATAAATATGTAAAGGATAGAAATTTGAGATATCGAATCACTAGCAAAACGGAAAAACTGTGCGGCTTAGTATCATTTTACGTAGGGGTAACTGACCTACAGTTACGACTCTATTCCATAAGTGTGTACATGGATCCCGACTTTGGTTTGGGGTGCATAGGAAATAAATACGGATAAAGGGAGACAAATCGATTTTCTGAAAAGACATTATTCTGTTTATTTAGGATTCCTAATATCCAATATAAAATATAATGAACGAATCAATCTGTTTTAAGCTATGATGAATGTCTTTTTTGAATTGTTGAGTGATTCAGAAATAAAAATTATTTTATCAATCATATATTTGTTCAAATTTGATAAGTATTTTAATTTTTAAGTTGTAGTTTGTTGAATTATTTAATAATTGCTCTTTCTATAGTTTAATTTGATATTGTGCAAATACTGTATATAGTGACCTTTCAATTATTCTACTTAATTGGTGCTTGAACTATGTACGAAAATAGAGCAATGTAAAAAAACCAAAAAAATGTGCTGTGGTCAAAATGTTGTGCTTTTATGATACGTTGTAGTACAATTCTAGATTTAAAATACAGTAGGAAATCCGTACGAAATAGCGAATTACTATACGAAAATCGAGGAACGCTTGTAATCACAACTTAAAATTGTGTATTAAATTAGTTTCACTAATTAGTCAAATAGTACTATAAAACTCATTTTATAATTTCTTTATGACAAAATTAATTTTAAAAAAATCAAAAATTAACAAAGCTTATGTATGCATATTAATTCAAACTAACGGTGATTTATTTTAAATGCATCATTTGAATATAAAATACATATAAAATTAGTGGTTACCTATACATAATTGTTAATAACTTCATTCATTACTATTTTTGAAAAGATTTCCCATAATCAGCATACTTAGAAAGTTTTTTAGAGACTTTATCTTTGAATTACTTTTTCATTATTTCTCCGCGAATTAATGTTTTTATAATGGTTCCGTCCTATAATTATAACATCATAATTCATTTTATAAAATCTGATAATGTTAATATTAAGTCAACTACATATGTAGGTATGCATGTTATTTAATATGAATATACATATAAATACTTATAAGAAATCATATTTTTTTATTCAAAATACACATTGTTCTTTATTTTGTCGTTTTTGGTATTTAAGTTATTGAATAATTTAAGAAATGTAACAAAACACGTTCTTCTAATATCAAATTACGTAAATACACTAGTGGAATAAAATTAACTAAAATGAAAAAGTATAAACGTTTATCATTTTACAGATACAAATGTATATTTAATGTAGTCAATAAAAATATATCAATTTTATGGTGTTTAAAAAGTATAAACCGCAATTCAATTCTTGTTTGTAATTTACGAAAGTTTTTATATCATTTTTATTAGAAAAAAGGGCTGCTATAAATGCCTAAAAATTCTGTAAATAATTAGATAAATTTTAACACCCAAATGTATATTTATAAACGTTCCAAGTGATTATAAGACTTCCAAAGAAACGGAAAATCGAAGTGAAGAGACTTAGATGTAAGTATCTACTAAAATTACACGTAATTGTAAAAGTGCAATGTGAATCGAACACCATTTATAATGTAAAATATTTAATTATATCGAAGCACCTAAAAATTAACAATATTGATTTTTTTTTATAAAACTACCTATTTAGAATAAGCTACAAGAGTATATCAGTAATTAATGCATAAGAACCGCTTATGAAAATACATACATCAAAACAATTAAAAACAACATAATTCATAATTTTTTTGCTCCAAAGACAATCAAAATATTTTTTCAACTACATAGCATAAATATAATTATAAAGGCTATCTCGCATATTTGCTAGAGTCATTTATATATGCTATTTAGTAAATTAACTGAGTAAAATCAAGTTTATTATTAGATGGGAATGTGTAAAACCACGTAATTGAAGTTAGCCACGAATCATACAGCTAGCAGTGAGCCTAAAGCGCTGCCATTTAATGTTTTAATAAGAACAACACACACGTAAGTTGTCGGTCTGACGGCCCAATGCACAGGTATGGAAAAGTTAAAACCATATGGAAACCACGCTTTGTTGCCATTTACTAGGAAATTGAAATGCGTTTCTCGAAATTCTTTAGATTATATATAAACTTTTATTGTTTAGATTGGTGCCAGGTATCACCCGGTTAAGTTTCAGTGCCTATTCGTCTGACACCCTGTATATCATATATAATAATATAGTAATTATTTAGTAATAATATTTCATATATTATTGATATTAAGTACATGAAAAGTATCAACTTATGATTATAAATGTTATTTCCTTAGTCTTGAATATATAAATTTTATACGTTATTTTCTCAAGTGGGTACTTATGTCTGTATATATCTTATTTATTTGTAAATAATATATATTAAGTATACCTACTTCTCGTTAAGCAAAACAATATGTAAATACTTACTACCAAATTAATAAATAAGAAAAATTGGATTCCTATTATGTACACACCACTCGATATACTTCTATAAATATACAAATACAAAAAAAATTGCTCTAAAATATTTTTAAAAAAATCACATCATTGATAAAAAGTGGATCACTATAATATAAACGAGATATCATTACAAAAAACTAGGTATTTAGATCGTTATATTCTATTGAAAATGAGTATAATTTGTATTAAACTTTAAACAATACAAGTTTAATACAAACATATAAACTTCTCAGCGTGTGATCCCTAAACATAAAATTAGCCTGGTATTATCCATCAAAAAGAATTTGACAAATATAGTTTCTCATAATTAAAATGCCAACAAATTTGATATTGGATGAAGATACTTCGAATTGCTTACTTAGGAAGATTCATAAAAAATTTGGTTACGTTAATTGAAACTTTTTTTTTATCCTTAAGATTCGCTACGCAATTTTTTATTGTTCCTAGGCAAACCTTTTTTATAAACAATTTTAAAATACCAAGTGTGCAACCTTAAAACGGCTGTTTTTTTATTTAGCAAAACACAATAATTAACGCAGAAAAGTGAAAAATATTTTATTCGAAGTAATTGCCCTCGCTGGCTATACATTTTTCCCATCTATGAGGAAGATTGTGGATTCCACCCCAAAAGAATTCATCCCCTTTGGATAAGAACCACCCATCGAGCCATTTTTTAACATCTTCATAAAAATTGAAGTGCTGCTCAGCAAGCGCGTGTCCCATCGACGCAAATAAATGGTAATCTGAAGGGGCCAGATCAGGAGAGTAGGGCGGGTGGGGTAGCAACTCCCAGCCAAGTGCATCCAATGTATCCCGGACCAATCTTGCTGTGTGTGATGATGCGTTGTCGTGCTGGAAAATGATACCCTCATGCCGATCCGCGTGTTCGGGTCTTTTTTTGCACAATTCACGATCCAATTCGAGGATTTGTTGTTGGTAGCATTGAGTATTGATCGTTTCACCAGGTTTCAACAGTTCGTAGTAAACCACCCCCTTCTGGTCCCACCAAACACACAGCATTGTCTTTTTCCCGAATCGATTTGGCCTAGCAGACGATGTTGAGGGTTTTCCGGGTCCACCCACGATTTTTGCGCTTAGGGTTTTCAAAAGATCCATTTTTCATCGCCAGTGACGATTCGATGCAAAATGATTTTCTGTTGTGCCGATCAAGCAAGATTTCGCACGCGGTCTGGCGTCGTTCCATCTGTCGATCGTTCAATTGATGTGGCACCCACTTCCCGATCTTTTGGATCTTTCCCATAGCAAAAGGCGTTTCGAAATTGCTTGGTGGCTAACATTCAACTTTGCGGCAAGTTGTTTCTGCGATTGGGTATGGTCTTCGTCCAATAAACCTTGCAATTCGGTGTCCTCAAAAACTTTTGGTCGATTTTCGCGCTTCTTGTCGGTGACGTTAAAAATTCCGTATCTGAATTGCCGAAACCACGCTCTGCACCGAGTTTCACTAAGAGCACTGTCGCCATAGACCTCCACAAGAATTCTATGCGCTTCGGCGGCAGATTTCTTCCAATTGAAGAGGAATAGCAGTGCTCCCCGCAAATGCTCTTTATCTGGCACAAAATTCGACATGTTTATCGTAATCAAAGGACACGTTATTGTTCGAAATTGCTGACTTTGTCTTTTCTTTACTGATGGCAAAGATTCAAGCAATGAGAAAAAATGGCAGGCAAGGTTGGCTGATGCCTAATGCGCGCGTACTGCCATCTATTAGAAAACGGCCGTTTTAAGATTGCACACCTGGTATATGTAGGTACAATTTTTTTTTAAATCATAATATGAAAATACGTAATCAAAAAGATTTACAGTATTCAGTGGAACTTAACAAAATAATCGATGAGATTGTGTAATTTGTAAAAAAAACAAAACAAAAATACTCACAATTCCTCAATTTAATAAAAAAATTGCAGTCTATGTATTTTTATGAATGGATGCAAAATACTGTTTATAAATATTTAATTGAAAAATGTAAATCAATTTACAAAAGCGGTCATGCACCAATAAATAGAACGGTTTTAGAAATGTATGAATTGATTTAACGGTCTACAACTAATAGAAAATAAGAAGTGTTTTAAGTGGTCATCTTAAATATAAGTGGTTATTAAACAAGTTAATTCTTTAATCACTTCTAAACTTCAAGACATAGAAATTGTTCCCCATTGTTACTAGCATCGCTTTTCTCTAAATATTGGTTTTTGGATTAACGCTGTGCAACATAGTTTTTGGTCTAAAGTACCTTTTAATGTTGTAGATCACTTGTAACGTAGTAATATGATACGGTAGTTTATTATAAAAAGAAATAGGATGAAACAAAACAAGATATTTACTGTTAGAATGTGAATTTAGTCTTTAGGTATATATTAATAAAATTTGAACATAACTTTGAAATGGGAAGAAACTAATCGAACAAGTAAAATTATTACCATAAAGCATTAGTGTTACTGAATACAAAATGTCATTGGGGAAAACATTTTGTATAAAAATTCTTACCGAAAATCCCAATTGTTTCTAAACTAAAGTGTAAAATGAAAAATTGATGAAAAAATATACCTTGCACTTCCTTAAACAATTCTACATAGGTTTTATGCCCGAATACATAATATTATTAACAGTGTTTTATTATTAAAGTTTATTTTTCCGAAGTAATTGTAGAAATGTTTATTTATCAACCACTTAAACTATGAAAACAAAATACAACCAGCCCGTATTTTTACAGTATTAGGAGATTGTGAAAATATAGAATTAAATCAGATTGCTCTTTCATTCTACAATGACTAGAAACTGCTTATGTAGTATTTTTGCTCTTTATAGTATTTACAATTTTAGTTTCTCGATTAGGTATTGTTTTTGCACGATGTTATAAAGAATGAACGCTTGTAATTTCAAATTATCTAAGACGTGTCCGCTAAATAAAATGAAAAATAAAATTCCGTCATGATAGGACCCCCTTGCTCTAAAGATTAAAGCAGTGGTCTAAAGAAAACGTATTTTCGGGTTCGAATCCCAATAACAGCCTCTTTTTTATACGCTGTTCTAAATAATTCGAGTTGAATATGATGTGTCTGCAGTTATCTAGATTAGTACGAAATATATTGTTTTCTCTGTTTTTGATAAATATCATCTTAAAATATGCAACATTGAAAAATAAACTTATTCATATTTTAAATTATAGTTAAAAAAAATGTTATGATTTGTGTCATATTAAATATAATTTTTGGCAAATACCATATTTACTTTTAAATGATATTTGGGACAAAGAACAAATGCTACGTAATTAAAAAAAAACAATTGTTTTTTATTTAACATGTACCGAAAAAACAACCTATCAGCAAAATTCGAACCACAGATTTTAATGCTCCGTATACAAATGTGTCGACCCTTACTCCTAACAAAATGTGTGATTCATCTTACATGAGTTTGTCCTTTTGAATATAATGAATACATACTATGTAGTATTATTCTTATTGTTTTTAGAAGATACAATAAGTCATACATTTTTACCACCTAGTTTCAACATTTATAATTAATGTTTGGATATTTAATTAATTTAGATTTTATCAAAATCAAATTTTAATATGTCTAAATAGGTGTAAAGAATTATTTGAAAAGCTGTATACATCCATAGATAAATATTTGGTAACTTTAAAATACACAATTGTATGACCTCATCATTATTTAATATGAAGCATGTAGTCGAGATTTTACTAAGTTAAAATACTCCAAATCTGCGATGTAAGCAGTTCAGTTATGACATACGATCCGGCTTTATTTTATTTTCTTAAAATTTTAATTGGTAATAAAACGTGACTGATAAAGAAACACTGTAACAATAATTGTAAGACCAACCCACTATAAGTTATTTTGATAAACACTTTGACTTGATTTGTCTTAAGGAGGAGTTAAACTCTCAAGAATCGGTAACTTTTATCCTGTGCTCATAGTACAACAGCACGCAACCGCAAAAGAAGTGAAATAATATTGAATGTATTCACGCGAATCTATTCGTTATTTTCTTTTTATTCATTATATTTACATTCTTTTGCGCCATACGGATTTGCCTTAAAAGTCGTTCATTTATACACTTTGTAAAACAGTTGCCAAATTTTTTTATACGATTATTCCTCCGAGAACAGTTAAAAAGAGCGCATTCGTGCAAATAGTTGGCAAACATTTCTTGTATTTCGAGCCTAACGATTCAATGTATAGATTTTTGTAAAGGTTTTTCGCCATAATATAAGAACAAATCATCAATCTTTTTCGATGTTTTTTTTACCCAAAATTATATAATTTTACTTAACTTAACAATATATTTGTGAATGCAATTTATAATTATTTATTTAGTTTAATATGTAATTTTTGCGTATAGTTTTTGTGAGCAGTTAAATTTTTTCATTAATAATAATAATAATTTTAAATGTACTAAAAACTTTACATTCTTTTTGATCAAATATTAAATAAACTCTAGTTAATGTAACTTACTTTTTGGATAATGGTCTTACCGTATAAACCTGTTTCATTTTAAAAACTTAATAACTTCTTAATACTTCTTAATAAATCGAATTTCTTTAATGCCACTAGGTATTTAAAAATTAACAATTACAATTATTGAGAATAAATGATCTTTGCAAACGTGCGTGTGTTCAGGTCATTGGCGTTAAAAGCTGCATGTTTTTGTGTGAGGGTGGACAATAAAGAATTACGACAACACTACTGCATCTTTATATTCAACGATGACTATGTAAAATAATCGTGTTATCTAAATAGAAAAATTACTTTTAGTGCTAAAAATAATCGCATTCTGTAATGCAATACATATAGCATTTCAACATTTCTACAAATAAATCGAGACAATATTATTAACTAATTATTAAATATTATATGTTGTACTTGAAATACAACAATTCTGTCGAAAAATGAAACTATGTAACCTAATGTTTAAATTATTGCAGGTTTTAGTTTTGCTTCAATTTTTAATGAAGACTGGGAGTGTATTGTAGTTTAAAAGAATAAAATGATAAATAAAAGTTGTTAAACCTGAATTAATATTTTTTAAAAATAGGTAGGGGAAGTTAACCGGTTGTGGGCACAGTTAGCTATTTAGGCCATAACTTTTGACCAACTCAATATTTATGCAGAATGAGCATATTATCGGGAAGCTAGAGATCTTAGTTAACTACTGGCAAAAGAATTAATTTTATATCAATTTAAAAAAAAAAACATTTTTAACTTTTTATAAAGTAGTCATTTTTCATCATGCAATTTTTTTTAACCGGTTGTGGGCACATCAGGAAAATCCCCTCAAAATGGGAAAATATGGAGTAAAACGCCACTATATAGAGAAAAAACACAATTTATTCATATTCAAAGCCTTCAGTTATGAAAATAGATGAAAATACAATTTAAAATAGGCTTTCGCAGTGGACTTCACGGAATCATCGTCAAATGGCTCCAATGTATGCATCAAAATTGATTTTTAAAATCGACATGGCTAAAAATGAACTAAAAAATCCGCAAAAATTTCGTAAATATATTATTTACAATTTTCAAGTCATATGAATTGGTCTGTCAAAGATGCTCGACAATCGAAAATCTGATTTTCAATAGTCGAGTTGTGAAAAGAAGTCTGTTTGAAATCCAAAACCAAATTAGTTTAATTTTTTTTTAAATTATGGTGTAAAAGTTTTGATATCTTTACATTTTTGTCGTACATGATAATCGAGCGGGGTCTTTGCCCACTCCCCTCAAAATCAGGCCGCGGCTACACCCCTAGACTCCGCAAGGGGGTTATGTTAACATGAACAACAACATTCGACAAATTGTCAGCGAAATACAAGGTTTAAATGGCAAAAACTTAAGTGCCCACAACTAGTAAAATGTAGGTGCCCACAACTGGAAAATTCATAACTGTCGACAAATGACTGGCAAATTTATTTCGCGAAGATTTTGATTGAATCGAAATTATAATTATAAAATATATTTAAAGTCCTGCATATATTTACATTAGATCGACCTTTTGCAATAAGTTACTTTTATTTATCGCACTTTAAACACAATAAACGATTACATCGCGGTACATTTTTAGAGATGAAAACATGGAATAACGCGTAGCTACTACGCATATGCGTCTGTTCGCTTTATATTAGCAATAAAACATAGTGCTGACATTGCGAACAAATGACGATCGTAAAAACACCTGTATCTGCTCACGATCAAAAGTTATTCGGGGGTGCCCACAACCGGACAATGCCCACAACCGGTTAACTTCCCCTATATTTTGTTTTTTGTACTAATATTGCTCTTAATTTTAATTTAATGCCGAATGTGTTAAAATTCATGAAATAGAAAAGTCTCTAGTTTAGTCAAAGCATCTAATGGTAATCCTAACAATAAGTTTTTTTTTCAAATAAATATGAACACCGTTGTTTCAGTAAATCTTACCGGTATATATCAACGTACACAACACAAGTTTTTGTAAATTTAATATTTCCGCAAACTGTAAACAAAGACTGAATATAAATGGCATGTCTTTTAAAGTTATGACGTGCATTCTTATGTTAGAATTAGAACAGCACAAAAAAGAACAAAATATGCGTTTATCTATGAAAGTACAAATGTAACCCCATTATATATTATAATAAAATTTATCAACCTAGACCTAATTTTCTATGCCAATATAAATGAAATAAATAATATAAATACCTGGATTTTCTAATATAACTTCATAAACACATCTGGCAGCTTGTTGTTCAGAAATGAAATCCCATAAACCATCACAAGCAAGTATTAAAAAATCTTCGTTTCCACTTAATGGTATTTCAAGAATATCAGGTACGGCAGTTACATAGGGTTTATACGCCATATCACCTGAAAATTTTTAATAACTTAAATGTAAATAACTATAATTTTTTTCGATATTAAGCATTCAGAACTGTTCAAGTATAGCAAACAAAGACGTGGGTAAGTACAACTTTTATATGGCAAACTGGTTAACATTTTCATAATTAAATAAAACAAAATTTATTAAATATTTTGGAACATCATAAATTTGTCGTTTTTTCTCCATCGAAATAAGAGATAGAAAAAGTTCTAAATAGGAGTTTTACTTTAGATAAAATTAAGTTATTTTTATAGTGTGTATTAAATTGAAATAAAAGAAGAGACATTACCGATTGCTCTTGATACAGCTAATTGTCCGTTAACACGCCATGTTCCCCAAAAAAGGACAGCTCCACCTTGTTGTTCAATTCTCTCTTTTTCATCCTACAATAGTATTATTAATTAATAAAAATAAATATTGTACAAATATTTTATAATATACCTTTCTACAAGGTTTATGAGGAAGAACACATTGTCTGAATTGCCCCTGACTAACCAAAAGTGCCTGAGAATCGCCCACCCAAGCTATGTATAGTGTTTTCTCTTTTTGCCGATGTAACGCACAAACCGCAGTAGTACCGCTTCCTAAGTTCTGAAAAATATTAATATTTTTAAGATTAGCCATAAACTTTTTCAATGTTAGTATTCGCCGAAAATCATTAAAAATACAATAATACTTACTTCTACACTACATTTATCCAGAAATAATGCATCCGTTTTAAGAAAAGCATCCCTTAGTGCCTTTTCTGGATTTGAAATAAAATCCTTACTTTCTCCCAAGAATTGGTGTAAATGAGCACAACTGTAGGCAGCAGCATTATGTCCTGCATGACCATCAAATATTGCATAATAACTGGACGGACTAGTTTCCTACGAGTATAAATAATATTCTTCAATTACTTAAAAAAACAATAAAAGATGAGGCAAGAGAAAAAAACAGTGTTAATAAACAATTGTCTTAAATATCATTAAAATGGAATATCCAATTAATTAAATAAATTAATAACTACTTATAACAGCTCTGCCTTTTTTATAAAACTTTTCAATTTGTTTTAAAATTTCTTTTTAAATAAAATAGTAATCATTTGACTCATTTTGCACAGCTTTTACTTAAAATTTCAGCAAAACTTAACGTTAATAATAATTAATAACAATGGCAAATGTATAAAATACAACAGAATAAATATTTTAATTTAAAATAGAATAGGTATATGCAAATAACCAATAAATCTATAAATTGCATATTTCACATACCTGTTCAATAAACAATGAATTTAAATCATGTATTATTACATGTCGATCCTCCATGCGCCTTCTATTATTTTTAACAGCAAAGGCACTTACTGCATTGTACGGAGGTCCAGGAGTTGGAAGACTACATAATTTACTGTTATCTAAATATCGTAGGCATATTTCATTAGTTTTGGCCATCACTGTTTGCATTAATTTTAGGGGTTCATATGCTATAATGCAATTAAAATTTAATTAAAAAAAAAAGTATCCAAATACATACTAACCATTGTCAGCAGGATTAAATCCGCATGAAATTGGTTCTTTCTTACATAGTTTTCTTACTTCATCTATTATTATTTTTATTAAAGGTGCTAATAGACTCTGGGGACATTGCCTAAAATAAAAAAAATCACATTATGGTTAATTGAAATTAATTTTATTTGTATATTCAAACAATTTTTACAACTTTAAGCTTTGTAATTAAACATTTCTTTTAATTATCTGTTGAACATATTTAATTTCTAGGGACAATATAATGCAATTTTAAAGAGTAGTGGGGTACAGTGTGAAATCTAAATACGGCATTCAGACTATATTTTTATTTCTTTTTATATACCTATATATTACTCTGATACAAAAATATAATTCTAAAAAAACTAATTTTCAAAATATACAGCCTGTCAGACGAATAAGTACTAGAACTTAACCCATTTATTAATGACCCTAAACTGAACAACCACATACTCCCATGTCAAGTGGTTTTATGTCTAATATTTTTGAGTTATGGACTTCAATTAATTGTGAGACAATATTCAAACAATAAAATAAATAAGCAATAAAGCACGTACTAAATGATCCCGTAGAGAAGATGCTGTTGCCATTTAATGAAAAATTAAAATATATTTTCCTTAAAATTCTTTAGATTTAGTACAGAGGTGGTCAAGTTAAATGTAAGCAAAAAAAACCGGTCACGTGAGCATTTTTAATAACGCGAACAAGCAATAGATGTCAGCACGGTAAATTAAAATTTTTTTCAAACCTACTTTATCGATACTTCGTAGATATTTGTTATATTTCGCCCGTAAACATTTGCTTTTTTTGGTTTGAATAGTTCTGTTATACACACAGAGAAAATTTAAAAAGCATTTTTATTAAGTATTCCATAAGAACCATTGTTCACAATTGGTGTAAAGATGTGAATCGTTTATTAACGGGGAAGAATACACGGTCTTATTATGGTTCAGATAAAATTAAATTGCTTGCCCAAGGTATGTACCAAAAAAGAAAAAAACGCATGGAAAATAATCAAAAGGTATTATAAATATTTTTAATTTTAATTTTTTTTTCAAGTCATTACAGTTCTATTTGCCATTAATACAATGGTAATACGTATATATAAGAAACTCTTTTCACTCCAGTTTTTTAAACTAGGATTTTGTTTTGGTAGAAAACAATGCACAAACTCAATCTTTCTTAAAACTGATAAATCTTTTACAGTCAAAAAGTTTGAATGTGGGGTATCGTCTTTTATTCCATATCTTTTTAAAACTTCTGTTGCTAGAATTTAACAACTTATCAAAAAAAGTGTATATACAATGGAGTTACGAACGCAAAGCGTAAAAATATAAATTTATCAAGTATTTTTTTGTGTTTTAGTTTTGTACTATGTATTGTGTAATAAACATATAATTAGGAAATACTTTGTTTTATTTTTTAACAATTTAATTTGACTTTTATTGAATAATTTTAAAATTGACTTTGAGCAAACAACCACCAGAGGCGCTGAGTATGTTTTGACCAAACAAAATACGTGCCTGTTGTGCATCTGTAAACTCTCACGTTATCTGTGATTTAGTACATCTTGCATACCTACTTTTATTGTTTAAATTGGTGTCAGTTATTACTCGGTTAAGTTTCAGTACCTATTCGACTGACGCCCTGTATATATGTTAATCAGAAAAAAACGGGGAACACTACACCATTTTTAAGTTGTTGAAGTTACAAGAATGCAATTTATTAAAGTACGCATCGTACTTATTTCTTGTGAGACATGCTTGTTGAAAGCATGATTTCTATTCTTATTAATATAAGTTAGACATTAGATGGCGTTATGTAGTTAGTAGTAGATAGTAGAGTTAAGTTAAGTTAGAGAGGAAAAATGGGTGTATAGAAAGAAGTTGTGTTTAAATTAAAGAAGTAATAAAGTTAAGTTCAACCACAGAAAAGAGGCCTAATCAATTATATTAACATGGTAGCAGAGCGTGGTTAGTAGTTAGTTAAAATAGGAAGAAAAAAGAATTAAAAAAAATAAAAGTCGACCACGAGGCGAACGAAATAAAATGGCGGAAAACTGTTAAAAATAGTAATAAATTTAGGTTAGTTAGTTCGTTTTATATATAAGATTGTCAGTTGTGGTTTATATATAAACGAGCAAGGTTGTGGTTGATTGTAAACTAAACGAGTGTGTTGTTCTATCAAATAAAGAAAAAGGCTACGCAATAGAAATCTACTCATTTTAGTAATTAGAATAGTTCCAATAGGTTATGGGCCCAGGAATCGCAAAATATAGAGTATAAAATTGAGTAAAGAGCAGAATAATTGTTAGTTTTCACGAGAACGTGTCCGACTGTATTTCGATTAAGATGGAGATTGGAAACTCGATGAAGATTGAGAAATTTGATGGACGTAATTTTAAACAATGGAAATTTCAAGTAAATTGTGCTTTAAGAGCAAAAGGCTTGAATATAAATATTTTAAAACCTGAAGATCGTGGTGAACAAGTGCAATGGAATAAGGATGATGGGATGGCGATGTTTATTCTGACATCGTCAATGGATTTTAATCAAATTTCCCTAATAGAAAACTGTGAAACCGCAATAGAAATTATGAATAAATTAGAAGCTATTTATGAACATAAGTCAGAATTCAACAAGATGATGGTTCATGAAAAGTTTTACCAATATACATATTGTAACGGATTTCCCAATCCAAATCCAATTTCCAACGAGAGCAAAAGCGGTTCGTACTCGGGTTGTGAATAATAACACAGAGTTGGCCACTTAATTTACAATTGCAATTTATTAACACAAAATAATAAACAAATTCTCCTTCACCAATAACTTAAACACTAGCACTTAACAATTATTTATTTACTAACTAACTAACTTACGGTTCTAATACACTAACTAATTTATTTACACTCGTATATTTATTTAAACGATTGTCACTGGTATATTTATTTACATTTATTTATACTGATAGCGATAGCGCTTACCTCGTAGATTCACCGGGCGTATAAAATTAGAGCGTTGACACTTCACAATAACAGACTCGATCGTAACTAAAGTGAGGAAGTGTTTCGGAGTTTATATATGTGTTGCTTAATCTATTCGGAAGCTTCGAGAAGTATCTGGGCCTTGGCGATACAGTTATTTCAAGGTAATGTAGATAGAAAACTCTAGTTAGCTGTGTGTTGAAAGATTATTGGGATATCTACGCTTAGTCAATATCTCACGGTCGCGCGCGTAAGATAGAAGTATCTCGCGGGTGATTAAGCAAATCTATCGAGGCTGCTTCATTCATTTATCGCGTTTGCTACATTGCCCCCTTCTTAGCTCCATTTCGTCCCGAAATGTACATCTTGGGCTGTGTCGATATCGGCAACTTTGTCCCCGGTTGCAATGCGATGTTTGAAAGAAGTAGCAATCGACGGTTTTCTCCATTGTCTTCTGAAGATTGTAACAGCATACCAGGATTTCTACGTTGGTGCCCGCAAAGAGGACCTCCAGCATATTTCGAACAGTTCTCCAGTTGAGTCCGTCGTAGTTGGCAACCAGCTTCGGGATGGCTAATTTTGTGATGTTGTTGGAAGTCACCACATCCCTTAACTGCTTTAAGGCGGTCCATATATCGCTGTACTGCATTTTGTCTGATGTTTTAACTTGGTCACCAAATATAGGAGTTTGCGTTCTCCTAAACGGCGTAGAATAGCGTCCCTACGCATACCCTCTGTTCGTGGAAGTTTTGATTTCCCGAACTTTTCCTGAACACCGAAGCAACCCCATTTGGCATTTCTAAGTCCTGTGCTACTGAACACGCTAAGGCATAGTGGGTGGGAACTTGGAAGAGATCGCAGTTTTCCTCTCTGGTTATCCCGTGACGAATTTTACTGCTCCCCGAATACAGTGACATAAAGTTCTCAAACGACTCGCTGGCCTCTTGTGTCGTTTTTACAGGTCGTACTTCGGCGTCGTTGTTACCAGCATAAGGGGCGAGCCGATTGAAATGCACCACCTTGGGCTTTCCTCGCGGTTGTTTGCTTATTCGGTATACAACGTCGTTAATTCGTTCGAGCACTTCATAGGGACCCTCCCACGATGTTTGCAATTTTGGACTTAAACCACGACGTCTCTGAGGATTGTATAGCCAAACTAAAGCACCCTTTTGGTAACCTCCTTCGTGAGCCCTAATGTCGTAGGACTCTTTCATGCGGTCGCTAGCTCCTTGGATGTTGTGTCGGACCCGTTGGTGAATGCTGTCCATTTTGGATCGCAAATTATTGACATAACCTTCTCCAGCAACATCTTCCCCTGGTAAGCAGCCGAATTTTAGGTCGCAGGGTAATCGTAATTCTCGTCCCATGACAATGCTTGCCGGCGATTGTCCAGTTGTTTCGTGGACGGCTGAGCGGTAAGCCAGCAGGAACAAATGAAGACAAGAGTCCCAGTCTCTTTGATGGTCGGAGACTACTTTGGCTAGGTGGCGGTTGATTGTCCGATTCATTCTCTCTACCATGCCATCTGACTGCGGGTGTAATGCAGTAGTTCGCGTTTTTCTGATGGACAGCAATTTACATAAGTTTTGGAATACTCCGGACTCAAAATTTCTTCCTTGGTCGGAGTGTAGTTCCATGGGTACGCCAAATCGACAAATCCATTCCTTTACCAGCACGTCAGCCACAGTAACGGCCTCTTGATTCGGTACAGCGTACGCTTCTACCCATTTGCTAAAGTAGTCCATTACTACAATGATGTACTTATTTCCCGAGTCGGTTTGGGGAAAAGGACCGGCTACATCTATGGCAATTCTTTCGAATGGACTACCGACGTTATACTGACGCATTGGAGCTCTGGGTTTTCTGCCAGGACCATTCGCCGCTGCACACGCAGCACATTTTTGGCACCATTCCTTCACATCCTTTTTACATCGCATCCAATAGAAACGATCCCTTATTTTCTCCAGCGTCTTTGCTGCTCCCAGATGCCCTCCCGAAGTTCCACCATGAACTTCTTCCAGGATTTCGAAAATCCTTCCATTCGGAATCAAGACCTGCCGTCTTTCTTCCTGACCATCGGAGCCTTTAAAAACACGTTTCAACACGTTTCCATCTAGGATAAGAGAACTCCATTGTGCCCATAACGATTTCACATCCGGGGAATACTTGGCGACCTCTTCCCAGCTAGGTCTCTGCCCGTTTTTCTTCCACCGGATCAATATTCCCAATGCGGGGTCATCCTCTTGATCTTTAGCTAGCTGATCTCCGTTCCAGTGTTCATCCACCACGGTTGTCCTGTTAATGACAGCATCCTTTTCTTCGGCGCGATTACAATGTTTGCAGTCGTCCAGGCAAGGTCTTCTAGATAAGGCATCTGCATTTCGATGAGCTGTACCAGCTCGATGGCGGGTTTCGAAATCAAATTCTTGTAGCCTTTCGATCCATCTGGCGACTTGCCCTTCTGGATTTTTAAAATGCAACAACCACTGTAATGCTGCGTGATCAGTTCGTAACAAGAATCTTCGCCCATACAAATATTTGTAGAAGTGTTCTGCGGCCTTGATTACAGCTAAAAGTTCGCGTCGAGTAACGCAGTAGTTCCTTTCTGGTTTGGACAGGGTTTTACTAAAATAGCCAATCACTTTCTCCTGTCCGTCTTGCTCCTGAGAAAGGACTGCTCCTATCCCCACGTTGCTGGCATCTGTGTCTAGAGTGAACCTTCCGTGTGGTAGAGGGTAACTCAACACAGGGGCGTTTGTTAAAGCATTTTTCAGTTCAAGGAAAGCTTCTTGACAACTGCTGTCCCATTGAAACTTGCGTAGTTCTTCAGTAAGGCGTGTCAAGGGCTTGGCTATATTGGCGAAACCCGATACATAACGCCTATAGTAGGTACAGAGACCCAGAAAACTTCTAACTTCATGCTTGTCCCTGGGTACTGGCCAATCACGAACTGCCTCTATTTTGTTGTCGTCCACGGCGACGCCTTTGCTTGAAACAATGTGACCCAGATACTTAACTTCCTTTTGAAAGAGATTGCACTTCTTAGGATTTAGTTTCAATCCGGAACTTTGTAATCTTTGAAACACCTGTTCTAAATTTATTAGGTGATCCTCGAACGAAGTACCCATTACGATGATGTCATCGAGGTAGACTAAACAGGTTTTCCACGATAAACCCCTTAGAACGGTCTCCATCAGTCTTTCAAAAGTTGCTGGTGCATTACACAATCCAAAAGGCATGACCTTAAACTGCCATAATCCCGTGCCTACGGTGAATGCTGTTTTCTCTTTATCTTCTGGTGCCATCTCTACTTGCCAGTATCCGCTTTTTAAATCTAGCGTCGAGAAGATTTTTGCCCCGCAAGTGTGCCCAGGGTATCGTCGATTCTTGGTAAAGGGTAGCTGTCCTTCTTCGTCACGTTGTTTAATTGCCGGTAGTCTACACAAAACCGGGTGGAGCCATCCTTTTCTTTACCAGCACGACAGGTGACACCCAAGGGCCGGTAGATGGTTCGATTACGCCTTCCTTTTCCATTTCCTGGATTATTCTGTCGACCTCTTCTCGTTTGGCTAAGGGTAATCTTCTAGCTGTTTGGCGGATGGGTTGAGCACCATTGGTGTTGACCTTGTGATGAACCATGTTGGTCCTCCCTTTGGATTGATGCCTGCTCTCGAATATAGTCCAATACTTATTGATTAAATTTTCGAGCCCATTTCGTTCGTAACGGCTCAAACCCTTAGAAGAAGCACTGATCAAATCCTTAAGAGGTTCTGATTCCTCCAACAATGGTTTATCGCAGACTTTCACTTCTCGAATAATAGAGGAAACAGAGCAGCAATCAGCTAAATTCGTCCCTTTCCGTAAGGTGACCGTGTGATAGTTCATGTTTGCCACTCGTACCGGGACAGTGCTTGCGACACGCGTCAAACTTTTTCCCACTACAATTCCGACTGCCACCTTTTCATCGTCGTTTCTTGGCTCAAGCATCATAATGCTCCCATCATTTCCATTATTTTCCAAGACCGCCTCGACGATTACTTCAGCGCGTTCTGGTATCTCGGTATCTTCGATTAGGAACGCTCGAATTGTAGTTTCATCTCTCCTATGTATCACACTTTCTTCGCCATTTATTTTTACAACACCATCCCTGAGATTCAGTTCGAATCCTTTGGTGTTCATGATGTCCATACCGATAATGACTTCATCTTCAATCTCGGCCACAATAGCCAAATGTGTAAAGGATGTGTTTCCTATTGTGAGACGGATGCTGGCTTCACCATGTGTTGTAGCCGAGTCACCTGTTGCAGTGCGCAGGCGCCATTTAGTGGGTCGTATCTTGATTTTGGAGGATAAAACGTCTGGTCTGATAATGGTTGTCGTTGCACCTGTGTCCAGCAACAAAGCACGCACTTTATTATTAATTAACCCATCTATAAAGATGCTGCCGGACGGATGTTGTTTGGAGGTAACTTGCACTATTTTATGTGGGGCTTGTTGCTGGCAGTTCGACGGTTGCCCTTTCTCGTTGACCCTTTCCGACGCCTTGGTGGTCGACTTCGATGGGGCTGTACCACCCCTCCACTTCCTACATTGGCGTTGCCTATGTCCCACTTGGTCGCATCCCCAACATCGCATCGGCTCTCTTTTCCTTTATAAGCGCTTCCATCATTTTTTTTCCTTCATTTACTAATGCCTCGAATAACCGTTTTACCAATTGGCTTTTAAATCCGGACATATCCAACTCGCGTTCTTCCAACTCGCTCTTCAGTTCGGCGACTTTAAGTTCTTTCAATAACTTTCCGAAAGACATTTTTATTTATTTCACTTTTAATGTTACACTCAAGTTATTCGTTAATTTATTTAACACTCACGAATATTCACAACCCCACACCTGACACCAATTGTAACGGATTTCCCAATCCAAATCCAATTTCCAACGAGAGCAAAAGCGGTTCGTACTCGGGTTGTGAATAATAACACAGAGTTGGCCACTTAATTTACTATTGCAATTTATTAACACAAAATAATAAACAAATTCTCCTTCACCAATAACTTAAACACTAGCACTTAACAATTATTTATTTACTAACTAACTAACTTACGGTTCTAATACACTAACTAATTTATTTACACTCGTATATTTATTTAAACGATTGTCACTGGTATATTTATTTACATTTATTTATACTGATAGCGATAGCGCTTACCTCGTAGATTCACCGGGCGTATAGAATTAGAGCGTTGACACTTCACAATAACAGACTCGGTCGTAACTAAAGTGAGGAAGTGTTTCGGAGTTTATATATGTGTTGCTTAATCTATTCGGAAGCTTCGAGAAGTATCTGGGCCTTGGCGATACAGTTATTTCAAGGTAATGTAGATAGAAAACTCTAGTTAGCTGTGTGTTGAAAGATTATTGGGATATCTACGCTTAGTCAATATCTCACGGTCGCGCGCGTGAGATAGAAGTATCTCGCGGGTGATTAAGCAAATCTATCGAGGCTGCTTCATTCATTTATCGCGTTTGCTACAATATTGTTCAAGTGACACAATGGCACAACATGTGTCTAAAGTGGAGAGTTTAGCAAAGCAGTTGCGAGAATCTGGTGAAAACATTAGTGATACCGCAATAATGACCAAAATATTAAGTACATTACCAATGTCATATCGTTCTCTTCGACAAGCATGGCTATCGCTTGCCCCGGCTAGTCAATCAATTCATAATTTAACATCACGACTGATAGATGAAGAGACAAGCTTAGCTAATGATACAACTAATGAAATGGCACTAGTAACTAGCAAAGAAAATAAAAGAAAGACAAATGTTATGGGCAATTCGAATTATCGATTTGTGTGCTATAATTGCAATAAAAGAGGTCATTTTGCAAGAGATTGCAGAGCACCTAAGAAATTTGAGCGCAAGAATCAAGATGAACCAGATATGTCAGCATTTAATGCAGAAAATAAGTTTTTACCTACACATGAAGAAGATGTTTGGATACTCGATAGTGGTGCATCAATGCACATGACATACAGACGTGAATTTTTCCAAGAATTAAATGATTTTCAAGATTACGATCGAACTATCAAATTAGGAAATAAGCAAAATATTAAAGCATATGGACAAGGTTCTATATTTATAAATAAATTGGTAAAAGGACGGTGGGAGCGAAGTGTATTAAAAAATGTACTTTATGTGCCGGAACTTAGAAGAAATTTGTTTTCTGAAGGAGCAGCAACTAGAAGAGGATACGTAATAATGAAAACAATAATAGTGCCTTTATAATGAAAAACAATGTCGTAGTTATGTGCGCTCAATTAAAAGATAACAATCTTTATGAACTACAAATAAAGACTTGTGTACAAGAAAATTGTAATTTAGTGCAGTCAGATATTAAGTTGTGGCACGAGAGGTTAGGCCATTTAAATGTTAAAGAACTTCAAAATATGAGTAAAAATGGTGCAATACCTGTGACACTGACTGGAAATGATACTTTTATTTGTGAAGCATGCCAGTATGGCAAGCAAGCTAGACTACCGTTCAAGAAATCTCACAGAGGTTCATTACACCCTGGTGATATTGTCTATAGTGACGTTTGTGGGCCTATAGAAGAATTATCAGTGTCAGGAATGAAATATTTTGTATTATTTAAAGATGGTGCAACAAGTTATCGGCATATTTATTTCCTGAAGCAAAAGAATGAAGTGCTCAACTATTTCATAAAATATAATGCTGTAATAAACAATATGTTTCAACATGATGTACGCATTTTACATACAGATAATGGCAGTGAATATGTAAATTGTGAATTTACAAATTTCCTAGAAAGCAAAGGAATAAGTCATGAGCGTACAGCTCCTTATACCCCACAACAAAATGGGAGAGCAGAAAGAGAAATGCGTACAATAATGGAAAGTGCAAGATCTATGCTTTATGCCAGGGATATTTCCTTGAATATGTGGGCAGAAGCTGTAAACTGTGCTGTATATCTTTTAAATAGAAGTTCATCTAGTCAAACTTGTAATATATCTCCACATGAGCTCTGGTATGGAAATAATCCAAGCTTAGAGCATATTAGAGTTTTTGGTTCAACAGGTTATGTTCATATTCCAAAAGAAAAAACAAAGAAATTGGATAAGAAAAGTGTGAAAATGCTATTAGTTGGATATGAACAAGAGAACTATAGGATGTATGATCAAAATACAAGAAAAATAACTATATCTAGAGATGTGAAATTCGATGAAGATAGTGTAGCAAATCATAGACAAAATTTTTCAGAATTAAAAATCAATAGAGAAGAGGAAGAAGAACAACTAATTGTTTCTTCAACACAGAATGACATTCAACATGATGAAAATATTCAAGAATTGCCATTGGATGACAGTGTGAAAAGTATAGAAGACGATGATGACGCATACCATCCTCCAGGACATGTTAATATTGATATGAAAGATCAGAATAGAATGATACTACGTTCACAGAAAAATAACAGCAAAGAAATTAATTATACTGAGTTGGAAATACCAAACAATTACGAAGAGGCAGTTCATAATACAAATTCTTGTGAATGGAAGAAAGCCATTGAAGAAGAACTTCGAGCACATGAGAAGAACAACACCTTTGGGGAATAACAAAAGAACTACAAAGAAACCCATTTCATGTAAATGGGTGTTTAGCGTAAAAAGAAATAAAGGTGAAATAGAAAGATTTAAAGCGCGATTATGTGCTCGTGGCTTTACACAGATAAAGGATTTAGATTATAGGGAAACTTTTTCTCCAACTACTAGATATGATTCCATTAGGTTGTTACTAAGTATAGCAGCAAAAGAAGATTACGAGATTCGGCAGTTTGATGTGAAGACGGCCTTCTTGTATGGTGAGCTCTCAGAAGAGATATACATGGAGGTGCCGGTAGGTGTTAAAGCCGAGTCATCTAAAGTATGTAAGTTAAACAAATCTTTATATGGTCTCAAACAATCTGCTAGATGCTGGAATAAAAGATTTTGTTTATTTCTAACTACATATGGGTTTAAATCATGCCAGTCTGATAACTGTATATTCGTAGGATATTTTAACGATATCAAAGTACTATTAATTATTTATGTGGATGACGGATTGTTATTATCTAAAAATAGAAACATTTTAACAACAATATTAGATGATTTGAGGAAAAATTTTGATATAAAGACATTAAAATGCAATTCTTTTGTTGGCATGGAGATAAATAAAACAAAAGGGTGTGTAACAATAAATCAAAAGCATTACATAGAGACCATAATAAATAAATTTAATTTGTCAGATGCTAAAAGTTGTAGTACACCTGTTGACGTGAACGTGCAACTATGTAAAAATATTGACGAAGTCCCTAATAATTTTCCATATGGGGAAGCAGTGGGAGCTTTATTATTTTTGTCGTCAGTATCTAGACCTGATATAACTTACGCAGTTAATCTTATAAGTAGATATGTAAATAATCCAGATTCTTCACATGTGAATGCTCTAAAACGAATTATACGCTATTTGATGAATACAAAAGATATATCAATTGTATATGATAACAATACTGAATTGACTGGCTATTCAGACTCGGACTTTGCAAATGACTTGGATACCAGAAAATCTAATACAGGATACATATTTTTAATGAATGGTGGACCTGTTACATGGGCTAGTAGGAAGCAAAATACAGTAGCGTTGTCAACAACAGAATCTGAATATATGGCCGCTAGTGATGCAGCTAAAGAAATACTATGGCTGAAACAATTTTTGTTAGATATAAATGAACCACAAGAATCTGTAACTTTGAATATAGATAATCAGAGTGCAATCAAATTAATTCATAATCCAGTCTATCATAAAAAAAGTAAGCATATAGACATACGATATAATTTCATAAGAGAAAATGTCGAAGGAAAAATAATTAATATTAAATATCTAGAAAGTTCCCGTCAGCTTGCTGATTTTCTTACAAAGGCTTTACCTACTTGTAAATTCACTTATATTCGAGATCAAGTAATGAAAACTGTTTCTTGAATAATATAAATTTAAGTGGGAGTGTTAAAAATAGTAATAAATTTAGGTTAGTTAGTTCGTTTTATATATAAGATTGTCAGTTGTGGTTTATATATAAACGAGCAAGGTTGTGGTTGATTGTAAACTAAACGAGTGTGTTGTTCTATCAAATAAAGAAAAAGGCTACGCAATAGAAATCTACTCATTTTATTAATTAGAATAGTTCCAATAAAAACAAGGAAGATTCATTTGTACATGTGTTTGACGGAACCAACTACGATAAGTGGAAAATTCGAATGAAAATATTTTTAGAAATGAAAAATTGTTATGTTGTGATTATAAATGAAGTAAAACCCGAAAATATCTCTCAAAACGAATGGAATAAAATGGAGGTTAGAGCGAAGAATTACATAGTAAATAGCGTAAACAACTCCCAATTAGAATTAATAATCTCAGAAGAAAGTGCCAGAAAGATGTTAAAAAGATTTGACGATACATATGCAACAAAAAGTAGTGCAAACAAATTGTTGTGCAAGAGAAAATTACTTGATCTAAAGAT
This sequence comes from Sinopyrophorus schimmeli, assembly GCA_036325965.1. NCBI lineage: Eukaryota > Metazoa > Arthropoda > Insecta > Coleoptera > Elateridae > Sinopyrophorus > Sinopyrophorus schimmeli. Next base: position 618,388 of record JARFIZ010000139.1, read on the forward strand.
GAACGAAAATGATAATCCTACTGATTTCTTCAACACGTTTGAAAAAAGTGTTAATGAACTAAAAAATGCAGGTGAAAATGTTAGCAATGAAGACAAACTGAATTATCTGCTTTTGTGTGTGCCCGAGCGTTTCTCACATATAGTAGACATAGTTGATGCATTACCAGAGAAAGAAAAATCCATAGAGTATATAAAGTCTAAACTTATCTTAGAATACAAGAAGAAAGTAAGTACCGGTTACCCACAATTCTTTAATTCCGAATCAGCGAGTAAATATAAAAGTGATGGTCCAACATGTTATGGTTGTAATCAAAAGGGGCATATACAAAGGAATTGTCCAAATCAAAATAGAGAAGAACATAGAAGAATTTACAATTGGAAAGGAAGGTCATATTGGAAAAGAAACAATAATTCCAGATATCAAAGAGGTCAAGGAAGAAGGATGTTTAGAGGTTCCAGAATGGTGGGAAATACAACAGTACGAACTGAAGAAGAAAGCAACACGTTCAACGTTGCAGTGATGACTTCACGATCAAACTTAGATTGTGAACATAACGCTAGTAATAAAATAGGGACTTGGTTATTAGACAGTGGTTGCTCAGATCCTATAACGAATGATGATAGATTATATTGCGAATACAAAACACTAAAATATCCTGTGGACATCAAGGTAGGTGATGGTTTCTCTTTAAAGGCTAATAAGATAGGTAGTATTATTATGTATTTTAACGTTACGGAAAATTGGAAAAAAAACTACTATTAAGAATGTACAGTAGCGCCCAAAAGTGAGTGCCTAAATGATTTTTCGGGAAGAACTTTTTAAAATATGGGCCATTTTACTTCATTTTTGAGTATGTTATACAGTTTTGTATGAGAAAAAGAATTATTATGTTTAAAACGCGATAAACAAAAATTTACGGTAGTTAAACGAGCTTAGACTCATTTGTGTAAAAAACGCATTTTTCAGAACAGAACACTAAGAACGATTTAATGAAAAATAACTTTATAACAATACACTAAAACAATTTTATAATCATAAAAATGCCTAATACTTAGTTGGGAAACCACGAGATTTTATAACTGCCTGACAGCGAGATGGCATTGAATCAATAAGATTTTCAAAGACTGAATCAGGCATTGCATTGCATTCCTTGTCCAATTCGGCAAATTTTTCATCTTTATTCTTAATATTTTGTTTCGACAACGTCTTGCCAGCTCTTCCCACAAGTGTTCTATCGGGTTAAGGTCGGGAGATTGACTGGGCCACTGAAGAATCCTGATTTGTTGCTGCTGCAATGAAGTCTTGACAATCGAGGAGGTGTGCTTAGGATCGTTATCCTGTTGTAGAATCCATCTAGGAGGCATATTTGTATGGGCCCATGGTAAGACGACATTAGTCAGCATATCTTTGTAACTTTGGCCAGTCATTATTCCGTTAATTTTAATGATGGGGCCCATGCCATTACGAGAGAAGGCTCCATAAACCATAACTGATCCACCTCCATGTTTTACTGTCGGTTTTATGTATTTTGAATTGTATCTTTCTCCAGGAGGACGTCTTATGTATTGTATTCCGTCGCTTCCAAATAGATTGAACTTAGATTCATCTGTGAAAAGTACTTGACTCCACTCGGCTGCTGTCCAATGCAAGTGCCGCTTTGCAAAATCCACGCGAGCCTTTCGATTCTTGAGTTTGATGAAAGGTTTTTTAGCTGGACGTCTGCCATTCAAACCAGCATCACTCAATCTTCGGGAAACTGTCATTCGACTAATATTTAGACCTTCACTTTGATTGAATTCTGCTGCCAGATCCACAGCTGAGAGAGTCGGATCCGCTTTGGAGCGACGAACAATGCGTGTATCAAGCCGGGAAGAAGTAACACGTGGTCTACCAGTTCTTTTATCATTCTCAACAGAATTTCTCTGATCAAACCTTTGAATAATCCTTGAGACAGTACGAGCTGGCATCTTTAGAATCCCTGAAATGGCAGCTGCCTTCATGCCAGACTTTTTCATATCTATAATTGCTTTCCGAATGGCTGGAGAAGTTTCAACCCTTGGCATTGTTAAAACTTGGTCAATTGTTAATGAACACAAAAAAAAATAACCCAAATATTCAAGAAAAAACCAATAATGTGACGGCGCGGAATATGTAAAAAATGACTATTGCAGTAGAAATGGAACATTACCTAAAATACTGTGTCTGCGCAACAGTTAACTATTAATAATATTTTCCAACATCAAACTGTACAATATACTGAAATTTGAAGTAAATTGGCCGAAATTGCAAAAAGTTATGCGTGAAAAACGGTTTCGGCACTCACTTTTGGGCGCTACTGTATATTACGTACCAAGTATGAAACAAAACCTGTTAAGTGTTTCAAGTATTACTAATCAAAATAATTGTATAAATTTTAATAACGATGGAGCCTACATTTATGGCCCAAAAGGAAATTTAATTGCGGTTGCTAAGAGGCAAAACAAACTATTTGTGTTAACAGGAAAAACAGATTTGGAAACAGAAGGTTTAGAGTCCTACACAAGCGTTACTCAAATGACTAATAAAGAAAAGTGGCATAGAATTCTCGGACATACTAATTTTGTTAACTTAAAAAAATTATGTGAAAATAACTTATTAAATGGCTTACCCAATAATATTGAAAATGAATACATACAATGTGAAATTTGTCTTGCAAACAAAATGTGTAAATTACCGTTTGAAAATAATAGGCGTCGAGCAAAAGATTTGTTAGAAATAATACATACAGATGTACACTCACACCATTTAGTAATGTCCCTTGGTTTGGAGCGGACGGATCGTTCGTGTCCGACGTGGAGAATAATAAAGAAAACGCTAGTTTCAACTTCAACTCTCCGTTATTATTTTACAATCCTACACATGATGGTGGTATTCACTTTTTACAGATTAACCATACACTTTTTATCTTTCACCCATAAGAAAAAAAATATTTTAATATAAATGAAAGTTAATACAAGATAATTTTATCATTACAAAATAATGTAATTATTCTTTTCTACGCATATACCTTGTGTTAAAAATCCATGTCTTTCTTTTAAATTCCATATAAGTTAGTTTGTGTATATATTAAGAATATTTAACATAACTGAAAATAGAACTATGCGAATTTTGATTTCAGGAATTAATTAGTGAAGTTTTCTATAAAAGATTTTCTTTTCCATTTCTAAGCAAATATATCCTATCGAAAATTATTATTATAACTCTTCACATAAGAGTTAATATTTAAATACTAAAATTAACTGAATTGTAAATTTGTTAACAATTTTCGGATACTCTAACGATTGGCAGCTCATTTCGCTGTTAAAATTCTTATAACTGCATTGCCAGCATTTTAAAATAGAACAAATTCAGATTAATTTTAAATTGTTAATATTGTTGTTGTTGGCGCCTGCCTTTTATACCTGTATCAGGTTTAGGCGTTTTCCCGCTTGAAACTTTGTTGTGAATGTTGTAGTGTTTCAAAGATTCAAGGCACCTACTGTTTTACGTGGATTGCAAACCACGGCAATTTCTAAGGAAATTTTGAGCAGTTTTACTCTTGCCAGGTGCTCAGCCTTGCGAAGAGAAGAGGAGCGTGAAATTTTCGATGGTCGGCGCGGATTCGAACCATTTCGAATCCACCTCGCTAGCAAAGCAGCCCAAACACTAAACCACTTGCACCACGCTTCCTCTTAAATTGTTAATATTACCCTTATTAATGTTTTTCTAAAGTATTGTTTGATATGTCTATCTGCAGTTGGGACATAAATACCATAACTATTCATTTGAAAATTATTAGAATCTAGTTTTTTTTTTTATTATGGACCCATAATTTTTACATTAATTGATTTTATTTGAATTATTACGAGTATGTATTAAACCTCATTTGAATAGAAGTCACCATTGCATTAAATTATCGATATTCGAGTTACATACCATATTTGCTCGTAAGTTAAGAACCAAATTTACTTTTTGTTTTTAAAGTTTTTGTTGTAACCACGAAATCTTATAGAAGAATATCCTTCTAGCTAAAAGTTTAAAATCGTTTTTCTCGAACATTTTCAATGCTTTGCTAAATTTATATTTCAATATTGGTCTTCAAATGAGGTATACACAGCTCGGAGTATGATGCAGGTATACGGATTAAAAATATCCGGACTTAGCATAGCTGACATCCATTTATTTTTATGAATAATTTTAAGAAATTTTGTAAAATTGTATAGTTCTATATAATTTTATAAAGAAAATTTTTTTCGGGTAGTTAATCTTCTATAATTAAAAATCATAAAAATAAGAATTAAATCGATAACTTTTCATGATATAAAATATTTTTTCAGACTATTTGATAGTGCATTAAATAGAATATAAAACTGCCATTTCACTTTTGACCTATCTTTAATAGTTTAGCCTTTTAATTGAAAAAATTTGAAATTTCGACAAATTTCAATTTTGTAAGTTCTTTATTAAGTAAAATATTAATAATAGAAATTTGACTCAATTAAATTTTTGTAGAGAATTTAATGACTATAAAGGATTACTAATTAATTATATAAAAAATTATTACATAGTTTGTAGAAGTAAATAATGTTAAAAATCATTTTCGTAACTTTTTAAATAAAAATGTTTAAGTTCGATGAAGGACCTCTTAAAATTGAAATTAAGAGATGTAATTTGGACAGATTTTTAATTCGACGTATTCTGAAAAATTTTCATGTGATAGTGAAAAAATTGTTTTTGTTGGAACACCCTAGTATGTATACTCCATTGTATTCTTCAATTATACCTGAATCACTTTATGTCAAGATGGGCATTTTAAATTTGTTCTTAGAAAGGGATTTAGACTTAAGATATTAACTTGTGCCGAGATGGACGTTGCTCTTTCAAATATTTTAAATAAACCGAAAATGTGATTCACCTACTTGAGCTTCCCTTTGTAACTTTATTGTTTCATGCTGGTAAAACACCAAAAATCTTATTCTTGAAAAAATCGAAAATATTACCAAAGGGTAGGTATTAAATTTTTTGTTGTGGCCTTACAAACCATCATTCTAGTATTTTGTGTTGTGTTGTAGGGGAATTGTGCTTAAGATGACATACTTTTTGTTTTGAGGCAAATATTTGAAAATTCAAAGGTGGTAAAAATAAATCTAAGGTTATACATTTAAAACGTTTATTTACAAAGCACAAAAAAATCTTGACGCTATAGAACATTTAATAATCGAAATAAAATAAGAAAACATCAATCATATTTATGTGGTTAAGATAACACACATCAGTCTAAGTTGACATAGTTAATTTTCTTTGCACAATTCACATGTAAACACTTTAATTCTTGGTGCAACGCTACACATAGAGTGTGGCACCATCGCTTAAATAATTGGCACCATATCCAACGCGATTAGACTGCAATGAATCAACTGTTACTAAGTCATCTTGGAAAAATTGTGTGGAACCAATTGCTCATTCAGGAAGTTATTCGTTATGTTCCTCCTTGCGTCCTTTAAACTATTAGTATTATGCCAATTTATGATAAAAATAATCAAATAAAAGTCAACATTTTTTAAACTCTGGTATTTATCAAAAAAATATATATATGCAGAAATTGTTTATTTTTCATTGCAAACTTTTACTATCTTGAGATTTTCTGAGCTAGAATATCGTCACACTTTTAATTTATTATTTGAGATGGGGATAAAACAATGATAGGATCGTGTGTTTTTTATTGTTATTATATTATTTTTAATAAATAACAGAATTTGAAAATTTTTATTTTTATTTGATTATTTTTATCATAAATTGACATAATTCTAATAGTTTAAATAAGTTAGAAAACTTTTATAAATTATCAAACTTCCAGATTATTTTCATATTTATGTATAAAAGTAGCACTTTAAAAAATATTTCCTAAAGAGGTGAAAATAACAGAATGGCACTAATTGGTCTTTATTAACGAAGATATGAACTACATATTCTGAAAATTTCATATTTTATTTTTCCTCCACATGGATTTTTTGAGGTCAAAGCTGAGCTATTTACAAAATTATCAATTTTCACAATTTTATTTTTCGTAGATTTTATTCTAGGACAATAATAATTATGTCACGACATCACAAGAGTTAGTACTTTATTGTAAAAAAATCAATTTTAATATGCAAAAGGGTTGACACAGCGTTCAATCAAATATCCTTAAATGAGAAAAAATTGTGAAAATTTCGGATGGTCACCATCTTGTTCCTAATTGTTTTAATTCAATTTTCTTGTATTATATAAAATGCACATTTATGACCCTTTCAACTAAAGTAACAACCATTTCAATACCTGTTCTAAATAAAAAGCTAGAGCTCATTATGTACAAGTATGAAAATGACCCAATTTTTGAATTCGGATGGCTACTGATCGGAAGTTATACAATAAAAAAAATAAATGTGCCACCACAAAGATCAACTACAATTTTTTTATTAAAATTAAAAATCATACGGCACACTTTTTAATTCAAATTTGTTGATTTCATATGGAATGACCCAACATTATTTTATTCATTATTTTAAAATACACCCATACCTCACTTTGCGTCGGAGTTACGTTCCAAAAAAACACGACGCAAATTGAAAAGACGCAATGTGAATTAAGAAAAAAATAGAAAAAAAAGTGGAGCCGTCTGTTAAAAAACAAGAAAAAAATTAAAGACTCGAACCCAAAACAACGCAACCTCGAAAACCTAACGACGCACGGTGAAAATTAGTACTAATTAAGTAGCGACGCAACTTCGAAAAAACGCAAAAAGAAACGACGCAAGGCGAGGTACGGGTGTATATCTTTATCTTATCATTACAATTTTTTTAAATGCGGGTTGTGAATAAATTGTAAATTGCGTTGCACTGTAATTTATAAAGTGTCGTTCAATAGGCACCTAATAATTCTAATGAAATAGTTAATATATACATTACGTAACAATTTTTAGTGTTTGGGCTGCTGCGCTAGCGAGGTGGATTCGAAGTGGTTCGAATCCCCGCGCCGACCATCGAAAATTTCGCGCTCCTCTTCTCTTCGCAAGGCTGAGCACCTGGCAAGAGTAAAACTGCTCAAAAATTTCCTTAGAAATTGCCGTGGTTTGCAATCCACGTAAAACAGTAGGTGCCTTGAATCTTTGAAACACTACAACATTCACAACAAAGTTTCAAGCGGGGAAAACGCCTAAACCTGATACAGGTATAAAAAGGCGCCAACAACAACAACGTAACAATAATGATCAATCAATTATTCTTATCGTTAGATTTATCCCAAAACTCCTTCGATTCAATGACCGTAAAAGAAGTGTCCATAATAAAAAAAAAGTTCTATTCTAATTATTTTTAAATGAACAATTATAGTATTTATATCCCAACTACGCATAGGTATATTAACCAATGCATTATCCAAAATATAAATAGGGGTAATTAAAAATTGAAGTTGATCTGCACATGTTAAATTTAAAAAAATATGTATGAAGTTATAAGAATTTCAATAGTTACTTTGTTAGGGCTATTCTAAAAGTGTTAACAAATTTACGAGTCAGTTAATTTGCATCGTTTAAATATTAACAATTATGTGAATATAGTTTTAATAACCATTTTTAATTTAATGGCGTAAATTTTCTTTCAAATTGAAAAGAAAATTGTTTTCTGTTTCGTTTAATATTTTTGTTATATTATTATATTGTAAAAAGTGAACACCATCATTTGCAGCGTTTTAAAATAATAATGGAAAGTTTAAGCTAAAGCTATATCGCTTTCTTTATTATGCTCCACGTCAGACCCGAACGATACGCTGGCTCTAAACTGAGGGACATTACTAAATGGTGTGAGTGTACATGGTCCTACAAATACAACTGGCAATCAAGGAGAGAAATATTTTGTAAGCTTTATCGATGATTTTAGCAGAATTGCGACAGTATATTGTATCAAACAAAAATGTGATGTATTTGATTGTTTTATTCGATATGTAAACTTAGTACAAAATCAGACCGGAAAAAGGGTAAAAGAAATTAGATGTGACAACGGCAAGGAGTATCTAAATAGACATTTCTATCAATTTTGTAGACAAGGGGGAATATATTTAAATCCAGCCCCTCCATACACACATGAACTGAATGGTGTAGCAGAAAGATTCAACAGAACAATTATGGACAGAGCAAGGTGTTTACTATCCGAAGCAAAAATTGATGAGTGTTATTGGCCCGAATGCATAAAAACCGCAGCTTATATAGGAAACAGATTGTTAACAAACACAATTGTTAGAAAGACACCGCATGAAATATTTTTTGGAAGAAAACCAGATGTAACCAATTTAAAAATATTTGGAAGCACAGCTTTTGTAAAAGTACCTGATGAATGCAGAACATCGAAATTGAATCCAAAAGCCATTAAGGGTATACTAGTGGGATACACTGATACTGGTTATAGAATATTAGCAGGTAACAAAGTTATTGTTAGTAGACATGTAAGATTTATTGAAAATGGTGAAAAGTGCGTGAGAATTACAGATGATGTTGATCAAGAAACGGAAAATTGTGAAACCAATAAAAATGATAGAAAGAATGAAAATGAAAAAACAGCTGAAAATGAAAATATGGAAAATGAAGAGCAGAAAAAGGAAACTTACGAAAGACCACAAAGAACCAAAATAATACCAGAAAAATATAACGATTACGTAGTGTATGCAAATTATTGTGATGCAAATGTACCAGAAAATTATGAAGAAGCAATGAATAGTGAAGATTCAATGAAATGGAGACAAGCAATGAATGAAGAGATAGAAAATATAGAAGAGAATAAAACGTGGCAAATAGTTGATGAACCCAAAGATAAAAACATAGTAGAAGTAAAATGGATTTACAAACTCAAGTCTAACGGTCAATATAAAGCCCGTGTTGTGGCTAAAGGTTTTCAACAAATATTTTCTGAAAACGAAGAGATATACTCCCCGGTAGCTAGAATGACAACTTTAAAGGTATTACTATCGACAGCATGTGTAAAAGGTTGGCAAATTGAGCAAATGGATGTAATAACTGCTTTCTTAAATGGAAACCTAAAATCCGAAGTTTATATTTATCCACCTGAAGGCTATGAAATTGGAATTAACAAAGTTTGTAAGTTAAAGAAAGGATTATATGGTCTACGAGAGAGTCCTCGTTTGTGGTTTGATTGTTTTGATACGTATTTAAATTCAATCAATTTTAAAAATTCTAAATTTGATAATTGTCTTTATTATGGAATGATTAATAATAAGATAGTATATGTAATTCTTTATGTAGATGATTTGCTTATTTGTGGAGAAGATATAAAATCGATTCAAACATTTAAAGATAAATTAAGCGAAAAATTTAAAATGAAAGACGTTGGTCAAGTTAATACGTATTTAGGTATTGAGATAGAATACAATCATGTTAAGAAGAAAATGGTCATGTGTCAAAAGAAATATATTGAATCATTAGCAGAAAAATATCATATAAAAGATAGTAAAAGGTATCAAACACCAATGGAACAAAACTTAAAGCTAGAAAAGGCAGAAATTATTAATCCAAATATTAAATACCGAAATTTAATAGGAGCCTTAATATATATAAGTAGTGGAACAAGACCTGATATATCTTATTCGGTGAATTACTTGAGTCGATTTCAAAATTGCTATGATGAAACACATTATAAATATGCATTACGAATTGTTAAATATTTATACAGTACAATTGATTATAAACTACACTACAATGCGGATGAAGAAATAATCATGGATTGCTATGTAGATGCAGATTGGGCTGCAGATGTAACTGATAGAAAATCTACAACTGGTATAATTATTAGAATATTTGGAAATGTTATTTTTTGGAAATCACAAAAACAGAAAATTGTATCGAGAGCGTCTACACATGCAGAATATTATGCGTTAGCAGATGCAGTGGAAGAAATTTTATATTTAATTGGGATTATAAAGAAATTATAAAATAATTATAGATAAACCAATATCAGTATATGAAGATAATTTAGGAGCAATTTGTTTAGCGAAAAATGGAACTTTAACAAAAAATTCAAAACACATAGACGTGTCATATCATTTTGTAACAGATAATGTTAAAAAACAAATTGTAAATATAATTAAAATCTCTAGTGGAGAAAACTTAGCGGATATATTTACAAAATCGTTGGGAAAAATTAAATTTGAGTATTTTAGATGTTTACTTAACTTAAAATAATCAAATTATTTGAAGAACAAAATCTCGGAGGGGTGTTGAAAGCATGATTTCTATTCTTATTAATATAAGTTAGACATTAAATGGCGTTATGTAGTTAGTAGTAGATAGTAGAGTTAAGTTAGAAAGGAAAAATGGGTGTATAGAAAGAAGTTGTGTTTAAATTAAAGAAGTAATAAAGTTAAGTTCAACCACAGAAAAGAGGCCTAATCAATTATATTAACAATGCTGTAATTTATTATGAATAAACTGCAAAAGTAATTTTTTAATTTTTGTTTTAGCAAAAAATTTCAAGTTAACATTTGTAATGAAATTATTCCAGTACTTATAATGAAAAACCCTATGCATTTACTTAGTACATTTTACATAAATTAACTTGATTAAATACAACTCGAGAAAAAATATGACAATACAATTATTTAAAACAAATTGAATACTAAGCTAGTCCATAAACGCTAAAAGTTAATTAGTAAAAGCTTTACAATTTTATGTAGTTAGTACCTATTACACACGAAATATAAAAAAAATGCATTGTAGGATATAATCGTTTATTGTACAAAATAGGATACTATTTGCTTCTTATTTTCTTAGAAAAAACATTTAACAGATATTTACTACGTTTCCACAGCCATTCAATACGGGTTGAATACGGATTCAATACTGTTGTCGGGTGAAAAGTGGTCATGGAAACCCTGATTCAATACTTATTGAACACGATTTAGATTCAGATACGATACGGTAAATTTTAGGATCGTATCTGAATTTCAACGTATTGAGTTCCATGGAAACCCGTAACTCGCGATCGTGCATGCGCAATTGGATATCACTGGCGCTTTCTAATGATAATTTAAAATATATACACCTTTATGTTAAATTGTCATGGAATTTAATAGAATTATAGCACACAATAAAATACACAACACAATTTTATTTCGAACCTGCTCTACGTATTAACCTAGAAAATAAGTTTTCCTAAAACAGCTGATTACTGTATCGTAAATGTATTCAATTCGGATTCAAAACTATTTATGGAAACACGTACTTGTTGGATCACAAATCCGTATTCAACCCGTATTGAATAACCGTGGAAACGTGGTAATTATTTAAATATGATTGTACAAAAGTTATTAGTCTTATAACACAAATACTGATTTATTTAAGTAACAGTCAGCACAATATTTAGAACAAAAAAGAAGAGTTTATACAAAATGTTTAATTAAATTCAGAGATTGCAATGACCCAGTAGTTTTAAAAACAGTTCATAACTATATTTTTAATAGTAAATATTAAGTTTCCAGATTGTTTTCTAAAGCGTTAAAACCATTAATTAAATGCTTTCATTAGAAACGTTTTCCCATGATAAAATGTGCAATACTTTTCAACATTAAAAAACGTAATAATTGGTATAAAATAACATATTGATAGTATCTTTAATCCATGAATTTAAGTAAAACACTATTAATATACCTTTTACTAGTATTCTTAAGACAAATGTATAAAAAACAGTCGAGTTTATTAATATCACAAATTCAGTCAAAGAAAATTTATTTTAGTTAACAACTACAACAATTTAATTGAGTTTATAACAAACAGCTACTTTACGACTACAAATAATTTTATTACAATGAACATACATCGCCACAGAAATTCTAACATTTGATTTAACCACAGGACAATAATAAAAAAACAAATTAATTTTCAAATTATTTTTAGTGTACCTAATACAAATTAATAAAATAATATTTTATTATTTATTAAGTATTGATAAGAAAGACGCCCCATGCATATGTAAAACTAAAAAAAAATGCACTGCACAATGAAATTTAAAAACAAATTACGATAAAAGAAAACCATTACAACAAGCTCTTTTTAAATATTAAAGAAATTCACTCTTACTCTATATCCTGAAATAACTCTTAAACCGCGGAACTCAATTTTTTTTTTAAATTATACAACGAACCCACCCTCGCGAGATACCTTAAACTACCGAAGTCACATATACTTAAGGCAAGTGCACTCAAGCTTTCCCACCCATATTTATTACCCCATCAATGTACAATGTGATTGTTCAAATTCCATATAATTTGTTCAGTCGAAGTTTTAATATTGGCGGAAACTGTTCGTAAAATTGTATCCAATTTACTTCTCCAAGATGCGTTTGAAAACATACAATTATATTTTTTACAGTTTCCTTTAGATCGGAACGAACTTCATTAAATGAAGCGACTGCGTCACAAAAATAAATAAAATCATTCACAACTGCATTGGGATTCCTCATAATAAGTTCGCACAATCCGCGAAACCCAACATCTTTTTCTTCGCAATCTCCCACATTACGCATAGCCTGACAGCAAGCACGCATGAAAATTGTTAAATGAGGAGCGACAGGTTCCGGGCAGACTAATCCTAAAATACAGAAAGAAATCGCTACTGTTGGGTACATGGTTTTCGCTCCGTTCACCGTTTGCAGAATTTCTAAAAATCGTTCTAGAATTTGAGGAGCGTGTGGTGCAATTTTGTTTCCCAATGCAATGCAGAGTTTTCCAATTACCCAAGCTGCATTATTACAAGCTATATCGTAATGTATGTTTAAATTTTCAATTATAATTGGAATATAATCGTGAACTGTAGAACTTATAAGAGAAAAGCAAAGTTTTACAAGTTCTCCATAAAGAGCCAATGCTGGCTGTCGGACTTGAGCCATTTCATCTTGCAACGAGTAATACATACTCTGAACTAAATTACTATTTGTTACAAATTTGACAAAGTACATTTTTAAACCTATGGCCATTCCTAATAACATATCATATGCTACACCCATGAGATCTTTATCTGGCAACTCAAAATTATCAGGGTTTTCAATATAACATTGAATGCTGGTTATAGTTTCGGTTATTATTAAAATGCAACGATTGTAAATTATCTCTGTGTACGGTAAAAAGCCAACTTCTAGTGCTATTGCAACATTTGATAAACAGTCCATTAGAGTCATAAATTGTTCGTCATAATAATCCTCTGTTTGATTAAATTTATGCATCAATGGCGGCATAAGTAACTCTATATACTCTGAATTATTTAAATGAATTCCAACTGATTGGGCCAAAACACCAATTGCGTCATACAGTAACAAATAGCTTCGAAATTTATACTTTTCAAAGCACAAAAAAAATGTTTGTAAAATAAAGCCAATGTAAGGTACCAATTTCATACGTGCTTCTTCTTGAAAGATACAAAAAGCTGATAGTGCACTTCGTTGTACACGTTTATTGCCATCCAAAAAATGCTTTAATAAAACTGTCATAACTGGAATAAAGTATGTATCTACAGAATGTTGTTCCTCCATCATCCATAACATATAACGGCTTATTGTCCAACAAGTTATTACACGGATTAAAGACTGATCGCTTGTCATACATGTTAACAAATACTGCATTAAATTAGGTAAATAAGGACGCATACCGTTCATACATCCATCTGCTATAGCTCCTAATGCTAAAATCCCAGATTCTTTAATTAAGAAATCTTCACTCATAAGTGCTACGTTTATTAAAGGAATAAAAAAAGGTAATATGTCGTCCCCAAACTTCGCAGCTAAAGCATCTAAAGAAGCTGCGCTGCATTTTCTCAACGTCCATCTTATGTAAGGTTCTCCTATTGCATCAGTTAGTTCGTAACTATGACCTTCCATATTGCATAATTCAAAATCTAGTTCATCTGGCGTTCCTACAGAAGCACGTATATGGAATGGCTGTATATCATCTGGTTTATCTTCTAAATGCTCATCAATGCCTACATAGTTCTTTAAAGCTTCCAATTCAGAAGTGGAATATCTCATGTTTCTTAAAAGAATAGGTAGCAAACGTTCGATATATGGAATAACAATATCTCTACAAGTGGATAATTTTGAAGTGGCTAGCCAAAATTCACCTGCTTGAAGTGCAATTTCTTCATCTTCCTGTTCAGTCATCAACAAAATATATTCGATAACATTATGCATATGTGGCAAAATAGCCGTGTCCTGCTTTTCTATAAATATAACAAATGCTTGACAAATTAGTTTTTGTATTTCAATTTCTGTATCCTCCATAATTTGCAATAGGTTGTTTATAAATAAATTGGAATCAAAATGCAGTTTCATAGAAGGTGAACTATCTCGCATTGCTTGATTTAAAAGTTTAATAGAATCTCGACGTATAACATTACGTTCGTTAGTAACTAAAGAGATAAATTTAGAAACAAGTAAATTAACAGATTCATTAGTTTCTTCCTTTTCTGTGCCTCTTTTGGATAAGTATTCTTCACATATTTTAAACAAAGCTGTTAAGGCGGTTTCGCTTAATTGCATATCTGCAGAATCAAGTAAACTGCATAAGTAAGGAATCAAGTTAGGCCAACTCGAAATACTTCCTTTCGAAACTAACGTTCCGATAAGCGTTGTTACACTGGCACGCACATCCTTTGAAGGATCCATCATTAACTGTAAACATTCCTGTCTAATTCTATCTACAACATGATTTGGAATTGCATCAAATGTTGTTGATATGTTGTTTTTAAGTATTATTGCACTAAGAGCTCTCATGTGTTCTCCATACACTTGATTACATTTTAAAACGTATAACAAATAATTTACAAAATCTGGATGTTTTTGCATCATAATAATTTTTTCTTGAACCTTGCGCTGGATTTCACTATCTGGAACAAGGGAATCACGAAGAACTTCCAAAATGAAATTCAATGATTCTTCCTGGGGTGCCCATTCTAATGACTCCATGATTGTATCTCTATGATGTTCACCTATTTAAAAACTTTAATTTAACTAACAATATAGCATAATTTTGTTAATAAATAATCTAAAATATGCCGGCAGAAACATAAAATAAACCAACAAATTTTGAGGTTATATGACTTTAATAAATAACTATATTTATATTTATTACCTTTTAATTAATAAGTAAAATGAAATCAATTTGAAGCAGTGGATTAACAAAATTCTTAAAAACAAATATTTGACGGTAGTTAACTATCTATTAAAATCGAGGTGAATAATCTCTTCGAACTTCACAATTTATTGACGTATTAATACTTAAATTCACCGCATGGACGTTACAGTCGCCATTCCATTTTTTGCCCGCAATTATAAAAATAATATTAAACAATATTTATAATAAAACATAAAAATAGTAGAACAGTAAACACTAAATTAAAATATTAAAATATAAGCATTTTATTTAAAAATGTACCTATGTATATAATTTTTTCAATTCAAAAATTACTACATTCCATTGTATTTAATATATTGCATCCGTTATCTGCATTTATGCCCACAGAACTTCATGTTGACTCATTGGAAAAAAAATTGTGCAATATTAATGCAATGCTGATGTGTATGTGCATTGAAATCTGAAGAGACTATCCAATGCTTCTGCTAAATCTGTTTAATATTCATATTTACGTATTTTGTGTTTTTAATTGTAGTTGCCAAACAAATACAAAATAATTAAAAAATTAAATTTGTATAGGCATCCTAACCTACTGAATAAATAAAATAGCATTCAAAAAAGTTTTACTGTGTTGTCTTTTTAATAAGGTTATTTTTTAAGTATAATTACAGTACTAGCCTTGTATAAGTGTACTATTTAATATAAACTTCATTTATAAAGCACTTTTCTTTTTAAATCTAAAAATTAACGTAAAAATGTACCCCTAGTCATTACGTTTCGCAGACAGTAGCTGGCGCTACTTATTTTCAAATTACAGATTAAAAGCAATAGTTCCTATTCCTATTTTATATCACTTTTCTAACTTCATATTTTCGTACACAATATTCGATAAACAGATACTTATAATACGTGCAAGTACAGTCGATCCTCCTATAACGCGGTACTCTCAGAACGCAGTTTCCATATAACGCGGAGCTGAAATTGCGACAGCCCTCCTATAACGCGGTACTCTTACAGCGCGGTTTCCGTTCAACAGCATCCACAGCACCCACCTCAAATGCATTGGTAAACGAAAATAAGAAAAACGAATGGGTGCCAAATCTCGATTTACAAGATGTGAAAAAAGGGCTAAATTTGGCTAAAGAATTAGAACTTCATTTCATTCAAACTGATCGTTCAACGGTGCGCAGCGCAAAGTTTAAAAGAGAGTTAAGAAATTGCTTAGCTCCCTATAGAGAGGTTTTAGTGGAGTTGGAAAAAAAAGCTACAATCGAAAACCAATGTGAAGATGAACTAAGTGAGGAAGACATTTTGCCCATTAAAAGAAGACGAGTTAGGCGACTCATATCTAACAGCGAGGATGAGTGTTGAAAGATTACATAATTTTACAAAAGTCTTTCTTGTTTTTGTTGGAAAACAGTTTTTTAGTTTAGTTTTTGTTTCTTTTTTTTTATCATATTCTTATATGAATGAACTCTTCAATTCAATAAAAATAATTTATAATTTATCTTGTCTTTTGTATTTTTTGGTCTCCATATAACGCGGTACGAATAATGTGATTTGTACTAATTCTGAGTTTCTTATAGCGCGGTTTCCATAGAACGCGCTACGAATTAGCCTGGTTTGTACGGTTAAATCCGAGTTTCTTATAGCGCGGTACGCACTCACCGCGTTATGGGAGGGTTGAATGTATTAGTAAGGTCATATACACCTACTGCCCCTCAAGATTTTACGAAGTCCCCAAATCGTCGTAACATGCAGAGATAATACTGTCCTGCCCACCATAAAAAGAACATCTTCTACACTTGAAAATAATTCTAGAAGGAAGAGAACTTAATTCGAAACCCTTTTTTTTTCTTAGACCCCTTATTTAGGATATTAAATGGCACAGCTCAAAAAAAAACAAAAATCTAGAACTTGAAAGGGTTTTAATAAAATTGAGCATTTTAAACTTATTTTACCCAACTTAAGCAATTCTTGTATTTCACAAAACCACAAGAATAATGCAGTTATTATATTTAATTAATGTTTTAAACGTTTATAAATTTTTGTGTTTACCATGAAACCTTTATATATTTTTATTTACAATCTAATTGACTTATTTTAGTCAATAAGATTGGGCATTCCTGACAGAATTACGGAATAAGTAGAATATTGCAATTACTACGTTTCCACGGTTATTCAATACGGATTGAATACGAATTTGCGATCCAATAGGTACGTGTTTCCATAAATAGTTTTGAATACGAATCGAATACATTTACGATACAGCAATCAGCTGTTTTAGGAAAACTTATTTTCTAGGTTAATACGTAGAGCAGGTTCGAAATAAAATTGTGTTGTGTATTTTATTGTGTGCTATAATTCTATTAAACTTCATGACAATTTAATATAAAGGTGTATATATTTTAAATTATCATTAGAAAACGCCAGTGATCTCCAATTGCGCATGCACGATCGCGAGTTACGGGTTTCCATGGAACTCAATACGTTGAAATTTAGATACGATCCTAAAATTTACCGTATCGTATCTGAATCTAAATCGTGTTCAATATGTATTGAATCAGGGTTTCCATGACCACTTTTCACCCGACAACAGTATTGAATCCGTATTCAACCCGTATTGAATGACTGTGGAAACGTAGTAAATACATGGGCGTAACCAGATAAGTAGCACAAACTGATTAATGCTATTTACGTGTTAATATTATGAATATAAGGAGTCAACTTCTTTTCTAAAACAATAACAAATGTTTCTGTATTGTTATTCTAAAAAAGTTTAACATTAGTAAGATTTGGTATAGAAAAATATTACCTAAAGTAATTTCAAAAAATACGGGTATTTATGAGTCCAACAAAAATAAAAGTAAATTTAAACTAAACTTACCTCTGAGTCAAATACTGGGTGGTCCAATCAATGATTCCACCAACAACTTCAACATTGACCAATTTATAACTTCCTAATTTAACAGGTAGTTGATCGTTCGGATTCACCGTTTGAGCAAAATTTTCAAAGAAATGTCGGTAATCAGTTAAGTAATCGTCTTTATTAGCCATAGTTCACGAAAAATACTTTTACGAATCACAGTGATCTTTATGTTTGTTCTATTTACACGGTTTCGTTGTTATAAAATTTGATGATATGTACATAAATTTGTACTGTTATTAAAAATTATTATCTTAGTTTACTTTAGATAACGATACTCCTATTTGTCGTCCAACACATAGAAAACTGTGAATTCATTAAAAACATTACCAGCAAATGAGTCACTTGTCGAACTTGGAGTGTTATCATACGTCAGTTTTTATTTTGTGATACCTTACAGTCTCTCATACCAACGTACTTTACCAAAGTATCTAGGAAATTTACTCTTGTTTTCTATTTCTAGGCCAATCCATACACATAACGCAGAGTCGGTGAGTAAGTGAAAGTATGTAGATTCTTTATAAAGATTAAAAGAGATAACATTCTATTTTTAAAAAATTGCGTATTATACTTTAAATAATATTAACCGTTTTATAATTATGTATCTTTAAACATTAAAAAACTAATAATTGTTTGTATTATTCGGTAATTGTTTCTTTAAATTAAAAATTTGTCTGAAAATACTACCTATATGTATAGTCTGATTTTCTAAATTCAAAAGAAAATCAGAATCCATAAACAGTAAAAATATTTATATCGGACTTATACCTATATGCTCTAATAAGTATTAAAATCTCAAAATTTAACAGTAGAGTTATTTTTACTGCTTTCTTTTTGTAAACTGTTAAAATGTTTCCAAATTAATTAGAAATTGTTTTGTATTTTAATTTATGAGGAAATGTAATTGTGATGCGTTAATAGTCTGTAGAATAACTTAGGGGAGGGTGCACTGAGGTGTCGAAGAACTATTGAAAATTTTTGCAATTCTATGGTGAATATCCTATTAAATTTCATAATCTTATTTTCTAATTAATTGTATTTTGCCTGGCATTCAGAGCTAAAAAAAAGTGTTTTTATTATATGTAATTTAAAATATATAATTAGTGAAAGAGCATTAAACTAGAGAGGTACTCCTAATATAGGTACATATATGATAAAATTATAGGGATCAAACATCAATTTATGTGCACAAAAATGGTAAATAAAAATTCGGATAAATAACCAAATGCAATTATCTCAAAATGTAGAATATGTAGCATGTTACTTTCATTGAATAATAAAAATTTAATAGCATTTTAAAAACAATGCTTATTGTGAATTGATTACTATTTTTATTCTATTATATTTCATTATGTTACAAAATGACACAATTGTTTGTATTTTGAATAATATCAGGGATTTGCTCACCTCTTAATTCTTTAGATTTTATATTTAAATAAGTTCTTTCATATTGACTTTGTAAATAATCAGGTAGAGGTTTATTCCAATCGGATGGGGGTTCTGTCCGTTTCTCCCATACATTATTATTATAATGGCCTTTTAATCTAGTCATACGTCGTTCAGTTTCACTCTCGGCGATTTCATTCTAAAATCAAAATTTTTTTATTTAATTTTGAGTATTATATAGGAATTATGTAACATACAGCTGATTTAATATCTTTAGTGCTTTCCCATTTTAAGCAATTATCGTAGTCTCTTCTCCATTGTGAACAATCTATGCTTTTTCCATATATAAAATGTTGATGAAAACGAGCTTTAATACTTCTGCAATCTTTGTATTCTTCGATGTATGCTTTACAAGGACGAATCTAAATAAACAATTATTTGATTTATAAACCTTCATATAATTTAACAATTCAGTTTACCATCCAACTATCCTTAAAAATCACTTCTGTGGTTGGAGACATTATTGCAAATATATTTTAATACAACACTTTGGTTAATGAATATTATTAATTGAATTTAAAAGTAATTTGTATTGAAACTAAGTCTTTCTGTAGACGGTTTTCAGGAAACAATGGATTGAAATTAATCAAAAAGAACTTCTGAACAATTACAAAAATTAAGCCATATTATATTATAAGGTTATATTTATAAAATATAGTCAGAAAATTTTTAAAATAATAGCGCCATCCAGCGCAATATTATTTTACTAAAACTGTAGAGAGTAGAAACCTTTTCACTTCTGCTACACGGCCACTGCTGTGGCAAGCTATCCCACAGGAAATGGCAAACCAATTTTGTATAGCACGGTCCGCGATTCGGTTCTTGCTAGTTTATTAAAAGATACCTAAAATTAAAGTACTTTTTGCTACATAATTTTAATTGTGATATTGGGGAACATTGTCATGTATCAAAAATTTAACACAGAAGTTGTCTCATTTATCTATTTCTTAAGTAAATTCGCAGTAATTAATATAACAGTATTGTAACGAAAATAAAATTGATAAATAACTAATAAAATATTTCTGTTGTCACATTCTCTAATTTTATACTAAAATATCAAACAGAAGATACAAATTAAATGTTAGCAAAACATAAACATTAAAAAGCGCCAATGAACAAGTCCTAAAAAATGATTACAATTTTATACATATTTTTTTATTTTCAAGTTTAGTTAGTTTCAAAATTGTAGGAGTGATATTTGCCTGTACTTGGAAAGTTGTAAAAAATAAGTCATTAGAGATACACAAACTATAAAGATTCTGAAAATATGCAAACAAGTAAATTGTATTCAACTTTCAAGCATTACTTTCTTCGATCCGTTTGAGAGATTCCATCATTTTTTTTACAATTTACGAAATTGATTTTTTTAAGTAAATAAAGAAATAAGCTTAGCTTGTTCAATGCATTACGTAATAATTAAATATATATATTGAATAATTTCAAAAAATGTTTTAGAAACTAGCTCACCCCCATAATTTTAAAATCGTAGTATATGTATTTCCAAAATTCAAATTATAAAGTAGATCTATTATTTACTGGAACAAGCCATAGTTGTAGTAAACAAAATTTTCTTTTGTTTGTTTTTTTTCTTCTTTCCATTTGATTTTATTCCTTCTAAAATATAATCAAAGTAAATAAAAGAAAAAAATAAATAAAATGAATTACCTTCAATATCATTGTCTAAAGCTGCCTTTTCCAGAGCTAAAGCTATTGCATCTCCAAAGCTTCTATTGAAGGCCGGTACTGGTACATACCCTTCAACATCTGATTCATTTTCAACAGTCCTTGTGCTAGTACTAGCCACACTAGGTACTTTGATAGGTTCGCTTTTTCTTACTGGCCACACAGAGGTGCTACTTTTGTTAGAAGACAACATCTAAAATTTTTTAATCTTCTAATAAACTAGATTAGGTTTATAAATGTATGCTAATATCAATAATACGTAAATTATTGTAATAGTGCTTCATGTCAAACTTACTTTAGCAAATGATAGTCCTGAATATTCGTTTTCTGAATTTAAACTTTCTGAAGCAGACACAATTTGATTAGTACTAGTTAAATTAGATGATGATATGCTTTCTTCACATTTTGTAGAATATTTGTCAATAACTGATGAAGTAGGAATCGTATGAACAATATCTGTTTGGAAATCTGGAAATTGATGATGCGAATCAATGTGAATATTAGCAGAAGCATATTTTCCCATTTTTCTATTTTCTTCTTCGGTAATGCGTTTTTCTCGACGCTTTTCATCTCGTGCTCTGCGTTGGCGACGTTTTTTTCGATTTTCAATTTGATCTAAAAAAAATATTTTTTAAATCGTTCTTGCAAAAACCACGAATAGCTTTTTTAAATTAAACTTATAGTAGGTGTATGTATAATTAAAACTTTCCAAAAAATTAATTTTTTTTAAATGAAGCCCATTGTTCTAAGTGTTGATTTATGTAATTAGTTTTAAAAAATTATTTTATTAACATGTCCCCTGCTTAGCATCAATGCAAATTGCACGTCTTGAAAGAAAATTTTGTACTAGTTTTATTTTTGAGAATCTGGACAGCAAAAATTTTGAATCTGCTATAGGGGTAAACAGTACAGTGATTGGCCCTTTTAGAAACTGAACAATTACAATACTAAATTTCATACTTATATAAAATGTATTTATGATTTTTTATTGTGCTAGTAGGTGTAAAAAACTGTATTTTTTAATATAAATAAAAATTTGAATACAAAATTTAACGTTTTATATAAAATAAAAATATTTTGGTTTATTAAAAAACATAGTTATTGGCCATATAAATATAGTAATTGGCCAGTGAATTTACAGTGATTGGCCATAATTTTCTAATTAAGATAAAATATAGTAAATTAGCAAAAAAAACGAACCGTTAAAAAAAAAACAATTTAAATATGAATTTAATAATTAACTTTATGATATTTAAGAAGGCATATCGTTGCTGCGAAGTCAACACCTCGTATCTCAAAATTCGAAACTTTTTAGGAAATATAGATTTATTATTATACGGGTAAACCGTACACTGATTGACCCTTATAGAAACTGAACAATTAATTTAATAGAAAAAACAATATTTTATTTTCTACAAGAAGGCATATCGTCGCTGCGAAGTCAAAAACTCGTATCTCAAAATTCTAAACTTTTTAGGAAACAAAAAAAAAACGAATATTTTTCTATTATAATTTTGATTTAAGTTACAGTGATGCTGGAAATAATCTAAAAATAAATTAATTAATGCAAGTGAAATAGGTTTTTAACTTTTAATTACACTAGCACACAAAAAAAGAAAAGTAGTCAGTACTTTTGACCAGACCCACCTAGGGTTATGTATTTGGATGCCCTGAATCCGAATTTGAGGTCGGTTTACCCAATATACCTCTAAAATTTTGAGTAAATTGCAAAAAACCACTAAAAATTACAGTTATGAAAATGAAGAAAATTTGATTAAACTAGATCAAATCTTTCTTATATTATATTTTAATGAGATAAATCCAAATTCAGAATTTCTTAATCTCGATCATTCATATATTTATCCAAAATTGTAAAAAATAGTAAAAAAGTAGTAGAACATAGCCAAAAATATCAAGAGAACACAAAAAAAAGTGGTCAGTTCTTTTGATCAGACCTACCTAGGGTTATGTATTTCGATGCGCTGAATCCAAATCCG
This sequence comes from Sinopyrophorus schimmeli, assembly GCA_036325965.1. Lineage (NCBI taxonomy): Eukaryota > Metazoa > Arthropoda > Insecta > Coleoptera > Elateridae > Sinopyrophorus > Sinopyrophorus schimmeli. The sequence continues at coordinate 641,624 of JARFIZ010000139.1, forward strand.
AAGTCCGTTTGGCCCGGTAACCCCCAAAATTTTGAGTAAATTGCAAAAAACTGCTTAAATTGGCTAAAAATTGCAGTGTTTTGCAATTTACTCAAAATTTTATAGATATATTGGGTAAACCGACCTCAAATTCGGATTCAGGGCATCGAAATACATAACCCTAGGTGGGTCTGGTCAAAAGTACTGACCACTTTTCTTTTTTTGTGTGCCGGTGTATTTAAATTAAAAACAGAGGGTTATAAAGACTATAACGGGCCAAAGTCAATTGTGATTAAAATTAAAACTAACTATTAGATTTTAATATAAAAGTTATTAAAATGTTTATTATACTCCCGTCTATTGGTTTATTATAAAATTTTTAAGCAAAAGATTATAGGACGCAATAAAGTGAATCAGATAGTTGAAGGCCAGGTTCGGCAGGACCTTTTAACGGCCGGTTGGACGGAACGGGACATTCTAAAAGAAATCAACAAGAATGGCACGTACTGGGAAAGGGAATCATCCAATGAATCAAGAAACGGCCGCCAAAAAGATCACCGAAAAAGGAAAGTAGAAGACCGAAAGGCATGGATTTCAAGAAATTAAATAAGTTTAGCCAAATTGAAGAAATGGTCCGAAAACCCAAAACCCGATGCGAGTCCGATGGATTATTTTTGTTGGGAATACCTTAAGAGAAGATTATGGAACCGAAAAGTAAAGGACAGCACGGAGTTAAAAAGAGCTTTAAAAGTTGAGTGGAAGAAACTACCACAAGTTTGATTGATCGTGCGCTTCAAAGTTGGCCAAAAAGGGTTCTTAAAATCGGGAAAGCTAAGGGGGGTCATATTGAAAAGTATATATTCTCTTAATAAATAATTTGATTTAATAAAATTAATTATAATTTAAAGTGTCCCGTTATAGTCGTTATAACCCTCTGTATTTTACTAATGATATAAATAAAATTCATATTTTAACCAAAACAAAACTGTTTATCTTCTTGTGCTCTTATCTGTTACTTAAAACATACTGCCAATAACTGTCACATAGTCATTCTAACCATAGAATAGTAATTGGCCGCATGGCCAATCACTGTCGATACCATTTTTCGCGCGATATTTATTGGCCTTTAATTTTTTTTTGTAATCTGTGCTTTATTTTAGTTTAAATAATTTTTTTTCAAAGAATTTAGACCTTTATTGAATTATAATTTTTAAAAATTTGTACCAAAAGCTTTTACTAAGCATAAAAAAATCTAAGAATAGGAAGGTCTCCGCTTGTAGATTTTTGTACAAAATGGAGTAAATTTGTAAGAATCTCGGCCTGATCATTTTAATGATTGAATATACTTACAAAACAGGAAATTATAAAAAAAATACTAGTTATATTCAGTACAGAGAGGAATAAAGAATTTTCTGGTATTGATGAAAAATTATATGGCTAAAATATAGATCTATAATCATATAATTTTTTAAATATGGCCAATCATTGTCGACTGGCCAACAACTGTAGGGGGAAAGTGGCATGAAACAGCCAAGTTTTGAAAAAGCCATTATCAATTACGCGGTAGTTTTCATACGAATCGTTCATGTATTATTATTTTAAGATAGCAACACTAGCCAGATATCCCCCACAAAAATTTGACCGTTTACCGTCAATAAACGGCGCCGATAAGACGTATTGAAGATTTTGTCGTCAAAAAGTCAGGTTTTGAGTTCAGTTTATTTGTTTTCTAACGCCTATACGTACAAAACTAATAATATGATTACACTATAATTTTATAGATATATTAGGCCTTCTAATAACGTATATATTTTGTAGACTAATCTTTGATTTCATAGTAATTTTCGAGATTTTGTTTCTTGAGAGAATATGTTTTGAAATAGCCGAACTGCAGTGTAATGAAAAAGCCACCTTTTAATTGCATAAAATGCAATAATAATTGTAGTAACAGCAATCAAGAGTGGTACCGATACAAAATTGTAATGGTTGGGCATATAAATCCTGTGACGTAAAAGGGAAATTGCATTATTTTGCTAAAAACGTTTTTAAGTTTTGCAATGATTGATCTCAAACGTCAAATTTTTTGACAGTTTCTTAGATTTATGTAAGTAAATATTTTATCGAGAATTTGCGTTATTTAAAACGTTTTATAATTATATAAGATCTAAAATTTTAGCTTAAGATTATTATTAAATAATATCTTCGTTAATGTGCAGTTTTAATCTTGTAATAAGAACATGGCTTTTTCAAAAATTGGGTTGGCTGTTTCAATACCTATAGGTTATGAAAAAGCCAAATTTTATTTTATTTATAAATGATTAGAAGTCGAAAAATATCGTTAATTTTGAAAAATGTTTTATGACATTACGTACATAAATGCATGAACAATTACAGATTTTAAAAAAAATTCGATTTATTTATGTCCTTCTATATTATTTATCCCTTTTTTTAAAACTGGCTGTTTCATGCCATTTTCCCCCTACTGTTTACCCCTAAATTTTACTTATTCATAAATGACATCAAAAATTCTATTGGAAAAATAAACACAAAAAATTATTATTTCAATATAAAAAAAAATGCAAAACAATCTTACAAAAGTCTTGTTTGAACAATTAGAAATAATTTTTGCAAACATTACAACTCATTCCTCTAAAATATAAACTAATTATGAAGATAAAAACTTAAAGCAACATACTATATTAAAAGTAATTTTTAAAAAATAGAATTAAATGTATTTAATATTGTACACAATCGTTTCGCAATTCCATATTCGACTGTAGTAGAGGGGACTGACTTCGAAAAGTATTTATTACTTATTGAAGCTAATAATCCTCACAAATAATTTAGCACAAATATGTTATCCAAACTATGAAACAAAAATAGTCTAGATATATAAAGTATTTGTACATTGCACTAAACAAATCATTTCAACTTATTCCAAAAGTCAGTTTCATAATATTTACCAGAGAAACATTCCAAAGTTTCCTTAGTCACAGTGGGCGCTCTCAACTGAATTTCTGCTACTTCAAATTGGCATGTAAGAGGTAAATGTTGCAAATATCTAACTCTCCTTCGTAGATCTTCAGTTATAGAACTAGATTCTTTTTCGACAATACATCCTCTAATCGTCGTGGGACATAACTCTAATGATCCATAAGTGTGTTCTAGCATATGAACATTCAGAGAGTGTAGATAAATATGTTGACCATCGGATGCTGCAATAGTTTTCAACAAATTAGACAATATAATAATATAATCATTTCATATAACAAATTTTATACAATATATGTGATTTCAACCATTTTTAGCACATTATTTAACTTAAAGCGCAACTTTTAAATATAATGAAATTATAATTTTCCAAAGATTCTATTTCACAGAGCTGTTAAAATAAGCAATGTGTACTCAACACTTTGGACTTTAAGTAATTCTTTATGTGAAAAAAAAAATATGTGCATTTACCTTGATAGAAATAAAAATATTTTGAGTTCTGTTGCGTGTTACATCCTTGGTTTATATTTTCACCAACTACAAATTCTTTGTTAACATTTGCATCTGTTTCAACAGAGATAGTATCACTGCTGCTACTTTCATAACGTTTTCTATTGTTACTTTCATGTGGCAAATGTTCTTTCTTATTTGTTACCGAATATTGGGGAAACGCGGTCAAATCAGGTTGAATTTCATTCAGTGGGTCAACAAATAATTCTTTCTTGTCGTCTGTAGAAAATAAAGCATTTTGACGTTCATGTAGTAATGTTAATGCATTTTCAATAAAACACTTTTCGGGGTAGTCATCATCTTCCACTAATTGCCGAAGTAATTCCATTTCTTCACGTTCGATAATGGATTTTATCTATTAATTTTAAAAATCAGTTATTAACTTTAGTCATAAAACCAAAAGTTTACCTCATTTTTCCCTGCTAATAAGAGTTTTGAATAAATACTTCCATCAAATTCGTAGGACATATGCAATGAAGTATTATTCTCTGGTATTTGTAACTCTATAGGATATGCTGTAAGGGAACCACGTAGGCGCTTCATAAGTTTGAATGTTATTGTTTCATTTAAATTAAATGTCTTATGTGCTACAGCTATTACGCTAAAATTGGTAAATTGTCACAAAAAGTTAAATAACAAAAATTTGTGATTACCTTTTAAGATCTTTCTGATCAATAGCTTCATAACAAATAGGGCATTTGCGCCAACTTTTATCAGAAAGAGATAGATAATGCAGTATGCAAGACCAACAATATATATGGCCACATTTTGTCATTTTAGCAGCAACAGGTGGATATAAACAAATTGGACAGGATGGAAAATCTAATACATGAATATTCTGTAAATAGAAATTTCACAACATTAATATTATGGAGACTACACAAATTAAGAATCAAATTATAGTCAAACCTCGGTAGTACGAATTCGTTAATTCAATTCAAAATGTTCGCATGGGGGTGGGGGAATAGCATAGTAACATAGGTTCATATTAGAGAAGACAGGTCATAAAGAGTACATATTAGAGAAAAAAGAAATGAAGACAAATGTCCATTAACTACTAAAATGTGATCATATAACATATATTTCTAAATTAAAAATACAAAAAAAGTTCTCATTTAAATTAGCAAAACAATTATAAATTATTATAAACATAGTAAACATTTTAATAAAACTGTTCATACTATTGGAGGTTCATATGAGACCGTTCATATCTGTAGGAACCTTTGCCATATATGTATTCTGTACACTTTATGAGGGAATTTTGGTTTATTCAAATTGTCCATACAGGCGCTATATTCATAGTAACGGAATTTCACTCTAGCGAGATTTTATATATGAGAATTGTCTATGTATTGCAGTATAAACAAATAATACAAATTATTTAGCGTATTAAGTTTTATAATGGTATTTGAACTTCAGCTAAATTTTCAGAATTACTTTAAAGATTACAATAATCAGATAAGAAGACTGGACAATTTCTAAACTTAATTAAAATCATCAAAAATTTTGGTATAATTTTAGTAAACAGAAAATTTTCAATTATATATCTTTCCAAATATTGTAAACTGTAATCTTAGGGAAAAGCTACACATAATCATTTACACTAAGGGTTTTAAATTTTGTACTCAAGAAAAATATATAGCACCCTGAAAGCATTTCCCAATTAAAAAGCAATACGTATAAATACATTCTACACAAATTAATTATACCACTAAAAATAACGTAATATTATTATATTCAATTAGTAACACGTGTGCTTTTTAGTGTCATCTTTTTTGGCTAAATGGCGCCGTAATTAGCTAGAGTAGAGTTAGGATATTGCATAAGTGTAAATAAATTAATTAGGAATCGCTTAGCACTCGCCCTAAATCAAGACATTGTTTTAAGGAAGTGCCTACGTAATTATAAAAGATTACAAAAAAAGATAGGATCCTTGAACTGGTAGTAGAGGTCGTCCACGTGCTATCACAAATGATCTGTCACAAACACTATTTAATTAACCAAAAGCAATCAGGTTCATTGCATGAAGTAAATTTATAAATTAATTTCAGAATTCAATGCTGTCTTAGATAGAAAGATTCCTTAACATAAATTACAAAAAGGAATGAGAAAGCTAAGTAGTACTACATATTAAATACTGTGGCCAGCTAGCATACTTAAAATTACTAGTGCTCCTTAAATTAGTTTTATAACCCTCAGAAAGACTAATTATATAAATTACTTACGATTTGTTCAATCAAATCCCAGTTTACAAGAGCATCAGGATTTGACATATACATCTTATAGTCCCCATTTTCACAAACAATAAACTGGCAGCTGAAACATATAAGCAATATGTTACATAATGTTTATAATATTAAAAAAAATACATTTCATTTAAAAATTAGAACTTACTTTGCTTGTAAAAATTGTTCTTTATTATATTTATGCTTCAGAGAAGAAACAAAACGATGCCCCGATTTAGAGTGAATTGCATTTGAATGCCCGTGTCCCTCGCGAGGCTCAAAATGAAAATTAAGTAAATGATTAAGGCTTTGTTTTTTACTCCCTTGTATAAAAACTGATCCCAATTCAGCTTCTTCAACTTCTAACCTGGTGTCCTCCTTTCCACCCACAGCCCCTGAGTAATAACTACCTCGAGGTCGTGGGCGTTTATCAATAGCTTTGTTTCTTTGCGAATTCGGTTTACGGGAAATCTCATTTTTAGAAGAAGTATTCCCATTAGGTTCACGACGTCGCCCGCCGCGAGGCCACAATTTATTGACATCTATCACAGAATATATTTTCATTATTTTGAAATATTACAGCACAAGTTGTGCAATAAATATGACCTTCATATTGACCTTACCTTGTGTTTTTTTAGAATCAGTTGTTAAACCCTTGGACGAGGGTTGAACTGAACGACTTCCCTTTTTTTCCATAGTATACTCCTCCAGTCTTCACTGTTGTTAATGTTTTGGAGAGAAAGGATTCTCCACGCGAAGTGGCTCCGTGCAACTTCAGACCCTTCATTTTAAAAAGCCATGTTTATTTAGTACAAAGTAAGAAAATTAACGTTATACGTCAACACTTAACAATTTCTAGATCACAAAATATCTAATCGAAAATAGAACGAAAACCGTTTGGGAGATCAAACTCCCTATCGTCGGAGACGACGAATTTTTGGTAGTTGCAAACTAATGCGACTCGTCGCAATAATGGCGACGGGAAATTGTAGATTCTTGGGTAACACTTGACAAAAATTTGAAAATATACCTTCAATAATATTCTTTAAATATGTTTTGTAATTATGAACGATACTATTATTAAAACAATTCTAATACTAAATACTAATCGATTTGTAACATTTGGTAATAATAAATTGTTCAATTGATGTTACACTTCCGGTTACGCGGGAAATTAAAATTGTAGTTTTTATAAAATTACTTTAATCAAATCACGATGTGGATGTAACTTTGATTAAAAAAAAATATTAGCAATATAATGAATCAATGATATTTACATAATATTAATATAAAAACACAATTCTACATAACTATTTATTGTGATCCATCTACAACTACTTATTCAATTAAAATGAAATAAGCAATAATGATAAACATAAAAAACAAATAAGTTTGATTTGTTAGCTGGATAACATATTTTATCAAAAATTATATATTTGTTAAATATATTAACGCAACAAAAGATGGGTGTAAGGTGTACCATCACAGCATAACTGAACACAATGTCTTAAGCGGTCAGATCAACGTAGAAGTTTTAAACCACCTAAAATGATATAACAAGAAATGGTAAACAATATAAACAATTATTTAATTAAATTGATTAATACATAAAAGAATTCTAAATATGTATATTTTAAGGACAAATAAGATACACACCATTTCCTAGTAATATAGCATTTTTATTAGTTATGTATATTGTTCTATGAAATTGTGGTGTGAGGCTGTACAAAAGTTAATAAAGATGTGAAATATTGATAAACCTAGCCACTGTAGAAACAAATAATTATTAATATTTTAGTCTTTAATAATTACACTTTTATAAAAAGTTCTGCATTAAGATTATAATAACAATGTTAGTAAATTACAAGAAGAAATAAATTGTAAATGATGCTGAACATTTACATAGAATGTATAAATATTTAGAGAAGACTCACTTACTAGTACTTCTGTTTTTATTAAAAAGAAAGTATTAATATACTTGATTTAAGATTTTAGCCAAAATTTACCACTAGAACGTATACCTTTAACTTTAGATGGTTTCTTTCCCTTTTCACCACTTGTAGCTGCTTCACGTGTGTCTGTGGTCATAACATCATCTGATCCTTCAGCACGTTCCTGGAGTTGTGTTTTTAATGTCTTTTTAATGTTGATTATCTATTAAAAAAACGAATGAATAAAAATAACAGTAAATCTATAACAATAATAAGTACCTCCTGATCTATGTCAGTTTTTCTTTGGATACTCTTGTTTTTTTCTGCATTTGCACGGTGTATTTGTGATTCTACACATACTAAAACATTTTCACAAGCACTACTCCAGTTTTGAAGACAATTTACTATAACACTAATATCTCCAGCTCTTATATCTCTACCAATAGCATAATCTACTTCAAGTTGACTGTTTTTTTGATCCAACTTGCCATGTATTATATCAGCGTAAATAGCTTCTATAATTAAATCTTCCAAATCTCTGACATTTTTAATATCTAATTCATCCAGTAACATTGAGTATGGTATACACTGCAACACCTACATATTTTTAATAACTCTACATATTTGATAGATCTTACCTTTGAACATGAAGTAAGAGTTACAATAGTTAAATGCTGAAGTTTCTTCTTTTGAATAGGCGTTAATTCTAATAAAGTGCTTTTGTTTAATAAATATTCTTTGTATGTACCATAAGCAAATAAATTTAAAGTATTCCAACAAGCACTAAATGCTCCATTTGAAAGCTACAAAATTATATAATTATAATAAATTGTATATTAAATATTAAAAAACGCACCTCTTGTACGTTTGGCATGTCCAGTAATTCACCAAATACATAAACACCTGGAGATTCTAAAACCTGCTTAATTAATTCTACACAAGCGGCTCCTTTTGCCGATTTTGCTAGTATAACAAATTGTTCCAAAGGATTTCCCGAATGAGAAGGTTTTTCCACAACCATTTTAAATGTTATAGGGTAAATGTTAACGACATACACTCGCTCGCGAATCTTTTTCTATTTGGTATGAATATAAAACTGCACGAATGTGGAGTACGACACTCACTTTCTTTTTTTGAGAAATTTTGCCCCTTTGAAAATATTTCACTTTAAAATTTGAAGATTGGAAGTTTCTTTACGCCATTTTCTATTGCGATTTCCGAAATCAGCTGTGCAACGTTGCCAGCAATTATGTTTCGTTTGTGACTCAAAAGGGGGCACTTAAGACATACTTTTTATTTTATTTTCTCTTCATTTATAAATAAAAACAATTGTATATCATACTGTTTAACTTTTCTTAATGAAATTATAATGTATAATTTTAACCTATATAAGTAAATTTAAAACATTTAAATAAGTTTTAAGGATTACCACCCAGCGTGAACGCGTTAAGATAAATATTTAAAAAAAACATCATTAAGCAGTGGAGTATTGGAAACCTTATTATTTTAAAGTTTAAAATAATTAAAATTCTTAGTAAATATTAAATTTTTTTATAAGAGAAAAGTTGGGGTAAACCGTAATGTCCTATATGTAAATATCCTAAACATTAGTACAAATGTATCATCACTATCTGCACCATGTTCTATTTCAATCAGTCCAATACTGACGTATCTTAATAATAAAAAAAATTAGAAAAATATCTTAACATTTAAAAAAAAACTTTCTGAAAAAGTCTTAACATTGACCTATTTTCAATATGCAGATTAGACTTTACATTGTACTGGCTTTATTATTTGATTAAAAGCTTAAATGGTTATCTATAATATTTTATTTTGTTCTTTTTTAAATGTCTGTTTCGGCAAATTAGAAGCCGTTCAAGTATTACGTAAGCACTAGAGGGGGGGTCCTTGTTTTGCTTATTTTTGATGACATGGAGAGTGGGGGGGGGGTCTAGATGGTGATTACGTCAGCAGTAGATATTTACTTTTTTACACATACGGCAACCCACACATTGTCTATGCTTGAAAACGAAACGCATATTCGGGGAATCCTAACTAATGTTTACGAAAGCGGGAGGGGGGGGGGGTGCTTACTTTTGCTGGCGATGGGGGGGGGGTTAATAATTGTAATAAATCTGCTTACGTAATTGTTGAACGGCCCCTTAGGTATACTAGTAGTTTAAGGCATTAAAACTTTAAATTATCTAATTTAAAACAGTATTGTAAAAAATATATAAGGTGTGGATACTTAGTTCTAATATTTGAATATATTTGCTTTGCTTAAAGAGTCCACCAGCTTTAAGCTTTTCTCCAGGGCAAAGCTCTAACTTTCTAATTTTGCGCGATATATATATTTTATTGTCGCGTATGACATTACAAGGGTTCGGCTGTATGAAAGAGACTTGACAACACTGTCTCACTTAAATTACACTTTTAGTTAGTACATTAACCGCTAGTCGAATAGCTCCTAAGATCGAGCAAACTAACCACAAAAGCGAGTGGTTGTCGTTAACAATTACCTGTTATAGTAATATAACGATATAACAATGAAATGCAGTATCTTAACAAAATAAGAGTATTATTTCTGTCACAACCAGAGAAAAGGTATTGTAGAGAAATGCAATCTCCGTATAAATTGTTGGCAACCCGAACCTCTTGCGGGAAATGGCCGGTACTAAAATTTATATCGGCGAATTTAAAAAAACCGTTAGGCATGAGCATTTTTTTCCCGCTTTACTGCCAGTTTTATTCAAGAATTATTAATTTTAAATTAATTAAACGCAATTAGTTTATTTTTCACATTTATTACTTAATATATCATGTACAAATACAAAACAGCATACAATACTTCAAAATAAACATACAAATTAACAACAAATATATATCGGTACTCACATATTATTTTTAAAATACAAAAAATAAATCGTCTTTATACATACAATGTAAAACAATAACAAATAGAACTTATTAATTGTAATTCACTATAATTAATAAGTTCGACTTGTTATTCTCATATTAGCAAAAAATCTTAATTTTAAGTACAAAAACTAAATCTAAAATCATAGTTTTTACAATAAAAATGAATCAAACATTCAAATTAATGACAAATATGTGAATATATATATAATGGGTACAAAACTTAAATCAAATAGCACATTCTCAAGTTCGAGAATCTATGTATCCTGCGTTTATTTAATATTGATTATATAATATATACTTACAAGGGACCCTTTTTAATGGTCCGTGGCATTACGCAACAAGACCTACACCATTCGATAGGGCATCAAAAACTACTCTAGAAACCGTTTTCAAATTTTGCGAAATGATTCGGGTTACGGCAAGACAAGCCCCAAAAGTTTGTGTTTATCTGTCAAAACTGGTGTCCGGTTTTGTACATTGCGAATTGCACTTTACATAATATGATCCGCTGGTCGAATGGAGAAGCATTCGCTCTCGAACTTTTTGCATTTTGTCGCCCCGGGTTCGAATCTTCTAGGGAGTAAAACGATGTTTGCAATTTTTTTAAAGGAGAATTGTTTATTGTCGTTTTTTACAACGATTGGACAAATTATTTTCAAAAAATAGATATATACAGCAAAAAATCTCCGGAAAATATGTAAACTTTTAAAATTATTTTAAAAAATCTATTAATGTACCTACCAATAAGTTAACAGGGTTGTATTACCAATAAGTACAAATACTGCCAAAATGATTTGCAGTGTGTGGACGAAGTGCTTTTTTATTCTATTATTGTTGTGATTAATTCAGTTTTGCAAAAACAGTCTTTTTGAAGACTGCTTTGACCAGTGATTTTTTAAGAACAACGGTATGTTATTATGTGTACCTTTTGTTCATACAATTCTCTTAACCTGATTGCTTGTATATTTTACCACTAGGATTTTTTAAATTTAGTTTACATATTTTCCGGGGATTGTGCGGCTTATAGATCTATTTTTGGTCTAAAAACAAGTCCAATTATTGTATAATCAACAATAAACAATTCTCTTTCAAAAAAAATTGCAAACATCGCTTTGCTCCCTAGAAGATTCGAACCCGGGGCGACAAAATGCAAAAAGTTCGAGAGCGAATGCTTCTCCATTCGACCATCGGATCATACTATCTAAAGTGCAATTCGCAATGTACAAAAGCGGACACCAGTTTTGACAGATTAACATAAACTTTTGGGGCTTGTCTTGTAGTAACCCGAATCATTTCGCAAAATTTGAAAACGGTTTCTAGAGTAGTTTTTGATGCCCTATCGAATGGTGTAGGTCTCGTTGCGTAACGCCACGGACCACTAAAAAGGGTCCCATGTTAGATGATTATGTACCATCTTCATTTTGACCATACAGTCCAATAATTGATATGCTTATTTACAAAATGACTTATAATTTTACTATAATACCTCTTATTGCATTCTGGGTACTTACAAAGGTATTTCTTTTTTCCATTTTTTAATCACGATTTATGCAAATGCTTGATAGACCAGAATCTACAGAATGGATCCCTTGCAGCTTTAACTAAAAACAAAACTAATTGATTAAGTGTATTTAATCTGTTTATGTACCTATTCTTAACTTCTAATTTTATTTTGTGCAATCCATTCACTTTAATTAATCAAAAATAGTCACTTTACATTCATAAAAACAACGCCATTTTAATGAACTGAACAACGCAACGCAAATTAATTTTTAGGTTAACAAAACGCTATGTTCAGAGCATTGTAGAATGGTCCTTCCCCTTACACCCCATACTTCAGAAGTTCCATGGCTACAAAATTCCGTGTTGCTCAATTCTGCATGTAAGTTGCACCCCCCTGGTCAAAACTAAGTAATTTAAGGTTAGATAAAAATTAAGGCTGAAAATGATACAGTTTTACCAACATTGTTCGTTTTAGAAGCGCACATAAAATTATGTGTACGCAACTCTTTCTAATTTTAAATAATATAGTGGACCATATAATTTGTCAATATTTAATCATTTTACAAGTTATTTATATAATTATTAATAAAAATAAAATAGAAAGGACGATTTATATCTTTTATGGTATAATTTCATTCAAACAAAACTATAATTTATATTAATAATTAAAAATGAGGGTTTGCTAGCGTTGCCATTATTTGTTATTCCTTTCAGTTTTCAAACTACGAAAATATGTATGTAATTGCAAATAGTCGTTGGAATTCCTTATTAGACATGATTTTTTATATAAGCAGATAAGAAACAGACATTCGTAAACTGAGGTGGTTTATGCCCCATAAAGTATGTAACTTTTCAATGAAAGTTACTTTTTAATACAAATTTCAGTAGGTACATAAATTAATTAAATTTTTTGTCTTGATTTCAATAAATGCAATAAAGCAAAATAAGAAAATAATTCTGAAAAGAACTGATTGAAACTGCACATTAAAATAACTTCAAAATTGCTTCAACAGAAATTTTGAAAACTGTTCTCTTTACAAAATCACTTTATTAATTATTAAACATTTGCATGATATCGTATTTCATAATTTTGATTAAAGTTTCGGTTAGGAACACCATTTTTATATTGTTTATATGTATGTTAAATTATAGTATTTGTTCTTTTATGTTTAAAATACGAATGCAGTTTGTTCAGCCAGATAAAAACATTAAAAGAAATTTCCTTATTTATTTATTTTGATAATTATGTTACATGTAAAGATGTAGTAATGCTATTTAATAAAAATAAATTCAAAGAAATGTTATAATAAGTTTATTATTATATATTTTATTACAAGTCTTAATGGCAGTTTTAGATATAATTCTTTCATCGGCTAGAAAAGTGAACCTACTCAAAAAAGTCTATTTTCAGGAGAGCCAAAAAACAAAACCAATACTAATGGAACATGATAGGACAGTCACTCGTAAAGTTCTCTCTAGCTGGCCCATTTTCAACTTATTGTTATAATACCTGGGCAGGCTGAGGAGAACGATCTAAAGATTAATACTCAAGCTCCAACGCAAAGTAGCCAAATTTGAGTTGCATGTGTTCTTGCCGATGAGCAATATGTACACAAATTTAAATATAATAGTTTTGTCATTTTTTATACTATAAGATAGTCCATCAAACTTTGAATAATTATTTGTTAAAGTTATTTTACAAAAACAAGGCACTAGTTGCTTTAAGTACACTCTTATCTTAATGCATTAAATAATTTAAAGCAAATATAAAATATTAACATTAGTAAAAATTACAGAAACAACATTTTAAATATTGAAACTATCAATAATCACTTATATAACACTCAACTCGATCACTATTTTATCTTAATAAGATAAATCTTATACATAATATGGCATAGAAAAATGCAGAGGCGTCTCTAGAATAGGTATCAGATAATATTGTAAACTAACATTTTACTTTCCTGAAAATCATTACAGATAATAGATCTTCTGTATGAAATGTGCGTATCATAAAAGTTCAAGTATAAAAAATAGTCATCCTATACGATTTACTTAAAATAATTCAGCTATTTCTAACAATCCATAGAACCAATCAATTTTTTTTTACATAATAGCAGACGCTCGTTTAAGGACACATTGAAAAATCTAAATATTTCAAATTAAATATATCGATATGTTACGCTTTTTAATACTATTACTTTTGTTTAACTGTTTGTTTTAAAAAAAATTCATTTTGAAACTAACGTGTTTATTAACTTGCCCTGGTAGTAATGGATACAATTTATTTTTGTCTAATTATCATACCTATAAACCTACAATTAACTTTCAATTGTTAGATCAATGTTAAAGAATTTTTATCATTTTTTACACATTCCAACTTATAAAAACTTTCTAAAAAAGCCTCAGCAAATGCTAAAAGTTTAAATACATATAATTTTACTTTACAATATGCTACATCTTACAAAATAAATAAAAGAGTTAAGAACTGAAAAATAATATACAACATTTGTATGTATGTAAAGCGGTTACAAAGGCCACAATTGAATTTCAATATTTTAGTAAGAAGCGATGTAAAATGTTTTATGCTATGACAATAGAAATGTAAAATAAGGAGTTTCCTTTACATTAATAAATGTATATAAATAAACGTTTTGTGTGACAATAAAAAACGTCTTTAACTTTGGTAGTGTTGTGAAAGTGTAGCAGCACCATTTAAGTCAGATTAATTTTAATGAATCAATTTACCCCTTTCCAGCATATGTTGGATTTTTAAATGTCGAAGTTGCTTGTTTGTAGATAGGATTTTCTCCCTAAAACATTTTTAATTTGTAATTACTTGCATCCTGAATAAATTTATAAATTTTTACAGTATCCCATTTTGCCATCATACGTTCCTTTTCAAATCTAGCAAATTCCCGTCTATCATGTATCGTAGTTAACAATTTCCAAAGTAATAAAATAGCTAATCCCATTAACACTACAGCTGCAATTACTCCCAGAACTACGCCCAATAAAAATACCTAAAAACGTATGTGTTAATTTATCTATTCAGTTGAAAAAAGTTGAATCTATACTTTTGCTGGACATTCACGTTCTTTTTGTGCTTGAACTATATAATGAGTAAGATTATATTTTTTATAAACGAAGACATATCTGCAATCTTGCTCATCATAACCGGCACAAGGAAATTCGTCTTCTTCTTCATTGGCTATAATCATAAAATACAATAAATATACCCAATAAATGAGTTGATTTTTACCTTGTACAGTGGTGACTTCAATTGGTGTGAAATTCCTACAATTTTCAGTACATTCTTTATCTGTATATTCACCCACATGATACATTTGGCATAAAACACAATTTTTTAACTCGTCACAGGTTTCAGTGCAGTTCTAAAATTATGAGTTCTGTAAATTTTCCATTTAAGCAATAGGTATATAGTTACTTACAGGGCATCTTTCACAATGACGTCCAGTGTATTTGCCATCAGGTGTGTCATGGCATTGACATTGACCACAAACGCAGGTACCATGACCATCGCAAATTTCAGCGTTTTCTTTAAGCGGGTAACAATTATTTGGCGAAGTATCACAGTCACAAGCTTTACCACTCCAGCCAGGATTACATTTACACTCACCACAGTCACAGATACCATTGCCACCACAAATTAAACTATTATGTCGATAACACGAAAAGTTATCACATTGACACCATGTACCAGTAATGGTCTAAAATAGATTTTTTTAATAGTATTTATTAAAAACGATTATTATAATAGTTGTAAAAAAAATATTTACCTCATTAGCATTATCTCTTATGTCACATTCACATTGATTACAAATACATGTTCCTTTTCCTGAACAATCTACAGCTTCTGTGGAGCCAGAAGGTTTACACCCTTTTGTAAGATTTTGATTTAAATAAGAGTCCAGAGAACATTCACATTTACGACCGCGATGTAGAGGGTCACAATCGCAAATTCCACATTTATAGGTGCCGAAGCCACTGCATTCTTCTGCTTGTTCTTTATATCCCTGTTTAAAATCACTCCAATTATTCAATTGGTCAAAAATTTTAAAGTAAATTTATTTGTTAAAATATTTTTACTTACAGGGTCGCCTGCCTGTTCACAAGGACACGAACATAGCATTTCGAGATCAATATATAAACTCTCTGAAAGACCTATAGGATATACTTGAATAGTTTGTTGCCATTTTTTCGGATCTTTCGGACACTCTTTAAGAAATACTTCTAATTCGAATTCGATAATATCGCCAACCTAAAAAATATTCAGTTAGTTTTAATAGACAATAAAAATATTATTAGATAGTACTTTAAAACCTTCACAAGTATTTGTTTTATTTAAATTACCCAATGGATTACCACACTTAGTATAATATCTAATTTCAACATACGATGTAGTATTATCTTTTAATTCTACCATTGATGAAATAGCCTACAAAGATATTTATTTGCACCCAGTATATATTTATAGATGAAAACCAAATACCTCGTATTGCTTTCTAACAAATTCAACAACATTGGACGAATCAGCAGATAATACACCACTGGAAGCACCTTCAATATGAGTTTTTAATTTATCATAAATATCAATGCGTTCTTCAGTCACAGCAAAAATAACATTAATGGAATTTTCTTTCACTTTTAAATTTAATTGAGAAATACTTGGATAATCTTGCAAATTCGAGTAAGAGTAATAACCATTGTCCAAGTGACAACCGCCATCATTGGGTTTTATAATGCCTCCTAACTAAAAAGCAAATCAGTTTTTCTTTTACTATAAAAACTAAAATAAATGAATTTAAAATACTTTTCCATCCCCAGCATAATGAAAACCGTCATCAGTTGAAAATACCAGTAAACGCCTAGCATTTTCTCTCCATCCAATTTCATTTTTACAAACCACAGCTTGCATCATCGCATCAAAACCACCTTCAGGAGCATCCAAGTTTCCTGATACTTGAGCTGCCTTTACCATGTCCTATTAACAAAATAAATACTAAAAATGTGAAATTAAAACTGAACCATATTTAATAAAGCAGGAATATTAAATTTATTAGTTTGTTTAGAAAAAAAAAACACTTTTGATAAAATTATAAAAAGCTAATATATTAGGCCAGAACAATTAATTATTAAGTAAAAACACAAGGGATAAGACATAAGGTAAAATGTTTATTATGGAAAGAAGAAGTATAAAGCTTTGAAGAAATCAGAAGTCTTAGGAAATAATAACTATCTTGATAATAAAGCTTTTGGATTCAATTGAAATAATCAAACAAATAAAATTACTAAAGTTAATTAAAACATAATGTTAATTTTATGGACAAAGTCATCGTAAAATATGAATTTTACGTTAGTACTGCCTTCTGAATTTTTAGAATAGCGTAACTTCCACATTATCATGTAAAGTCTATAAGTGTTTAATAAGTGTACTTATTTTATGTTATAAAGACCCTATCTGTTTCGAAGAAAAACTATACATATATATGTTCAAAAAGTTATCCTTCAAAACATTTCGATCTTATCCAGCTTGGAAAAAAAAACATGCATACTAAAGAGTTAAATTAGTAAAGAGTATATTTATGTGTAAGTCATTATAAAAACCAACACCGAGTTAATTTTAAGTCCATTATATTGTTTATAAAGTTTATAAAATGCGTTTGTAAAATTGATAATAATGTTATATCCAAACAGATTCCAAGGCACCCGAAACTTACAGAAAACGTGTTGGTTCGATTTGATAACTTCATGGCATTGTAGTAACCATAAGGTCTCGAACAGTTTGTGCACGGATGTTCTAAACTATAATAACAAACATAACTAACACCAACATGCAACTGATTTTTACAATAAACATAATCTGTTGAGACAAACGGTTTCTTGATATATGTAACTTGAGAGTAACACAACAGTCTTAAATTAAGCAACCATCGCAACAGATTATATTTGAAGCATAAGAAAATACAATTCAACGTTTAACCAATATACAGATACATAAAAACAAATGACCACCCCTATCACATATATATATAAATTTTCATATGATATGTCATGCTACATGCCGTACTACACCTACTGTGTAACGATTTTAAGAGATTGGCATAAAAAAATTTTGCTACCAAATTATCCAAGTGAGAATATTGTTGTTTAAATTCAACGATCTACAGTGCTTAAAGTAATCAGATAATGGTGGAAGGCAGTTTCAATTATAATATAGAATACTAATTATTTATGCAACAATTGTTTTATCTTCGAATTGTGAAAATGTTTAATAAATATCTAAACTAATGAAAGTAGTTGTAAGAGAAACCTATATGCTAATTGGATAAAATGAATAGGTAGGACAGGAAGGAATATTAATAAATAGACAAGTTAAACTTACTGAAAACTTAGCGGGATCATTACTTAATGTCAAGTGATTTCTATAACCATATGGAGCTGTACAATTGGTGCATGGCATCTTCAACCTAGCATTGAAAAAAATTATAATAAATGGTATAAATGCAAAAATTACGAAAATACTGTTTAAATAATTTACGTTGTTTGTACAAACTATATCAAATAGTCCAAACAGTGGGTAGCAGCATACTTACTACTTCACATTTTGTAAATTAACATGTAGGTGTAGGATGTAAAAACGACCTTGCAAAATGAACATCTAAATTCGTTTTAACAACTGATAAAATAGGTGAATTGGAAAACTTACTTCGAAGGTACAGTGCTGACATACGGCATTACTACTTTATCCACAAAGCTGCCGAATCCTAATTGGAATTCACTTGTTATGCTGCGCATGGATTCAGCAAGAAGATTTCCCAATTTTGACAATTTGTCTTTATCATCTTCCATAGATTTACTGAGGTCCATAAGGTAGTATAAATCTACTGGATAATCTTGCGCCTGGGCATAGGATACAGTAAAAGTATATGATTCGCCTAAAAACGCATATATTTATTAACTAGAAGCAAATAAATTAATTTCAAAGATATTACTTGCTCTTAATTGCATTTTAACTCTTTGCGGAGTAATTTGAATAATTTCAGACGTTTCTGTAACAGTTGTTTCAGTGTAATGGGTTTCTGTATAAGTTGTGTGATAAGAGCTGCCTCCACTTGAAACATTAAAACTATTTTGTGGCCATTCAGTTCTTGCAGCCCTGCTGCTCCGGCCTTTATGAGCTCTTAGCGTGAGAGGTTTTTTTAAGGTTTCAGAAAATGCATTTTTAGGAAAATATTCATATTTTGTTGGACATCGTTTATGAAGTTGTTGACCAGTTGCTTGATAACATCGGGGATGATCACCAAATTCTATTGCCTATAATTTGTATTTATAAAATACATATAAGATAATCTTTTAAAACTTACGGGTTGATAACACCAGGCGCATGTAGGTGTTTGAATACATTCGTGGCACTTAGTTTTTAAAATACATGGATTTTGTCCAAGAAAAGGATCTGCTTTTAAGTTAACCAGATATAAGAAAAAAAAGCATAGAAAAATATATGGAGTGATTGGTGTCATCCTGGAACAAATACATAATGTTAAGAAAAAGAGGAAACATATCTAATATTATTAAAAACTATGTACATATGTCAATGTTGGGACACATCTAACCATTTAAAATTTAAAGTAGATTATTATATTGATTCTAATCTAATTTAATTAGAAAATATTTACCCTGGGTGTAGATTCTAGATATGCAATGCTAATAATGGATCATTTATAAGAACATTGGATTGTAATAGCTTTGATTTAAATATAATTGAAAAAAAGGGTTCTTTTTCAAAAAAATCTCCCTCGTTTAGTATGTGCACAATAAAACTATTTCTTTAAAAGAAATTAGTAAGTAAGACATTGTCAGTTTTTGAAATTTTCATATATATCTATCTTTATGATAAAGAATTTGTACTTAAAATAAACACACATCTTAATGCATGTTACCAAAAGAAAATTCATAAAAAAGCATAGTTTTGTTTAATAAAAGCATATGGTTTGATAAAAGTTGTATGAACCTAAGTAACCTGAACAGACAATAATATTTCTTACTATAGAAATCTTGAATGGTAGCTTTTTTAGATTAAATGCAACTGTATACGTTAAGTACTTCTTCAATTAATTACTTCACGTATTTTCTGTATTTCACCACATATATCAATAATTGCAAATTAAATTGTCGTAAAAAAATTATTAGTCATTTGTATTAATAAATAAAGTATTGAATATCCTATTAGTTTTGTAAATTTCCATATTATTAATTAATTATACACCCCGTAATAACTAAATTGTAATAATTACATATTATTGATCTAATAACAAACAGAACATTAATTTTAAGACAATGTATATCAACAGTTAGATTGTTCTATTAGGGTGCTTCGCTATTAAACGATTTTTTTTGTTACGCTCCATTGACAAAATATTGTTCTAAACACAAAAAAAATATCTCAAAATTTTGTAATTTAATTTTAATTCTAAGTGATCGCTAGTTGATTTTAAAATTTTCGTATTGATTTAACACGTAAATCATATTTTTTTTTCAATTACAGTCGTACCTCGATAACTCGAAGTTGAAGGAAAACTAAAAATAATAGGAGGTATTAAAAATTCGAGTTATCGATATAAAAGTATTAACGTTGAAATAGGCAAGTCCTAGGAAAAAAATTCGAAAAAAATTCAGCTTATCGAGGTTCGACTGTATCCTATGTCTCTGCTGCATTTTATGCAATGCTTTTGCTCTCAACAGCAAATTAAAAGGAAAATACCAATCTTTAAAAGTGTCCATAGTCGGATGTGTAACTTGAATAGTCTCACCCTTAAAAAATATTAACAGTCAATTTTTTTCGAAATTTACATTTTTCTCATAAAAACGCAAATAACAATTTTGGAGAAAATTAAATCTATTAGTTTATCAGATAAATAGATTTAAACGGGTAAAAACCTAAAATATTTTTGTACTTGTGAGTTTAGCGTATTAAAAATTTCATATTACATTTTCAAATAACCGTTTATGTAATTAGGTTAACCACTTAAACTTTTATGACTTTTTTTATGCAAATAATTTTCTCCAAAATTGTCATTTACGTTTATGCTATAAAGCCGTTTATAAAACAATTGCAAAAATCTATAAAAATTGACATCAAGTTTTTTTAGGGGTGAGATATATGTTACATAGATCCAACTAAGGGCACTTTTAAAGATTGATATTTTCCCTACAATTTGCTGTTGATAACAAGACGGTTGCATAAAATGCAAGTTGTAAATAATTGAAAAAAAAAACTAAATTTACATGTAAAATAAATGGGAAAATTAGAAAATTCACTAACGACCACTAATAATTAACATTAAGGGCCGAAATTTGGTGCAATGTTTAAAAACGAAGCACCCTATTGTAGGGTAAATGCGCCGGTTGACGGCCAGTTAACTAAAATTTGAAGTTTGAACTGAGCTAGAAAATTTAACATTCTTCTAAATGTATTTTTTTTTGTTCTGATAACTTAGCCTATTGTTATTTTAGATTCAGCTATAAAGTCTTTAAAAACTAGAATTAATTTAAGAAACTAGACTTCTTTTAAAAATGTCCAATATTACCATTGCTCGGCCTTCAAACACTATTTATCGACATTGTATAAGCTGGACCTCGGCCCGACAATGCGACGTTGAATTTTAGTTATTTTAGCTAGCTAATCGCATATTTTATTATTTATTTTTAGTTATTTTAGCTAGCTAGTCACATTTTTTATTTATTAGCAAGAAATGCAAACTTTATTAACCCTAGAAGGCTAGTCATCATAAATTTTACGACGACCGATTACAAATTACTTTATATTTTGTTTACAACATCGAGCTAAATTATGTTCAAATTGTCAATCTAAGCATAACAAACATCAATAACTATTCTTAAAATGTATTAATAAACAATGTCTGAAGTTGTACAAAATGTTTCCTTAACTTTAATTGATTTTATTCAACCACAAAAATCACATTTATAGTCCTCATTTGCAGCTTCCTCATATAAAAATCCCATAAATTTGGTGCATTTTAAGTGATACCATCGCGTACAAGAATCGCATCCAATATTTTTGTCGTTCTTCTCTTCTGTATCACTATTAAGAGGGATCCCTACTGCCTGAAAAAGAGCGCAAATCGTACCTCCGTAGTCCCCTTAAAATCGCTTCAAAAAAACGTTTTTTTCAAAAACAAAAATGTTCTTTAGAATTGGAAAGGACAGATCTATGCCTCTCTAGTATTGTTTTTTCCAATTTTTGTTTCTAAATATTGAAATTTTTATGGTAAAGTAGTACAATTTGGATATTTTTTAAGTAATAAATTTTCTATAATAAAATCAAAAAATCGAAAAAAATAATACTAGAGAGGCATAGATTGGTCTTTTGTCCGTCTTGTAATGTATAATTTATTTGAAAAAATTAAATTTTTTATCCAAATCTTTGAGGACTACGGAACCTCTGTTACGTAAAATTTACTCAATTTATGCTGTTGGTAAGACGCGGTCCCTGGCGGATAATTGCAAGAAGTCCGTTAGGCACGCCTTATGTACACTATTTTAAGAAAATCTGTGATTTTTATATTTCCCCAAAGCTTCTAACTTTAACTTTTGACTGTACAGCTAGACCTTGACTGAGCATATTTTTTGAGATTTTACCGTTCTGCTTCAATTTGCAATTGTTCATACCTCACGATACGAACGCGCCAAAACTTGAACTTGGAATTCAAATGGGAAGAAAAATAAAATTGTAAAACTAGATATTAGATATTTCAATTATCATAAGTATCATAAATATCCTAAGTTACAGTTATTGTAGACTTGATACAGTCAATTATTATCAAACACTTATAGACATTTTTAATGACGGGGTTAACTTTATACCACTGTAGCATTAGTCAAATTTGATTGTTTTTAAATAGCGGAAATGTGTATAATGTACAATTTAAAAAAAAATTTATACTCGGCAGTTTAAAAATAATTATGTACAGAAAACCTGAGTACATTGATCACCTAGCGTTCCTCAAAGTTGTGGTTGTTGTGTGCAGGTGGTCTTTGTACAGAAAATAATAAATGTAAATGCAATTAGGCCGATTCTTGGAAATATTGGTCAGTGTAGAAAGGTGGTGAAATTATTAAGATGATTATTGTTACATTTTTGTAAATTAAAATATTTTAAAGTGATATTTTGGGTACTTCTCTTTTAGGGACGCCTTCCATTTTTTACTAGTAATTGTTTATTTACTAATCTACAACATATATTTATTTCAAAATTTCATGTTTGGGACAACATAGTTCAATATTCAAAAAATCAGATAGCGGTGTAAACATTTTTTCAATACATACGCAATACATACTAACTACATTAGTATTTCAGACAATGTCAAGAATATAACCATATATAAAATTATTAAATTAAATATTAAAAAATTTTAAATATTTAAAATACAATTTTAAAACCTATCAATACAAACTTAATTTTATAAGGTACATAAATAAAAAATTCTATATTAATGGTCCACACTGTTTTCATTTATTACTATATTAATAGGTATTATCGGTCAAATAAAGCTTTTTGACATTGAATTGTAAAATTTTTAAACATTTTCGCCACTTCTTATCGTAGATGTATTTGGAAGAATTTGAAAATAATCTAAATCATTTGTATAATATTTTTTTTAGAATTGCAGATTCTATTATTACAATTTTTGTATTGTTAAACCTATTTATTATATTCGAAAATCTCTAACTTATGACAAATAGAATTAATGACATTGTCTGAAATAAAGTAGTTAGTACCTATGTATTACGTGTGTATTGAAATACATTTACACCGCTATCTTGTTTTTTAAATATTAAACTATGTTGTCCCAAACAGAAAAATTTGAAATAAATATATAATTATATATTAGTAAATACGCAATTACTAGTAAAAGAATTATGGGTGTCCCTAATAAAGAAGTACCCAAAATGTCACTTTAAAAAATTTAAATTTACAAAAATTATATTTTTTGCAATAATTAAAATGTTTTTTTTTTAAATTATAGATCAAATATATGCCTCTAACATATCTCAGGATTACTAATGATACATTCCAGAAAAAAATTAGTTCATTATCTGCGGAGGCACTTTTCCCCTGTAAATCCGACAATAGCCTTTAAACTTTTAACCAAGGTGACAGAAATAAGAAATGTAAATTGCAATGTGGGAGTAGCTGGAAATCTGGTTTCTCCGCTCAGAAATCATTGAGCTACTATTCTAGAGTAAAACTAAATGAATACTCTCATGCCAATTTAGGTCGATGATATACCTTCAATTGGCGACGCCTATCTACATTTTTTTTAGCCTTCCGCCCGTACCGTTGCCCCGCAGCAGAAACTTTAAGACGGGTAGGGATCCCTCTTAAGTTCACCATCACAGTTCGAGCAATGAATTTTCGTTAATAAATTTTCGTTAATAAAGGTGCAGGTCCTGGTTTTTTTAAAGTATCTTCCGCTCTGCCATGAATCCTATCCTGAATTGTTGTTATAGGAACCCTATATCTTTTGCTCGCTTTACGAATGAATAGTCCATTTTCCCGAATTTCATAAAGGGCTCGTTTAAGACATTCTTCTGGATAAGAATATAATTTTCTTTTTATGGTTGAGCACCTTGTGTTTTGTGTTTTGTTTTTTTTTTATTTATTCTTACACTTTTTAAAAGATGGCATCTATAAAAAACGAAATATTAATACGTATCCGACAACCGATCCTTTTATATGCCTCTATAAAATCATTACAAACAGTAGTATTCGATAACCGGCAAAATCATACTGTTTCTCAGGCCTTCTTTAAGACCGTATAATTTAAAAAACATTGTTACTTTGGCGGCCGAAAATTAGACACAACATTCCCAACAATAAACTCTACGAGGTTTATCAAAAAAGAGCGGTAAATACGTAAGCCTTAATACAAATAAACATAATTAATTGGCAATGTAACAGTTGCAGTTTTCGGCCGCGGCAGCCGCGAAATAGAATATCGCAAATTTATTTGAACCGTTTAGCGGCCTTTTAATTATATTTAACAATTTCAATCAAATTATCTAAATTTTGTCTATAATGATAAAGAAACATATGATACCTTATACTTAATTACTTCTAAGATTTATAACGAAGAATTATATGAAATACTTACTGTTAAATAAATGTTTGCGCACTACCACTTTGAATCACAAAACTTAGAATTGAGAGAACCGTTGCACTTGCTTTTATTTGCATTAACAAGAAATCTATACAGAAAGTCATAACAGTAAATTGAGGTATTATAATTAATACTAAATATGAGTGTAACTAAATAGCGCATGACAAATTTGTTTAACAAGTCGTGTTTTATTGTTTTTACAAATTTTATTGCTGATGGGCAGACATCTGGCGCCGGACAGCTATCAGGCGCATTTTCCCTACTACGTATTCATTAAATACATTTGTTTAATGTATATCTTTTAAATTAATATTAATTACTATAAATAATGAATTTAATATAATCATATTATTGAAATAAATTTCCAACAATTTCATTTCGGAATTATAAATAGCATTCAAATAATCTGTGGGTAGGTAGTTACCAGAATTTATTATGATTCAGTATTTAAAAATTGTTATAATTAGTTAGAAGTGTTGCATAAAAATTTTAACCAATGTTTCCTTCAGGTAAAGATTCAAGGCTGCTGGTTTTAGTATATAATCATCCCTCTATTTATAGTGACTACTCTAATTCTCTACTTCCAAACTCTTAGTCATATTGAAAACATAAAAATACTGATGATTAGATCCCGGTACCTTCATAATAAAGCTTAATTTTGAAATTAAAATCAAAGTTTAAAAACAAGGTCATAAAAATTAACATTGTAAATTTAGATTTGAGGCTTGTCCCATTTAAATAAGGGCAAAAGTAAATATTAAATCTGTTTAGATGCGCACGCAATAAGTACAGAACACCCACATAATTTGTTTGGAACATGTTAATTTAAACTTAAATTACTATTAAGCTTATAATTAAACAAATTTCATTTTTAGATAATACAATTTTACATTTGATAAACTAAATATTCTGTGCTATTAAAAAATGTGATGTTGTTTACTTAATAAGTACCCTACTCCAATGTTGAACATAGCTCCTGTTTTTAGATTAGATTTGCATATCAGATAGCCGAAACTTTTAGATAAAGTAGACGTACCTTCTTTTATCTTATCTTTGCACCTTTTTTGATAATTATACCATTACAAACACACAACCACTTCTGAACAAACTGTCACACCTCTATTTCTGCCATAACCAACACAAGACAACCAAATAAGGAACACATCTACACTGCCATCTGTTCTTTATTAAAGTAAATAAGTTATTGTTGTTGTTGTTAGATGGTGCTTAAATCTCAAGAAATCAAAAATATTTGAATAGATACTTTATTACAAAAATTTTGTTACTTGATTAAACCTGAATTTTACATTTATTTAATATATTTTTTGCAGTTTCTATAAACTTTTAATGATTGTGTCGGACCATGAGATTATATTACAACTAGTAGGGGTAAACAGTACAGTTGTTGGCCAGTCGACAATGATTGGCCATATTTAAAAAATTATATAATTATAGATCTATATTTTAGCCATATAATTTTTCATCAATACCAGAAAATTCTTTATTCCTCTCTGTACTGGATATAACTAGTATTTTTTTTATAATTTCCTGTTTTGTAAGTAAAGGGTTTTCCAATAAGAGGTTTCATTTTGATATTTAAAAAAACGAGTATTTTTTTAACAGAAATCAATGGATGTTTATATCATTTTAAAGAGGAAGGTATGCCATTAACAATGGAAAACGATATCTGCCAAATGGCCGCCACGGCTGCGCTTGCAGCAGCATATCCTTTTCATAAAATTTTCTATTACCAATTCGCACATTTGCGGCTGTATGTTCGCAATAACTTCACGAATTCCATCTTTAAGGTCTTGAATCGATTGTGGAGCATTGGCATAGACCTTATCTTTCACGTGACCCCAAAGAAAAAAATCTAAAGGTGTTAAATCGCAAGATCTCGGTGGCCAATTGTGATCACCTCTTCGAGAAATAACACGGCCAGGAAACTTTTCTTGCAAAATTACCATGGTTTCGTTGCTTGAGTGGCACGTAGCACCGTCTTGTTGAAAATAAACGTCGCCGACATCAATATCTCCCAATTTCGGCCATAAAAAATCATTAATCATAGCTCGGTAGCGCAATCCATTCACCGTAACAGTTGCACCAGCCTCATTTTCGAATAAGTAAGGTCCAATCACACCGCCAGCTCAAAAACCGCACCAAACAGTGACACGTTGAGGATAGAGAGGCTTTTCAACAATCATTCTTGGATTTTCGGAGCCCCAAATTCAACAATTTTGCTTATTAACATAGCCTCCGAGGTGAAAATGGGCCTCATCACTGAAGATAATTTTTCGTTGAAAATCCGGATCATTTCGATGCATTTCAAGAATCCAATCAGCGAAGATACGACGTTGCTGGTGATCGACCGGCTTGAGTTCTTGTGTTAACTGAACTTTAAAAGCCTTAAGAGCTAAGTCTTTATGCAAAATACGGTGTAATGTCGTTTGTGGAATGCCTAATTCCAAAGATCGACGAGGAATCGACAAACCTGGGTTTTCTTCAACACTATGGGCTACAGCAGCAATATTCTCAGTTGTTCTTGAGCGACGCACACGGTTTCCATTCTTCACATCACTAATTTGTCCCAACAGCTCAAATTTTTTTACCAGTTTCACTATTGCCGGCCGAGAAGGTGCTTCGCGACGACCCAAAAGTGCCTTAGTTTTACGAACCGTGACTGAAAAATTTTCACCATTTTTATAATGGATTTTAACAATTTCAATGCGTTGTTGAAGCGTGTATCGTTCCATTTTTAGTAATGGCGTAGTTTTTACTTGTCAAATGTCAAAAGATGACAGCTTGAAAAGTGACAGTTGCCCAAATAGCGGGCTATTCAAAATGAAACCTCTTATTGGAAAACCCTTTATATTCAATCATTAAAATGATCAGGCCGAGATTCTTACAAATTTACTCCATTTTGTACAAAAATCTACAAGTAGAGACCTTCCTATTCTTAGATTTTTATGCTTAGTAAAAGCTTTTGGTACAAATTTTTAAGAATTATAATTCAATAAAGGTCTAAATTCTTTGAAAAAAAATTATTTAAAGTCAAATAAAGCACAGATTATAATAAAAATTAAAGGCCACTAAATAAAATAATCCATTGGACTCGCATCCGGTTTTGGGTTTTCGGACCATTTCTTCAATTGGGCTAAACTTTTCTTATTTAATTTCTTGAAATCCACGCCTTTCGGTCTTTTATTTTTCTTTTTCGGCGACCTTTTTGGCGGCCGTTTCTTGATTCAACGGATGGTTCCCTTTCCCAGTACGTGTCATTCTTGTTGATTTCTTTTAAGATGTTCCGTTCCGTCCAACCGGCCGTTAATAGGCCCCGCCGAACCTGGCCTTTAACTATCTGATTCACTTTATTGCGCCTCATAATCTTTTGCTTAAAAATTTTATAATAAACCAATAGAGGGGAGTATAATAAACATTTTAATAACTTTTATATTAAAATCTAATAGTTAGTTTTAATTTTAATCACAATTGACTTTGGCCCGTTATAGTTTTTATAACCCTTTGTATTTAATTTAAATACACCGGCACACAAAAAAAGAAAAGTGGTCAGTACTTTTGACCAGACCCACCTAGGGTTATGTACTTCGGTGCCCTGAATCTGAATTTAAGGTCGGTTTACCCAATATATCTCTAAAATTTTGGGGGTTTCCGGGCCAAACGTACTTCGGATTTAGATTCAGCGCATCGAAATATATAACCCTAGGTAGGTCTGATCAAAAGAACTGACCACTTTTTTTTGTGTTCTCTTGATATTTTTGGCTATGTTCTACTACTTTTTGACTATTTTTTATAATTTTGGATAAATATATGAATGATCGAGATTAAGAAATTCTGAATTTGGATTCATCTCATTAAAATATAATATAAGAAAGATTTGATCTAGTTTAATCAAATTTTCTTCATTTTCATAACTGTAATTTTTAGTGGTTTTTTGCAATTTACTCAAAATTTTAGAGCTATATTGGGTAAACCGACCTCAAATTCGGATTCAGGACATCCAAATACATAACCCTAGGTGGGTCTCGTCAAAAGTACTGACTACTTTTCTTTTTTGTGTGCTAGTGTAATTAAAAGTTAAAAACCTATTTCACTTGTATTAATTAATTTATTTTTAGATTATTTCCAGCATCACTGTAACTTAAATCAAAATTATAATAGAAAAATATTAGTTTTTTTTTGTTTCCTAAAAAGTTTAGAATTTTGAGATACGAGTTTTTGACTTCGCAGCGACGATATGCTTTCTTGTGGGAAATAAAATATTGTTTTTTCAATAAAGAAACGAAACGTTGCAAGTTAACAATTTGTGGTTTTATTGTGTCCAATTCCAGTGAACATTAACATATTGTTTTTTCTATTAAATTAATTGTTCAGTTTCTATAAGGGTCAATCAGTGTACGGTTTACCCCTATAATAATAAATCTATATTTCCTAAAAAGTTTCGAATTTTGAGATACGAGGTGTTGACTTCGCAGCAACGATATGCCTTCTGAAATATCATAAAGTTAATTATGAAATTCATATTTAAATTGTTATTTTTTAAATGGTTTGTTTTTTTTTTGCTAATTTACTATATTTTATCTTAATTAGAAAATTATGGCCAATCATTGTAATTTCACTGGCCAATTACTATATTTATATGGCCAATAACTATGTTTTTTAATAAACCAAAATATTTTTATTTTATATAAAACGTTAAATTTTGTATTCAAATTTTTATTTATATTAAAAAATACAGTTTTTTACACCTACTAGCACAATAAAAAATCATAAATACATTTTATATAAGTATGAAATTTAGTGTTGTAATTGTTCAGTTTCTAAAAGGGCCAATCACTGTACTGTTTACCCCTACTGGTTCTAAACAGTTTTGTGTCATAAGTAAAGTTGACAAATTCGCATTTAAATTTACAAGTCGGATATTTTAAAATAAAATTGTAATTGTATGAAATATACCTACATTACTTTTGACTGTTAGAACGTTTTGATTGTGAATATTACAGATTAATTTAAGTATGTATATTGAAAAACTAATCAAAGATAAATTAGCAAAATATTGACTCAATAACCGATTGAAAATTTTTGGTAATTAATTAAGTCTTTTGACCATCTCTGAATTAAATTATACTTTAATAACGTGTTTCCTTATACTTATATCAATATAATACACCCATACCTTGCTTTACGGCCTAGATACGTTCCACGAAACTTGGCCGCAAAGCGAAAAGCCGTATAAGGAATCAATTATTCTAATACAAATTCATGCGAAAGATTGGCAACATGTAGATATATCGACATCAAAAAAAAAGATTTTTTTGCCGTTATAGCAAAACATTTTAGGCCGTAAATCGAAAACGTGCCTTAATTCAAGAGGGCCGTTATAGAGAAATGTCGTATAAAAAGCGGCCGTATATCGAGGTATGGGTGTACATATATTTCTTTTTAAATTGATATTACTTGTTCAAACTTACTGCCAATTTTAAAGTTATGATAAATGTACAATTTTAATAATGAAATTAAATCCAAATTTGCGCGCTAACAAAACCGATTTTAGATTAGATGCTACGTGAAATTGTTTTGCAAATCAAAAATTGCATTACATATTTACAAATTATAGCTCCAAATAGTGCCAGAATTATTAAAGTTCCTATTTAAAAATAGGAAAATATATTTTTAGAAAGAATCCACACTTTGGTTTTATTTTCGGTTCTGTAGCCTATACTCTGTCCGGCCAACAGAAATAGTTAAGTCACGCCCCACTAAATTGAACCAATGCATGCAGTGCCCAGTTTCAGACGGTACAAATTAATAATCAAGTTTGTCCCCGTTCTTGCAGGACATAAATGCTTATATGGTTGCTTGTCTTACCTGCTTTAAAAATTAAGCCAATAGAAAAAATTATATTTAAATTTAGAGCACATTTGTGGGAGTGGCTTAACTATTTCTGTTGGCTGGACTGAGTATAGTAGTGTTTTCAATACTCATACTAATAATATATCTACTGTTTAATTCTGAAAAGATTGGACTTACGTCATAAAATTATTATCAGGTTACGCATAACGTGTTCTTAAAATATTGAAAATTTATTATTAATTTTGACAATATTTATTTCTATACTTACATACATTTACACACAAGCAGTCTTAATATTACCAATTTTATATATCACATTAACAGTACTCACTCTACAATGCATTATTTCGATTTTAACACCCTGTACTAAAAAGTGTACAAAAACCCAACATACAACAACATTATATTATAAAAATGATCTCTAACATAATTTTTAATAATAGTGGTTATCCCACAAATTTTGTAAAACTTTAGTTTTATTATAGATACACGTTTGCATATCTAACACGTCTATTCTATATTTGAAAAACAACACCTATGTTGCTACTGGTTAATTGCGTTAGTATATAAAAATACATAAACTGTTAACAGATTGTAGAGGTTTGGTTTTACAAACCATATATAACATAATATTATAGTTATTTCATACAGAAAATATTGTAATTTCGCATAAAAAAGTAATACAAAAATGAAATTATTCCGTTCGCTAATATTCGATTGTTTTTACACCTACAATACTAAATGATACCGACTTTTCATTACTTTGTTTCCATAAAATAATTTTATCATCTATATAAAGTAAACACGTATAAAGCTAAAAAAATATTTATGCTATAAAAATATGAATTTGCTTTATGTAGACTTAATTGTACGTAGATACTATTCATTATTACTTTTGATTTAAAAGCAAAAGTAATCTCTTCCACATTTTTTGATTTTGATCATTTTTACAATTTGCCGTTGGTTTATTGTAATCGAGAAGTACATTTACTCCACAAAATGAGTATTTTCTTTCACCAGAATGATATTGATGTATTACATCAATATCAATTTTTATAATTCTTAACGCGCGAAAATATTCTCTAGATAAATATTCTGAATTAATATTATTTAGATTTACAGGCGTTCATGTCTGTGTAACCATATTGTGGGAATTCATTTAGCGGCGTCGTAACATCTTGCTCCTTGTTTTGAATTTTGATTGGAGTTTCGTATCCAATACTATTTTGCATAATCGAAGAATTATTTGGAAGTAGAGATTTTTGTTCCTCGGTTAATTCAATTTTTACATTGTTTCCGCATTTTTCATAATCCATAGTTTTATTCAAATAATTTATTGCGTCTGTATTAGTTTTTGTATTACTGGATTCGTTTTCTACTTCAACTGAAAATAGAATGCGATGAATAATATGAAAAATCAATCGTCGAATAATGCATATTTGAAAACATCTAATATTTCTTTAGAATAATATAAGCTACTATTTTATTACCTTCTGCATCGTCTAGATTTTCACAAAAGTACCCTCTGTTAGTCACACCATTGCTACTTAAGTCTAAATAGTGCACCTCATTGCCCAACATTGCTTCGAATTGCAAAGATAATTTATGAAAGAAGGGACGTTTTTCAGGATCAGCATTCCAGCAACTCCTCATAACTTTATACCTAAAAATATTATAAGTATTTTTTAGAAAATTATAGATCAATAAGAAATATTTAATTTACAAAGCAACTGAACAGTTTTCCGGTCGTTCCATGCGATATCCCGTTCGCAAAAGGTGAAAAAGGGATTGTACAGCAATTCCGGGATAAGGAGATGCACCTAACGTAACAAGTTCCCATATCAAAATACCATAACTCCACACGTCAGATTTATTTGTGTAAATATGATCGGACAATGATTCAGGCGCCATCCATTTAACTGGAACTGTTAAAAGAAATTGTATAATAATGATTCTATGAGTTATTAAAGATTAATGTACCTCGTCCTTTGCTTCGTTTAAAGTAAGCATCGTCTTCGTAAACATCTCTGGTTAAACCAAAATCAGATATTTTACAAATTTTACCAGTAGCCACTAAAATATTGCGAGCTGCCAAGTCTCGGTGTACTAACTGTAAAATAATTATAGTGAGTAAAAAATATCTGTTAACTTTAGTACGCATTATAAGTATAAAATATTTTATACATACCATACATAAATAAGTGTCAAAAATTTACATAGTGTAATAAATAATATAATGAAGAAAATTCATACAAAAATATTGATTTTGTACGTTTTATATAATTACAAACAATATGTATTATGAAAATTGAAATACCTTGATGTCACTAAGATAGGACATTCCATTTGTAATTTGCCAAGCAAATGATAATATGTCTTTAGGTGAAATTTGACAAACTTTCGGTTCGTCATAAGGTTCTTGTGGTAAAATTGAATTATTTTCTTTTTTTCTAATAGACATTTGTATGTCAGTTTGAATATGTCGACTTCTTCTTAAATAATTTCTGTAAAAAAATCAAGTCTTGCAGGTGGATGATTATTTTAATTAGTAGTCGAAGAGCAAAATTGTTATAAATGTTAAGGGGTTTCTTGTAGTAACAATTCTATTCAACGTCTTACGATACAACTATTTCATTTAGTTTAATTAAAATGTTTATTTTTATTATAGCAAAATAACTTTGAAAGCTATTATTTTATGTACTCGTCCTTTGGCAACCAATCAATAATACTGACTTAAATTCTAACAATTTTACTTTATTTACCTTAAGGATCCATGTTCGGCATATTCTATAATCAAGTAAATGGGTCCACCTGGAACGGTAGATGCTCCTAAAAGTTTTATTATATTTGGATGTGACACTTCTTTTAAAAGCTGGTATTCAGATAATAAATCTGATAATTCACGTTCCCCGGCATCGTTTTTCAATGTTTTAACAGCCACTGTAATGAATCCTGTAATTCGATACATTAATAAATTGACGTTAATTCCTTAAAACTTGAACAAACCTTGTTGTCCGCCGATATTCAAAGCGCGAGCTCTTAGGACACGTCCAAATTCGCCTTCTCCTAGAGTTTGTTCAATAGTCAGTTGGTTTCTTGGAAATTCCCATTTAGGATCTGGCTAAATAAATATTAAATTACAACTTAATTAATTTTGTAGCAACTTGGTACATAATAATGCTAACTATAAGTGAAATTGGATAAAAGGTCATTTATATTTTGTAAAATTATGCATAAAAAGTGGAAACCAAAGATGTTACAATACAACGCTCTGCATTAAGTAACCAGAAGCGGAGGCAATATAAATAAAATATGTACCT
Organism: Sinopyrophorus schimmeli; assembly: GCA_036325965.1. Classification (NCBI taxonomy): domain Eukaryota; kingdom Metazoa; phylum Arthropoda; class Insecta; order Coleoptera; family Elateridae; genus Sinopyrophorus; species Sinopyrophorus schimmeli. The sequence continues at coordinate 676,078 of JARFIZ010000139.1, forward strand.
ACTCCTAAAAGATTTATTTGCTTAGGGAATTTAAGCTAACGCTTTTTTTTAAAATTAGGATTTAAGTGCGGTTCTTTCATTTTAAATGAAATTGTTTGCGTAATAGTTAGCACAATACATTTTTATGACGGTATAACCAAGTCTTATTCAATTACTTATTTCAACAAATAAAACATATTTTTGTGGTAAGAACCAAATTAGCAAATCCTTATTTTGTAAAATTCATAATAAAAATGACAATTTTTTTTCTCATCTATACCTTGCTTTTTGCGCTACTAAAAGAGGTCCGCAGTCTATTTTGCCACACAAATTCAATAAAATCGTAATATATTTTTCGTATAGGTTTTTCGATATTATTTAGTATAAATTTTCTTTTCTAAAAGTTTCAAATTATTACATTTTCTGATAAGGACTATCGCGGTTATTACCGCTATCTTAATGTAGTTCACTCGTAAATCCATTTTCCTTACAAATTTTATAAAATTGAAATATGATATTAACCTAACTGTCATTTATTTCATAGAAAATTCAATACTTTAAATCAATTATAAAGTGAGATATTATTAATCAAAATGTACATTATTAAAATGTAATAGGTCAGACATGTAGGTATATAAAAAGATATAGTTTCGTGTATACTTTGGAAACTTTTATAATCAATTTTTTTTAAATTAATATGTTGTAAAATAAAAAATTTAAAAAATTGCTATAAACATGAGCTTTTCTTATAAAACAGTTAAAAATATATAAATATTCAAAGTTAAAATGTTTTAAAATAAATACATGCGTAGTAAGACGACAGATATCATAGCTTGGCAACGCTGTGTATCTTCATGCTATATATCGCAATTGATCATGATCAAATGTAATTTTACAATTATTTATATTTTTAATATTTTTAATCAGTAGTAACACAGATAAAAGTGCTTATATACACAAAGTATAACACATGTAAGACACATCTATAAAGCATTTGCTATAAGCTTTAACAGCGGTGCCACATTTGCTTTTTTTTTAAATGTGTTTAATTAGTGTGTAAACGTTTTTATTTATTAAGTACAGTCTCTAACAAATATAAAATACCCGACCATTCAACTTATTGTACTCAATGTAGGCCTGTACTTTTAGTTCCTATTGCCACGAATCAACTACCTTAAAAAAATCTTGTTATTATTTTCTTATTAATGAAAATATAATTATGTTTTTTGTATACACTTTGCTCTCAAATATTGGTTTTAAATTGGTAAAATGAGGTAATAAAAATTCCTTAGATTTTGAATTTGGTAATGAAAACTATAGACTTCATTAATTGGCGTGGTATTCTCAAGTTGTATAATTTTTTTAAAAGAGCGGGGTCATACTATTACAGAAAAATTAATAATAATAAATAATTTTAATTATAAGCCTCGATAAAGGACACCACCGTGTATAAAAAATTCTTGAATTCAAAATTGTAGAGATATTGAAATAAACGGCCAATTTTCCTTTTCATGTATGAAATCAATTAACCATTTGATAATTGTTTTAGGGGAGACAGTCTTTTCATTAAATTATAATTAAATAGAGCTTATAAGTCATATTCAATAAACGAAATGAAGCCTGTATTATCAAATTTAAAAATTAATATTTTGAGCTCCTAAATTATAAGATATTTACAACAAAGCAAAATATTAATATTTACCTTAATTATCTAAGGTTAAATTCTTACCTCATTTTCATTAATTTGGTTTATTATAGTTGTTGTAATGTCGAAGTTAAATTGTAGGGTCTCAGGTTGTACAGAACGGCCTACATAATCTGATAACGGAACAGAGGTGTCAGTGTTTTCATTAGAGAATTTCTCTCTAACCGCTTTATGGCCGTGATACAATCTCCAACAAAACATCATTCCAGCAATCACAAGTAACAAAAACGTTGCTGATCCAGTGATGCCCAATATGCAAGCTGTCTCGCATTTCGATTTTTCTCCGCCTAAGTATGCGTTTAAAATTGTATTGATAATTATGAAAAAATCTTTAATACATGTTTATATATCGTACGCAATTTTTTTGTTAGTAAATACATAGAGTAATAGACAATATTGCTCACCTACATGTTTACTGACGTTGGGTTGTACAACCATGGGCGAGATTGTAGTATTTACTATTGTAGAAGTAGAAGTAGCAAAAGTTGTAGAAACCGCGTTTGGTGTTTGAACATTTTTTATTTTATTTTTTTTATTATTAGCAAATTCGCAAGCACAATCGCCCGAGTATTGGCAGTAACAAACTCCAGCCCCTACTTCGAACCCTCTTCCAGTTTTTTTATTCTTGTGCATTGGGAAACCAATATTTTCTGTTAATACAATTAACGATTATCAAAGAATCAAGATAAAGATAATAGTCTAATTAACCAGCGCAGTCTTGGGGACAGATTAGATAATGAAGTTTCTCCAAGGAATCGCAGATACCATCGGGACAAGTTGTAATGTCGGGAGTGCAAGTCGAATATAGAGGAGTAGTGTTATTGCCTGGATTTGGATCGCCCCTCCACATGCACCTTTCAGGATTATTTATAGATTTTCTGAAAAATCGACGAACGCATAACCGTTTGCGAAATAGTCACAAACTTATGTTCTAAAATAATTGTACCTCCTTTCAAATCCTGGAGAACCACCCGTTGATAATCCGCAAGCTTTATTACAGTCTTTTTTATTTTTTAAATTGGAGCAAAATGTCCAATTTCTAATAGAAGATCCACGGTCAGCGCAAGTGTGATTAGGTTCATTAGCTATTTTTATTATAATTTCGTCTTCCTGCAAGGATCCATTGTTAAGCCACTGAATGGTTAGTCTGTAATGGCATTATTGATTAAAACATAAAATAATTGGGTTTAGTTTGGTGTAAACTTACCGAATATTAGATGCATGACGTAATAGAGAAACATCATGTACAAAAACGATTCCTTCCGAGTTTGTTATACTAAATGCTCCTTTGGAGGAATCGCTCTGAATTCCAAACGCAGTTATAGCTTTCTTTAGAGATGCATTAATTGGTTGGGTTACGCGAGCTAAAGGTGCTGTTGTTCTAAAATATTTCGTATTTTAAATTACATATTTTTTTTAAAGTTTAAATAGAGTGTGTTATACAGAGATTGGACTAATAAAGAACCCCTTTTTTAACTTTGAAGATTTAAACTCTATTGATTCAAGTGTATATAAGTATATGACAAAAATAACAGTAACGTAAAAAACATAAAATAATAATAAAACAAATAATGTTAAAAAATTATGACAAATCGTATAAAAAATTTTTTTGAAAATGTAGTAAATATTAAACTAAAAGAAAGTATAAATAAAATTATAATTAAAAAAAGATAATGACACGTAAATTTAGAAAAAATACCTGTTAAGAAAAACTGTTCATCAAGAGCATCTTTAATACATCAGTGCACTTTTTTCAGATATCAAAATAATAAATAAATTACCGTTTTTAACATCTCGTAAAGCGTCAGTATAATCATAATAGTCAAAATATTAATTCTTATAACTAAAAAAGAGATTTGTTTAATAATTGTGATGTTCCTAGTGCTTGAATAGTTATCCTGAATTTAACGTTTGGAAATGATGTAAAACAATATTAGTAATGTTTTGAAACAAGTTACTCTTCTCGTCCTTATTATAAAATTTCAGTTATGGCGAATTAAAATTGTAAAAGTAAAAAAAGTATCTTACCTAAATATTGTTACTTCTTTAGAAGGATATAAAATTAAAGGTTGTTCACTTGGTCGCATTGTTAATGTCAATGCTTGCGGAGCGCCTTGAAAATTTTCAAAGTACAAATTTATTGGAACTTGTATCTGAAAAACAAATAATTTTAGATTAGAACTCAGGGAAGATCAAGGAAGACTTGGAATCTTGATATAAAAGACGCCACGATAAAAAGAGAAATGGAAGAAGACGATTATAGGAATAGAGATATTAGAATATTAGACTGCGGAAGATGGCCAAGAAGGCTGTAGAAACCTTTGATATATACCTACATATTTAAAAAAATAAATGTTTGTATGTTTGTTCTCTATAGACTTTTGAATCGTGCAATTGATTTTGATCGAACTTGGAGGAAAACTTAAGTTTAGCGAAGCGAGTGTTCATGTGAAGTTTGGTTGGGATCAAACCAAAACAAATTTCTGAATTAGTATAACTATTTTACAATAGGCGCCAACGAAGTCGCGGGCAACAGCTAGTAGCTTAGAAAAAGGAACTCCAACTTAACGTAATGAAAAATTACACAAAACAAATGTAAAAACTATAATAAAAAATCATGCAAAACGAATGCCAATAAAAGATTGAGAATTGATAAAGCATTTTCTACTTATAAGTTTTATTGAAAATTGTACTATAAATAGTAGAATCTTTACCGTATTTTTTCTATGCGTAGAATTTGTTTGCAACCAATAATATAATAAAAAAGCACTCGTTAGGCATCACTTTGTCACGAAAGCAGTCTCTATTACATTCCGGGCGCATTCACCCATAATATTATTGTATTGTTCAAAGATAGAATCAATGTAAGATTTCATTTAATTAGCGATTGATGAATAATTTTTATTTAAATTTCCCCGAGAAAGCGATAGAACGAGTTGAAAACCAAAGTACTGTTTAATTTTCTAATACAGAGCTTAATTTAATATAAAATGTTTTTTGTATGGGGTTTCTGATCCACTCGCACATATTATTTTATCGTTATATGTTTTCAAAGAAAGCAAAACATAAAGATTTTCCATTTTGTTGAAAAATGAGACTGGTTTCTATATTTATATCTAGCAATGCGAGTAAAATTCTTTTTCGAGCTTAACGTAAATCGTTTATCTCTTTTAAGATAAAATAATAAATTGTTTATTCTAATAATTAAGTATGATCGTACTTTTGGCTGGAATAAATAATTAAAAATTGTTTTTAAGTAGGTAATCAAATTAATTGTTTACTGTAACTTAAAATGAAAAAAGTTTTATTAATTGTCTAAATGAATCCTTGGATGCTGCCGTTGCTTGCTTGAAAAGTAATCCTTATGAATGTGTAATACGTTCCACAGCTATTAATTTGTGGAAAGAAGATGCTGCAAAAGCCGTTGTGAAAACTTTGTAAGTAAAGACTAAATGGTGAAATTGCAGACTTTCCTATTTCGAAAATAGGACAATGGTAGTCATTAATGATTATAATGTAAAGAAGAGAAGTTTTGTACTACGAAGTGTTTGAGCCATTATGATTTAAATTTCAACGTTCTTGTTCTATGAATTGCATATAATAATAGAAGAAGAAGAAAATTTGTCTCTCATACAATTAATACGTTCTTAATCAGAATTTAGTAAGTAGTTAGGTAATTAACAATTAGCATTTAAATTTTATAAGATTTGAATAATAACCATTGTATAAAAAATGTTTGATTTATTTCTAACGTTTTTTTTGTAAAATTGACTATTTAAATAGCTAACGGTATATTTGTGTTTTTTCTAAATTATTTTATTAATTTTACCGCTTGTTGCATTTTGTAGAAAAGTGATCTAAAACAGGTTTATTAAGATTGCTTATATGACATTGACCATCCCCATTCGAGATGCCACTGACAAGAGACCACTGGATAATCTCAGTACTACCAAAATAAAAATAAATTAATATGTCGCCAAATTTAAAATGTCCTCAATCTTAAAAAAACACCTTATACTACTTGCCACCTGGATATGGCACTCTATATTTCTATATTTTTGCTGTTAATTATAAATTTTACGATACATGGTGTTTTATAGGAAGCCCCACAACCAAAAGCATGACGTCCTCATTCACCGAATATCACCTCGGTCGACTTTTGGTTGTGGGGTTTCCTAAAAGACACCGTCTATAGTACAATACCTGCACCTGTACTACACTTAAAAGACAGCATTTGACACTATGTTCTGACTATTCCTACGGACTCATTACGGTCAACTGTAAAAAATATAGTTTTGCGATGAAAGGATTTAAAATATAAGAGGGAATGCGGGGCATATTGAGCAATTTTAGTGTTACTTATTGAACATTTAGAAGTAAACTTAAGCGCCACATATTCAATTTTTTGTAATTGTTTTTTTAAGATATTATTTCAGTTTTAAAAAAGCACAAAACAAGAATGTTCAAAAGTAAAATACAATTAAACACATTTTAATTTGAAAAAAAATTAATTAATCATAATGTTTAATTAATATAAAATTTACTTCTAAAACTAAATTTAAAGAGGTATTTAGTTTGTTTTCATTAATAGTATTTTTTAAAAAACAACTATAAAAAAGTATATTTTTTTTATATATTAAACATATAAATATTATTAATTTTTTCTCTATAACTAACTATAATTAGGTACAAATATATACAAGTAGGAATACGTTTCACAAATGAAACCACTAAAAAAGTGCCTCCATGTACATAGAAAGCTTATTCAAACTTGGTAAACAAAGCGGAGTCGTATATTCCAAAGCAGTTTAAAGGGTAAGTCTTATAATCCATAGTAAATTCTAAACTAACGGTTATCTTTTCACATACATCGTTAGAACTGTTTAGGACTGATATCGAAGATTCCTGGAACTAGAAGATTTATGTTTTATTCTAAGATTTTATTTCGCCATGTGTGAAATCAGTAGTTAGGGTTAATAGCTGTCTTAATATATTTGTGTTTTTATAAATATTCTATAAATTAAGTGATTGTAGATTTGCTAAAATCTATCAAATGTGTATCAAGTTTGGAATTTTTAGTGTTTGGAAAGTTGGGGTTAATAAATGGTTGACTTTTATTGCAGGAACCATAGCACTGATAAGCCGTATACCAGCAAAAACAAAGCCTTAAATTTTTGATATTTAGAGAAACAAAAAAAATATTTTATTGCATCATTCATATTTGGTCAATAAACTACTTCCGCAAGAATAGCAATAATCAACCTTTCATTATATGCACTATAATTTTTTTAATTAAACAGGGGGCTTTTGAAAATATTATTATTTATGCCCTTTGTTTTCGTTGCGATTTTAACTTAAATTAAGGTTCAGAAATTACATGTAAACAATAAATAGATATTTTAACAGAATTGGATATTTATATAAATGAAAGAACCCATTTGAATGCTAAATTGTAATTATATTGTAACGGGCACGGTGATCAAGTGTAGAGCCGTGATAGATGTACTTAATCAAACGCGAGATACATAAATATCTCGCGCACGCGACCGTGAAATATTGAGTAAGCGGATATATCTCAGTATCTCTTAATACACGACTAACTAGAATCTTCTATCTGCATTACCTTGAATGCACGGTATCTTTGTAGAGCACAGGCACCTAGAAGCTTCCTAATAGATTAAACAACACATATATAAACTCCGCGGTACTTCTACACATTAGTCTAAGTCAGTGGTTCCCAACCAGTGGTCCGCGGACCATCAGTGGTCCGCAAGAGCTAAGATATGGTCCGCAAAAGATTTCAAACTTTGAATGTTACTTTAGAAGTTACGATTACTTAGGTTAAACGTTTCGGTGAAAGTTTATTTTTAGAACGATACAGTTTACTTTTTAAACTTGTGGTCCTTGCTAATAATAATGAAATCAAAGTGGTCCCCGGTCAAAAAAAGGTTGGGAACCACTGGTCTAAGTCAACAGTTGTACGTGAGTGTCAATGTTCTTAACTCCGCTCGGTGAATTTACAAGGTAAGCGCTATCGCTATCGGTATAGATGTAAACAACATACGAGTGTCAATCGTTTAAATAAATATACGAATGTACATAAATTAGTTAGTGTATTAGAACTGTAAGTTAATTAGTTAGTAAATTGAATAATTGTTAAGTGCTAGTGTTTAAATTATTGGAGAAGAAGAATTTGTTATTTATTGGGTTAAATAAATTGTAATAGTAAAATAAGTGGCCAACTGTGTGTTATTATTCACAACCCGAGTACGAACCGCTTTTGCTCTCGTTGGATATTGGATTTGGATTGGGCAATCCGTTACAATATATTCGAAATTTTCAATTTCTTTTACATACCACATTGTTCTTTGCGTCTATTTTTAACTAAAAAAGTAGTTTTAATTTAAGTTAACATAATGTTTTTTAAAGTAAATTATTATGACCGTTTTTGCAAATAATAATAATTTAAAACAGTTACGGAAAATCCTAATTTAACTTTGCGGTATATAAAAAGTTTAAAAAGAATCTTTTAAGAAATATCATACAACTAATTTAAAACAAATACCAGTGTACAATTCATCATATAAAATCAAAAAGATTCATTTTATTAAATTTAAATGGTGCATAGTTTGGCACTATATATGAAATCTGTTGATCTGTCTTAAGATGTTTTTAGATTTACTAAAAAAATAATTAAATCTAAAACACACTGAATATTTGCTTATAAGTAAAAAAATAAAAAGCTTATAATGAAATTCATGAGAATACTAAAAAAAATTGAGTGTAATCGCTTAGGATACATAAATGAGTTTTCAAATATTTGAACAGCGAAATTGCCTTTCTATTTATAATTTAACGCTTGGGTTATGCAGTTGTATGAGGATTTCTTGATTGATTTTATCGAGCAAAAAAATTAAATACGACAAAATTTAGACTAAAGCAATTTAAACATGTTGAAATTGTGACTCTAAAGTTTCTATTTGTGTAAATTAGGTTTAATTTTGATTAGATTAATTTAATTTACGGAGTAAAATTTGTAAATTGTATTGTAATATAAAGACATTCTTGAACAATACGAATTCAGTGTACCTATAATAAACAATAACCAAAGATTACCTTTTGCTTATAAACAAATTAAATAAATAAAAACAATACAGGTAAAAAACATTTAACTAGTTCAATAACGTAATACTATCTAAATATGACTACCTATAAATGAACTAATAAATATGCAGTTAGAAAATTATTAGTCTTGCCGTCGAATAATCCAAGATCTAAAATGTAATGAGACGTACCATGCAATGGGAAATAAAATACAATGTAAGTTTTTAGTAAAAAATGCCATATTATAACTAAAAAATGAAAAATTACGGAGTTCTTTGCCACTTTGTATTTTTTCTATGATTAACACTTATATTCAGGGATTATTTATTCAAAGATCCCTACGAGAATTACACTTATAATCAAAACAGCTATCTTCAAACATGTAGTTTGTTATCCTTCAATCTGCAATCTTACAAATACCATTTGACACTTTATTTTGTCAATAGGCAAATAATGCTTGCTAAAGAAAAAAAACTTAAATAGTTTTGCCTACTATTTTCATATTACTTAATTAGTACCTAATTCACTAGTCACGAAACGATTACATTTCCTGAAGATAACTAACTATTCTACACGTATTTCCATTTATGGGGATTAGTTATTTGCAATTGAAATTATCGTATACCTGTTGCATTAATTAATTAACTTTGTTTAGTAAATTGTAAAGAGTACAATGATGAAGGTTATTTCTACACAAGTATTAAAGAAAATTATATTTAACAGTATCATTTTCATTCTAAGTAGTTTGCAAATCAAAGCCTGTATACTACGAGTCAATTTAATCCCTACAAACCGATCAAATAGTAAATAACAAATCGCAAATTGCACAACACCCATTGTCTCAAAATATTGTCTTAAAAATAAAAAAAAGTTGTGTAGTGCATATGTGTTGTGTTTATGTATCGATTAGTTTATACGAATATAAAAGCGTTTTCTAAAATTAATAATACTAGAGATGTACAGTTATAATGAATCATCTATACCTCCTACACATTACAAATTGTAAATAAATTGGGACAAAAAAGAAAAATCTGGTATAGCAACTGTCGTTTATAGCGACGCAAAGTCCTTGGTTCCGTGGGCGTCGTTATAAACCACTTTTACTATATTTAATATATGATTCGCTACTTCGTAGTAATCGTCGTTTTTTATCAAATATTTCTCTATGTTATTGAAACGTATTTATTTTTCTTTTTCTGTAATACATTTCAAATAATAAAAATTTCAACAGAGCTAAATTTTGGTTGAGACCTTGGGTACATCATTAGAAATAAAGTGTCAAAAGTCCCCATCGATCCCAAGTGTGCTAAAAAAGTTATTCAGGATCAAAAGTCAAAATTTCAGGGTTTTTTGTATTTTTTTCGAAAACGGTAAGTTTTATCAAAAAAGTATTTCAGACAAATTATAGATCTTAAAATTATCTATAAAAATGGTCCTTATACTTTTTTTTCTAAGTATCTCCATTTGTTGTACACTAAAGAAAAAATTAAAGGGTTAAGAAAATTTTTTGATTTTTTTTCATAGACTGTATATCAGTGAAAAATGGCCGTATCTAAAATTTAAAAAAGGCTTTTAAAGCTCCAAGTTTCTAATTTACAGATCTTTGAGTAAAACATTTTTAGGAGCCACCGTTATAACGCAATCTTAAGCAATACAGCCTCTTAAAAATCTCCAAAAGATTTAGGAAATTTTCTTGACCCTTTAATTTTTGCCTTTAGTGTAGAATTGCGATATCTCACGAATGGTGATTCTTAGAAAAAAAAGCATAAGGACCATTTTTGTAGATAATTTTAAAATATATAGTTTTGTTTCAGCTACTTTTTTAATAAAACTTACCGTTTTCGAAAAAAATCCAAAAAACCTGAAATTTTAACCTTTGATCCCGAATAACTTTTTCAAAACACATGGGATCGATGTGGACTTTTGACACTTTTTTCTAATGGTGTACTCAAGATGTCAACCAAAATTTGGCTCTGTCGGAATTTTTGTTATTTGACCATTATTTTTTTGTCTAATTTGACACGACTATAAGTTAAATTTTTAAGACTTTAATTAATATTATTTCTATTAACAATTCTATGACGATATTTTTTTGTTTTATTCTCCTATATGCAACAAGTTAATTGTAAAATATCTTTTCAAATAAACGAATTGAAGTAGAGTGAAATGTTTTATTATAACTGTTTTTTTTAATTAAAACATTAGTATAAAATTTCGACTGAACTATACTAAAATAATGTAGAGCAGAGGCACCATTTTTAGCCACCTTAAAATAAAATTTTGGTATTTTCCTGTTGGGATAAATAAAACAATATAATACAAATAAGTTTTGTACTACCGACTTCTGCCTTTTCAGACGAAACACTTCCTTTGAAAATGTAATAAATATTAAAAAAAATTATTGTTTATTGTTTTGGTTAATTTTTTTTGCTTTTGACCACAAATTTGTGGTATTGCATATTTATATAAATAGAATTTGTTACCGATCTATACTTTTTAAATAATTCATTATTAATCGTACGCATTTGTACAATAAAAGTAAAAATGACAGTTTTTGAAACATGAAATCAATCTAATGAATTAATGTCTTATTGGGAATTTATTCAGGAGTTTGTAGACATAAATTGTCTATAGGCTGGCATTTTTTAGAGATATCAGGTTGTAAGTGAGCAGCAAATATTTTTTCTTTCGATAGTAGTCATTGATTTGCAAACTACTATTAGCTACATGTAGTTTGTATCAACCTTAAGGCCGGTCGTCCATTGGAAGCGTAGTCGCGCGACTTGGTGGTAGCGCGTATACGTCCGTATACGCGCGACTAATCCCAATACACGCAATGTAAGTGAACAGGGTCCACTGCAAGCGACTACGAGTCGTCGCTTGCAGTGAACGCTGTTCATTTACATTGCGTTTATTGGGAATAGTCGCGCGTATACGGACGTATACGCGCTACCACCAAGTCGCGCGACTACTCTTTCAATGGACGACCGGTTTTATGCTTTACCTGTTTATAATTGTCAACTATACTGCCGTAATTATTTTTGTTAACACATATACAGTGTGTCCCAAATAGAGTAGGCTAACGTGGGTATCTTTCTTATTAGTGAAGATAGAAGTTTGGTTAAATGGGCAATGTGTTGCAGTTTTAGGTGCCCATTCAGATTCTGTTAAGAAAATTTTAAAATTCCAAATAGTTCCAAAGTTATCGTCAAAAAACTGAAAATTGTCATTTTATTTAATGTCAAATAACTTTGTAATTATAAAAATTACAAAAAAAAGTTTAAAATAAAAGTTACTAGGTTTCATAAAACACAAATAAAAATTAAGTCAAAATCAAATTCAAAATGGCAGTTTTCAAGATATTGATACCAACTTTCTTATTTTAAATGGGCGCAATATTGAATTTTTACATACTTAAATAGAATTTGTTTTTCTCTTTTCGACGATGTATAACAACCCATATTTAAATAAAAAATTATTAACAATATTAAATTTTTTTGTTTTAAATCAAGTAGCCATGAATTATCAAAGAACAATAAAACAGCATAATACAAGCCAAGATCATTATATTTATTTTTTGACTGATATTCTAAGTTTTTTGAATAATAATAATTATTATCTTATAAATAATTCAAAATTGCAAAGTTTTTAATTGAGCAGTTTGATATGTTTTGTACCTACATTAAATGTTACAAAAGCTCCAGCGTTGCTGTACAAACATACTTTAACAGTTTTCCAAAAAAAAGCAACGAACCTTAAAATTTTTATAAGATTGGATGTGAATATGCAGAAGTATGGATGTTTACAGTAACCAAATTGAAGGAATGTTAAAGATGATCTTCATCATTTTTTTTGAAAACTGTTAAAATATGTTTGTGCAGCAAAGCAGGGGCTTTTGTAACATTTAATGTATGTGTACAAAACATATCATATCGCTCAATTAAAAACTTTGCCATTTTGAATTATTTATAATGTAATAATTATTATTATTCAAAAAACTTGCAATATCAGTCAAAAAATAAATATAATGACCTGGGCTTGTATTATGCTGTTTTTGTTGTTCTTTGATAATTCATGGCTACTTGATTTAAAACAAAAAAAATTAATATTGTTAATATTTTTTTATTTAAATATGGGTTGTTATACATGATTAAAGAAAGAAAAAAAATGCTATTTAACTATGTAAAAATCTAATATGGCGCCCATTTAAAATAAGAAAGTTGGTATCAATATCTTAGAAACCGACATTTTGAATTTAATTTTGACTTAATTTCTATCTGTACTTTATAAAACCTAGTAACTTCTATATTAAACTTTTTTTTGTAATTTTTATAAGTACAAAGTTATTTGACAATAAAGAAAATGACGATTTTTAGTTTTTTGACAATAACTTCGGAACTATTCAGAATTTTAAAATTTTCTTAACAGAATCTGAATGGGCACCTAAAACTGCAACACATTGCCCATTTAACCAAACTTCTATCTTCACTAATAAGAAAGATACCCATGTTAGCGTACTCTATTTGGGACACACTGTATATAGAGTTGTTAAACCATATATTCTATAGGACTGCCTTTAATTCGTTTAATTAAAAAGTAAATTTCCAAAAACTGTGATTCAAGTTTTATTTATAATCTGAAAAAGGGCAAAACCCTATATAGAACGACTAACATATGTGCTAAAACTAATTAGGATATTACCATACGCAACGTGCGCTTCATTCCAAGAAATTATATTTACATAAAATTAATAAGTACTTACCGAGTGATTCCTGAAAATTGGCAGGAGTGTAGTGTCGTCAATTTTCAGTATAACGCTGTAGAGAAACATAGGAATGTGCATGTCTCTTGTAAAAATTAATTCTGAAACGGTAATAAATAACTAAGTTAAATTACTAACATTTTAGCACAAGTTGGCGTGACTTTTGTTTTGTGGTTACTTCGAATGAAGAGATTACATTAATTTCAATTTTCGCCTTTGCCACATTGAAAAACGCACCATAAATATTCAAACAATTATTGGAGATACATTAGCCAGTCATTTAGTAATCATTCTCGTAAAATATTTGGAAATTATGTCCTTCGCAAATACTTCGGACCGAACTGTTGAATGCTTTATTTATTATCATTTCATATGGCTGTTTAAAACGAAAGTTTTTGTTAATTATTCAAGTTTTGCTTTAAATAACACGCAACACGGTCGTAATTTTAGAAATTTAAATAAAATATTTGCATAAATTTGTAAACATATATAACGTTTTTGTAAATAAAATTGACTAGTAAAACTTGAACTTACTGCAAACGATTGTAGTTTGTGGTTCTTCTTCGCGATCGTCTTCAAAGATGGTGCAGTTTGGACGAACCAAATGTAGATGATCGTTCAGAATTTCAAATGTGTATTTATTAACTTCTGGAGAATCGCGATCGATAAATATGAGATTTTTATCGACAATTTCTTGATCCTAAAACAACAAAACACAAATAATTGTTTTTATAAAATAATTATGGATATTTCAGTTTTGTGCTTTGTAACGTAATAAAAAATATTTTCGTGCTAGATAAATTTTAAGCGCTGCGTGACGTTGTCTCCGATCTGCACCGAATTCGATTAGTATTGGTTGTGTTTGTCAATAATCTTAACTTACAGCATTCTTCAATTTCATTAATCTATTTTGGACCTATGAAACATTTCCTGCATTTACATTTAGCCTATTTTATAGTTATCCAATAGGACCAATTGCTCTTATTGTCTTCAACAAAAATCATCTGTAGAAAGCTTGAAAAAACGTTTAATACCTGGTAGAAATCGCATCTTTTATGACTGAAAAGCGCAGAGGGTTCTTTAATCAATACAAGACATTTATTTACTTTAAAAGACCATTAACTGAGTTCATTTTTCGTTTAATTTAACAGTTTGATTTTATTTTGTTCGGAGTTCCTGCTATAAAACTTTAGAGCAAAAATTAAATTAGTTACATAAAAAAATATAAAGTACCTACCTACTCATTTATATTTATAGCATAATTATTTTAAAAAAATTATTATTTAGAATTAATTAATTTTTAGTTGGGCAAGGTTTGTCAATAAAATGTTTAATAAGAGAATACCAATGGCAGAATCAGGTTAAAAATCGTCTAAAGTGAATAATAAAATTTCACTTATAGAGCTAGGAATGTCTCCCATCGCAACTATTTCCGCATTTCATAGCATTTATAATCTACCCAGGAATATTTAGCATACTGATGTGACAGGGGGAAAAGTGTTTTTGCAATACAAAGCTGAGGGTAAAACTTAATTGAAATACAAAAGTAAGTTGATCAATAATATTCTATGTATTCAAGAGGTAATATTACGTATTAAACTATAACTTCCACATTTTTAAATTTTAGGAGCACAACAGTTTTTATTACGAAAAAATAGGCGTGCTGATTTTTCACTCTATCGAGTTTTATTCGTTTTAAATTGTAACTTCATAAAATCATACGTAAATGATTAAAACTTGTAATAATGGATTGTACAGTATGGAAATATCAAAAATAAACAGTAGATGGAGTCATTAAAATATGGAAAAACGCTAAAATTTGAGAAGAAATAGTATTCTTTTGAAAAGAGCTCTCCACTCTCCCAACCTTTGTTGGGGATTTGCTCTTCAAAGTGATATACCGCCAACTCGTTAGTGATTTTATGAAAGGCGTCATTAGTAAAAAATTGAAGAATAATAAAGCTACAGAAACACCAAGTTTCAACCCAAGTTCATGGGACATGATGTATACATTCGATATATTAAGTCACCCTCCTAAGAAAAATAACATCATAATAAAGAACTCAACGAAAACCAAATCAAACGTCTTCAAAAATGGGTGACAAAAGATTATCTAGAATCCCTGCGATTCATCTGACAGCGATTTAATATAAGCCATACCTTAGTAGGTACACAATCATATCAATGAAACTGAAATGGAATTCTACCCTAAAAGGAAAGCCCATTATCTTAATGAGGCTATGGTTAAAAAGCTGTTTGAATGAGGATATCATAGGTTTGTTCCAACAAGCCCTTTATGACGAGTTCGCGAACACGTGCGGACACAGACTTGTGCGCATGACTGGTAAATGAATTAGTACGAGAACTTATCAGAAATATACCTTTGTTGGAACGCACAAATTTACAGAGTGTGATTTGTGAAATATACATCAAAAAAAGACAGGTAATCCATTATTATTTTGATATATTACAATACTTGTAAGCATTTTAAGAACTAGTAGATTTTACAAAAAATTTTTCAAATATAATAATCCAAAATAAAAAAACATATTAGAACCTCTACGTCATCAGATAAATAGGAAAATGATGAATCCACATCCGTTTCTCAGTCACTCATGTTAATTCTTAGACACAATTGTGCTAAAATATTAATGTTAAATATTATATGGTTACATTTAAATATTAAATTTATATTACATTTAAATATTGCACAAAAAACGATACATAAAACAACAAAAAATAACCTGATTATATTGCATAAGTAATTTAATATTATTGTATTATATTATATAACTTAAATTAAATTAAATCTTAGCTTTATTGTATATCCAAAATCACACTCCTGAATTAAAAAAGAAAACCAACTCGCAGGTGCTGACCAATAGTTTTCGATACGAGTCAGGGATAGTTTTGACAATCCTCTGACTTGTTCGTGTATGCGTCAGTGAAATCGTTGGAACGCTTTTGTAACAGTACTTGGGATTGTCAGTGACTGTAGGAACGAAATATTTAAAATGCGCAGGCGTGTAACGTCCTTCTGATTATCACAGAAGCTGTTGGAACAAACCTCATCTTTGCCGTTTGTTGGTAATTGGACGATATAAAAAATTTATCACATCAGATGAATACCTCTTCACTCTAAATGATGTCACTGGATAAACCATCTATTACTACTCTGATCAAGTAAATGCAGACGTTTAACCAAAAATGAAAAAAACCTTCCCACCTTTAGTCATGGTCTGAATCGGAATGACTGACAATGGCTTAACTAAAGCAATTTTCAAAAAATCTGAAGTTAAAATCAATACTAAGGTATATGTTGATACGGTGATCAAGAAAACGTCGAAGGATATGGACAATGTCATGGGAGTTAGAACATGGACCTTTATTTAAGACTCAGCCCCAAGTTATCGGTCCAAATATACTTTAGAATCATTGGACAATTTTAATGTAACATATCTTCCTCCTGAGAATGGTTACCAAAATCACCTGATTGCATCCTATTCGATTATTTCTTATGGGAAATACTAAAAAAAATTATCTAAATACAAATGTGATTAAATTTTACAACTTTAAAAAAGAATTAGGATCATCCTAAAGGATGTACCCCTTTCTCATATTAAAGAAGCAATGAAAGCTTGGCCAAAAAAGATTTTACAAAGCCCAAGAAAGTCATATTAAAAATTTCAAATAAATTATTCATTTTTATCCATCAAAAATTTAAATTTATATTGTGTTTATTTTTATTTTTTCCGTACTGTATATTTTCTAATAGCCCGAGAATAGTACTGCTATGTTGTTAACCAAGTGCATTAATTCTAATATTACATTTTTGAGAGCAATAAACAAAAATTGTTTAGTATAAAAATTTACATATGGCACTTTACGCGTGTAATTCAACAGATGACATGAATAATAGACAACTCTTATTAAAATTCGTCTACTTTGATTCCTAAAGCAGCTGTCTGTTTTATCAGAATAATATATTATTTACATGTCTGAATACATGACAGTACTAAAAGATACACCCTTTTCAAATTTGTATTAATATATCATTTCTGATATTTTTATGTTGTAAAATGCAGGAAAATGTATTAACTACTACTATAACAGTATTTATATGTAAGACATCTCACAAGCAGACGTTTTATTTTCAGTTTTTTTTTCAATATTTCTTATGCTCAAGTTATATTTCAGCAAGTGGGAAATAATATATTTTTTCGCAAAACATACAATAAAAGCATTTTTATTAAATTTTCTAAAAGGTTATTCTAAATTATAAAAAAGTGTTCTTTAAACTGTAACATAATAGTATTTTAAAAGTTTCAGTAAATTTGTTGTAAGATGCTATTTTAAATTAATAAATATTTTTAATATGTTTACATTTTGATTTTCTTTAATTTTGAGTGTAATATAAAAATTTATAATTATCATTATTGTAGTTGAGATATAGGCAATTTATTTACGATTTCTATATTTATAGCTAATGTAATTACAAATGTCCACTAATAAAGTTCTTAAAGTGCTTACGTACAAAGCCATTAGAAAACAGGGTTGCGTGTAATTTTAAATGGTAATGAAGGTGTAGGATAGTGGATTATGTTAGAAAATTACCGATTATGTTAGATAGCAAGCTGCTAATAATAGAAATCTAAATGTTACTTTGCCGTCGAGAAAGCAACTAATGCTTTCAAATAAATTAACCTGAAATCAATTGCGCCGCACATACAATAAAGTGATAACAATCTCATAGTGTTATAACAATCATTTCTGTCTAGTATAATTTACTTCTAATTTGAGAGAACAGTCATAACAGTTTTTTTGTTCTTTAATTGGTGAAAAACTAGACCTACCATGATTAACTCATCTCACATACAGAGTACGTACCTACATATTGAAAATATATACACGGAGAAAAAAATATCCTTATAATAAGCATACGTATCCTTATTATAGCTATCCGTTGGATAGTTATCTTTCACAAGGATACGCCGTATAGCTAATTTAGCTATCCAGTGAATCCTTATTGCGGATCGTTATAGTAACGATCCGTATTACTGTTTTCAACATTCAAAAGATTCTTGTCATAGTGATTTAACGGATATGCACGGAGAACAAAATATCGTTATAATAACCATACGTATCCCTATTATAGCTATTCAAATCCTCAAATTAACTATCCAGTTACCTACACGACGGATACTGCACACGTTCACGAGAGCTTTTCGTTTGAACGCTTGAAACAAATAAACGAATCCTTATTATAAGTATACTATGTAAAGCTGTTTTGATCATACTATGGATTGTCAAATTGACTTATAAATATCGTTAAATTAGACATTCGAATCCTTGTCAGAACAATACGTCAATTGGGTATACGTTAGATAGTTATATTAAGGATATTTTTTTCTCCGTGTAGGTACATAAGTATGTAAGTAGTTAGAAAACATGCTTTATTTACTAAAAATTTAGTAATGATTTATTTTTTCGGTACTTATGTAATGTCGAATTATCAATGTGCCATTTAATAATAACTTTATTAGAAAATATGGGTGCAATAGCTCGGAGATCTAACAATTAAAAACTGAAAATACATCTACATTAAAATTTTCTGTTCTCATTCAATATAAAAAATCTAACATAAAAATAACAATTAAAAACTACATTTAACTTAACTTATATCTATTTGTGACACGATAATAAATTAAAAGTTACCCATTTAGAAAACTGAAAAAATTTGGTATGCAAAAGAAAAAAAATATAGATATACGAGAATTGTTATATGTTTCAATAAAACCAGGATAATTCTGTAGTTTACATTTGTTTCGTGATGTTTTCGGTAGCACATAATCTTTCTTCAAGAGCAAAATATATTGTAGCTTGTTGATAATTAGAATACTTTTAAATTAAACATTGAAATAAGTAAAAAGGACCTTGCGTTGTTTAATATTTATATATTAAGATTATAAATATTAAAAATGTTTCTATGTGACAATTCTCTACGTAAATAAATATGCATTTTAATTAATAAATATAGAAAAAAACTCATGTTGAACCACTTAAGAAAAAAATGGTATAACGTAAGTAGACGATTAAATAACATAAGAAAAAACATGAAAGAATCATTTTAAAGATATAGTAGGTAAACATATACCAGGTGTGCAACCTTAAAACGGCCGTTTTCTAATAGATGGCAGTACGCGCGCATTAGGCATCAGCCAACCTTGCCTGCCATTTTTTCTCATTGCTTTGATCTTTGCCATTAGTAAACAAAAGACAAAGTCAGCAATTTCGAACAATAACGTGTCCTTTGATCAGGATAAACATGTCGAATTTTGTGCCAGATAAAGAGCATTCGCGGGGAGCACTGCTATTCCTCTTCAATTGGAAGAAATCTGCCGCCGAAGCGCATAGAATTTTTGTGGAGGTCTATGGCGACAGTGCTCTTAGTGAAACTCGGTGCAGAGCGTGGTTTCGGCAATTCAGAGACGGAATTTTTTAAAGTCACCGACAAGAAGCGCGAAAATCGACCAAAAGTTTTTGAGGACACCGAATTGCAAGGTTTATTGGACGAAGACGATACCCAATCGCAGAAACAACTTGCCGCGAAGTTGAATGTTAGCCACCAAGCAATTTCGAAACGCCTTTTGCTATGGGAAAGATCCAAAAGATTGGAAAGGGGTGCCACATCAATTGAACGATCGACAGATGGAACGACGCCAGACCGCGTGCGAAATCTTGCTTGATCGGCACAACAGAAAATCATTTTGCATCGAATCGTCACTGGCGATGAAAAATGGATCTTTTGAAAACCCTAAGCGCAAAAATCGTGGGTGGACCCGGAGAACCCTCAACATCGTCTGCTAGGCCAAATCGATTCGGGAAAAAGACAATGCTGTGTGTTTGGTGGGACCAGAAGGGGGTGGTTTACTACGAACTGTTGAAACCTGGTGAAACGATCAATACTCAACGCTACCAACAACAAATCATCGAATTGGATCGTGAATTGTGCAAAAAAGACCCGAACACGCGGATCGGCATGAGGGTATCATTTTCCAGCACAACAACGCACCATCACACACAGCAAGATTGGTCCGGGATACATTGGATGCACTTGGCTGAGAGTTGCTACCCCACCCGCCCTACTCTCCTGATCTGGCCCCTTCAGATTACCATTTGTTTGCGTCGATGGGACACGCGTTTGCTGAGTAGCACTTCAATTCTTATGAGTATGTTAAAAAATGGCTCGATGGGTGGTTCTTATCCAAAGGGGATGAATTCTTTTAGGGTGGAATCCACAATCTTCCTCAAAGATGGGAAAAATGTATAGCCAGCGAGGGCAATTACTTCGAATAAAATATTTTTCACTTTTCTGCGTTAATTATTGTTTTGCTAAATAAAAAAACAGCCGTTTTAAGGTTGCACACCTGGTAGAAACGCATTTAAACAAAATTATACGATAGCTATTAAGAAGGTAAAAATAAAGAAATAGTTCGAATTGAGTCCGCTGTAGAAGTTTGATTTGAGAGGAACACTTGAATTATCGTAAATAACAATCAAAAATTTAATTTTTCACGACAACATAAAGAAGAAACAATTTTAATAAAAAATTTTTTAATTTAACAGATTGATTACTACTTTTTTTCAAATTGTGTACTTATACGAATAAACTGGCAATAAATACTAAAACAAACTATAGTGTTTTAGAATATAGAAGGGAAAAAAGTAAAAGAGCAAAGTGCGAAAGTACAAACTTTTCACATATGTGCAGAAAGGAATGACGAAACTATACTCGATTCTGGCATGGGGAAATCGACTATTTTATTACTGCTGCACGGCGATCAAAAATAAAACTTTTGCATGGGGTATTACGAAAAAATTATTTTATATATTTTTCATTTTAATAGACGATAAATTACGTTTTGAACAGATATATTTACGTCGGAGTCGTGGTCTATAATATTTATGTTTAGTAGAATATAAGTTGACAGGCGATTAATCTTCCATTATTAAATGCAGGTCAGCACCAACGCAACAGTCACCAAGGAGCACCTTTCTTATCGATAAAATTTATACTTGAATAACATTAAAGGATCTTAATTATTTCGTAACTACTTGACAAATTAATTTTTGATAAAATAATGTTCTATGCAAAACCAGGTAAGAAATCGGTATGTTTGTATATTAATGGCTCAATTAATGATATCGCTGACTGAGAACATTAAAAGTTGTCGCTTAGATTCGCAAAATTGTAAAATCCTTAGAATTTTATTAATCTGTAATATTCAGCTAAAATTCAACTTTTAATTTATCAAATTTATCGTGCGAACTTTAATTAGTTAAAATGTAATAAAAGGAATCGTAAAAGATGCAGTTTAAAAATATTTCCTTTTTATACTATTAATTACATATTTTTACATCAAAAGCGTAATTCACTTTTACTGCTTGCATTCTAATTATTTTTTAACAAAAACATACAGAAATATTGGAAAAATGTAACAACTAACTTTTTTTTGTGTAGAAGCACAACTAGTAGAACATTATTTTTGAGTTTATCAAAACATTTTAAGTAGGTAAAGTTGCAATTCTGTTCGTGCTCACTTTTCTGTAAAATTTTATCATATTAGAGCAACGATGTGGAATAACAATATACTGTGAATTCAGGAATATAAACGTGCGTTTTGTGTAGGCATCGAAAAAATTGAGTTGTTAAATGTAAAGAAGAAAATATCCAGAAACTTAATCATAAAGTGAAAAAACTAAATAAATAAATTTAATTATGTAGTAATTTTCTTTTGCGATCTAACAATTTTTTGTACAGTATTTTATAAATCCATAGATAAATTACGTAAATTTATCTCATTAATTAAATCCACATAAAACGCCATTAAAAAATTCAAAAACGTATTAAATAATTTTTCCTTTATAAGCTAGGCAATGATCGGTTTTGCAATTCGCATGTATAAAACTTACAGTAAGATAAAAGGATAAATATTATTCAAATTATTCATTATTTAGCTTTAAATCCCTAGCGAATATAATAAATTATTCGGTGATATTAATCTGTCATTTAAACGCGCGAGGAAGAAAATCCCTCAGTGTAAAGTTCGTTTCCTTAAGGATTATTGCAGCTTACAATGTGTTTTTATTAGTTTCCACTTGAATAATAACTTAATTTTTTTAATTTACTTTCAGAATAAAAAGCAATTATAAAAAATCCGTTTTCGTGCAAAGTGCAAAAGGGTTGCTTTAGAAAAGAAAATAGTGTTATTTTTCTTTTCCAAAAATAAATTTGTTTCAATTATTGTTCTATATATTTTCTGCTAATAACAATGCTCTTGTAGATAAAACGCGATAAGAAATATTACAAGCCATAAAAAACAAGAAGTACGCAAAATAACTGACACAAACTCAATCCATTTGAACTTCTTTTTTAAAGAAGATTTCATTTAAGTTAAGCGCTCTTGTAATTTGCAAAGTTGTGTCTGTTTAAATTAATAAATATTGATTTGAAGTTTTAAAAAAAATATACAGTGAAAATTCAATACTTAAAGTAGATACTGCTATTGAAGTAAAAAATATTCTCATTTTATCTCGAAAAATATCCAATAGATTTTGATCCAGCTAAATTCGGATTATAGAAAATTAATTTTTACATATTCATGAATACTTTTATAATTTTTTAACAAGGCGTTAATCACCTTAATTTTATGTTCAAAAAATTGTTTCTTTACTAAAATTTTCAAGTTTTATAATTTAACTAATTAGGTACTAAAAAACTATGCATCAGAAACAAATCATATTTATCTTAAGGCTGTTTTACAATACAAAATTTCTTGTACAAAATTATTTTCTATCCGATAAGTATTTAAACGTATCTCAAACAAAATTAAATTAAAATAAATACAGTCCGCTTTGTATAAGTTACTCATTGAACTAATTTGAAGAAAAAAATTTCTTATAAAGAAAAGGTTGCTTTTATACAAAAAAGGACTACCGTTAGAACTATGCATTGTTGCTTATTTGGAATTTTTCTACGCCAAGATTCTATGTAAATATTAAATTGATAAGAAACTGCAGAATATTTTTTTTTATAAAAGTGATAAATAATTTATCGTTTTTACTGACCGCGTTGCGTTATGCGGATGTGCTATGCACATCTCGCTTTAATAATAATTTGGCATTAAAGCTATAAAACAGTAATGAAATAATATGTAAACAAAATAATGAAACAATTATTGTTAAATAACTTAATCTTATTACAGGGTGCGGCAAAAGACTCGGTTAAAATTTATTGCGTCCTAGAAAGAAAGTTTTCTAATGGAGCCAAACAATTTTTGTTCTATCAAATTCTCCATATTTTTTTGTACTAGAGTGGCTTGTTTTACGTAAAATCTTATTGAACTTTTTTTTCTTTTTCCACCGTCAAACGTTCCTGTATTGGAGTTTTTTCCTCAAGGAAAACGTCAATGTGATACTGTTCATTTGCTCAATGTGCCTCAACAAACCGTGTTCGATGAAAGCCACCATTTCAGTGAGCTTGGCCATGATCGTCGTCGTTTAGGAAGTGGAATAAAACGGACTATCAATACTTTCAAGAAGCGCAGCTCATCAAAAAGCGAGTACAACAATATTCAAAGGTTTTCATGCGAAAGATTGCTCGTAAAACCGGAATCAGCGACCCTTTAGTGCGGCGAATGGTGAAAGAAGTGCTCGGACTCGAGCTGTACAAGCTCCAAAAAGTTCAGCTACTCACGGAATAGAATAAGCGCGTGTGACTCCAAAGATGTCGCCCACTCAATAGTCGGGCCGCATCTCATTGACGGGAGCGGTTCCTCTTCCCAGACAAGCAGCTGTTTACCATGGAGTAAACTCACAACCACCAAACGACCAGATATGGCCTATAGAAGCTCCCGGCACATCTGCTAACATCGAACACCGCAAAAATCTGGACTCCGTCATGGTTTGAGGCGGAATTTGAACAAACAACAAGTGCGTTGTGTTTTCGTGAATCAAGGGGTAACAATCAATCAAAAAGTTATTCCAGCGTCATTCTCGTGGGCAAGGTACTTCCCTGAGACCAGCAGCACTACGGCAGCAAGACTGGACGATCCATCAGGATTCTGCTTCGGCCCACATGGCAAAAACGACTCAGGAATGCTGCAAAGTATATTTTCCGGGCTTCATCACATCTGCAGAATGACCGCCTTACACGCCAGATATCAACCTGATGGACTACAGCGTGGGCTCCATTTTGAAGCCCAGGGCCTGTATTAAATCCCACAAAATTTTTAAGTCGCTGACAAAATCGCTATGAATGGGACCAATTGTCTCCAAAAGAACTGTGGCCAATCGCCGAAATAAAAAACCTCGTTTGGGGCTCTGTATCGCCGCAAAAGATGGCTACTTCAAAACCGCCTGAATATATTAATTCTAAAAATCCAAATTATGGTTATTAATTGTTAAATATGTTGAATTTCTTTTGTTTAATGAAATTATATTGCCAATAGTTTAACCAAGTTTTTTGCCGCACCTTGTATATAAACCAAGTTCCTTTGATAAGATGCTATATACAGGGTGTCCCAAATTGAGTAGGCTAACATGGGTATCTTTCTTATTAGTGAAGATAGAAGTTTGTTTAAATGAGCAATGTTTTGCAGTTTTAGGTGCCCATTCAGATTCTGTTAAGACAATTTTAAAATTCCGAATAGTTCCGAAGTTATGGTCAAAAAACTGAAAATTGTCATTTTCTTTAATGTCAAATAACTTTGTAATTATAAAAATAAAAAAAAAAGTTTAATACAAAAGTTACTAGGTTTCATAAAGTACAGATGGAAATTAAGTCAAAATTAAATTCAAAATGGCGGTTTCCAAAATATTGATACCAATTTTCTTATTTTAAATAGGCGCCATATTGGATTTTTACATAGTTAAATAGCATTTTTTTTTCTCTTTTCAACCATGTATAACAACCCAAATTTAAATAAAAAATTATTAACAATATTAAATTTTTCTGTTTAAAATCAAGTAGTCATGAATTATCAAAGAACAATAAATCAGCATAATACAAGCCAAGGTCAATATATTTATTTTTTGACTGATATTGTAAGTTTTTTAAATAATAATAATTATTACCTTATAAATAATTCAAAATGGCAAAGTTTTTAACTACGCAGTATGATATATTGTGTACCTACATTAAATGTTACAAAAGCTCCTGCGTTGCTACACAAACATACTTTAACAGTTTTCCAAAAAAAAGCAACGGAACTTTAAAATTTTTAAAAGATTGGATGTGAATATGTAGAAGTATGGATGTTTACAATAACCAAATTGAAGGAATGTGGAAGACGATCTTCATTATTTTTTTTTTTGAAAACTGTTAAAGTATGTTTGTGCAGCAACGCAGGAGCTTTTGTAACATTTAATGTAGGTACAAAACATATCATACTGCGTAGTTAAAAACTTTGCCATTTTGAATTATTTATAAGGTAATAATTATTATTATTTAAAAAACTTACAATATCAGTCAAAAAATAAATATAATGACTTTGGCTGGTATTATGCTGTTTTATTGTTCTTTGATAATTCATGGCTACTTGATTTTAAACAGAAAAATTTAATATTGTTAATAATTTTTTATTTAAATTTGGGTTGTTATACATGGTTGAAAAGAGAAAAAAAAATGCTATTTAACTATGTAAAAATCCAATATAGCGCCTATTTAAAATAAGAAAGTTGGTATTAATATCTTGGAAACCTCCATTATGAATTTAATTTTGACTTAATTTCCATTTGTACTTTATAAAACCTAGTAACTTTTGTATTAAACTTTTTTTTGTAATTTTTATAATTACAAAGTTATTTGACATTAAAGAAAATGACAATTTTCAGTTTTTTGACCATAACTTCGGAACTATTCGGAATTTTAAAATTTTCTTAACAGAATCTGAATGGGCACCTAAAACTGCAAAACATTGCCCATTTAACCAAACTTCTATCTCCACTAATAAGAAAGATACCCATGTTAGCCTACTCAATTTGGGACACACTGTATATTACAAATAACGATGACTTGTCATTTTGTTATTTACAAAGTCGAACCGGCAAAGTAATTAGAATATAATACATGTTATCTCTTCAAGAAGGTTTCAGTTGCATTATTTCCAAATTGCGTATCATTCAGTTTAGAAATAATTGATTTCTTACATATGAAACTTACACAAACTGAAAATCGTAGCAAAATATGGGAGTTTTTTGATATATCTTATAAAATCCCTAAACGGCTTTATTTAATATTATCAAGTTGACAAGTTACAACAAGAAAGAGTCATCAAACTTTAATAAAATTCCGTCCTTTTGTTTTGGAATTACGATCTTTTAGTGAGGTGACAATACATTTTACTTCGATGGTAGAGTCAGAGAAAATGCTGTAAAATATTTGTAATTTCGCTTAAAATGATTTTCATATTGTTACTAATTAGTTAAAAGCCTAGTCACGGACTTCGATATTAATTATTTTCGACGTTTCGTTAAACCAATTATGATTAGAGACAATACGTTTAAACCGTTTTTTAACATAATAATTCATTTATTTTTATGCCTTTTTCGCATTAAATACTTGTCGATTTCGTCGCATTCGTTATCATCTGTTAACTATGAAATATGGATAAAACCACCAATAAACATACCTTTCATATGCATATGTGTTTATTATATTGTGCAATCGATGTTGAATTTTACCGAAATGCGAAAACCAAATAAAAAATTCCGAATATAAACTATATTTTGACTTTTAAATTACATTTGATTTACGATTTTTCTCGGCAGATTACAAACAGTAAACATAAACTGTCTTACCTTA
Source organism: Sinopyrophorus schimmeli (assembly GCA_036325965.1). Classification (NCBI taxonomy): domain Eukaryota; kingdom Metazoa; phylum Arthropoda; class Insecta; order Coleoptera; family Elateridae; genus Sinopyrophorus; species Sinopyrophorus schimmeli. The sequence continues at coordinate 703,492 of JARFIZ010000139.1, forward strand.
TGAACGAAATTGGAGGTGAGTTGAACATACACAAAATCTGACTTGGTTTGAGAGTAAGGAAGATTGTCGTTTTCGTCTAAAATCTGCACGGTGATGTTTTTAAATATTTCCCTTATTGTTCCTTTCGAATCTTCCACGGTACATTTAACAGATAACTTTTGATACTCTCCCGATTTTGGATATTTTTTCTTGAACGGTTCCATCATACGTTCGACGTCCCTATCCAAAGGCAGAGATGATCCAATTTCCCAGGATTTATTACTGTTCGGGGGAGTAGCCAATACGAACTCATTTCCTCCTGTAATTATTTCCAAATTAATCTTATCATCAATTTAATCTTACAGTTAGATAAGTTACAGTTGATTTATTTCCAAAACGTTTTAACCGATTTAACGAAAAATACTGGGAAATCGATTTATTGTGTCATATTGGTTCGTGATTTTATTAAAAAGTACGAGTTTTAACGCAGATTCTAAAGCTATATATAGTGAAAGTAATAAGTGAAAAAATTCGGAGAAAGCTTTAAAAGCCTTCTACGAATTTCGGGGGTTTTTTATTTAAATATGAAGAATTCAAATTTGATGTTGTCGAGAGAAGTTTTATGACTTTCGCTTTTATTAAGCTTTCGAAGTATGATGGTGGTTTATAAGAAATTTAAAAGTAGAGAGAAACACGAAACTTGACTGAATCTAACTTTGGCAGCACTCGGATAGGTTTGAGAGTTATAAGAGATTTACCTGAAAGTAGGGTGTAGTTTAATTTATAATCTGAGCACATTTCTGCTAAATAAGGAGAACTCAGAGAACCGATTATGGCGGGTTTTCGGTTTTCATATATCTGGTAACTAACCGACTGCCAGTAACATAAATCTTGAATTATAAGATCGCAGTCCAGTTGTGATTGTGGTAAAACGTTAAGCTGAATTGTTGTTCTGTTCCTCCTTTCACGGCCGCCTTCTACAAACGCGTGGACCGTGATATTTGACATATCTGGAATTAGTAAAATTCATTTATTATGCTTGGGTTCTCTTATATTATTAATGTTTGTATATATAATATAGTATGGTATTGCAGAGGCACACGCAGGTTTAAAATAATAAAATACCCTGACGTCAAATAGTAGAATACATAAAATATAGTGAAAAACTAAAAATAAACATAACATTTTTACATTGTATTTCTATAATTTTCTAGTTCTTCAATTTTTTTTAATATCCTACGTACTGGTCGTGTGCTCTAGCGGTGAGTATCGCGTTATTTAATATGCAGTATGGTAGATAATGCCATACTTATGGGACTCGTTGCGGCAGTACACGACTATACTCAGGCCGCTGAACAGACGAAGTAACAACAATACGTGATCAGAACGTGTTAAAGTAAACCAATCCTCTGACGAACTTCTGATTCGCCATTGAAATGAAAATAAATAATTCGTCATCTAGCCGGTTCTAGAAGATACTGTTAAACATTGAATTCATTCTTGTTAGTATACAAGTACTTCAATATTATTGTAAACCAGGCCGTGAAATAGAATCGAGCCCCTGCCCACAGCATTATTTTAGAGCGTGATCACTCCGTCTGTTTAGGGACCCGTGTCTAGTATAATAAATAACGCTATTCCAACAACCAAAAATGGATTGAAAAATTTTAATTTGATCTAACCCCGTTTTTGGTAACATTAGAAAAAATTAAAACGGAATAATTATTTAAATCGTACCACATTTAGCTCGGATTGGAACATATTGAAATATTTTTGTATCAGTACGGTTTAAAAATTCGAGCATTAAATCCAAACAATTTTCAAAACCGAATTGTTACATTAAGGGTCAGTTGTAACACACCAAAGGGTTAACTGTAGCAGAACATGCATTTGGTAAAAGCACTAATGATCTAAATATAAAAAAAAATTATTTATGAAAATCTTATAATGAGTCAGATCATGACAAGTGGACCCCTCATTTTCCATTTGATCATGGAATGCTTGTTTAAATATATTTTTCGAAAGTAGTTATTACTAATAATTACTAATAATCATCCCTTAAAAATTTATGTTTTTTAATTGTTAAATCAAACTGAGCAAATCACAAAAATTTTCATAATTCTTTTGTACTTTAATAAAAATGTATAGGAACATGGTAGAACAATGCAGAATCCCTGAATTAATACTTCTTTGTGTCAACTTATCTACAAAAGTAAGCCACAATTTAACTTTTCTTTGCGAATGTGTAGTATTTTATCAGAAATAAAAAAAAGTTTTGTCGGGACAAAATATTAGCAGAAAGATAAAATTTCTGTATAAGGACAAAAGTAACAACGGCCTTTATCCCCAGTATGAATTTAGACTGATTTTAGTACGTTATTGGTGTTAAAACACATTCTAACTAATTAACAAACTTTTAATGATGTTTACGTTAAACAATAATGTTTTAGTAATAAAATAAGACTAAATTCATGCAAATTATTCATTTATAGAAAAGAAATACACGCAAAATTCTGTTTCTGTTTCTGGATACGTTGTAGAGGCTATCGTGAAAAAAAACAGAGTTAAAGTCATACAGTGAACTTATTAAAATTGTACTATAGATAGCCTCGGTCTATATATAAATCTATATACAGGGTGAATCAATGGTAATTGTACATACTTTACCTGCATATGTAGGTTACTTAGGTGGTTCTATATTACCTATGATTACCGAGATACAGGATGTTTTATTAATTTTGCCTATTTCTTTTTTGGACCATAAATTGAGAACCTCTAGGTATAAAAACACAATATATGGTATGTAGGTGTTATTTAATCAATTATACCGATTTCTCGATTTAGCAAAATAAAAATACAGAGCCTGACTACTAAAGTCAACAATTCGGTCTCTTTGAACTACAGGTAAATGTCCCACTGCCGTATTCTAGGCATAATACCATGTTCAAACCAAGTCAAACAAAAGATAAACAAGTAAAACAATAAAGAAAGCTCACAAAAAATGCATTTAATAAAAATGTACGTATAATCACAAATAAGTTTTAGATATGCTATTACTGCTTGATCAATTTTATTCCAATTTTAATGAATTATTACTCTTGAGTAGTACAACGTTTTTGCCAAATTTGTCAAAAAATTCCTTGTCCTTCAGGGTGTTGCAATTTCTATGTCACCGAGTGTAAATATGTCTTGATAAAATAAATATGACTTTATTGAGGCATACAAATATGAAAACTTAATGCGTTATGATGGTTGTTACTTTTGCCTCTAATCTTAATAAAAAAGCCTTACTTCTAGTTATATTGTGTGGAATATTGCAAATAGTTAATTTATGAAATATATTTTTATGTATTAAGTTGGAATATCAAAATACATAAGCCACTTTCTTAATAAAGCTACATTTTATCAATATAATCAAACAAAATTTTTGCATTACCTTTCTTAGTAACATATAAAAAATGCATACTTATGATATAAGTTTGAACACCATTCCATATACGGTTTAAGTTATTGATCCAGTAAATATATATAATGCAAGATTTCAAACTATGTAGAATGTGCACTTAACAATCTTAGATCATATTTATCTTTATTTTAAGAGTTGTGTCAGTATTACAACTCAAAACCTTTAAATCCTTTAAATATATAACATTAAAATAATTATCTACTACCTGAATTTTATATTAGAGTTATGGTTAGTTTTTCAGACTACTTTGTAAAAGTGTAGCTTGACAATCGTAGTTTAATATATATATTTTTTTTTCTATTCCTTTATTAGCAATCAGAATATACATTCTATAGGCTAATGTGATGTTTTTGGACCTTAGTCTATTGCTAAAGTCCATATGTCGGGATGAGAACTCTTCCAATGAGGAGTCCCCCGGTGACTTAATTCAAGTCAATGGGCCAGTTCCTTTTTAATCTTCGGTTAGGATGTTGTTTTAGAAGTGGTTGGATGAGTGGGTTGGTGTGTTGTTCAAGCTTGGCATGGTGGTTAGTGCTGTATTGTCAAATAATATCTTTTACAAAAGGGATGTTGAGGTCGTTGTGTATCATATAGTTTTAGACATACCAAGGTGCATCGGTCATTGCACGGAGAATTTTTGACTAGGATCTCTGGATAATTGCAAGGTTAGACTTACTTGCACAACCCCAGAGCTCGATGCCGTAGGTCCATATAGGTCGGATGACTGTTTTATAAATGAAAATCTTATTTTCGAGTGGTAGTGGAGATTTTCTGCCAATCAGCCAATTTAACTCCTTGAATCGCAGGTCAATTTGTTTTTTTTTCTTTAGTATGTGCTCTTTCTAATTGAGTTTTTGGTCTAGATGTAATCCTAAGTAACGTGCTGATGATGAGGTAGGGATAGTTACGTTGTTGATAGCGTTTGGTGGGCATTGCCCTGTACGTAGAGTAAATATCACTTGTGTGGATTTGCTTTCATTAATTTTGATCCGCCATTTTTCCGTCCATTGTTGGATAAGGTTGAGATGGTCTTGTATATATGAAGATGCAACGATTGGATCGTCATGACTAGCAAGAATTACTGTATCGTCAGCAAAGGTTCCAATTATGGTATGTAAAGTGGTAGGTAGATCGGATGTATATAATAGATACAGTAATGGTCCGAGAACGCTGCCCTGTGGCACACCAGCTTGAATCGGTAGGTACTTGAAAATGTATTATTTAATTTGGTTTGAAATTTACGATTTTCAAGATAAGACTGGAGGAGTTTAAAATATGCCGGTATTGTTGATTTAATTTTATAAAGGAGGCCATCATGCCAAACCTTATCAAAGGCCTGACTTATGTCTAAAAATACAGAAGAACAGTATCTTTTATCTTCCAAGGTTTTATTGATAACTTGGATAACTCGATGACATTGTTGAAGTGTGGAGTGTTGTTGTCTGAATCCAAATTGGTGGTCTGGGATTACTTCAAGAAGGGGACTAATTCGACGAAGTAGTAGTTTCTCTAGGACCTTGGAGATGGTGGATAGGAGGCTGATGGGTCTGTAGGAAGAAACGTGATTAGGATTTTTACCAGGTTTAGGTATCAGTATGATTTCCGCGATTTTAAACTGCTGGGGCCAGTATTGCAGACGTAGGATTGCATTGTAGATGTAGGTTAGCATTACAAGAGCCTTCTTTGGAATTTCTTTTAGCATTTTGGGTGTAATATGATCGGCACCAGGCGATTTCTTAGTCTTTAGTCGGGCGATTTCGTCCTTTATTTCTTTAGGAGTAATCGGTTGGATAGGTTCTATATGGTCTAGGACAGTAGTTAAGTAGTCATTAACCTCTTGATTTGTCTCGGAATTGTGAGGGCTAAAGACTTCAGCAAGGTGCTCAGCAAAGAGGTCAACCTTTTCTTGGTTGCTTCGTGCCCAAGGCCCTGGAGTAGGATCAGTTTTGCGAATTGGGGATTAGTTTGTATCGGTTTTGAGGTTGATTTTATTGGATGCCATATTGAGTTGTCGTATCGATTGAGATTAAGTATGTAGTCGTTGAATGATCTATCTTGAGCTTCTTTTATTTTGGATTTAAGTTGATTAGTTAACCGGTTGTATGCGGTTTTGTCTGCTGGGAAATGACTCCTGTGCCATCTTACCCTAGCGTGCCGTTTGTGGATAATTAGTTCCTTAATTTCGCGTGAAGTGGTTGCGATTCGTTTTTCATCTTTCAGCTTTGGTGTGGCTTGTTTAGCTGCCTGTTGTAGGATTAAAATTAAGTTTTTAGTGGCTTCCTCTAGGTCTTCGGGAGTTTTAAGTTGTATTTTTAGATAAATGGCGTCTGTGATTATCCCTCTGTAGCCGTCCCAATTGGTTTTTGCATTATGAAGTTTTGGAGCTTTTATAACGTTAACTATAGTTGCACTCACTGTTGCTATTATAGGAGTATGATCTGATGATAGGTCATAATTAGGTTCTACGTCCATATATGATTGAGAGATGCCATTGGTTACAAAGAAATCCAGCAGATCCGGTGTTTTAGATAAGTCTGTCGGCCAATAGGTAGGCGTGCCTGTGGATAGGAACAAATATTTTTTATTTTCTAGCACTATAGCCATTTTTCTGCCTTTAGTGGTTGTAAGTCGTGATCCCCATAAGGTGTTTTTAGAATTGTAGTCGCCCCCTGAAATAAATTTTGGACCAAGGGTTGAGAAAGACGCTTCAAAATCTTCTTTTTTTAAGTTGTGACGAGGTGGACTGTATACTGCTGCAATAGTTATTTCATATGGTAGTGCCTTGACTTTGATGGATGTGGCTTGTAAGCAGTTTTCGGCGTAATTCGGTAGTTCGTAATGGTCGATCGTGTCCTTTATTAGTATTGCACTGCCAGCATGGGCTGTACCATCCGGATGATTAGTATGGTAGATTTTTTATTGGGGTATTTTGAAGTAGGATCTTTCAGTAAAATGTGTTTCACTAATTAGGAAAATGTCGATTAGGTGTTGGTGTAGAAAGATTTTAATTTCGTCTCTATGGTTCAGTAGACCGTTGGCGTTCCATTGTGCAATTCTGAGCAATTTACTCATTTGATTTACTAATTAACATAGTCAGCATGTTTAAGACCATGCTGTTTTGCTGGATAAGCTGAAAAAACATAGATTTAAATTCATCTAGGAATTTAGTGAGGGTAAGGTTAAGTGACTGATCAGCTGGATTTTCTGGTTGGGGTTCTGTGTTTCTAACAATGTTAGCATAGTTCGTTAGCCGCCGGAAGTTTGGGGACTGGTGTTGTTCGATTGTGGGAGGGATTTGATGGGCTTGAGGAACTTGAGAGACGTGGTTAATATTTTTGCATTTGAGTAAGTTGTGGTAGTATTCGCATCCTCGATAGTTGGCAGGGTGTTTTCCTCCACACAAGGCGCAGGTAGCAGGCGTGTTCTTACTTTTCTTGCAGCTTGATGTGCTGTGGTTGCCGCCACATTTAACGCACACAAATGGTCTGGAGCAATATGATTTCGTGTGTCCATACATCTGGCATCTCGTACATTGTACAATATTATTATTGGTTCTTGGTGGTTCTATTGAAATACGATTGTAATGTAGATGTTGAATTTTGTAGATGTCTTTATTGTTATCTGATTGTTTCAGGTCTACGAAAAACATATTTAGTGGCTCTTTAGTTGTTCTGTGTCTTGCATTGATTACATTTTTAACTTGATGTCCTTTTGCGGTGATTTCTGCTTTTATATCTTCTATTGGTATTGAATGGTGTAGGTTTTTGATAACGACCCTGAATGCGCGCTCCTCTTTCGGTTGATATGTATGATGGATTATTTGATTATCTTTCATAAACCTTGCTAACCTCCTGTACGTGTCAGGCGTTTTAGTCGAAATTTTGACTGTGTTGTTCATTAAAGTTTTTGTGATGTACTGCTCTTCTTCAGCTACTGCAGCAAGTTTTTCCTTCATTTCCGGTAGGTTCATTACCCCATAGACGAATATTGGGGGAGGTTTGGGTATCTTGTCGGGTTCTTCTGTATCGTTTTTGGAGTTGTTATCTTGGGTATTTTTTTCGGATGTATTAGTTAATGCACTGTATCTATTGGAGGTTGATGTGTTATTGGTGTCTCCATCTTCTTGAGAATTCTTTCTTATTTTTCTACGCTTAGTAGCCTTAACAACTTGCCAAGGATTATCTTTTGAAGTTGTTGTGGTTTCCATTTCGTCATCGCTAGTTGAGGACATTCTAACTAGTTGATGAGGATTGTAAGCTAAATAGGCTCCTGTTGACTGGCGACGGGTAAGCTGTTGTTCTTCAATGGGAGGGAAATAATTACTGGGCCCTGGGGTTAATTGGGTCGTATGAGTGTTGTAAGATGATGGGTTTTGTGTGTTTGTGGAAGTCTGCTTTAGGTAAGGATAAGGAATTTGTGACATTTGACCACTTGGTTCCTTTGGTGATTGGCTAAATACATAATTGCAGCCAGGTCCGTTGCTTGCTGGTAGCATTGTGGCAAATTAAAAACAAAGTTACCTGATAATTACTACGTTTCCACAGTCATTCAATACGGGTTGAATACGGATTCAATACTGTTGTCGGGTGAAAAGTGGTCATGGAAACCCTGATTCAATACGTATTGAACACGATTTTGATTCAGATACGATACGGTAAATTTTAGGATCGTATCTGAATTTCAACGTATTGAGTTCCATGGAAACCCGTAACTCGACATCGTGCATGCGCAATTGGAGATCACTAGCGTTTTCTAATGATAATTTAAAATATATACACTTTTATATTAAATTGTCATGAAATTTAATAGAATTATAGCACACAATAAAATAAACAACACAATTTTATTTCGAACCTGCTCTACGTATTAACCTAGAAAATAAGTTTTCCGAAAACAGCTGATTGCTGTATCGTAAATGTATTCAATTCGTATTCAAAGAGAGAAGAGTTGACTTTTGAAGAGTAAGGTTGTGCTGCTCCGAGCTCAGATAAAGTAAATAGTGTCTGCTATAAACTCCATAAGTGATAACGTGCGATAGGGTGTGCAAAGAGCAGAGGCCTCCTAGGTCCCTGATATCAGCGGCTGCAATGCGGTAAATATAAATATTTACTAATCTAAACAATCTTATGCATCCCTACAACTGTCCACAAACGCCTACTGAGGCGGTATTAGCGCAACAAAATCAACCATTATTTAATGAAAACCAAACAAGAAGTCAAAATGAACAGGCATTGTATAATGCTTGGTTATATGAAAAGCAAGCCAGAGAAAACTGGAATATAGTATGTCACAAATGCAAAACCAATTAAAAGAGTTGCAAAGCAAAATACAAGAAAAGGCTGATGAAAAATAACAGCTGAAAATGAACAACAAAAACCCAAAGCGAGTATTACACGGACGAAGAAGAATTAAGTAGAGAAACGGAATGGATTAGAGTTAAAGGCAGAAAAAGCGAATGGCAAGCTCTTCCCGCAGGAAGTGGAACGACCTAAAGGAAAGAAAGCAGCTACTCAACCAAAACACAAGCCACCACCACCACCACCACCTGTCATAATTAATAAGTTACAAAACTATAACAGTTTAGCCGAAACTCTCAAGGAAAATGAAATAAGCTACAAGGCAGCTTTGCTTTCGGGAGGTAATGTAAAACTCAATGTGGAAAATGAAACTAGTTATAGGAATCTAACACGATTTCTTAACAATACTGAACTTGAATGGTACTCATTCGAAAATAAACAAACGAGACCGATCAAAGTTGTCGTGAGAAAACTACATCAGACATGTAAAATCGAACATATCTTCGAGGATATAAAAATTAAAGGCTTCAAAATCCTAGAAGTGAGACAGCTACTTAAATGGAAAGATAAGACGCCATTACCTCTCTTCGTGTTATCTTTTAGAAAAGATGAAGATATCAAAAAAATATATAATATTAATGAAATATTGTATATGAAAGTGGAGATTGAAGCATTTAAAAAGCCTACATTACTTCCACAATGTAAAAAATGTCAAGAATATGGACACACACAAAACTACTGCGGCAGAGAAGCCAGGTGCGTCAAATGTGCAGGAAAGCACCACACAAAAATCTGCCAAAAGCAGAAAGACACGAAACCCAAGTGTATCCACTGTGGCGGGGAACATCCAGCTAATTATAGAGGCTGTAGCACAGCGATAGCTCTTCAAAACTTAAGAAACAAACAACTTAACAAGAAAATTCCAGAAAGGCAAGAAGTTAACACGAATAGAGAAGAAAATAGACCTACGCAACAGTGCAGAGTACAGCCGAATATAACTTACGCTCAAACGACAAAGAACGAAACACCACGAGATGAGCCTGGCACCGACACTTCAACTCTAATGCTCCAGCAGATTAAGAGTATGATGGAAGAGCGGGAAATAAAACAAGAAATTTTTAACCAAACGATCTTAGAAAGATTAACTAAATTAGAAAACGCTATCAACATCAAAACTAAACATGTTGGCTAATGATCTTAGAATACTCCAATGGAATGCTAACGGACTCTTTCAACACCAACAAGAGTTACATACTATACTAGAAACTCAAAATATTGATATATGCCTAATCTCAGAGTCACACTTCACGAACGAAACATATATTAAACTGAAAGGCTACCAAGTGTATCACGCCCTACATCCTCAGAATACAGCTAGAGGAGGAGCAGCTATTGTAATTAAAAACAGTATAACTCATTATGAGAAAGAAAAGTATGAGACAGAGTCAATACAAGCTGTTAGTATATGTATCAAAACACAAAAGTATCTGATTACTGTAGCAGCGGCATACTTTCCACCTCGACATAATCTGCAAAAAGAAGATTATATAAACTTCTTTCAAACTCTAGGTGAAAGATTTATTATAGGAGCAGACTTCAATGCTAAAACACACATTGGGGGCGAGATTGACGACAGCTAAGGGAAAAACCTTTACCAGGCAATATTGGAACTTAAAGGTAGCTGGCATTCAACTGGTAGACCCACGTATTGGCCGACGGATACTGCAAAATCCCAGACCTTCTGGATTTCTATATTTCAAGAAAAATACCAACAAATTTTATACAGATCCAAGACTTTGATGACCTAATGTCTGACCATTCCCTATCTTGCTGACGTTACAGGAAAAATAGTGACTAGGAAATAAACCCGACACTAACTAATAGGTTTACCGACTGGGAAGGCTTTAAAACAGAGCTCAGCGAAAAGATCTTACTAAACGTACCAATTTCAACAAAAGAGCAACTTGAATATGAAGCAGAGAAATTTATGATGGATATTCAAAGCGCAGCATGGAATAATACACCAGAAATAAATAGAAAGCCGACAAGGAATAATTACCCAAAAGAAATCATAGATTTAATAAGAAAAAAGAGAAGAGCCAGAAAGACGTGGCAGAGATCGAGAACAAGAGAAAATAAGCATACGCTGAATGCTCTTACATCACAACTCAAAAAAGGGAAAATGAAAAATTAGGAATGAAGCACTGAATACCTACCTTAAAGAAATCACGGCTGATCAAAGTACTGACCACGGATTATGGAAAGCTACTAAGGAATTAACAGACCAACAAAACATATTCCACCGATACGTAAAGAAGACGGGTCTTGGGCAAAGTCTGACAAACAAAAAGCAGACACATTCGCAGTTTATCTAGAAGGCATCTTCCAACCAAACGCAGAACAAATTCAAATGCAAGCTCAGACAGAACCAACTGCAAGAATGGTAGATATCCCATCAACCACTCCCAAAGAAGTATATAGAGTAATAAAAAAAAATATTAACCCAAAAAAGGCTCCGGGATTCGATTTAGTCACTGGGAAGATATTACAACAGTTGCCACGGAAAGGTATTATGAAAATTACGCACTTAATAAATGCAATATTTAGGCTACAATACGTCCCAGACTTGTGGAAAACAGCTGAAGTTATCATGATACCCAAACCGGGAAAGCCTATTAACGATGTAAGTTCATATAGGCCAATATCATTGTTACCCATAATATCAAAGCTCTTCGAAAAGTTATTTTTAAAAAGAATGAAGACGATAATTGAAGATCAACAACTCATTCCCCCACATCAATTTGGGTTCCGTAATGAGCATTCTACGGTAGACCAAGTACATCGTATTACAGATGTGATAGAAAAAGCACTCGAGGAAAAGAAAATATGCTCAGCAATATTTTTAGACATTGCGAAAGCATTTGATAAAGTATGGCATGAGGGTTTACTAATGAAATTAAAAAGATACTTCCCTAAGCAATATGTTCAACTCTTGGACTCGTACCTAACAGACCGTACCTTTAAAATTAAACAGGATAGCGAGCTTTCTGAACTCAAAACAATAAAAGCAGGTGTTCCACAGGGAAGCGTTCTTGGGCCTGTATTATATCTGCTGTATACATGTGACATTCCTGAAAATGAAAATGTTAAACTAGCTACTTTCGCGGATGACACCGCAGTATTAGCTACAGGAGATAATATAGATGAAACAACGGGCCCAAACTCCAAGGCGCAATTGATGAAATAAATACGTGGATGAAAAGGTGGCGTATAAAGGCTAATGAAGAAAAATCTGCTCATGTAAACTTCACGAATAGAACAATAAACCACCTTTCAGTAAATCTAAACAATAACATAATTCCACATCAAGGAACAGCCAAATACCTAGGCCTAAACCTAGATGCAAAGTTGAAGTGGAAAGAGCATGTCAAAAGAAAGCAACCGAAGTAAAATTGAGATATAACAGCATGTACTGGCTTATGGGAAGAAATTCCCAACTATCCACCGAAATAAAGTACTAGTTTATAAACAGGTGATAAGACCAGTGTGGATTTATGGCATCCAACTGTGGGGATGTACAAAAGGAGTAATTATTCTTGTATCAGAAATTCCAGAATCGAGTTCTACGAAATATGGTAAATGCCCCTTGGTACGTGCGAGACAGGGATCTGCATCGGGAACTCCAGGTGGAGATGGTCGAGGACGTAATCAGGAAGATTGCCAGAAGCCACGAGGAGAGGCTTCATAAACACCCAAATTTAGAAGCCCTTCAACTTCTAGACAATCAAGATCTTCTCCGCAGGCTCAAAAGAGCGAAACCATTTGAGCTAGTGTAGTGTAAAGTCTAGTGAAAAGCAGAGTATAGTGCAAGTGTAGCCATGCCAGAGATGTGTGCAAAATGTTTCAGTAGCTAGGATGGGTCAATGGAAACATCTGGACTAACAAATATTTTAGTAACTTAGGACATAAATAAAATGTTAGTTAATCTTAAAGATTAGGTGCATTGTAAAGCTTAAATAAAAAAAAAAAAAAAAAAAAAAATTCGTATTCAAAACTATTTATGGAAACACGTACCTATTGGATCGCAAATTCGTATTCAATCCGTATTGAATAACTGTGGAAACGTAGTAAATATATTTCTTTCGCTAGGATTAGATCAATTAAATGTCCGATTAGTAGAGATATAGATAAAGCGGCCGAGACCGCGTTATCCGCCAAAGCACTTTTCTTAAACTCACAGTGCGTGTATAGACGATGTTTACGCTTTCGTTTTCGAAAATGAACTCAGTTTAATATATTGAATATTTATTTATGCTTTTTGTTAGAAAAAGGTCCTAATAAATAATTTTTATCTGTGCGTTTTAAAAGCCTTTTCCTTGCATTGAATTTCAAGAGAAAAAATAATACTTTAATGCCTACTCAACTTTGAGCCTTTATTTTTTTAGTTACGAACTAATAATGCATTTACCGTATTAAACATTTTTTTTTAAGTATGATAAGTACTTTAACGAAATTATATTTGTAAGTAATATGTAATCAGCCAGAACTAATTTTAAATACAAAATTTTTTAAAACACTGATGTTTTAAAATACAATATCTGAACAATGCTGCATCGTTTTTGACTAAAATTTTATTATCTGCTTAAAAGTTTGGCAATAAACGTGTTTTAAAGACGTTCACTAAAATGCGATAAGAAAGTTCTTCTTCGGCTCGACAGAAGGTATTATTATTTCTCTTTTTTTAATCATCTGATTTTAAAATCTGAAGTATAAAAGAAAGATTAATTACCTAAGGGCGATAAAAAACTGATAGCTTTAAATTAATTACAACTGAAAAAGTAAATTACGCTTTGAATAATTGTGTAAATATAAACTACTTATGTAAGTATTAACGTACCTTTATAATTAAAACGTTTCTTAAATGTAATCACTCCTGATTTTTCTTGAACATCTAGAAGACGTTGTGAATTGCCATCAATCGCGTATCTAAGATGTTCCTGTCCATTGATTTTGTAAAATTCGGTATCTTTTTGTGCGTAAAGCTTTATTATAGAACGATTTAATGGTGGATTTTTAAATCCATCATCTGGAAGGTGCAGGTGGACGTTGGTCATTGTGAAGTATACAGCATATACTAAAAAAAAATTAAAAAATTTAAGTTACGTGTTGGAAAGGTACTAAATATAAAATGGTATCCTAATATGATATCTACCCAAAGATTCCAAACTAATTGTTACGACAAAATCCAAGTCCGTCTTTTATTTTTTCCACTCCTATTTATATCATATTTACCGCATTTTAGAAAATCCGTTTAGTATTAATTTTAATGAATAATTAATAATTGTTGAACGTGTACATAACTGTACAAATAGTTCATTTTCTAAAGTTGTACTAAATTATTTCAAAGAGTAACGCTGCAATTAGAAATCTTAAAAATTCAAATTTTATCAAGATTAATTGTAATAGTTTCAGTATTATTTATAGTAGCAAAAGCTATTAAAAAACAAGGAAGTCGACTCGTCTGATTTTTACCGTAACTAAAAAAGTTAAGATCTTGATTGATACGGCACTGCAACATTCTGAAAGATTCCCAATTCAATCAATCTTATTAAATTTCTAAATTTCCTTGAATAAGCTATTGGTTTTTCTCACAAGTTTTTCTTCTTTTATTGAATTTCCTTGTTCGATGGCAAAGCTTTAGTCATTTACAACGCGTTAAATTATAGGAAAAGTAGGTTTTATAGCATAGTAGTTTGATTGATATTAATAGTAAGTTACGAAAAGTTTTGCTGAAAACTCGATATAAAAAATAAGCTTGCTCTCACCTAAAAACCAATTTGCATGACAAGTTTTAAGAAAATATTTGTTCTCCCATTAAAAATTTGCTTTTTATTTCGATGTTCACCGGGCGAGAACAAGTGATATTGACTTTTCATTTTTTGTTTGCTAAAAACCGGAGTGAAGTTTTATATTAAAACATTAAAAATAGTTTATTAGAAGAGTGTACAAATATTCTTAACGTTTTTACAACTCTTAATTCCATTTCAAGCTAGTTTTATTTAAAAACTGCAGAACTACATACAGATCCATAAAAAAGTATAAATTGATTACATATAACTTATATTGGTCAAACTCATGAAAGGTTTAATATAAGATTCTTTTTTTTACAGGATCCCTGTAACTATTCAGTTACTGGTAAATATATAAAAAAATACGTTTGCCATGATCAGATAAAACTTAATTTACTCGAGTTGTAATTAGTACAATTCATAATAGTCATTCAAGTGGGATTTCTACCACGTTTCAGGATTAATATATAGACCAGAATTTTTAAAAGAGGTTACTGTAAATTGAGATTTCAAACATCTGCATATGTACAAGTATGAATTCAAAACAACATAAATTTTGTTTTAAAACATTGTCTGTATAAAATCATTAACGTTGTTCCTTTGGAAACTTATGATAAAGTGTGATCAACATGATAGTGTGTTATGTTATACGAATAGGCAAAGCATAGGATGATTTAATAGTAACTGTCCTGAAAAATGGATCAGATGAGAGGTATTGTTACTTGGCAAGCAAAGAAAGTTATCTATTTCAAAATAAATAACTTTTTTTGCAAATATTATAATTAAAACACGTTTTTGATTGTTGAGATAGCTACAAAAGTGTTTTAAGATCGACTAAATAGTACAGGTTTTTGGACAAAATATTGAAAATCTTTTATAATTTGTTAAACATGTAGGTATTTATGTCTACTATTATCCGCAATTACTTCGATGATTTCAATAGTACTCTAATTACGAGGCTCTTTCAAGGATTTTCGACTGTCGAGTCTGCTACTGAGACTATCTAATCGGGGCCTTTCGTTTGCCTTTTATGTGTGCCGAAGAAGAAGCTTCTTAGATGCACTGGAGTTTACAAAGTATTCCGTTCGTGACGCGATCTTCTAGTCCGTATGTGTATACAGTCATCGTTTTTATGCGCTGGAATATTTTAGTGAGTGCCTGTTACAGTATTATCTCGCGAAAGGTATAGTAGAGTTTAAAACGTAAAATTTACCTGTTACTACTAAAGACGAGTAAAATGTTTGCAAATATTGAAATGCAGGAAATCATTACAGTATTATTACGGTAGTACACTAGCAGTGTTGCCAAATGTTTGTTTTTTTAAGTGATTTCTAAAAATCTAGGATGTATGGATACACATGTTAACAAAAAGATTTTCCATTCTGAACTGAATGAAATATATTATCGCTGCGTGCGGCTTTTGCGCCAATTTATACACACCCTGTATAAACACGTAATAAATTTTATTTTATATCTATTCTACTTATAGATGCTTAGTATTTAAGGAGACGTTCAAGAAATATCGTTTGTCGAGTGAACATCGATTTCTAGACGTAATTGAATAGCCGTGCGTAATGCAAGTGCATATAACTTATTGCATTATCTTGTAAACTATTCCTAGAGTAAGCTTTGTCGGGTTTAAACTTGATCATTTCTGTTTCCTAGACATTTGTTGATTTCGTTGTTCGAGGAGTTGTTTCTACGTAGCAACTTTTATTTTGAATGTAATTGGGATTTTGTCATTACTGTCCACATTAATTAATAGTATTCTTGTACGTAATATTAAAATTTATATTATCACTTTGCCGTATATGGCCGATTTTTAATTTTGAATTAAAGTAAATCAAATTAATTGAACAGTAT
Organism: Sinopyrophorus schimmeli; assembly: GCA_036325965.1. Classification (NCBI taxonomy): domain Eukaryota; kingdom Metazoa; phylum Arthropoda; class Insecta; order Coleoptera; family Elateridae; genus Sinopyrophorus; species Sinopyrophorus schimmeli. Next base: position 719,946 of record JARFIZ010000139.1, read on the forward strand.
GAACATGAATAACTGATCGTAAAAATTCAATAATAAATATTTCATCAAACAGATTAGTTCCCAGATTTTCTTATCTTACTTACAAGCAATGAGAATGATTAATACACCCACATACGCCTGAAACATATAATTTATGTCCCTCATTCGTTTTGCATAATTTTCAGGATCCTCGGTCTCGAATTTTAGCCAAACCATTACTTTCAATGTCTCTTCAAATAATTGAGAGTTTTTTACTTAGAGTCCATTTACGAACCTATTACATTACACTTTCTGAATATTCCCATTTCTTTTTCACTTTCTGGTGTATTGTTTGTAGATATACCGATTTCTCTAAATTGTGAAACGCGCCTTCATTCATATTTTTCTTGGAATATACAGCTACTTCCATCATAACGAGCAAAATCGTAAATCTCCGGTGTCACCACCAAATCAGTGTCAAGATTACATACCTCTTCCGTGTTGATAAGTATATTAATGGCTCTTTGTTTTTGATTAATTGTGTAGTGATATCGGAAGAAGTTTGTAAGAAGGCTCTTATCAAGTTTTTATTAAATTTTTTGAAGCGTTTCTACGAAATACCAATTTTAATGAAATAAGATGCTTTTTAGTTATTATTTTTAAAGTTATTTCGCAGTGTATTTAAATTAAGTAAAACATTTTAACAAATCGAAAAAAGTAACTAATTTTATGTAATTATTACAAAACGATGTAAATCGTAACAAAGGGCGCTTGCATTTATTTTTCATGTTTTGAGCATACGTTTGGAGAAATTATATGTAGGTATTATACAAACGTATTTTAGCAAATTAAATTTTTTCAGCTTTTTGTAGGATTAGTTTAGTACAAGTACGTGCAGTCGAGTATTATCGATTTAAAATATGCTTCTATTTTGCTTCGTTTGCTAATGAAAGTAGTGTCGGTGCATAAAACATTTTATTATTATTTTATGTATTCTGTATGGGTAATAATGAGTGGTTGCGCTAAAATTATTAAAATCTGGTTAATGGGTCGTTTTAATACGATGAAAAAATTAAAACACATTTCGTACTTATTTTACAATAGTCAAGGACGCCTAAAAAAATTGCTAATTATAATTTGTCACTTCATTAAAATAAGCCTGTATACAGTTTGTTTTGCTTATTTATCGATTATAGTTTTCCAAAAGTCATGTCATATTTCTTAACTAAAAAAACATTCAAATTTCTAATTCCCTTTTATTAATTAAGTTGTTTTCTTACAAAACCAATAAATCTTTATGGTTCTCTGTTTTCTTCTCATAAACAACGAGTTAAATATTTTGTAGAAAAATATTTACCTACAAACTTTTTTCCTGTTGATAGTGTTTTAGTATTATGATCTAAATAATCTATAAACAAACATATGTAAGAGCAATTAGAAAAAAGCTCACTTATCAATTTTGCACGAGTCGGTCAAGGTGATTGTCGCATGAACAAGTAATAAAAGCTGGATGTATAATAATTCTATTATGTTTTTCGCACGCGACTATCACAATATTTGGATAAAGGGCTCGTGTAGTAATGTACATCGAAACTGTTGTGGTTTTTATGTCTAATGCAAGACAAAAGATGTCGATCTATAGAAGGGTTTTGATAGATGATGTCATATCCCAATTCATTTTATGATGAGTAATATTTTGCCAATACCGCGTTAATGTTTTATAATCCAGTTTCTCTCATCTTTGGTCATACTATTCGCAAACATTTTCATAGCATTTTAAGAAACATGCAAAAATGATTACAGTGGAAACTCGGTTATCCGGACTAATTAATGTTGCATCTCATCCGGATAATCGAAAATCCGTATAATTGAAAAAAAAACAATTTTACCTTGTTAGGTATTTATTTACAAAAAAAACGAAACAAATAAGTATTAATTCTAAAATCAACAGTGAAAAATACCAAATAGAATCATAAAATGTTTAGGTAAAATTAAAAGTAAATTGACCATTGTTAATCGTGGCGAAAGCGGAGTGTGCACATTCGAGCTCAAAGTGGAACATTTCCGAGCGAGGGAGGCAAATAAAGCGCGACGCGGAGCGGCGCGTTTCATTTGCCTCCCTCGCTCGGAAATGTGCCACTTTTCGCTCGAATGCGCACATCTTCGTGTTAATTGGATTCGACTATATTAACAACAAATCCTTCAAATGCAGATTTTCTATTCGGAAAAAGTTTTGGGCTTGAAAGTGCACATACTTCTTAATAATTGAATTTGCCTATCTTATTCTTCTCTCTTATAAATAATATTAATTAAATCAAACTGAACTAAATGTACCACTTCTCGCTTTTCTTTTAATTAAAATTTACAGTAGGGTATTTTTACCAAAAACCACATTTCTAATTTAGTACTTTTAAATTAGACTAAATAGGAGACTTCGTCGTACATGAAAAAAAAAAATACTTTAATTTTTTCCGAATTTTGACTCTTATTTCCCAACCTTTTTTTTAACATACTCCACCCAAGTCATTCTAAAATTTTAAAGCTCCCCCTATGTAAGATATAAATATTTTTTTATATTTAAAAATTGAATTAATCCATAAATGAAGTCGAATTACAACAGTGTATACAAAATGCGCCTTAAAACTAATTTGTTTATAATTTTCAGAAAAATGAAAATTACCCAAAAATATTTGGAGATATTAATTTTGACATATAAACCTACAACAATCTACAAAAGATGATATAAAAATCACCTAGATGATTTTCAGTGGCCCACTTCAGAAAATGTGACTCATATACAGTTTTAAATAATCAAAAACACGAATTAGTAAACATTCGAAAGTACACCCGAAAATATTTTTATCAAGTTCGCTACAATTAGGCGTGCGGAAGAATACCACGATAACTTATCGAAAGGAATAAAATATCTAACCTTTTTCAAACAAAAATAAATCTAATTTATTCGACTTTAAATTTTTTGAATTGAAAAATAAAATAATAATATAGGGAAATCCGATAAATATGAAGATGTGCGCATTCGAGCAAAAAGTGGCACATTTCCGAGCGAGGGAGGCAAATGAAGCGCGACGCGGAGCGGCGCGCTTCATTTTCCCGAGATCGGAATGTGCCACTTTGAGCTCGAATGTGCACACTCGGTTTTAAACGCGATTACGAAATGCCCCGTTTTAACAGGAAAAAACGAACGCGGTTGACAGTCCGGATAATCGCGAATCCGTATAAGTGAGGTCCGGATAATCGAGGTTTTACTGTAGCTACATATAAGATATTCATGACGTTAGAACCTGGAAACTAATTCAAATTATTAAAAAATGTAAAGATTCTGAGAGTAGCCTAATTTGAAATATTTTCAAATTCACTTTTGAAATATTGAGTTGTTTCTTTCTACTAGATAGCAATTAACGTTAATACTATATTGTTAAATAATTAATTATCACCATTTGCAGCTTTTATTCTTATACAAAGTAAATTGAGCAGATATTTAAAAATAATATTAGTTTAAATTAACCAATGTGATATCACAGTCTAAAATCTTAATCAGAGTAATTAAGCTCCACAAAAACAATTTATGCAAAGTTGTTCATTTAATCTAAAAAATATTGAATTTTTTTAGGCCATTGTATGGCAACAAGGCGTAATGTACTATGTAGGTGCGTATCTAACCTCTCAGATGAATAAGTACTGGAATTAACTCACTTATAAATAACACCTTCGGGTTCGGCCAAAAATCAACCGAAGGTTTGATCGAAGCCGAAGTTTTATATCAGCCGCCAAAAACGAACGAATTTGTACGAATGCGTGCTAGTTGTGTGCCAAAAGTGTTAATTTTTCCTTATTTTAAGAACGTAAACATCACACAATTTCTCACAAAATATGTTGCTTATGTTTTTTTGATTTACAATCTTATTGATGTATGTAATTGATTTTTGATTCAACTCGTATTTCGTACACAGAACTTGTCTATACAATGGTATTATATGTTATAAAAATTGTCCCAAATATCCTGTCTGTCTTCCTATCTCTACTGAAAATTTAATTACCTAAATGTGTTTTTAATTAAACAGGATGACTTATTAATAATAAAGATGTTATAAAATTTCAGGAAACGTAGATGTTGATTTTGATTTACAAATAAATTACCATATATTGTATTTTGTAATTGTAATCAAATTGAATATTTACCGTTGATTATAAATAAAAAGCTATTACGATGCTTTGAAATAATGTTAATTTTAGTACCTACCTGTACTAATATCTATGAGTACATGCAAATCAAACAGAATGAAATTTACATGCTACCGTCGCATCAACATGTTATTAAAATTAATGTTATCTTTTTAGATAGAAATCTAATAAGTATTTTAATTATAGTTGTCAAGTCAGAAGAGTTTGATAACCTGAAAAACTATATCAGAAACGTTTCATACGTTAGAAAATTTATGACACCGGAAAAGTTCTACTATCAGTATTTTTACGTACTTAATTTGTATTTATATATGTATCTGTTGTCTTATTAAGCAATTTGTATGATAATTTTATTGTTGTTAGTAGTATCTTAAAAATACAATTAAAATTAAGTATTTGTTGTGAATTAGTACTCAAATAGGTGTGTTTTTTATATCAAATATGGTACAGGTAACTCTCCTATAACACGGTAAATATGTTCCCAGAAAATAACGTGTAGTGTGAAACAGTGTTATATGATACCCAGAGCCAGCACAAAGGTTACGTTCCAAAAATGTATTAAAAACAAAAATAAATAAGTAAATTATAATTTATTTATATATTTTCATGTAAAGGCACTATAGTTCGTTCTTCTTTTACAAAGGTTTTTGCAATTTTCTTATAGTGTTAGAGCAAAACCGTGTTATAAGATGCCGTGTTGTAAGAGGACAACCTATATATAGCAAATTAATACTGTAAAGTTTTATTTGAAAATCTCAAATCAAAACATTTGTAAGAAAAAACTCCAGATTAATGTGAGTGACATTTACAAATCTAATTAAACATATTTAGGAGAGTATTGATTTTGTATTTGTCTGACTTGTTATCTTTTCAATGAGTAACTCTTGCTAAAAACATTTAAGCTCTCAGAATTAACGTTTTATTTATATTTTAGAAATATAAATTAAATATAAATGCCAAAGTGCCTTGACTGTTAACTTTTTAACTGTTTTACATTTACTTGAAATAATTAAAATTTATTACGTACTAAAATATTTAAAAACTTTATACCTTTGCATAATAAATTGTTCTTAATTGCTCTACTCCTTTGAATCTATGCATGTATTTTAATAATGATTTGAAAAATGCTCATTTAGCTAGTCTACTTAGATCTTATCGTAAGTCTCAAAAAATTATAATTTTTTATTGAATAATTTACTAAACGAATAAAAAATTAGGTGTTGGCAATGTTTACGTATCACTAGTGATATATTTAATCTAAAATTCACAAACATTGATAAAATTCTTCTCCACAGAAGATTACTGGCTATTGAATATTAAAAAAAAATCTGATCAATACATTCCCTTTTATACATTTACCAAGAACACCCACTGCACCTGTTGCCCGAATTGCGATATTTTTTAAAATGAATTATGACTATGTTTTATATAAACCCCGACAATAAAACGGCAACTAAAACAAAACCCATTATTTTTAATTAATTTGAAACGTAAAGTGGCAAAAGCAGTGCCACTATCGTTTATTCCATTAAAAGGCGCTTAGAACGAGATGTAAAAGAGTTGTGAGTAATAAAATCCGATATTGTTTTGGTTATTTTTCAGCGGAGATGTGTGGAAAATCCAAAGCTCCAGCTGATTCATAACAGCACGAAATTCTTATGCAAGTTGTGCTTTTACTTATCTTAAAAAATGTGCGTCTTTGTAAATATGTATGAATTAGTTTTGTCTGGACAAAATGGATTTACACTTTTGTTATGTACGAAGTTAAATTTACTTCTTCAAGTAAATGTAATTAAACCAACTGAAAGTGTATATGATGAGAAAGTTTCCCTTATAAAAGTATATTTCACCTTGAACTTGGAAACATTAAATTTTATTTTCTTTACTACTGGTAAGCGGATCATTAATTTTTCTTCAGACCCTAACTGTAATGAAATCAGCGAATTATTAATTTTTTTAGGTGGTTTGTTCAAATTAAAAGTGCGTAATTATTTACGCATAATTTAAATCTCTAAGGAATTTTTATGATGCTTAATTTTTTTTTTTTTAGTTATCATAAAATTTGTATTTTAAATTATGTTCGACTTAAAGGTGAAAACTTACCATTGTTAATTAACGATAAAATAAAAAAATTGTATAACCACATTTTTTACAAGCACTGCAAATCGAACGTTTGAAAGTTATTAGGGCAATTAATATGCAAAAGAAAAATTTTGAACCAGTAGTATTAGATCGCAAAAGTTTTAAAGCTCCCGGAATTTCTCTATTCGGCACTGCGTCGTATTGCGACGTTAGACAACGGCGATCTGAACATTTTAACGCCTACACCATATCGCAAAACTAACCCCGACGGGCAGAATTCTCCACCCTTAGGCTTGCGTGCATCGCGTTGTTCTTATCGTTGCGAATACCACAATAATTTACGTAACAAGGGAACGTTAGCAGCATTACTTTTGAACTTTTGACAGTAACAATAACTACGTTCTATTTTCATTCCTTAAGGTATAATGCAAATGAATTGCCCAAGAACTTGAAGAAAAATACACTCCCTCTCTCCAGAAATAAGTGTTTGTTTTGAAATTTTAGTTTTGTCTATAAACAATAAACATGTGTCCGTTTTTTTTTTTTTAATAATTTATTACAGATAATTAATTCAAGCACTTTTATAAAGAAATATTAACCAAATCTTCTAGATTAAAGATTCAACTAAAACTACCAAATTTTAAACTTTTGGCACAATTAATAATAAAAGTACGCTTTTTAAGAGAGGATCCACAGCTCTTGCTGGACCAATCATTTAATGATTGTTTTTCTCAGTGCCAAAGTTTGAGAACAGTTTTCTTTGATCCATTTAGAGCAAAAAGAGGTTTCTTCTAACAATGTGCAGTCGCAACATTGTTTGAATTGTTCGTATCCAGAGAAAAAACGCAGTTTCCAACAAAATAATTTTCTTTTACAAAAAATGTAAGTTAAATAAATTTTTGTAATACCAGTTGCGAAAGTGTGATTTTTGAACGTTGTGCGGTAGTGGTAAAGCGATCGATTTCCCCATGTCAAAATTGAGTATAGTTTTGTCGTTCCTTACTGTACGTGGGTGGAAAGTGCGTACTTTTGCTCTGCTCTTTTTGACGTTTTTTCTTTCTTTATTCTGAAACACTATAGTTTTATTTTAGTATTTAATGCGAGTTTATTTTTATTATTACAGTGAAAACTCGATTATCCGGACTAATTAATGTTGCAGCTCATCCGGATAATCGAAAATCCGGATAATTGAAAAAAAACAATTTTATTTTGTTAGGTATTTATTTACAAAAAAATCTAAACAAATAAGTATTAATTATAAAATCAACAGTAAAAAATACCAAATAGAATCGTAAAATGTTAACATAAAATTAAAAGTAAATTGATCATTGTTAATCGTGGCGAAAAGCGGAGTGTGCACATTCGAGCTCAAAGTGGCACATTCCGATCTCGGGAAAATGAAGCGCGCCGCTCCGCGTCGCGCTTCATTTGCCTCCCTTGCTCGTAAATGTGCCACTTTTCGCTCGAATGCGCACATCTTCGTGTTAATTGGATTCGACTATATTAACAACAAATCTTTCAAATCCAGACTTTCTATTCGGAAAAAGTTTTCGCTTGAAAGTGCACATACTCCTTAATAATTTAATTTGCCTATCTTATTTTTCTCTCTTATAAATAATATTAATTAAATGAAACTGAACTAAATGTGCCACTTCTCGCTTTTCTTTTAATTAAAAATTACAGTAGGGTAATTTTACTAAAAACCACATTTCTAATTTAGTACTTTTAAGCTAGACTAGATGGGAGACTTCATCCTACATGAAAAAAAAAATACTTTAACTCTTTCCGAATTTTGACTTTTATTTCCCTACCTTTTTTTAAAATACCCCATCCAAGTCGTTCTAAAATTGTGATGCACCACCTATGTAACATATAAATATTTTTTTATATTTAAAAATTGAGTTAATCCATAAATGAAGTCTAATTACAACAGTGTATACAAAATGCGCCTTAAAACTAATTTGTTTATAATTTTCAGAAAAATGAAAATTACCCATAAACATTTGGAGACATTAATTTTGACATATAAACCTTCAACAATCTACAAAAGAAGATATAAAAATCAATTAGTTGATTTTCAGTGGCCCACTTCAGAAAATTTGACTCATATACAATTTTAATTAATCAAAAACGCAAATTAGTAAATATTCGAAAGTACCCCGAAAATATTTTTATCAAGCTCGCTACAATTAGGCGTGCGGAAGAGCACTACGATAACTGATCGAAAGGAATAAAATATCTAACCTTTTTCAAACAAAAAATAGATCTAATTTATTCGACTTTTAATTTTTTGAATTAAAGAATAAAATAATCATATAGGCAAATCCGATAAATACGGGGATGTGCGAATTCGAGCAAAAAGTGGCACATTTTTCCAAGATCGGAAATGTGCCACTTAGAGCTCGAATGCGTACACTCGGCTTTAAGCACGATTACGAGGTGTCCCGTTTTAACAGAAAAAAACGAACGCGGTTGACAATCCGGATAATCGCGAATCCGTATAACTGAGGTCCGGATAATCGAGGTTTTTCTGTACTTAATTTAACTAAAAGTAGTAATCAGAATTAAATTTAAAATTTCTATATTGAAATTTCTTTCTTGATGCATTTCATTAATTTTTTTCTCTTGTAAAAAATTAAATTTTGGATTATTATTTACTATAATGCAAAAGTTCTTCAAAAATTCGACATGTATGCGTAAAAACGAGAGACCCGGTAGAGCTAAATTAACAACAGTCGTTTAAGGTTAGAATACATTCACAACAGCATAGGTATCATACGTTTACACATGCTTGCCTATTGACTCGTCTGTGTACTCGGTTTCCTCAATTCCATAGTGAACATGTCATAATCTTGGCCTCGTGTCGTCAAATCCAAGCCTACTGAAATCCCTCGCTTTACGCCTATCTATAAAAATATCTATTTATTTACAAATTAATAACATCAGTTTAGTTGTAAAATTTGAAGATTACTTGTCAATATTGAAGTAATGTTTTATAAAATAATAAATCGAACATTTATTTCTGGACAGAGGGAGTATTTATTAACGAATTTCGATTTATGTATTTTACGTCGCTTTGTTAATATTAACCTTTCAAATAAAGTTTAAGAAACTACTGTTTTTGTCAAACCAATTTTTATATTAATCGAAAGACTTTTACTATCATTATAGAAGACAGAGAACACCTGCTTTTTGCTGATGACCAAATAACTTTTACAGAAAACAAAGAAAATATGTCGCCCATGATTGAAACACCAAAGTACGAACTAATAAACTATGGACCAAAAATTAACATAAACAAGACAGAATACATGTGTATAGGCGGAGAACAACAAGACATACGCATTGGGGACAAAACCATTCGACACTGCCAAAATTATAAATACCTTTACCAATAGATCAATAGAAAAAGACGCAAACAGTAAGATGGTACAAGGAAGAACCGCAACTAGAGCACTGAATGGAGTTCTGTAGAACAAGAATTACCTTGTATGGGGCAGAAGCCTGGCAAGTAACAGAAAGCTTGAGGAACAAAATAAAAATGGTTGAATTGGACTTTTTCAGAAGATGCCTACAACTTACCAGACGAAAAAGATCGAAAAGAGAAACGTTCTGGAGAGAAATGGGATTTACTTTGTCCATTACTCGAAACTTAAAAAATAGAACCCTTTGTTGGTATGGGTATATAGAAAGAATGCGAGATCACCGGTGGTCAAAAAACCTATTGAAATGGTCGCCAAAAAAAAAACGAAAATGAATTCCATGCTACAAATGGAAAAAGCATGTAACAAACATAATGATAGAAAGAGATCTCCAACAAGGGGATTGGAAAGACCGTAAAAGATAGAGACTAAAGTTGATTAACTCATAAAAGGCAAAAATGTCACAAAGAAGAAGAAAAAGAAAAGACTTTTATTTTATCTTCTTAAAGTGCCGTACCCGAATCCGGGCGTAGGCTATTTGCCCGCTTGTGCCTTTTGTTGTGTATGTCATAGTATGTTAAAGACACAAGTGGTGTTATTAGAGAAATTTTCCTGGGGCAGTTTTACCCTTGCTGGTTGCCCAATGCCTTGCAAGGGGAGAGAGGCGTATAATTTTAAGATGGTTTTAGCGTGGGATTGAACCCAGGTCGCTTAGCGCATCGGTCCACACACTCAACTTTTGCGCCACGCCACTCTTTTATTTTATACGAATATTTAAATTTAAATTTTTAATCGTATTTCTGATAGTGTGTCGATTTTTTTAGTTAATTATAACTAAAAATTTGTTTTTTTTAAATATTCTGTTTTTTTTTTATATGTAATTTGCACCTACAAATATACGTTGTTTTTTTGATTTGGTATAAGCAAGTTGTATTTTTTTGTAGAGCCGGAGAAAAAGTCGTCATGCAAAACAGTAATTGGCGCCTTTTTTCCTAAAAATAAATCAAACTTTACATAATTTATTCCGAATTTTGCACCGTTTTGGCGCCCCTATTGTGTTGGCGCCCTCATGCCTTACTTATTTTGTTTAACGCCTTCTGCCAGTCCTGTCTCGTTACTTTTCTGTAAAAATTAAGTTAACAAAATTCGATGGAAATGCAAACATCTTATTTCAAGATCGATTTTAATAGTACTTCAACGTTTTTCATAGTTGACTTTTCAGATGGGTTCATTAATTAATTTTATGAATTTTTAATTCATGGTGTAAAGTCTGAAAAATACTTCAAAAAATAAAATTGAAAGTAAACGTAAATTGCTATAGAGATACTTATGTGAAGACATTTACATTAGTTATTTAATTTTATTTACCTTTCTCTTTCTTCGTTAAAGGTCAGATTCTTTTAGTTTTCCACATAGATATTGTTTTACTTGAGTAGCTAACTTATTGCTTTTAAGACGTAAATCGAAAATAGAAGTTTTAATTCCCTACGGACTCCACAATGTTTCCCAATGTTAATAATTCAAATACATTAACGATTACCTTTTAATGATTTTATTAAGATTAAAATTTTTTTTTATTTTAGTAGGTTTTTCGGCAAAGTATTTAATTTTGTAATAGGATATAATTTTAAGAAATTGAGTAAATATTTATTAAAGTTAAAAAAAAATTAAACTCGGCTAAGGAATTTAGAACAGTAGGTACTATCTTAATTTTGGTATTAATTATTTATTAGAATTTCTACTAAACGACAAGAATTCAGAATAATTAGCAAAGTAACGCTACATAAAGATGCAATCATTAAAGATGCATTTAATACCATCCACCCCTTAGTTAAATATTTGACTTAACAAATTGTGTGGCCATCGTCTTTTATTAGAGCTTTAACCTGTCATGACCCCCGTCATAAGCTTGCTACGAGTTTATTAATTCCTACGGGGTAGTTTTCACGATTAATGAAAGGAAGTAATTCAACCATTTTCATGCGTGGAGCTTTGCATATGATGCTTTTTGCAATATCTCTGTGGCCGTTGCGTTCCTAGTGGCATGCGACCCACATAGTGGATGGTACATCCAACGCCATAAATTATTTATTAGAAATGGCTAGGTTTGCGAAGAACATTTTTATAAATCACGATGGTTTATATCATTTACATGGGAGGTATGCGACTGGTAAATTTTTGATGAAGAGCTGGGGTTTAGATGTACAAATATTAATATAAAAATATGGAATTTGTATGAATGGGTGTTGTTCTGATGTATTACAATTTGCTTCTGATATAATGTATCTAACAAAAAAATTGTCCATTTTTACTAATCTAATTATTCAAAAGTAGTTTTCCCATCACACGAAAAAAATAAATTAGTAGTTGAACTTTTTTTGTAGTCCATTTTTCGTCAAAAGATCTTGATCTTGTTGTTTCTATTATTTTATACTTACGGAATTAAATAATTTTTACTATTGGGTAAGCCTATCTATCGGGTTGGTAAGAAATTTTTTTTAGTTTAAAATAAATCTTAATTTAAAAAAAAATGTACTTTAATCAACTATACATGTCTCAGTTTGTTCAATGACTTTTCGGCATCTGTTTAAACAGTTTGGTAAAGATCGAAATAAATGATATTCTGATATTGCAAGGTTAGTGCTATATGGTGGATCTGACAACAGTTCCCCATCAAGCTTCAATAATTTTTGACAAGTTACTGAAAATCTGTGAGGTCTACTGTTGTCATGGTAAAACATAATGCCTTTACGATTAGCCAATTTTGACCTGTAATACAGCTTTTGATTTGGACCATGATGGTTAATGTTATTGTAGACTACCCATTTATCATCATCAGTGATGATTCAATTTCAAAAAAATTAACTTTGTAGTATTTGAGATCCATGTCATAAATACTCATTTTTTGTGTTAAATGAGTTTCTTTCAATTCAAGTGTAACCCAAATATCGAGCTTCTTAAGAAGTCCAACACATTCTACATAATTTTCAATTGTTTTGTGATACATTTAACCTGTCGTTATATATGACTATCTGATTCAGTTATGACTTTGGTTCGATCAATATTAACTTCAGTTACGTTGGTCATTTTTAAGTAAAAGATTTCCAATAGAAAATATTTTTGACCAATTCTGACACGAGCTTTTTGTTAAGTATTCATTGTCATAAATTATTCGTAACTCCTTGTGAGCCTCTGAAGTTTTCTTTCCGTCACAGAAAATAAAAAACAAATTTTAATACAATAATATTAGTTCTTTTGCTTCTTGTTTAATCTGATACACTATTTAATTATTTTAACTGTTAGCCGCATTTACTTCTATGTATCTTGGGCACTTCAACTAGAAGGTTCCCTATCGGAGACTCCCGAGATTTTTTCCAAGACTGTCAAGTCTTCTACCAAAACTAAACTCATTTTTGTTTTTGTTAGCTTTCTATATGTGCCGTAAAAGCAGCATTTTAGGTGCTCAGGAGTTTCCAGAAATTCAGAACGCGACCCGACCTTTGAACAAGTATGCATTTAGGGTCGGCGTATTTAAGCGCGTGTTGTAGAGAACACTGGAACCTTCTAGTGCGTGCCCGTTACAATAGTAATCACTTGAGATTGTTTACTAATCAAATGTGACTTTATGTACATATATATTTTAAAAACTGTATCTGTTTGTTGTACCTAAGCCTTTGGGAAAACTAAATATGTTTTTGTAAGTTTAACTTTATATAAGAAAAAATGAAACAACACTTTGCCTATGCTTTTCTTACTAAACACATTATCAATGAATTAAATTGTGAACTATTAATTACAGGTACTTATGCGGCTTATAATAAAAGATTTAACGATCATTGAGGCAGGAATTTCGATCACACTGATGAATGTAACAGATGCGTAGTTTTAATACCTATTAGGGGAGCAATTTTTTAGTAGAGGAATTTTGGGCGAGTAACAGATTATAGCAATTTGTATGTTGACGTAAAATAAAACATCAATAATTAGTAAATGCTACGAAGTATAGAACGATAACAGATATATTGTTCCTTATAATAAAATGCCTAACTTTAACAAAATAAATTTTGACCTGAACGATGTTCTCTGTTACTATCATAAAACAATTCATTATTATTTTTTTGTTATTTAACGTACGCAAACAGCAAAAAAATAAACTTATATTTTGTAATAAATCGAACTTGATAACACAATTTTAGAGATCCAAACTTTCAAACTTTGAAGAGAATTTTAAACGATGTAATATACTCTATCTCATTAATAGTGGAGAATTTATTGTTTAAACTTTATTAATCAAAGTTGAAAACTATATTAATTGATTAAACATATATATGTATATTCCAGTTTCTGATATTAACAATAATAGTAATTACGGAATAATCCTATAAGTTCATTAGAAGTTGAGATAAATACAGTCAACTTTAACATGGAGACGTCTAACACTTAATTAACTTATTACGTAGTTATTTAACATTATTTTTATTTAACTATTTAGGTATTTTTAAAAATGTAAAATGCACATTTGGTTGACTTTAAATTGTTAATAAATCCAAAAACAGTAAATTAATTTAATTAATTAAACAAATGTGCGTATTCTCAAAATGTTCAATTTTGTAAAAAATTGCTCCATATTATACTGTGCATTTTAATAAAAAAATAGAATAAGTTTTACATAAAGATTATTTTTTATTAAAATTTGTACGCAGGAAATTTTTTTGCATATATATTTAAAAATTAATTTTTCCAAGAAATGCTATTGTTGTTTATGATGGTATTGTGAACGATATTAAATCATATATTATTATAGGTAACAAGATTTTCAAAAATAAAGTTTATATAACTCCACATATCTGTATTTCTATTTTGAACACGCCTTTTCAATAATGCTCTAACTTTTAATTAATCTCTGTTTGTTTTGGACTTGTTAAAAGTTGTAGTGGAAAATGATTCGAGTGTATCTCGTTCTGAAAGCAAAAAATGGGTAAAATTCAGTAAGGGTGAGTTTCAAAAGTGCATCAATGAACAACTCTAATAGTATTCCGCAATCATAATATTATTTATTAATGTGTCCCTTATTTTCCAAAATGATTTTTTGTATCGTAGCACTTTCGAAATCATAAGTTTACACCGTAAAAGCAAGGTCTAAACTCAAAAAAATTTTTGATTTGTTTAAATCGTGCAAAAAATGACTTTACTTTTCACATTTATTTAATACAATTTTTTTTTATTTTTTGGAAATTCTGTTTTGTCTGAATCATTTTCTCAACCATTTTAAAAATTATTGTTGATTTTGCTTCTAAAATGATGTCTATGGATAGACAAATTTTAATATTAGTGAAAAAAAAATTCTTAAGTAAAAGTCAAAGGTTATAGGTATAAATGTATTGTTTCGATTGCAGAAACTGGATCAAACAAGCAAAAATCTTTGAAAAGTGTTCATTTAAAATTATTTTACACTTGTAGCATGTTTTACACTTTTTTTTACATTTGATTTCCAAATTTTTATTTATTTCATTTCTTTCAACATTTATTGAGAGGTTTATTAATGTCAATGCTTAATGAATAATGGAAGAACTCGAAGTTTTTATAATAGACTCATAGATGATTTTTAGGCTACATGGCAAAAAAATCAATTCGAAAATTTAATTTTAAGAAAATTTTAGAACTAAAATATATACCTACAATAATTTAATTGTAAACTAACCGCAAATATTAAGCGTATTAACGTATTAACGTATTTAAGCGTAATGTATAATATTATTTATTTATCCTAAATTACATTATTCCAAGATGCATTTAGTTTAACGTTTAATCTCAGGTACAATTTAATTTATGTAAAAAAATTAAAATAGATTCATGCTGTAAGAATTAACTAATACAGTTACGTTTTATTGTAAGTGGCAGCTTTTGATTGAAAAAGCAAATTGTTGAGTATAACAGTTTTAAATATCGAACACAAAGGGTATAACGGGATAGGCATATAGAATCTGCCTCTGCACCAATCTGGTTGAAATTGGAGTCATAAATTAGACCCTATGTGATCTAAAACCCTAGCAAATATTAACCTTCGAATAACGGTGTTCTGAGAAATGCGAAAAAAAGAGGTAAAATAAAAATGACATTTTTTTTGCACACGTCCGACTTCTTGTAATCGAAAAATTATATATGTGTCTTAAACAATATTTATCTAATTAACAATAAGTTAGTAAAATACTGCTTTAATACTTTAACGCAAAAAACAATAAGATATTTTTTAAAGTATTTTTGATTTTGTGTTAATATCAAGAAGGGGATTAAGCACTTTTATATTAAATATCGATTTTCGAAAACCATAATTTCAAAAATAAAGCAACGCGGTTTTTAAGTTTATCAAATATACAAGATAATCGGGAAAATATTCCTGAAATAGATATATATTTCAAGTATACTGACTTATAAATTACCTTTATTTCAACTTTTAGATCTTTTATATTTCTTATGATATACATATGAAATTGTCGTATTAAATTTTTATTTTATACTTTTTATATGGGGTGGATTGAAAAAAAATTACTTTGAGAGTACCATTATAACTTAAAAGAAAAAAATAAATTTAACGTCTAGAAGTGTAGCGATATTTTTAAAATGGATAATGAATTGAAATCTTTGATTCTAAGAGAAATATTTTTTCGGCTTAGAACGTTTTGAAACTTCTAAAAATTGCTGGATATAATCGTTTTCAACTCGATTTTGACTCTAATCAAAAATAAGAGCATGCTATTTTTATATTATTTTTTTTACATTACAATAATACCTAATAATAATTTTTTTTAAAATATTTGGTTGACTTTAAAGGACACTTTTTTCAGTTTCTAGAGCAGTTATTATTCATTTTTATTCATTTATTCCTCTGATTGAAAAACAAATAAAGTAGTACTATAAGTTATGACAAATGTTTTTAAGTTTTATTATTATTAGTTAGAAAGTGTTACTTGAAATCTTTGAACTGCAAACGATTTAATAGCATTATAATTCACTGGGTTTTAATTAATTATTATGTATTGTATTTATTGAAATGTTATAATATGAAAATCATCTGACAATGTTTTTCCATATACAAATATAATTTTTTGGAGTTTTGTGGAAATTATTGATACGTATAGAATCCTTTGTTAACTCAAATATAATTATAGGATATCTAGCTTTAGAGGTATTTTATATTCCACACAAGATAACACCACTCAAAATATTTGAAAATGAATCAATAAATAGAAAGACCACTGTAAATCGTCAGAGGTTTCTTCTAGCTTTCGCTAGATGGCAGAATATAATAGTCGGAATTTAATTCGAAAGAAAGGATATTAAATATTTTAGTAATCGAAAATGCATTTGGCATCACATAGAAAACATAAAGATATTTTATTTGTTTAAAGCCATTGACCAAACAGTTCATTTTATTTAAAATCGTAACATATAACCTGAAAATATTATATAAATAGCTTAAAATTGTTTATATAAAAAACCAAAGAAAAGCGTTTACATATTCCAGAATAAAAATTTAAATTTGTGTTTTAATGTTATTCAAAATGTTGGTTCGCCTCGCTTTGTTCTTTCTTTGATATTCGATGCAGCTTTAAAAGCAACAGCTTAAAGTGACAATCTGAAATGCTTTTGAGGTTTATATAACAAAGAAAAACCTTTAGTTGTAATAATAAAGTAAACTCAATTATATTACACAATTAAAATTAAGTTGGGAGTGAAACCTTTTCGCTTTAAAATCGAGAGAAAATTATTTGAAGTTTAATTATGTACGTAACTTTTTCTTTACTATTTAATAACCAGGTGTGTATAAGCTTTAAATTACTTTTTTTTTGGGAACTACAGCGTTCGTAATTTTATGAAGTATGAAATGCTTTTAAGCATTAGTGTAAAGCTGCGACTGGTGCTATTTTATGATAGGAAGGTATAACATAAGCTACAGAAGTTAATTTTAATGTAGTTGTTTTCCCAATTTTAATTTTTACTAATTATATACTAAAATCTTGCTAACGTATAAAAAACAAAAAAAATTGTTCGCTCTATGTAACATTTCAATTATGAGAATACTTAATGTTTTTGTTTACATCTTTTAGTGTCGTGCTTAAAAATTCCGTTTTAACTCGACTAAGCACATACTTCGTCTTTTAAATTATTAAATATTACCTTTATATTTCAAAATTGAAACTGTTCAATAGATTACTAGCGTCAATTTAGATCTTTTTCATGTGTTTTATTTGGCTTCATTCCCGAGTAAAAATGCTGTAGGCCCACAGCGTTACCACAGCCGACACGCACGAACTTGAGAAGACCACAGCGCACGCATAGTAGGCACACACGCTAAAATTCGGTAAAATGAAAATGCATTGCTTTTGAAAGAAGTGTATCGTGTCTGCTCGGGGCGCACTTTGAACTTATGAATGTTTAGAGCAAGGTTGTCAAGCCAAAAAGGTTAAAATTTTATAGCTTTAATTAAAATACTGAAAATGTATATCTGCGTTTGGGCCGACCATTTTTGAATAAATTTTAGCCTGTGAGTGCGTGCGTGCCTACGGGCCTATCGAAATTTAAACGTGCGGGTCTGCTGCTGGCTCTCTGTGGCGATTAGGGAGCATTTTTACACGGGTTGTATTTTGATAAAACTTATAATCGTACGCAGACCAAAAGTAAAATGTAAGAAATATATAGCTAGAAAATGTAAAATTATTTATAATACGTTAATTATATATTGTTGTTCAATATTTATTCGGAATGTATATTGAGAGATGCAATAGAAGATATAGATGCCGGAATCTCTTTAAAAGGTGAAAGAATAAATAATGTAAACAGTGGCGGATCACAAATTTGTGGGGCACTGGGCTAATATTACTTAGGGGCCTACCTAATTACTCAAATAATTGCCATTTTGTCAAAAAAATGTTTTTTTTACAGTGATGCAGGTATGCGGTATAAGAATATAATTTTTTTTTATTTTAAATGTTTTTTTTAATTCACAATATTGTCTATTGTTTTCAATGGGAGCTGGAAGTCCTTTATATTCATGGGGCCCTGGGCTGAAGCCCGAAAAGTGCTTAACTAGATCCGCCCCTGAATATACATTACGCCGACGATACAGTCATTCTTGCTGACAGCATGATAGGATTATAACAGGTTATGAACAAAATAACAATTTGTAGTGAAAGATACGCTCTGGACATAAACACAAAAAAAATAAAACTACTGGTTTAAGTAAAGCGAGAATTGTCAACTTAAAATCAACCAAACATTAATAGAACGAGTGAGCAGTTTCACTTATTTGGGAACAATTTTAAACGAAAAGTGGGATCATTCACAAGAGATACGAAGTCAATTAAAAAAATCTAGAAGTACCTTTAACAAAATGAGTCACCACATAACACTAACAACTAAGATAAGACTTCTGCGTGGCTATGTATTTGCTGTGCTATTCTAGGGTTGGAAGCTTACTGAGGTAACAACGAAAACATTAGAAGCATTTAAGATGTGGCTGTACCGAAGAATACTAAAAATTGCATGAACAGAACACGTAACAAATAACAAAGTTCTTAGAAGATTGGTAAAGAAAAAGAGGTGATTGACACTGAAAATTCGAAAACTCCAGTACTTAGAACATGTCATGAGAAACGAAAGCAGATTTTGCTTATTACAGTCTATTCTGCAAAGAAAAGTTCTGTGAAAGCGAGGAGTTGGTAGAAGAAGAATCTCATGGTTAAAGAATCTTAAAACCTGCTTGGGCATGAATACTACAGAATTATTTCGAGCAGCACTAAATAAAGTCAAAATAGCATGTATGATAGTCAACATCACAAACGAATAGGCACCACAAGAAAAAAAAAATTATATAAGCAGCTCTATATTTTGCAGTCTTAGAGTAAAACCCAGAATTGAAACTAACAAATGTTTGATGACCAAAAATTATCACGTTTGTATCGTGCGAAGTTCTCTCAATAACTTATATGCAATTTTTTATTTAATAATTCTAATAACAATATTGCATAGTGATATTATTATCGGCCTGCAATATTACATTTGCTGATTCCAGTACTTTAAATGGAACTTGGCAGTCAGTCTGTGATTTCAGTCAATGGACGTGACAGAAGACCTGACAGTAGATTCACATAATAAAAATTGGGAATACAATGGTATAGAGATAAAAACTAGATTGAAATAGTAGACTTCCTATTCTACACCATGCGCTAGATTGTGGTACTGAACTGGAAAGGACACACTATTTACATTACTGCTGTTAACATCTACTGTTGGATTGGATCACTAGACTGAAATGCTGTTGGACCTATGTAAATCGGGATTTAACGCTCGTGTTGACGGTATTAAGGTATCTCACCGTGAGAAAATTTATTTTTCAGTAATATTTAAGTGTTCTTTATTTCATTATAATGTGGTTTAAGTTCTAGAATTGATTTAATGGGTTTCACGCACTGGGAAAAAAAGTTTTAGCAATAAATTGCGATTCCAAAAAAAATTGTTGAAAATGTATAACTTTTGAAAAATTGTTTCAAACAGTTCTTAATCATTAATTATTTTTAAACCATCTAGATTAAAAACTAAATTGAAAATACTTTGTTCTAGAAACATTTTAAGTAATTAGACTCTTCCGTATAGGCGTTTTTGCGATGTTAAACTTACCGTAAATTGCTAGAAGTGCAATGTAAGAAACATTTTGAGATATTAAATCAAATATAAATATTAATGAAATTGCAGTGGCGTAACTTTTTAGAAGCATCGGATTGTAACGAACTGAAAAAACATTAAAATTCGCGCCCTGTTAAATCACAGATATAAATTTATTGTCATTTGTTGTCATAGTAATGAGATATGATTATAAACTATTATAGTCGTTACGGGGTAAACAGTACAGTTGTTGACCAGTAGACAATGATTGGCCATATTTAAAAAATTATTTAATAATAAATCTATATTTCCTAATATATAATTTCTAATAAATGGTTCGTTTTTTTTGTTAATTTACTATATCTTATTTTAATTAGTAAATATTGGCCGATCACTGTAAATTCACTAGTCAATTACTATATTTATATGGCCAATAACTATGTTGTTTAATAAAAGGGCCAATCACTGTACTGTTTACTCCTATTTTTCAATTACATATTTGTTAGTTTGGGCATTCATTAACGATACTGAAAAGATGTTTTTTTGGTTCTGTATTGACCAGGGGGTGGTTATTTTTGCCTCCTACGATGACCTATTTTGTGAGAGTTGGTTTAACTGTGAATGGCAACTTGACAGAATAAATTTTTCCAAAATTGATCACGTTATTAAATATTATAATGAAATAATATATAACTACAAGTTTTTTAAAATTTCCGCCTTTTATTTTGTCAAAATCTTTAATTGACGGAGTGCACTGCTATTTTCTGTTGTATTATTAACGTAGAAAACATAAAATAACTATAAAAAATGAAGAAACTAAGAGGCTACACTTTTAAGCTGGTATTGAAAAGTTTAACCGAGTGATAAAATTGGCTCCCATCTAAAAGCATTGAGTGATATCGACTATGCTCTATCGGTTTTGTCCTACTGATAATACACTATATTTGCCTCCCTAGTAAGTTACGAGTTATTATTTAGTCGTCTAACACTTATACTCAATACATAGTGGCGCAGCCAGGGGGTAGTTACCGGACTAGAGCCCTCTACTGCTCCCATAAGCTTTGCATAGGTAAACCTCAAGTTTTTGCCCCGACTGAAAAAAATCGTTGATCCGAAACTATATGTAGGGGAAGTTAACCGGTTGTGGGCACAGTTAGCTATTTAGGCCTTAAATTTTGACCAACTCAATATTTTTTGCAAAATGAGCATAATATCGGGAAGCTAGAGACCTTAGCTAACTACTGGCAAAGGAATTAATTTTTTATCAATTTAAAAAAAAAACATTTTTAACTTTTCATAAAGTAGTCATTTTTCATCATGCAATTTATTTTAACCGGTTGTGGGCACATCAGGAAAATCCCCTCAAAATGGG
The DNA here is from genome assembly GCA_036325965.1 of Sinopyrophorus schimmeli. NCBI lineage: Eukaryota > Metazoa > Arthropoda > Insecta > Coleoptera > Elateridae > Sinopyrophorus > Sinopyrophorus schimmeli. The sequence goes on from JARFIZ010000139.1 coordinate 741,645, forward strand.
AAAATATGGAGTAAAACGCCACTGTATAGAGAAAAAACACAATTTATTCATATTCAAAGCCTTTAGTTATGAAAATAGATGAAAATAAAATTTAAAATAGGCTTTCGCAGTGGACTTCACGGGATCATCGTCAAATGGCTCCAATGTACGCATCAAAATTGATTTTGAAATCGACATGGCTAAAAATGCACTAAAAAATCTACAAAAATTTCGTAAATATATTTTTTACAATTTTCAAGTCATATGAATTGGTCTGTCAAAGATGCTCGACAATCGAAAATCTGATTTTCAATAGTCGAGTTGTGAAAAGAAGTCTGTTTGAAATCCAAAACCAAAAATGTTTAATTTTTTTTTAAATTATTGTGAAAAAGTTTTGATATCTTTACATTTTTATCGTACATGATAATCGAGCGGGGTCTTTGCCCGCCCCCCTCAAAATTAGCCCGCGGCTACACCCTTAAACTCCGCAAGGGGGTTATGTTAACATGAACAACAATATTCGACAAATTGTCAGCGAAATACAAGGTTTAAATGGCAAAAACTTAAGTGCCCACAACTAGTAAAATGTAGGTGCTGACAACTGGAAAATTCATAGTTGTCGACAAATGACTGGCAAATTTATTTCGCGAAGATTTTGATTGGATCGAAATTAAAATTATAAAATATATTTAATTTCCTGCATATATTTACATTAGACCGACCTTTTGCAATAAGTTACTGTTATTTATCGCACTTTAAACACAATAAACGATTACATCGCGATACATTTTTAGAGATGAAAACATGGAATAACGCGTAGCTACTACGCATATGCGCCTGTTCGCTTTATATTAGCAATAAAACATAGTGCTGACATTGCGAACAAATGACGATCGTGAAAACACCTGTATCTGCTCACGTTCAAAAGTTATTCGGGGGTGCCCACAACCGGGCAATGCCCACAACCGGCTAACTTACCCTACATAAACTATTTTATAAATAATGCTTCCCATACAATCGTACAGAATGTTTGTAATCGGAAATCACTGATACACATACTTATGTACATATTTATATTTTTCGATGGTGTACCAATGTGTACATTTAAGACAGAATATAAACAAAATCACAATGTGTACTTTAAATATTTGTTCTTTAACGTACAATGTTGAAAAATATATTAATTGTGTTTATGTATGATTCTGTTTATATATACATATATTGTAATGAACTTGAATAACCTTCTAACATAATATTTTATGTAAATGAATGGCATATCGTCGGCGATACTGCAATACCGCGTAACTAGCTTTTTTCATAAGGTCGAATTTTCAATGTTATTTCATTCAATGTTAGTCTCTATGGAAAAAGCTCATTACGCGGTATTGCATTATCGCTGACGACATACTTATTTAGTAGTTAACTATTTAGACTACATATTTTTATTAGAAATATGATTCTGTGATACATTGCTGGTTTATAGCCAAATTAAAATAATCGTTTTGTTTTTAAAAACACAATCTCATATTAAAAAATTGAAATGATTAAAATGCATAACTACATATTTATATTATTATTGATAAAATTATGAAATTTTATATGCATATGTTTATAGATTTGGTATGTTTTGTATATAAGCGAGTGATATGTAATTCTTTGAGAAAAGATTTTGTTCTTAACAGCAAATTTTAATAGTAAACAAAACATTAAAAAGATCTACAGTTTGATGTTTCTGAAAGTAGAAAATAATTAGATTAGGGGAAGATGGGGTAGCACCGGACACTTGAAAGAATATTGAAATAAAAAATATAAATAAATACATTTATTTATTTTTTATGATTTAAAATGAAAGTAGGGACTTTTAAGTTTATACTAATTAAAAATTTGTAATGATATATTTGTTTTTTTAGGAAATATGGCCAATCCAATTTGACCTTATTTTTTGGCAATATAAAAAAGTGGCGGGTAGCCCCGGACTAGTACTTATTAGTGGCCCAATCGTTTTTTGGCCTTATAAACATTTCAAAAATAATTAATATTTAAACAATTTTTATGTGCCCAGTCTTTGCACTCATAACATTGAATCCAGTCTTCATCAAAAGTTTTTTTGCATATGATGCATTCGGTTTCTTTCTCCCGGTCTTTTTGGGAAAAACTTCAAATATTTTTGTCTGTTTTCAATATTTTTTAGCAATTTTTTGTTTTTTTGCTTTGACAAATTTATTGTTTTTAGTTTTCTGCGTTTTCTCTAAATTTTGTTTAAATGGAGATTAAAATATCGCTCCTATGGGTTTTTTGAGCTCCGTTGCTAAATGTTTTTTTGATGCATCAGAAAATCGTAACAGTTGTTTTAATAAATGTGCTGTGCTGATTGAAGGCACCGGGTCAGTATAGATGTTGACCACCGTTGCGATTCGTACTGGATGTGAAAAATACACAAAGTTGACTAAAGTACAGTAATTTAACCACTATTTATTATCACAGTCAATAATAAAGCACCAACAAGTTATTTATTTCAACTGTAGTATAGAGTAACTTTTGAAAAAGATTATTAATTAACCTAAAATAATGTCCGGTGATACCCGACATTTTAGTGTCAGGGCGTACCCGATTCTCAATATTCAACATTTTTATTCAAAGCTCCTAAGATGTAGTAGAAATATTTCAAATACTATTACAAAGTTTAAATACAATGCATTTTCTTCAACTTAAAAAAAAAATAAGTATTCACACTTACGTTTTCTAGTCGATAACTTGAAATGAAATCTGGCAAGCGCGATGAAAAATTTTTATATTTTACAAACTACTCCTTAAATTTTAACAGACTCGGTGTTTACGTGACAACTAAATTGCATATGTTTTTACTCTACACGACGCGTGTTTTAAAGAAAATTTTACCAATGCAACGTCATTAGGTTCTTGGAAATTCTTATGTCCGTGGTTACCCGCTGTCCGGGACTACCCCACTTTCCCCTATATGTTTGAAGAAATAACATCCATTAAATGTTAATGAGTTTGCTAGTTCGTCTTTGCGGATAACAAAATATCTTATCAAAATAAACTTGTTGCTTAACAATAATTGTTTCATTATTTTGTTTAAATAATATTATATTATTGTTTTATAGAAAATTTAATTTTAGGTTATAATTAAAGTGAGATGAGTTTAGCGCATCCGCTCAGCGGCAAACCATATATTGAATTATTTATCATTTTCATTTTCCGAAATATTGTGCAGTTTCTTGTCAATTTGTTATTTACGTTGAATATGCGTAAAAGTTATTTCTAGATTTTCCAATAATAACAATATTTGTGTTATGCCGTTTTATTCAAAATTTTCTAGAAGCATAAACTCACAAAAATGTTTGTCATATATGTGTATAAAAAGAAGTCATTTCGACAAACATATGTGTATAATTATAAAGGATAGTTATATATGAGTGTGTTATTTGCCGCTTCGTAGTAATTGTAGAAGTACTGGGTGAAAGCGAGTCCTACACCGCACTTCTCTATGTTCTAAAGTAACGGTATTTGCCTTTTCTAGTAACATAATTTTATTTTATTTTTTGACTATGATTAATATTATTTTTATTAACAATACTATGGGGTAATTTACCTATTATGTTTTACCCTTCAATATGCAGCCAACATTTGTAAAATATCTTTTAAAATTAAAAAATTGAAGAAAAATCAAATCAACCACGCATACTTTTTTCGTAAACAATTATTAAAAGTAAATATTTGTAAATAATGAGTAAAAAACAGTTTGTTGAACATAAAATTAAGGTAGCTAACTAACGTCTTGTTAAAAAACTAGTGCGTGTGCTTATGTGAGCGCGTTAGAAGTTATACTTCTTTGACTTAACTAAATTTAATGTAACCACGTGTTATGGTGCTTATTTTAGGTTTATTTATAGCTAGACCACTGGTTTGTCAAACGATACCTATGTTACTGTGACTCTCTTAAAAAAAATTAGTCTTTATACCTTTCCACTGTACACCTATTCCCAAAACCATAATTTTTTGTATGGGAAACCGTGTAAATCAAAAACAAACCAAAATATGCAAAAATTAATGTAAACAAATTTAATAAATACGTGGATGTGCACATTGGAGCGAAAAGTGGCACATTTCCAAGCGAGGGTAGAAAATGAAGGATGACGCGAAGAGGCGCAATTTATTTCGCCGACATCGGAATGTGCCACTTTGAGCTCGAATGTGCACACTCGGTTTTAAGCACGATTCACAATAATTTTTTTACTTTCTTAGACGGCTAACTTCAACTGCCAATTTTCTGTTAGCTGTGCGCGCGCAACTTCCGTTGCCTGGAATAGGTGGCTTTAATGTTTAATTTTCGTCAGCTGAGCGCGGGCAACTTCCGTTGCCTGCTAAAATTTTACTCTTAAGGGTCAAAAGAGGTATAACTTCAAAAATTCTGAAATTATTCATGGCATGTGTCAAAATAAATTGTCTATAATCGGAATTTAGTTGGATTAAATACATTGGGTATTTTTTAAGATTTGAGTCTTCAAATTGAGGCGATAATAATTTTTACTTCGATAATAGGCTATAATTAAAATGATGTTTTTAATAAGTGTTTTTCGTTTCACAGAATTGCTTCGAATTTTCTGGTTTTATCAGAAGGATAAATTAATTAGCCTTCTTGTAACAACAGAGTTGGCACTGTTTATTTAGATTCTTTGTAAACTAATTACAGTAAAACACAAATTTGCTTCAATTTGTACGTCAACAAAAGCTACTTTGTCTTGCATTATATCCCTTTCAGACGTGAAAGTGTTAAGCTAAAGGTCTGCAACAATATAACTAAGCTACTGTGCAAGTTCCTAAAGATATCCTTAGTTCCGGGCTTTCCGGTCTCAGAATAAATCCGTAACCCGATAGCATCAAAGCGCATTGCTGAAGAGGCAGACTTGATGTCATCACATTCTAGTTAGCTTTTGTTGATAGGACTAACTAAATGCCGTTAGACTTCATATCGTTTTGGCCAACCAGACTAATGCCCTGTGTAAAACGTGATAAGGCCAAATATTGATTGTTTTATATCTCTTAACTAACATTTTACGGATATGATCGAGTTTTCTTTTTGTTGGTTTCTCTCTGTAAACTCGTTACTTCCGGCGGTTTTCACAGCAATCTCAACCTAATGCATTGTTGTAAGTAAATGACCTTTGGCTAACATGGCTCTAAGTATTTCTTTAATATAACAAATAACATTTTATAATTAAAAATACAAAAAGGGTAATACAATATACGAATCTACCGAGTGATTTACGTATGCAAATAAAAGAAATATTATTTTCGTTAAATTTTTTGTTCGGCAAAACAATGTTTTAAATTTTTTTTTCCTTTGAAATTTACATACAACTGCCTAAAACAGCAACGCTTATTATACTGCTTACGTATCCTTGTATTTTAGATATTACATTTATTACTGTAAAACTATTGAAGAAATTTCAAACCACCCTTTGTTATAATAAAATCAATTTACTGTTTGTGCGTCGAATAACAAAATAATCTCACCTAGGGACACAAGGTTTTAGGGTTGTGTGCTTACTTTCAACTGTAATATTTGATAACAAAAAAATGAGAAATTGCTTTATTGTAGATATTTTTTCGGAATATTATTCCAAACGAAACTTCTAAAGCTCTTTGGTTATTTGATTTTTATTTTTTGTAGCGCATGTGTATACAAATATGGTACCTACTCATCTAAATAATTGACAAAATTTATGTGTTACGCCTTATAATTTTTTTTATTAAAAATATCGCAAAATTGTTTCTCTCATTTTCAGTTAATTTATCTTTTTAAGTAAAAAAAAAATACTTATAATGGTGTTAGACTATTAGACATTAAGCTATTAGAAAATGGTCTTGCTATATACAGTCGAACCTCAATAAGTCGAAGTTGAAGGAAAAGTAAAAATAATTCGAGTGATCAAAAATTCGGCTTATCGAGGTTTGACTGTATTTAAGTTCTGGCACAAAATTAATCAGCATGAAATTCTACGATTCCAGAGAACAATACCATGCCCAAAAGTCTATATGTTGTAATCACTGCTGATAAAAATGTAACTAACTTTTAGTGTTTTTACTTCAATATTATGATGACAGTTACCTATTTGGCTAATTATGTATTGGTTTTTTTTCGAAAAGAAAACATTGTTTGTTATTGCAAGAAAGTTATCAAAAGATTATTCTGTAGTTCAATCGGCTCTTTGGGGTGTTTGTTAGGTTTACGTCATACCCTAACTTTATTGCTAGAACCAAAAATGTTAAACTTTGATTCATTCGTAAATAGCACATTTTGCCAAAACTCAAAAGTTTTATTTATGCACTTTTTAGCTAACTCAGTCTTCTTCTATTTCTTTATTGTATTAATAAAAGGTCTATTTTAGGTCATTCCATTATGAAACTTATTTTTTCTGAGAACTCTTCAGATAGTTTATAGATGAACTTGATTATTTAAGTATTTTTTCATATTAGATGTTATTGTTGTTGTACTCACTTTCGGGTCTTTTTGGTGTTTTATCAGTATACAATTTTTATCACACTGTGTTAGTTTCTTTTTTGAACCGATCTTTACTTTGAAAATAAAGCAATTTGCATTTATAAACCGTCTAAAAATATATTGAATTGTAGTAAAGCTATGATTGATAATTTTGACAATTTCTTTATAACATTTGCCTTCTTTATAATGCTAAATTACACGTTTACGCTCCGCCGCAATAGTTTGCTTCAATTTTTTAACAAAACTGTCTTAAGATAACTTAAATTATATCTGGACATGGAGGAGTATTTCTATAAAACTCGTATTTGCAATTAAATCGAACAATATCATAAAATAAAGTATTTCTTTAAGATATATTTTATTGTAGCATTTTGAATGTAAAGTGCATTTTGGATACCATATTCATTTCAACACCTGTATCAAAACTAACAGAGTTCTATTTTAATTTTATGATAAAAATTTTATTAAACATAAAACGATAAATAAAGTAACACATTTGTGTTTCGTATCAATTAGCAATAGAATATATTTTGAATGAAATTACAATTTTTTTGTAGCGAACGGTTTTCACTGTGGCCAACTGTATAATATTATAATGTATCCATGCATGTTTATTATCATAACTCTTGCATATATACATTTTATTTTATGCAAAAATTGTTAATGAGAGCAGTTATAAAACTATTCAGTTAAATTGTTGAAAAAGTTTATATTTTCAGTAATAACCTATTGTTCTACTTTATTTTTGAAATTCGTTAAACAGCATGGTTTAACCACAAAATGTAATTGAAACAAAATCTATTTAAACATGGATCGACGATAATATTGGAAAGAAATTCAAAAAGTAGCTATAGCGTAAATATATCAGTTGCCATTATATTCACTTTAAAAATGGAAATCATAAGATTAAAACTTTTTAAAGTTATTTTTTATTAACTAAAAGAAACATAAGTGAAATTCCTGACCTTTGACCCAACACGTTATCCTGGCTTTTGCTCAACTTTCCACTGTCCTTTATTTCAGTTGTTCGCAGATTAACCGGAATATTTTCCTCAGGGAAAGTTTAATATTGTGCTGTGCAGCAGATGTAAAATGTCTTGTTTGTATGTTTTCTTTGGTAGTGCTCTTTTTAGTTCCTGCGTTGCAAAACTTGAATGAAACTCTTGTTAATTAAATGCTAATTTTCAAGTTATTTATATACCGCTTTTCATTTATGCTAAGCAAATGTTTGTTGTTCAATTTATCTTTGCTATTGCAATAAACAATTTTAGTATAAGAACGTTATCAAAGTTTTAATGAAATACAAATATTTTTATTGAAAATATATTAAGATGTTCGGTGTATTATTATATTAGATTTTAATAATTTTCATTTGTTTTGTAGCCAAAAAGTTGTAATTACGAAGAAAATTTGTTTGCTTATTTACTAAAAATTTTAGGATAGCATAATGTAATAAAAAGTAAAACCAACTTTTTAAAGTAGACTTTATGGATCACTTTTTTTTAAGTTTTAATCTTCTGCGGTTGAACATACTTATTTTCACTTGGGTATACTAAAGGTGCGATTTTTTTTTAGTTTTTTACTTAAGAAAAATCAGTAGTGTTACTGTTATTGTTATTGTTTGATAAATATAGCAGACCCCGCATGACGTGAGTTCTTATAGCACCAATTCGCACAATGTGGTAAAGCTATTGGGATGACTTTTTATAGGACATACAATATAACGTAATTATGAGCAAAGTATAACTTGTTATTTCCATAAACTTCCCACTATACGTAATTTATTAACTGCGTTGTACGGGGATGTACGGTATATTGTTAATTATTCAAGATCGTCCAGAGGGGCCGGTAGGAGTGGGTAAATCTAGATATAATGTGCAGAAATTAAAATGCTTTTCAACTAACACAATTAAATAATGTTTATAAACAGAACTGTAAACATCTAACCAAATATCTTTTAATTCCTAGTAAGGTAACTGCAGGTAATAAGGCCTAGCTAAGGAAATTGGCAATTAAATGAAAAAACATCGAATTTAATCAACAGGTTTTAATACTAATCATTTTTAAGATTCAGTTACTATAAAATATTGTTACGTCATGTAACGCATTCCGAGTTCTAATTGCAAAATTGGTACTGAATTTGCAAATATTTAAACTAAATATTTGACCTACAAATTTAGCACTTTTAATGTATAAATTCGTCCGACACCGTTCAACAGATATAGTTATAAGAACATAGTTGTAAGAGTAGTATTAAGAATAGTTTTAAGAATAATTGTAGGCAACAATACCAAAAATGTAAGTAGAATTAAGAAAACCATAACTATATAAAGAAAAAATGGCAAGTTTCACCATAAACAAAGCCAAAAATTAACATTTTTACAAACCTTGCCAGTAGGCCTTATTACACTAATCAAGGGTAACAAGGCCTACAGCTTTAAAAAATTTAAGTAATCAAACTGGACATAATATATTTGATAACTAAGTTTAATAAATACATGAATATAGCAATTGAAATAAAGAATTTTAAAAAAATTACAAATTGCTTCTTCTAACAGTCATTAGCGCACTCAAAGTCATTAGTATAATCCACTGACATAATTTTTATTACCTAATAATGACTTATCGTAAGCAGGAAGATTATTTATTAACATTTGCATAGTAGTAGTCTGATTTTAACACAACATAATCTTTAATGTTGTTCTTGTGATGATTAAAGATCAAGGGCCGGTGTGATGTACCTCGGTCATTGTCGATCTTGACTCTAGGATCAACATGTAATAAATAAAAATGTAGGAGTATATTTGTCATATATTCTTCTTTTATTTATTTTATTTTGCTTCAGATAATATGCCTAGCAATTCAAATCAAAAGTTAAAATTTTTTTAAGTTTTTGAATAGTTAAATTTCAGTATACGAGAAATGTTTTTGAAACAATTTTAGTGTTATATCAAAGAAGAACATTAATAGTTCGTATAATCTAAAAATAAATAATAAATATATACTTTTCATGAGACGGGTCTAGGTACATCACCCCTGTTATACCTAAGACATAGTTCCACAAATTTTTAAATCTTACATTAAAGCAATGTGAATAAGCAGTTGCTAATGCTTTTAAATTTTTTTATGAAGTGCAACTTATTAGTGCCCCAATAGGTACAAATTATTTTATTAACAAATTGTTACATAATTTTAGAAACAAAATTACAAATAAAAAAAGAGTCAAGGTACAACAAGTTTCTTTACATATTTATATCCGTAAGACCTTAAAAGTGATGTACAATGCATTAGAAAATAATTCAAATTTGACACAAAAAGTGGGAGTATAATAAGGCCTATGGTGAAATTTAGTAGGCTTTAATAACCGCCGACCACGTATGTAAGAAAATCAAAATAAAAAATATTTGGTCCATGATACACCATTCAAATATTTAAAATCATCAAAGCTTGAATGAATAAAGAAAATAAATGTGATTTTACATAGCTAACATCACCAACTGTGGTGCATTGATTTTGTTCAAACTTGGCATACAGACTTACTGTTGCATACCAATATTTGATACATTAGTAAAAAATGCTGGCGAATAGTTTTTATTGAGTTATAAGACGTTAACATTCGGGCGGGCGCGCACTTTATTATAACACCAGCGGGCGCGCGTCGTACTTTTTACAACATGACAATTTTTAATAGTTACAGTGAGAATTTCTGTCAGATGCTGTAAAGACTTTTTTATAAGTTTCAATTAACATAAATGAAGGAAATACGTACACCAACAAAAACATTTGGCTATTTTATTACCTTTTGAGTGCATATTTATATCCTTCTAGCTGGCCCGCCTCGGCTTTGCACGGATACCGAAATTCAAACTAAAAAATAATTTTTATCAAAATAAAATATAGCTTCTATTACTAGAGGATAATCTAGCTTTGTATTAGTGAAAGAATTTTTAGAATCGGTTTAGTAGTTCCAGAGATACAAACAAACAAAATTTAGCTGTTTATAATATTAGTATAAACTTGTAAATATTTGTCACAAAAAAAATATTTATTTTATTCTGTATGAGCTGTATCATAAGATATAATAGAATAACAATCGGTTTTCAACGCTTGTTCATGTGAAAAAGTGAATTACGATTAGTTTAGCAAAGTGTTTCTAAATTTCCAGTTATTTGCTTTTTGGAAAATAAGCATAATTTCTAAATTCTATTCTATTTTATTAATTGAAAAAGCAGAAGGTAAACACAGTGCACCGCAACTGCGATTGACAATGTCATGCTCTATGCAACTTTGCAACTTTAACGTCTTATAACTTAATAAAAACTATTTGCCATCATTTTTTACTAATGTATCAAATATTGGTATGCAACAGTAAGTTTGTATGCAAAGTTTGAACAAAATCGATGCAACACAGTTGGTGATGTTCCATTGTAAGTGTAATATTTCAAAAAATACTAACGATTGATTTGGACCGATTTGTATTATTCGTGTTGCCTGGCCGCGTTTTACGATATATGATGCTACATTTGGGACAGGAAGCGGAATATGTCGCCTCCACAAACTTGTAGAGACATCTTCGTTCAATAGGTGTTTGTGTGTGTGACCTTAAGCCCAAGCGGTTATTTTAAATACGATTTTTGTTAATTAGGCTTTATTAGCCGACAGGCCTTATTACCTGCAAGTACCTTATCTATAGTCAAAGACTTGATCAATGTTAGAAATTGTTCGAAACTGAATTTGTACCATAACATTTTGTATTGGGTCGTCCGGACAGTACTAAATGTGTTTTTTAAAGTTACATATGTGAAATACTGTAAGATGGTCAAATTATTATAGGAACATACATATCTTTATTTCACAGTATACACTGCTCCACATAAATATACGTCTACTTGATTTTTTGCGATTCTTTACGTTTGTTTAAAGATTATATTTTTTTGTGTTATTGTTCGCATAGCTCATCCAAAATCATAGTCAGACGTCAGATTGTACGTGATTTGTAATTACAGTATAAAAGTTACGGTAAAATATCGATTTTTCTCTTTCACATAATTATACGTCCATTTTAAACTTTTACATTTATTGACTGAAAAATAACAATTTGAACAATATTAGTAATTAATTGACCCTCGTTTTTTCTGAAGAACATCGTCTATACGATTCTTCATGCTGTACTCTACGGTAAAACAGCTGAAAGTGGCCTTGATGTATGCCTGGGACGAAATTACAATAGTACAGTGTGCTACCATCGTCGAAAATTATCAAAAGCGGTTGCATAAATGCATTAAGACTAAAGAAGAAAATTTTAAAATTTTTTGTAAATATTTTGTTTTAATTTATTGTTATTGAACTAATAAAAGTTATTATTCATTTAGTTGCATAAATTCATTTATTTATACAGCATTATTATACCTACTGTTAAAATGTTTTTAAAAATCTGGGAACTTTTTCCGCACCCTGTATACCTTCTATATATATTTCGTTTAAAGCAGTGGTCCCAAATTCACGAACGGCGTACCGGTACCGGTGCGTGGATCAAATGGTCCGATTCGCTCAAGGTGCATTAAATTATTTTCATTTTATTTACTGTGGTGCATTTCTCTCGGGTTTGTGTGAAAATTATTAAATCAAAACAATCTAAAATATAAACAATCAACGTGGCCTCTTCCCAGCGGACCACTGTAAAATTATCAAACGTTGCCCGGTCTCCGGCGATAAAAAGATTAGGGAGCACTGGTTTAAAGTATAAGATTCAAAATATGATGTAGTACATTAAAAACTGTGGTGCCAAATTCAAAACCGGATTAATGTCAAAATACCTGTTTTGTATAAGTATACTTATACAAAACAGGTATACGTAATGATCGATTGAACATAGAATGTACCTAATATGATAATGGTACATTTCCAAATAGAAAATCATTTTTTAGCTTCTGCCTACTTCTCACTTCTATGTCTAAAAAGGCGTAAAGATTACAATTTTTTTTAGAAATTAACGGTTTAATGGTTTTTCTAAAACTCCACAATTCTAATTGAATTTTGAAAAATATATATTACTATAGTTGTAATCGTTGTCGATTATGTTAATTTAGTTTCATGCGATTAAGTCTGTACATTTTATAGAAAGATGTGAAGTCGTTTAATTATGTTCATTGTTTACTTTTAATCAGAATGCTAAAGTGTACTATTCCAAATTTTAATAAAGTTTGATAGTGGTACATAAACCTTTCATAGTAACACATAAAGCTTCTAAGCTTTAATTCAAGAACATCCGTATCCACATTTGCTTAAGAAGGTAACATAATTGGTACATAAAGCTGTATTCGCAATTTCTTCCGAAACTCGCTAACCTTCTGAGTAGCCTATAAAGCCCGTAATTTGTCCCCGGAAGTTCCTCTAAAAGCATGAATAAAAAATGAGACTTAATATAAAATATGCAGTTGTTCGAATCTGCCACATTCTGGAGATAAAAGGAGTGGTTAAATAAAATAACAGATTTAGAATGTTTAAAATTATCTTTTCTAAATTACTCCTGCGCGTCTGAAAATTATTAAATTGAGTTCTAAAATTCGCAAAGTTTAAATCGTTGCTTTATGTGTTCACGTTGATATGTGTGACTTTGACATACACATAGCAAACAAGTTTATTTGCTTTTAATTTTAAATTTTGAAAGGTAAAACGCATTTATTACGAAACTGCTGGCTTGGATTCCATTATTTTATGTTAAAATATTGCTTTACCACTGTAAATTACCAGTACGAAAATATTCAATTACAGTTTTAGCTTTGTGTTAATATTTATTTTAAAATCGATGTCTAATTAATATGTACGCTACATTTGACTTGTTAATACCTAAACCTTTCTGTTGTTTTATATTTTACAATTGAACGACATGTATTGAATTGAATCTTTTGCTACCCTCTATTGAGATAATTCGTTTATAATTACATTCAATTTTAAAACTTCGTTTTAAAATGTCCGTGAACTTTTATTTTTAAAGAAGTCTCAGAAACGTGGGCTAAATTTTATCTAAATAAAACATATCCATAATAAGCATGTTTGAAAACAATTTTCGATTTCAAATTTTGAAAATTTAATTTAAATTCTTATTTAATGATTGATTACATTTGAGATTAGCTTACTCTAAGTAAATAAGCTTCTTGACATTATACGTGTCTAACGTCGCAGAAGATTACTGATGTTTTCAATTTACTTGAAAAGTTGTTGTTTTTTTGTGTGCGCAACTTGGTGCCTTTTTTAGAATAAGGGTATGGAATTTGCAGTAATAGAGCAAAATTTACGCTTAAATCAGACGACGGGAAATAAAATGCTTATAAAAATTTTAAAAGTTATAAACTTCGGTGATCAATTGTTGATATTAAACAAAATGAAGAAATAAGGAGATCCACAATTCATATTCGTTAAATATTTTTTTAGTTTAAAACAACCATTTATTATAATTGTTTTACTTAAAAAGATATTCGGGGCGGTAAAATTTTCTTTCTAAAGCCAAAAATTAAAATAGTTCAGTCGTAACAATCGCAGCTAAAATACAGGCTTCTAAAAGTTGTAGTATTTTATTTTTAATGGAACTATACTTACTTGATACAGAAAAACATTTATATACAGAACACTATAATATAACCATACTTTAAAGAAATTAAATGTGGCAACGCTGTCAATGCTCTATAGATGTATCATAAATATATTATACTTTGCGTATATATGCTTTTCTATCCGATTTACTGCTGTTTAAAATTGTTAAAAACATAAATAATTTGAAAATGCAATTTGATCATAATTAATTACAATATAAATAAAGCATGAAGACATACAGCATTGCCAAGCTACAATGTTAATCTTCACACTACGCGTGTATTGTGTTAAAACAGTGGTTCCCTATCTTTTCTATACTGCAACTCCCTTTGCAAGTTGTAATTTTTTTTGCGACGCTCTTCTAGAAGAATATATTTATTTATTGCTCTAGCAGATATTAATATTAATTAATTTATTTGTCATTAAAAAAAATATTTTAAAGGCTGGTATAATTTAATTTTCTAATTTTTCGTCGAAGCACATATCTTACATTCAAAGCACGTTGTATTGAAGCTGCCTATAAGTTAAGGCAAATTTGCGTTAAGTAAAAGAGCGGAGTTTATGTATTGATTTTTCACGAAGCCTTCAAAATATTGATTTTTCACAAAGTCTTCAAAGTATTGATTTTTAGATTTGCCAAACAGGTAGTTACATGTTCAAAAAATTTACAGTGGTTGCGTTATAAACGGAATTTTGTATTTTTAAAAATGTCTTTTTTGAGATATTTGCATAGATATGAAATAACTAATGAAATTATAAATTAAACTGTTTATTTGAAAATATCAATAATAACATAAAAGATATGAAATTTTTTAAAATTAATGAAAGTATTATTTGAACTAACTTCCATACAATGGTAGAAATTACTTCCAAATCATCCTTGTCACGCTAACAGATTGCAAAACATTGTAGCGTGGAGATATCACTTTTAATTGAATTTGTGAATTGTCAACGATTTCAGAATTGACAAAGCGTTCGAAGTTTCTGAGTTTGGGGAGAAAGTTAAGTTTTTGTTGGTACACTCTGTATATAATTACATATACACGAAATTATGTTTTTTTATATACATCAATGTATACTTTAGTTAATATCTTTTTGAGAACGGGTCATAATTTTTTTTTTAATGAAATAAATGACACTTAGCTCAATAGCATATTTCAATTCCATCAAATTTACGAGTGAACTACTTTAAATATAATTGTTTTTAAAATTTATTCAGAACAATGTAATCTAGTAATTATATTCGTCAAACAATTTTAGCATAAAATCTAAAGGTTTAGTATTTACACAAAATATATAGTTGTTTGTAAAAGAGGATAACGGTCAATTAATTTAAACTTCATTTGAAAAGGGAGTTTCCAAAGGAGATTAGGATGAATTAAACAAGAATTAACTCAGATTAGCAAACATTAGATTATCCTAGCATTAGGTTAGTCTCTTTTTCCCAAACTTTATCTTAAAAAATAAAAATGTATAGAGCCGCATTAATTACGACGCGCCGTATTCAACAACACGACTTTATTATTTTAATGTTATTATTGGGGTCAACAATAAATTATATTTGCATATGAAATTAAATTTCGAAAAGTGAACAGTTCAAATTTGATCCGTTTTATAAATTTGCTTCGCCAAGGCATTGTTTTTATTAAACGCTCAACAGTTGTAAAATTAACATAAAGTATAAAGGTATGTAAATGACTATTTAAACTTTAGAGCGACTGTTATTTGCAGTACGAGCGAATTTATGACGGGTGTTAGAGACGTTTAAAACTACATTTACAACTAGGTAAGAAAATATTTATTTAACGTGTTTTGATACCGTCGAAGAAAGTTTCGAAGATTTTCGCGCCGTGTATTGTGGAGAATTCACTTAAAATTTATTAGTTTGTGCCAATTAACCTTACGTCTGTATCACATGTTGAACAAGCGGAAATTTATTTACAAACTTTTGTTGTATGCATTATAGATTCGAACGAATTTTAGCAGTGCCAGGTGGTACTTACTTATTTATCACAAAACTCTCGATTCCATTTCGGTCGTGGTCAGCATAGTGATCAATACTGACGTGCTATGTATTAATATCAGTTAGCGATGGGCATTTTCGAACATTTACAGATAACGTCTTGTAATTTCTTTACGAGAGTACCGCCTCCAATTGTCGAACAATTGTTTGTTCTAATTGAATACGTCTCCTCCGTTTTAAAATTAGAAATAATTGCACGTTTGCCGTTTAAATTAGAAAGACTTACGTGTTAAATTTAGTTAAACAAGTAGTATTCAAGTTTGCAAACAGGAGCTTAACGTGGAGCATGCAATCAGTTTAAAGTGCTTCCGCTTTGTTCATTAAGATACATGAAATAATGTTTGTCAAAGTTTGAAGGTAATTTGGAATGTCTATAAAATATCGGACATACATGGCCTGGGTAAACGATCAACAGAGTAGCTGCGAGGAGTAGATAAACGACGCTTACTTTGAGAAGCTGAGGATCCCTTCTCGAGTCCTTCACTAACCTTATAAAAAGTTAAGTGAAGGTTCGTGACCTGAGTGTCCCAGAAATTTTATAAGAATTATTCGAGCTTACTTCCTATGATACATTCTTATTCGAAAACTTTATAAATATAAGATAAAGGTTGCTTCTTCGTGGAAAGAGTTTTAGGATAAAATTGAAACTTATATGATTTTTAAGTTCCGATAAGTTGATGGCCAAAGCGTATAAAGCGTTTCTCAAACTTTCCCATTTCACAAAACTACCATCCAACTATTTTCTAATAATGCCCAGATATTTGATATGTTTATATATTCTTTGGAGAAACGTAAATAGTAATGAAATAAAAAAACAATTTTTTAAAGGAAGTTTATGTAAATACAGAAAGATACATCAAAGTTCGCTCTTGGAGACTGCTCTCACTAACTAACCACTTGCCAGACATGGTAACACTATTTAATTTGACGTTTAATATTTAGAGGAAAACTTGGTAATGTCATTTACTTAAGAAAAGTTAGGTACAATTTTTAAGTGATTAAAACGTATGAATTATTTAATACTATACGTTTCATGTTGCTACGAAGATCATATCTTTTTAGAAAAAAAAAGGTATAAAAGCTTTTTAACAGAAATTGGTAAAACATAGCGTATGACATTTGCAAAACAAGCCAACAAAAAGAACTTTTTGTTTTGCCTTGATTTAAAACATTTCTTATTTATCAATTCAAAGTTGCTAATTACGAACTTCAAGGAAAAAAAATTAACACATGACGCTTTAGCAAAGGAGCGGCTTCTTTTTTACTTAATAATTTTCTTACAATTACGTTTCTGTTTGTAATCATAAGCTGAGTTATGTCTTGCGCATGTCCAGCAAACGTCGCCAAGTACCTATATTTCAACTCTAATTGCCTTGGTAGCGTTAAAATGCTCTTTATGCCTTTTTTATAGGGCTGCCACATAAAGTAATGCAACTCTCTTCCTCCTTCGGCCCCACAGCATAACTTTCGTGCGCGAAAAGTATATCTACTCAAGAGTGCTGCTCTAAAAACTTCATCAAACGTTTTCTTAATTCTTTTGCAATTTTTATGCCCAATTGGAAAAGTCTAGAGTCCAAGTACTTCAAAGGCATTGCGACAAAGCGTTCATAATATACAAATATTTAATTTTCTTTTTTTTTTGAAAAAAGTGATGTAATAAAAACTCTTTATTATTTAACTACTAACTCCAAGGAAGCTTTTTCATGCAATTACTTGTCAAGTAATTAATTACCATGTTAAATAGTAGAAGACTCAAAACAGATCCTTGATGTACTCCCACATGAACTTGGAAACCACTAGATATACCAGCGCCACTCTTGATTTTTGTCTGGGGTTGATTATACCAGGTGTGCAACCTTAAAACGGCTGTTTTTTTATTTAGCAAAACACAATAATTCACGCAGAAAAGTGAAAAATATTTTATTCGAAGTAATTGTTCTCGCTGGCTATACATTTTTCCCATCTTTGAGGAAGATTGTGGATTCCACCCCAAAAGAATTCATCCCCTTTGGATAAGAACCACCCATCGAGCCATTTTTTAACATCTTCATAAGAATTGAAGTGCTGCTCAGCAAGCGCGTGTCCCATCGACGCAAACAAATGGTAATCTGAAGGGGCCAGATCAGGAGAGTAGGGCGGGTGGGTAGCAACTCCAGCCAAGTGCATCCAATGTATCCCGGACCAATCTTGCTGTGTGTGATGGTGCGTTGTCGTGCTGGAAAATGATACCCTCATGCCGATCCGCGTGTTCGGGTCTTTTTTTGCACAATTCACGATCCAATTCGATGATTTGTTGTTGGTAGCGTTGAGTATTGATCGTTTCACCAGGTTTCAACAGTTCGTAGTAAACCACCCCCTTCTGGTCCCACCAAACACACAGCATTGTCTTTTTCCCGAATCGATTTGGCCTAGCAGACGATGTTGAGGGTTCTCCGGGGTCCACCCACGATTTTTTGCGCTTAGGGTTTTCAAAAAAGATCCATTTTTCATCGCCAGTGACGATTCGATGCAAAAATGATTTTCTGTTGTGCCGATCAAGCAAGATTTCGCACGCGGTCTGGCGTCGTTCCATCTGTCGATCGTTCAATTGATGTGGCACCCACTTCCCGATCTTTTGGATCTTTCCCATAGCAAAAAGGCGTTTCGAAATTGCTTGGTGGCTAACATTCAACTTCGCGGCAAGTTGTTTTTGCGATTGGGTATCGTCTTCGTCCAATAAACCTTGCAATTCGGTGTCCACAAAAACTTTTGGTCGATTTTCGCGCTTCTTGTCGGTGACGTTAAAAATTCCGTCTCTGAATTGCCGAAACCACGCTCTGCACCGAGTTTCACTAAGAGCACTGTCGCCATAGACCTCCACAAGAATTCTATGCGCTTCGGCGGCAGATTTCTTCCAATTGAAGAGGAATAGCAGTGCTCCCCGCAAATGCTCTTTATCTGGCACAAAATTCGACATGTTTATCCTGATCAAAGGACACGTTATTGTTCGAAATTGCTGACTTTGTCTTTTGTTTACTAATGGCAAAGATTCAAGCAATGAGAAAAAATGGCAGGCAAGGTTGGCTGATGCATAATGCGCGCGTACTGCCATCTATTAGAAAACGGCCGTTTTAAGGTTGCACACCTGATATGTTTCCTTCCAAAATAGTTTGACTTCTCAGGGTATTCTAGATCAACTGACGAGGTCATAGCTTTTTTTAAATCCACAAAAACGGCGTGGAAACTTTTTTTCATATCACGCCTTTTCTCTGTAATTATTCGTAGAGCTTGAATTGCGTCTATTGTGAATTTTCCTTTACTAAAAGTTTATTGATTAATATCTATTTCTATCAGTTAAGAAAGCCACTTAAACACTACGGATTGCCATATTTTAAGTGTGTGGGAGATTAGTTTTATACCACGATAGTTTCCACAATTTCGGATATCTCCTTTGTTCTTAAATATTGGACCCAGAAAATTTTCACGAAATTGTGACGGAATTGATGCACCTGTCAATAGTTTATTGAAGAGGCAACTTAATCATGAACAACCATCTTCTCCACATATTTTTCAAAGTTCTACGGGTATTTCATCAGGTCCAGTTGCGCGTCTGTTTTTCACTTGATATAATGTCTCTTCAACCATTGTTTTAACCTGATATAAAGGGCCTTCAATAGAATGATGTTATTCAAACTGTTTATGAGGAGATTTCTCATTCATCAACTGGTGAAAATACTCTCTCCAACGGTCTCCGATTGCATCATTATCAGTTAATAACTGTTCCTAGTTGTCTTTGATATAATTTACATACATAATGAGATATCCCAAAAATATGAAAGAAGGAGAACTTTTTGGCTGAAGAACTTGAGAGATTGGTATGGGAAGACGACCATTCAATTATTCCGAGCAGCAGTCAATAAATCTATCATAGTAAACACGATAGCCAACATGTAAGCCAACGACCATTAACGGCCAAGGCACTGCAAGAGGAAGATGCAGTATCTAAAAATCGGTATATTACGTTTGTCTAAACTTAAGCTATAAACAAAAAGTGCGTTGGAATAGCCATTTCAGGCACTGTACCTACAAATAAGTTAGTCTGTAGTCAATAAGCACCTATCAATAATAAGATTTAATTTTGCTTCAAAATAATGAATAACCTCGAGCTATATCAAAATGATGAATTTTACTAAATTTATATTTAGCTGTGTTATCGGACGTAACTCCGCTACTTGGAGTTAATATAAGGGTAAATAAGCACAACAATATCGTCTACAACCGTGGGTATAAAATAATTAATATGAAAGATTTACATTTGATAACAAATTATTATATTTAAGTCTTTGCACATTTTCTGGAGCAACCTTACAAAAGGAACCAAGTTTTGATACTTTATTAACTAATTTAATAGCTAATTTTGTCTTTTCATCCGCGAAAATATATTACGTAAGAAAGTTATGTATATGAGAATATTCTCATGTAAATTAGAGGACCTTGTATTTCCAAAATAGATTTATCTTGTTTTTATAATAACTGTGTCGAAGAAAATGGCGAGTAATTTAAGCACAATGTCGACAGATTTTGTAATTTTCCGAGTAAGGTGCAAGCGACTTGCATAAATTATGTTGTAATATAAGCTGATGCTACCGTTTATTATAACGACGTTTAGTTTAATGTTATGTCACGAACTGCATTATAATCCGAAGATAAATTTATAATTCGTAATTAATAAATTACCTACATATCGCCGACATGAAATTGTACAAAAATAAAAAGGCGAGTTTAAAGCTTCGTTAAATAACTAAATTTAAAATTGGAAGGTGGGTGGGCACGTATTACGTAAAAGTTTATGATTTTCGCAAATGAAATGAAGTGTAATCATTAATCTCTGTATGATATTTGTAACAAACGAGAAAAGGAAAACTCATTCGTTATTCCATTTTGCCATGTAAAGTAATCGTAAAACGAAGTTATTTTGAAAAGGCTTTTAAATCACCAGTTTTAAAATAAATAACAGGTAATTTCCGACATTGCTATAAAAATATATTGCAAGCGAGATAAGCTAGTGATACGTAGACGAATGACTCCTATACAAGATATAAGGGAAACCGAAAACAAAGAATAGCGCGTTCCATCCTTGCGAAATATTGACATACAGAAATTGAATTTTATATGGTCTCATATCAACGCAATATGAAATAACTGAATTGGAATGTTGACTTATAAAGGTTAAGGTTAGCATAAGGCACCCACCTTCCTCTATATTGCAAATGTATCGCGACGCTTACATTCGTACGTCTATCATATCCGTTGTAAATGTAGCAGATCGGGAAAATGTACTCCAAAAATCCGCAGGGATGTTTACTAAACCGTAATGTAAACCGAAACGATGTTTTTTCGATCTACTACTTTGATATTGTATTTTCGTTATAATATATTAATATTTCCCGAAAGTTAAGCAAAGACATTAATAATAATTTTTTATATTATAACTCCAGGTGGAAGGCAAAAAATTTTAAATATGAAAAGTAGAAATACCTCGCATCCTTCCAAAATTCCAATAGAAGCTCTAATATACTCAACTTATTTTAATGTACTTAAAGAATTTATATTATTTTTTCTCTTTCATAAAGCAATGCAAACTTTCCTGAGGAAAAATGCAGAATGTTAAAAATTAAACTTGCCAACAATTTTCTAAAGTTACATTTTTTATGTTTACTGTTTTTATAACTTCTGAAGTTATTGCCTTTGGACATTTTACCAACATTTAATTTAACGAATACAAAAGAGCAGACCATTTTGATCTGCAAATAATTTCTTTAGGAAGAGGCTTTCCTCTTTCCACTCATTAATTTCATGTTAATTAGCTTATTCGATTGAAACAAAACTATGGAAGCTCTATGGGAAAAGAGAACTTTAAGAAAGTTTGACCTAAATTTTTATTTTGTTTTTTAAATACTAATCGTCTTTTCTACAAAGGTAATAAAAAGACCATTTATCAAATAAAAATAAAATTAGATATCTCCATAAAAGTCAAATGATTATGAATAATCGATATTAAAATAGGAAGAAAATTGTCACTAAAACGCTCTCATTAAACGGGAGGTATGCACTTAGTTCAGTTATACATTAATCAAATCGATTGCATAACGTAAAATCAAACTAAGCTTATCTCATTATCTCCTAATGAAATTTAAAACCTGAAAAACTTTTAAGACCTTATACAATTTTCCAGATGAAAAATTACATTTTCTGTGAAAATTTATATACAGTACTTAATTAAATTCTTATCTCGGGCACAGTAAAAATAATGTAGATTTATACGCCTAAAATTAAAGAATTCTAATTTCAAAATTCTTTTACATCATACATATTAAACAATAACGAGCTTTGAAAGGTTTATTTCGTAAATAAAATTTAATAATTTCATCTTCTGTAATGTACTCGCCTCTAAGATTTTTTAAAGAAAAAAACAACTTTAATAAAAGGGTGAAAAAAATATGCACCTTTAGAGGTACATTCCCTACATGTCGATAAGAAAAGAAAGTTGTATGGGTTTAATGTTATTGTTTGATTAAGTAGGTGTTTTGGCTATAAACTAAAATAGTCCGCTCAATGGATTGCATGTTTGGAAGCCGTTTATTTAAAATATTCTAAGGAACTATGTAAAAATTGCCTTTAGTTTTATATCGTAAATAATTTTTCCTTAAAGCTCACTGCGGCATTAAAAATTATGCAGTAAGTCGTTGAACTAATTCTAATAAGCAGAGGAAAATTTCATATACCAACATATTTGCTTTATATTTATCCTTTGCGGTTGCATAGTTTTTAACTTATTTTACACGAAGGGAAGAGAATGGCAATTCTCGCTCTGTATCTTGGGGATTACTACCATGTAGCATGGTAACCAGACCTATCTTTAAAAAATGGGATATATTACTATGTAGCGTGGGAGTCATTACCATCCTACTGTTGATTTCTATCATGTTACACAGTAGTTAAATACAGGGTGCGGCAACAAAACTTGGTTAAACTATTTGTAATATAATTTAATTAAACAAAAGAAAATCAACACATTTAACAATTAATAACTATAACATGGACCTTTAAAATGAATATATTTAGTTGGTTTCTAAGTGGCCCCCTTTTGCGCAGATACAGAACCCCAAATGCGTATTAAAATATTTGGCAATTGGCCATAGTTCTTCTGGACACAATCGGTTCCACTCACGACGCAACGATAACTTCAGCGACTTTATACTTTTGTGGGGTTTAGCACTCCAAAATGGACCACGCGCTGTAGCCCATCGGGTTGATATTCGGCGAATAAGACAGTCATTTCTTTGAAGTGATGAAGCGCGAAAAATGTGCCTTGCAGCATTTCTGAGTCGTTTTTCCTATGTGGGCCGGAGCAGAATCTTGTCTTGCCGCCGAATACAAGTGTTGCTGGACACAGGGAAGTACCTTGGTCTCGAGAATGACGCTGGGATACACTTTTTCATTAATTTTTACCCCTTTATCCACGAAAACAAATAGGTCTTGTAGATTGTGCAAATTCCGGTTCAGACCATGACGGTGTTCGACGGTGACAGATGGGCCGGAAGCTTCTACGGACCATAACCGGTCGTTT
This sequence comes from Sinopyrophorus schimmeli, assembly GCA_036325965.1. Taxonomy (NCBI): domain Eukaryota; kingdom Metazoa; phylum Arthropoda; class Insecta; order Coleoptera; family Elateridae; genus Sinopyrophorus; species Sinopyrophorus schimmeli. The sequence continues at coordinate 765,375 of JARFIZ010000139.1, forward strand.
TGGTGGTTGTGAGTTTGCTCCATGGTGAACAGCTTCTCGTCTGTGAAGAGAAACCGCTCCTGTCAATGTGATGCGGCCCGACTATTGATTTCGCGGCATCTTTGGAGCCACCTGCACTTTTTCTATTCCGTGAGGAGCTGAACTTTTTGGAGCTTATACGGCTTTTTCGCCATTCGTGGCACTAAACGGTCGCTGATACCAGTTTCACCAGCGATCTTCCGCATGAAGACCCTCGAATATCGTTGCACTCTTGATGAGCTGACGATACTAGGAAGTGTTGAAAGCCCGTTTTCTTCCACTTCCTGGAAGGTGACGATCTTGGCCTAGCTCACTGAAATAGCGGCTTTTGTCAAAACGTTTTGAATTTTGTGCTACAGTTTTTAGTGTATGTATTTTATTGTTTAAATGTGGTTAAATCGTAAGAATCTGTTAATTTTTGCTGTCAAATGTCTAGGTCAAGTTGTTAATGTCTCAAAAGATTTTGCATTTTGTTATTTTGATTTCTCTAGTTACATTTGTGTTAATTCTTTTATTTAATTTTACTGATTGTTATATTTCTTATGAAAACAGTAACGGCCAGAATTTCAGTGCATGATTAGCCATTCGTTTGCGCTAACGCCTGTTTAAGGCTGCGCAGTATGTAAAAAACATGGCTGTGCGCAGCCTTAAACAGGCGTTAGCGCAAACGAATGGTTAATCATGCACTAAAATTCTGGGCGTAAGTAATCTAAAACAAGTTGTTTAAAATTATTAATAGAATATTGGCCATCTTTATTGGGGAGCTCATTTTAAACTACCAACATAAATAAATTAATATAACGTCAAATAAAAAATTTTTTCAATCTTAAAAAACCACCCTGTATGTCCTGCATATTATTTGGTTATTTTATCTTTTACCCACCTTTTAAATCGTACATTCACTAAATGTTTACAAATAAGGTATACGATCCCCCTGGTATAACAAAATCCAAATCGCAAAGGGGTAAAAGCAAAGGATTTTATTACATCGATTGTTACCAAATATTGGTAGGAAATTAAACTCTCATAGTTTCACAATTGACTGTGTTGCAGCAATCAACAAGTTTTTTATTAATTAATTTAACCACGAAAGATTTCAAGAGTCATTATTTTAAAATCGTTTGATGATATTTTTAATTGCCGATATTTTTAATGGATAAATTTGAATTATGCATTAAAAATACACACGAAATGTTGACTTTTTATCCGGAAACTTTTTTGTATAAAACTTTGGCTGTCACCGCGGTTACTTGAAAAGTGGCGAAACTAAGAGGACTGAGAAAGCTTATTCGAGACATTACCGAATTTCAAGCAAACTTGAGCGTAATAAAGTTTATCCAGCGTTAGAGTCAACAAAAATATGTTTAAGAAAGATTAATGAATCAATTCAATGAATTGTATAGAAAAGGTAGCCGGAATAAAGTTAGCTGCTGCATTAATTATAATTTGTTGTGTTCCTTTTAGATCTTGACATTGTTCACTAACTACTTGATAGTATAATGTAATAGTTTAAAATATTTTAAGTTTTTTAAATAAACTTTTGTAAAAAAGTTAAAATAGATTTTTAATACTTTTTTTTTTAGGTAAATATTGCATTTCCTAAGTAATTTTTTACTTGAAAATTTTATGTAGGTTGTTTTATAAAGTTCTACCTATGCTTTTTTTGTAGATCTAAAATTTATAAGTTGCTATGTAGGTATATTAAAAAGCTAAGTTAGTAGCAAGTTTGTATATAATCTCTTCGAAACTTGTGCATAAACGGCATTCGCTTTTTTTAAATATTAACAACTTAAGCTTTTTTAGTTTTTTTTCGATATTTGCTGCCAATTAATATTTTTAAAAGTTTTAAATTTCTCTCAGTTGAACCGTTGAAAAGCAAAATTATATAAACTTTGAATTACCTACAAAGTTATAGGTAATTAAAAAAAATAATCTGTGAATTGAAGTTGGCTTATTTTTAATTATATAAAAATTTTAATGCCAAAGACCATTTTCGTTTTGTTTATGTAAATGTAATCATGATAGTTTCTTTTTATCACGAAATCTAATATTTCTGTGTAAATTCTAAAGCTGTAATTTGCCTGTATATAATTGGTTATTTGATAACATTGAAAATTTGAAAGAGTGATTTAGGCAGGTTCGTAAATAAGATTTTCGTAAATTAAATTTTGATATTTTATTCCAACCTAAAGCGACGCATAACTTTTATTATATTTTTTTTCTTTTAATGCGATATTCCTACACGATATCAAGAATGGCCGATAAGTTGTCCCCTTGTTATATTAGTAAAGGCTTTCGTCCTTTATTGTGCGCTATTAACAGGACCAAACCGATGTTTGGGTTGGAGTTCTTTTGCATATTAGGGTAATTTGAGTTCACTAATGTATTTTAAGAGGAGGGTCCTTCCGCGATATAACAAACTCGATAAAATCTGTACGAGTGCGAGTAAGACTAGGGTGTTCAAGTAAAGTTATGTTAGAAACGTGTCCAATGAAATTTATTATAGGGGTAGACCCCTTATTTTTTAAGATAATAGCGTAGTCTAAGAAACAAACGCTTGCAAAGAAATTTTGTAAGGGTGAAGTTTTATCGGGCATTCCAGCTTTAAAGTCTTGGCTTGAGATCTGCGTAGATGCCTAGATTTCGACCCTCCAGGATTCTAATTTTCTATAAAAGCAAATCGACTAGAAAATATATCTACAGTGATGTAACCGCTAAGAATTTCCTTATTTTATTGTTTCAATTTCGCGGAATGCCTTCAATTAATTTTCTTCATCAGCCGAAACGAGAGTGACAAATTTCAAGTTGTTTATGTGATCCTTTTAAAATCTCATAATTTCAAAGAGAACGAGGATAAAATCTGCTTCAGCCGCAAACTTCTGCCTGCTTTCTACCTTAATGTAACGCAAAGAAATAAACACACAACTTAAACTTAATAAGTATTATATTTGTTTGAGAGAACAACAAAGCAATTTTCGTGGTTTTACTAAGAAGATAAGTGAAGTATTCCCGAGAGGCCTTCAGAGTCATAACGCAGGCCTAGAATTGAGCGGTAGTCGCAACTCGATTTGGTACAATGCCGACAGATGAGAGTATTCTTTTCTCTGATGGTTAAAGAATCTATTCCCCATTCAAATAAACTTGTTTAGATCCTTTCTTTACATACGATATTAAAGGAAATTACGTTAGTCACGTATCATTGATGTTTATGAAGAAATTTCCCTCTTCCCTTCCTGCTAAATACATTTTTCTCTCGCGTTGTGGCAACTTTTATTTAAAAATTTGAAACAGCACAAATCCTTTAATCCTTTAATTAAAAAGATTACAAGTTGCGACTGCCATACCTCTAATCGGAGATTAAATTCTGTTATATTAAACATAGCTTTAGCGAAAGTTTTTTTTTCATAAAATTGTCCCATCTCGGTAATGTGCCTATATCATCTTTCGTGATTAAAAAAATGTTAATTAATTTAATTATTTATATGAATGATTTTTTTTTAAAACCGAATATAGTTAAAACTTGTACAAACTAATAATCCTTTATTATAAATTAAATTATAGAGAGGAATAAGTTCGAAATCGTTTTAAAAGCTTACAGTTTGATGGTGTGTATTTGATTGTCCGTTGTAGGCTCAAAGTTTACTGTGTGCACATCCAGATTGAGTTCGATGCGAGTCTCTTTTCGATACGAATCAGCTTCATCCAAATAGGCAGAAGTGTACAGTGAGATCCGATCGAATTTCAAGGTCGATTCGAATAAATTTTGGTCTGTGTCGTATTAGAAATGCATGTAAACAGGGTCGAATTGTTGATTGTATCAGTTGTAATCAATTTTTTGCTTTGTTTAATTTTTGGTTAATTTGATGTTGTAAGCGATAGCGCTATCAAGATGTTAATATGATACGTAACATACTTTGAAACCTCTGTATTGTAGAAGAAGAATAATAGAAAAAGTATTACATTTAAAAATCAGTTTACAACAAACTGTGTAAGCAAAGAATTATATTAATTAAAAACAAATCTAAGGCATTAATATCATCAAATGAAGTATGTGAAAGAAATAATATAGTAATGAGCACAAAAATGGGTAGATATGTTTTAATTAATTTGATGAAATGTTTAATATATGCAACATTCTATTACACTTTTTAATTAATTACTTGATTATTGTTATTTTTGTAAAATTTTGTGCGATGATCGCGTTAGTGCCAATAACCTTCAACTCAAGTAATTTCAAAGTCACCCAGGCTCGAATGACGCTCTCAAATAGCAACTTAGCACTTACAGGAACTTTTAAAAACATTTTATGATTGGATAAAGAAGTAGATAATCAAAATTTTTGAACATAAGAGCATTCAGTTGACATCACTTTGAGATGCCAAAAATAATATTTAGAGTCAACAAATTAAGTGGGTATGTACTTGGAAATACATTTAGACAGTAGATTAACAGGGAAATCAATATTTAAAAGAAGAGGAACGAAACGTGGTTCAAAATTACTTTGCCGGTTAACACGACTGTAACAAATGGTACTTTTACACTTTTCATATGTAACCAGTGTGTTTTTTTACATTTTATTTTTTTATTCAGTACTCTTCAGTACTCGTACGTCAATCGCCACAAGTCTACTCTCAAGGGTACAAATCGAGCATTTTTATTCAAGATCACAAAAAGAAATTAAAAATGCATTAGCTATGACAATATCATCTGTAAAAGATAGTGGCTTGATAAGAATCAACAACTCCTATAAGAGCCGAAAGCAAACATCCATACAAAAACGATTTTATTTTTTCTTTTTCTTCCTACTTTTATGTAGGCTTGCGCCTATTTCTTCTTCGGTACAACCTTATTTCGCATCTAAGTTGTCGCTCTATCTCATTCTAGGTCTTCCAGTACTTCTTTGCCTCTTGGTGATTAGTCTCGTCTTATTTTTACGGTTCTTTTTTTCCTCCATTGTGCTAATGTGATTGTTCCATTCATTTTTTCTGTTTTTTATCCAGTCATTGATGTTTTCTATATTACATACTCTTATTAAATCTTTACTTTGCTCTCTATCATTGTCTATCGTGCAATTGTCGAGGTACAATTTATCACAAGTTGTTGGAATTTATGTTAACTATTAGGACAGATAGATATGTTCAACAGCTGCAAAGAGCGAAAGAAATACTTTATGAAAAGCATTCTACATTCGTCAATTACAAAAACGTTAATTTTTTACATCACAATAAGCAACCATGTACACCCAAGTTCAAATGAAATGTCGCATAGCCTGGGTCAGTTCTAAAAAACCGCTGTTAGTTGCGACTTATGTATTTTCACAGTTAAGTAAACAACTCAATGCATTCAAAGATGTTAAAATACTGGATTAAAATTTTTAACAATAGAGCCAAACAAGCAGTTGGGTGTATTATTCAAACACCTAATATCTATTTTTACTTTTCTGTCGAAGTTCGTATTCGTTTTAAAAAAAGCATATTTTAAATAGTTTTACTACTAGTAATAAATTATATCTCTATCTATATATGAAATAAAAACATTATTTTTGGCCACATTCTGTAGGAATAATTCAAAATTACATTAGCAGTCGATATTGTTATTTACTTTTTGGTAGGGTGATTCAAGAAAAATCCATGAGCTTGGATAGTCTGTTTTACCACACTCACCTTACTTCCAAGCAACTTGCCCAAATTATTGCTCAAGGGTAAAAAAATATGCAATTTTATTTAGCCTATTCGAGCCATAAGAAATATATAAATGGTATTTAACTACGGCACAATTATTCTAATGCAGACAATTATGCTTGGTCAAGTTCGTTCCTTTTTATGCATCTTGTACATATGCATATGCCACTCTTAAAAAAATAAACTTGTGAATATCGTACCTTACAAATAGAAAAAAAAAGCAAATAATTAGGAAAGGTGTTATCAAAAGAACAAGGTTTATAGTCCAAAAAAAATATTATAAAAATAATTTACCAGGTGTGCAACCTTAAAACGGCTGTTTTTTTATTTAGCAAAACACAATAATTAACGCAGAAAAGTGTAAAATATTTTATTCGAAGTAATTGCCCTCGCTGGCTATACATTTTTCCCATCTTCGAGGAAGATTGTGGATTCCACCCCAAAAGAATTCATCCCCTTTGGATAAGAACCACCCATCGAGCCATTTTTTAACATCTTTATAAGAATTGAAGTGCTGCTCAGCAAGCGCGTGTCCCATCGACGCAAACAAATGGTAATCTGAAGGGGCCAGATCAGGAGAGTAGGGCGGGTGGGGTAGCAACTCCCAGCCAAGTGCATCCAATGTATCCCGGACCAATCTTGCTGTGTGTGTTGGTGCGTTGTCGTGCTGGAAAATGATACCCTCATGCCGATCCGCGTGTTCGGGTCTTTTTTTGCACAATTCACGATCCAATTCGATGATTTGTTGTTGGTAGCGTTGAGTATTGATCGTTTCACCAGGTTTCAACAGTTCGTAGTAAACCACCCCCTTCTGGTCCCACCAAACACACAGCATTGTCTTTTTCCCGAATCGATTTGGCCTAGCAGACGATGTTGAGGGTTCTCCGGGTCCACCCACGATTTTTGCGCTTAGGGTTTTCAAAAGATCCATTTTTCATCGCCAGTGACGATTCGATGCAAAATGATTTTCTGTTGTGCCGATCAAGCAAGATTTCGCACGCGGTCTGGCGTCGTTCCATCTGTCGATCGTTCAATTGATGTGGCACCCACTTCCCGATCTTTTGGATCTTTCCCATAGCAAAAAAGGGGTTTCGAAATTGCTTGGTGGCTAACATTCAACTTCGCGGCAAGTTGTTTCTGCGATTGGGTATCGTCTTCGTCCAATAAATCTTGCAATTCGGTGTCCTCAAAAACTTTTGGTCGATTTTCGCGCTTCTTGTCGGTGACGTTAAAAATTCCGTCTCTGAATTGCCGAAACCACGCTCTGCACCGAGTTTCACTAAGAGCACTGTCGCCATAGACCTCCACAAGAATTCTATGCGCTTCGGCGGCGGATTTCTTCCAATTGAAGAGGAATAGCAGTGCTCCCCGCAAATGCTCTTTATCTGGCACAAAATTCGACATGTTTATCGTGATCAAAGGACACGTTATTGTTCGAAATTGCTGACTTTGTCTTTTGTTTACTAATGGCAAAGATCAAAGCAATGAGAAAAAATGGCAGGCAAGGTTGGCTAATGCCTAATGCACGCGTACTGCCATCTATTAGAAAACGGGCGTTTTAAGGTTGCACACCTGGTAAAAGACTATTCCTCTTCTTCTTCTTGTGTATGATTAGACATATTGCCTATTTTTTCCAATTTCCTGTTTTATAGATCATCGCTTCATTTTTTCCTTAGGGATCGTATCGCTCTTCTTCTATTTGGTAATTTGCCTCGTGCGACTCTTGCTACCCTGTTGTTTACATTCCATATTTTTTCTTTTTTATCCATTGGTTGGTATTTTCTATGGTACATGCACGCCTTATGTTCTCATTCCTTTCTCGACCTCTTAATGTTTTATTTGTTATTTTAAAGCGTATTAAAACATAAATAAGTTATAAAAAATCACTTTTTAATGTGCCTTATAGTAATTTAGAAACTTCTTTTACAAATATTTTAATATTAATTTAGTAAGAGAAACGGATTCGGATATAGATTTTTGGTCGCGTTGCAAAATGATGTAATGCGATTAAGGATTATAATTCTAGATTATATCCTGGAGTTAGCAATTAATAGAGTCTAAACTTTAATTCAACAAACATCAAAGGGAAAATAATAAACGTAATAAAGGTTTATAACACAAAAACGTGAACACTTAATTAAATTATTCAAAGTGTTTGTGTACAAAACAAATTTCAATAATTTAGGTTTAACAAAATAGCTCTTTACAATATTTTTAACCATCCAATTATTTTAAAACGTTATTTAATATAAAAAGATAAATACGCTTTAATGGTCTATTATATGGCTACTACACATATTTATTTCCTTTTAATTAAAAATGCATTAATATAAAAGGGAATCTACAACTTGATAGCGTTAAATGACCGAGAAATATTTGGCAAATTTGCTATTTTAACTTAAATTCATTATACTCAAGTTACGTAATCAAATTAGAAGCTGTTTTCTCAGCTACATTTATCAATATAAAATGAAATTTCATATTCTGCTTGTGTATACACCAAAACAAAATAGGATAATCTAATTGATGATAACTAGCTCTTTTACTAACGCAAAAACGCCTATCCATCACAACAATTTACGAAGGCTTTAGAAGTACACCAAAAATTTCCCTTATCCAAAGACACAGCAATCCGCAGGGATTTAAACTTTATATTTTGTTCGAGGTGTCTTTGGCGATTCTTTATATAACCTTTCTGCATTTCCCGCAGGTAAGAAAAAATAAAAGTTTTAGTACTTTCCCGAAAACATTACGAGCAGAGTCATTCAATTATTATAATTTTTGCTATAAAAAATGTCAGATCCCGAATTATTCTAGTTGTCTCAGTTGGAAAAATCTCATCAAAGCACTTCATAATAATTTATATTCAATTTTAAAAGCATCTACAGAAAAAAAAATGTTATAAAATACACAGTACCAGGGAGCTACAGAGTTTAAAGCTATTTGAGGCTTAAAACATACAACTAAATCGAACTTTGACTTCAGACGAAACATGGGGCAAAAGTACGTGAAGCGTGCCAAGAGTTTGTTTGCTAAACTTCAAGCTTAGTCTGCTAAATTGATTACTTCTAGAGGCATATTTATTGGAATTCCTTTTAAAAAAACTTTATTTCCCGTAAAACTAAGCAATATTAGTCGAAAATTTTTTTATCTACTTTCAAAACAATTTAGTGTTTCGAATGGTACGTCGAATAAAGTCAAAAGTACCGAGAGCAAAAGACTTTCGAATTTATAGTTTAATGTAACATATAGACAGCTTAAACAAAACCCCTGATGTAGACTAATTATCGGAACACTGTGTTTGCTAATAAACGTCGAACGTTAACCGAAAATTTGTGCGAAGATTTGACAGGTCGACGGATGCTGTAATTTATCCCTGTCGAGTTACCTAATAAAAAAAACTGAATTTAATGTTTTCGAAGTTTGCAATATGATAAATATTAGAAAAAAATACTGTATAACGTTTTAATGTAACTTAATTTAATGTGCACGTAATTACATTGCCAATTAACAACCGATCGTGACAAGTTAATCTTAGAAAATGTATTAATTTTGTTAAGAATTATTCTATTAGGCAGCATCGATAAGCTAAAGCTACAAAATTTGGGATTTTAATTAATTAGAAGCCAATGTAGTAGAAAATAAAGCAGCTGTGAGCTTTCAAAGTTTATATTAACTTATTTTAAGGGCGAGAATAAGTTGAAATATAAATTCGTGTAAAAAGGAACTTGTTTTGCTAAGTCAGCACAAAAAAAATGTTTACCGCAACAAACGGAGCGTGATATTTTTTTAGTGGTTCATAAATGCATAAAGAATTCCAAATTTGAAGTTGATTAGAATTTTCTTAAAACTAATTGTAAATTAAGAACAAATAGCACTTTAGTAGTGAGTTCGTGTTTAATTGTGAGAAGTCACTGTGTTTTATTTTGAATATAATTAGTAAAATTAAAATTAAGTCATAGGAAACAGAAACTTGGAAACTAGAATTTTCCTGTGTAACATGTTACGGAATGCCGGTCGTAAGAGTCCTTAGAACGATCTGCATGGCCAAAAGCGAATTTAGGTTTATTTTATAGGGGGCGATAAGCATAAAAATATAGTCATTCGTTTTGTATCAAATATACGAAAGAAAGTTTAAAAAATATAAATTTTAAAGCCGTGTGGTTGGAACGTATCAGATTTTATTCAAATATTTGAACATTCAAAACACGTAAATTTTTGGACAATTGTTCATTATATAATAGAATTGTAAGTTAAGCATAATTTACATATATTCTTTTAATTCGCTTTACTTTATTTCAATATAAAAACCATATTCAATTTTAATTATTCTACAGCAACTTAATATTGTTATTTTATCAACGTAATTAAATATTTTCGCATAATTAAAATCTTCAGTAATTTACATAGTTTAATTGCTAGATTAAAATGAAAGGCGAAATATGTAAATATAAATTATTCAAATAAATAAAGCTTTGGAATGGTATTTAAATAAGTGGACATGCGGAAAATCCAATTTTTCCAATGTGTGTTTCGATACTGTACAGAAATATTGTGCTAGCAGGCTGCATTAAATAATTTAAGTTGCTAACTCATTGCTACCTCACTAAATAATTCTGTATATTTACTTACATGTATGGATAGATTTCGTTTTAACCCAATATAAACAAGTACAACTGGTATATGTATACATCAGCGGTTCTTAAACCCGAGTTTATGTATTCCTTTTAATGTTTTCTCTTTTTGGTAGAAATATAGGCCAACTTTAAATTTTGTGATTACTCCAAGCGGAAGCCGTTTTTCGATAAAATGACCATGTTCATGTTCATATTTTTATATCGATAATTTGAATTTTTTTCTAAGCTGTTGCTTTTTCTATGTAATTATCTACATTCGGTTTCTTATTAATACATATTTCTGTAACTCGAAGTTAAGGTAGTTTCTCCGGAAATCTTTTTTTTTTATAGAATTTCTTCAAATTATGGAAATATGTAAACAAAATTACTTCTCAAAAGAAATAGCTTCTATTAAAATTTTTTGCTCGTCCAATAAAGCAGATATTCACTTTCAAAGTTGGAATTTTTTGATTTTTTCAAATGTACTAGTTGGCTAAAAATTATACATTTTACATCATAACTTGAAATCGCATAACCTATTTTGTAGAGAAAAAAGCTCTATCGAGAAGTATATAAAGTACACTCAAAAATATAATAACAGCATGACATTAAAAAAAAAAACGCTACGAACCTATGTTGCAACCTGATATATACACATAAGTTGCTAATATCAAATGATAAATTTTGTCGCTGATTTATCAAAAATTTTGATACCAAAACAAAATAGAACTAAGACGATTTTCATAAATTCAAGCAGTGCAATGTCAGTCTTTTTGATGTCTTGTGGCGATACTGAAATTTGGTTAAACATTCTGATCCAATCCAAGTAAAAAAATATCCTTTATTTAGTGATAAAAATTATGGACTTTTGGAACATCGAGCCATAAAATGTCATACAAAATGGCAAATCTATAGATGAGAGAAAAATTAAATCATTTCTTATAGTTAATGATGAATAGAAATTTAAAATTAAACTTGAATAGGTGATCCAAAAATGCAGACCTTTGGTACGTTCTATTATAATTATTTTCATTATTTGATTATGTTTGTCTAACGTTTTATGGTAGGCAATAATTGTTTTTAAGTAAATTTTTCAACTACGTGTTATATATTGTATGACTATCCTGTAGGAACCATAATTGTTTAATATGCCATTTGTCTAGCTATGTGTATTCAATACATAATAAGAATATAATTGTAATACAAAAAGATGTAAAGCAAAAAGATGTGTTATTCAGATTTTAACTTAATAGCAATATTGTATCGTTTTATTTAAAGAAAGAAATCCACATTTATGTTTAATTTTATATTTATAAGAATTGGTTCCTTTTATACAAGGTCTTTCAGAAACAGTCACGTCCCGCAAACAATCTTTATCAATTGGAAAATAAAACTTCGTTTAAGAAAAATTGAATTAGGGTGGAGGATTTTAAAAATGAAAGCCGACAGTGTGGATCAGAAGCGTGGCGAGCATCAAGAGTTCAAACGAGCGATTTCTTGTTTTTCTTACAGAGACACGAAATGTTAAAGAAAAACGTCACGTATTGTTTTAATTTTTTTGTAGGCCGGTAAATACAATTGAGAGAAAAACGTTTATCTATAATACCATCTAAAAACCGTTATTATTATTATTACTTGTCACGTACTTTTTCTCGTGAGTAGAAAGTTATTAGGTTGCCTATTAGAAAAAAATAATTATCTTTAAATATTTCATAAGGTCGGAAGGTAGTAATTTTTATCTCGGAGAACATTAAAAAAATTAAGATGTAATTAGGAATTAAACAGCGCAAAGCTTGCATTTTTAAGGAGGCATAATTCATTCATAGCCAAAGAGGATAAAAATATTATTTATGTGCGCTTTATCTATGTATAACATAATATACCTATATTTTTTCATAATAACAAATAATTGTAAGTAAAAATAAAAAAAAACAAATAGTTTATTTATGTATGTATATATTATTATTTAATACAAAATTATTTTTTAGCAGTTTTAGAATATTGGTAATCACAATTATGATTAATTAATTTTATAAGGTTGACATTTTTATTATCTAGTGGCCATACACAGATTTGTATTTTTCCCACAGAAACCAGGATAATTAAATACAAATGAACTGTAAAGTCAATTCTTTAATAAAAAATGAAAAGAAAACGTCGAAATGTTATAAAAAGTATAACGGTTTTTCAAAATATAAATTCGGCATTGTGTTAACTATTGAAAAGTAATATTTTAAAATGATACAAGGCGTGCACAAATTTGCGCAAAATCTTAATCTTAAATTTTGACCCTTGTTTAATTCATGTTCACTAGGTTATGGAAATTTAGACTTTGGTCTATAAATGAGTGTTAGTTTCCATAGCGGTTAGTTGAGATAGTTGCAATTAAGAATAATAAAAATTTTAATATTTCAATTTTTGCTTTTAACTATTCTTCATGATCATACTTTTACGAAAAACACATTTGGCGATGTTTTAAAACAAATTTAGCAATATTTTGGAAATTACATTTAAACGTGGCTTAAGAAACATGTCGGAAATAGCTTACAGTTTTAAAAATATTACACATGATATTAAGGTTGATAAACATATATCACTGTGCTAAATTTCTATGTTTTGATAATGTCGTTCCTGGTAATATGTAGTCTCTTTTTCTAAAATATAATAAACATACTTTTATTGTGGACTAACTATTTAATTTCAAAAAAAATTTCAACGCTTTCAATTTATCAATTTTCTCTGAATTACCAAAATTGTTTTTTATACTAACAGAACGATCGCCCGACTTTGGAAAACTATAAAAAACTACAATTAAATCTTTATTTGCTTTACTTTGACAGCTTTTTACTGCACAACGACTTCTATTTTTGACGTACTGGAAATATTCAACTTTTATTTTAACTTTTTTTAAAAATAGTTTATTAAGATTTAATACCAATGCAAACATTGTATACTAAGTCGGTTATTGTAAGCTACTATTAATTTAATTTTTTACCATCAGGGGACTTAATTTGTGAGTTCACAATAATCCGATTTCAATCATAAGCATTACTGTGAAATTTTTACACTTAGGTATTCAATTTGATTTTTATGTCTTTTTTTGTACCATCTTTAAAAATGTGTATTTAAAATGTAAAATTTACCCATCTGATACTACGAATGATAAGTGTAATGTTTTAGAATATTGAAATTAAGAAAAATATTATTATAGTATATACATTGTTGCCAAATGCAAGTTTCTTTCAACTGATTTCTGTAAACGTACGAAGCATGATACAACGTTCCAAAATTAAAATTTTAGATTCAAAACTGAACAAAGAATGGCACTGCATGTTGCTCTTGCGCCAATGTATACACACTTTGTATTGTGGATGGAAATATGGTGATACGTGGGAAGGGAATATTATATTTATTGTTGAAAGCATTTTCTATTGTTGGGGTGTTATTGAATTAGGTTATTCGTTTTTTCTGTTTTGAACAATTTCATATTAATTATATACGTTTCCAAGTACATGGAAGCGTTATGTAGAACCAAGCGCACAAGTAAGTAGTAATGAGTCAAAATTAATTTTGGAACAACGTGTAACACGTGTTAAATAATTAGAAATAACAGAACATCACGCAAAAGGACGAATACATTTGGTTAAGAGCAATATTTAACAGTATGCGTGCTTGGGTCCTACAAAATTGAGGATCGAGAACATTTTCCGGGTTCCGGAAGATCAGTTAGTTGCAGAGGAAAGCCATCACGCTTGCTTTTGCTCTCTCTTCGATCACATGTTGTAATTCTCCTAACATCCTGACGCTTTAATATAAATGTGAGCTTCCAAAGCACGTGTTTGATTTGCGCAAAGGCAACCGTGATATATTATGCATACTAAAACGTAAAATTCGGCGCGATTCTAGTACCTTAAAGGTTTATCAGGTGAACAGACTTTTTACATATTTATTGCCAAAGCTTTATAATAATATTTTTAATATTGGCTAGCAAGTATATATTACACCAATACATATTTAGAAACGCTTTTTGTATTGCTGCATATAAAATTCCTAATGGAATTAGCGAAAATGAAACATTCACACAGTTGAAAAAAAGAGTTAAAAATGTCAGCGTACTTTTTACCAACTTCGAATTATTTAACCAGAAAAGTTCGTCTGTCCCTATATAAAGTTGATGAGGATATCAAATCATAAAATAATCTTATAAAATTCGTTTTTTATGTTTTGAACAACAGAAATCCTTTTATAGATAATTGCTTTGAAATGAAATGACTGTCTAAAAAATATGTCCACATGGTAAAGAACGCAATTATTGTTCTTTATAAATCTAGATCGTATCAGAAAATAACGAACTGTCGTGATAGGGTGACAAGTTAGATTATTGAAATTGGTAGTTGTGCACCTGTAATTTACTACACCACAATGCCTTTTAAATTGTAATTACTCGTCCGGGATGTCTCCAACATACTAAACACCAATTTTCCGTAAATGTATTTTAATACAACTTGGTTAGTATAAAATAACTATTAAACAAGGGGCACATATAATATCTACTTAAATATAATATTTTCAAGAATATTTGTATTTTAAATAATTTTTTATTAATAAAGGCAATGCTATTAAATAAAATATGTATAATTTTTACACTAAAATCCGAAAAATCTAAGAAGAAATGAATATCGTACTTAGGATTATATAAAAAATATAAGTTTTTGTTGTCGGTTCAGCCTGCATTCTGTAACAAAAACAACATTTTCCGAATAGCAAACACTTTTTATATTATGTGTCTGAATATTCTTTTAACGACGTAGTATGAAACGAGATATTGTTGAATTCTAGTCTCCTAAGAGAAACCACAACATATTATTCTTTTCCAACTCGCACAATAACGTTTCCAAAAATGTGGTAATCACAATAACATTTAGTATTTCGCTTTGAAATAAAACAATGTAAATGTAAGTCAATATAATTAATTTCCGTAAATTATACAGAAATGTATTTTAACAATTTCTTATAAAAAAAGTATTTGCTGGTAACAGAATTTGATATCTCGTAGAATACAGGTTTACTTCAGGGATGCAGCCCAGCCCACGTGAGCCATGATTTCCTCTCGTTTCTAATACCATTGAGACAGAATCATGTCCCATCATCACACTTCAATGCTGATTACTCATCTGTACTTACTTTTCTTATTCAATCACCTCTTCTCACTGTATCAACGAGCACTGGCCAGCGGGCAGGTAAAGAAGCTAAAAAAATCCCAAAACAGTAACATAATTGGCATAATTCACAATAATGACAATTACCCACATTAGAATTATAAAAAGCTAATAATATTACTTTCATTTAACTATAATTATAAACATAAATGATAAAAAAGCATTGCATATGATTTTTACATATTACGCAGAAGGCTTGAGAAATTTATTTCAAAATATTTAAGCATAAACAGAGCCGTTGCTCCTTTTTTTTAACTGCAAAGTCCACTTTTATTTTAGAATAAAACTTGATTAATTATGTTTGTTTTTATAAAGCCAGCTTAATAAATTCCGCCAAGATAAAATTCACATCAAAAATTTTGAAAATTGTTTGTATGAAAACAATACTTTTGATTAATACGCTGAATGCAACTAATAAATGTGTTAAAACGAACGTTATAATTTCAATTTATCCTAATTTTCTTACTCTATATTTTGCTTGATGTTCGTAAAAGTTGCACTGATTTGCTTTCAGCTCAGACTGAAATGTTCTTCGTCGTAATGAAATATCACTTTATGTAATTGAATGTTCAAAGTTTATAATGAATATAAACTTTAATAAACAAAATAATGCTAATTTATTTAACTTTATCGACTAATACGAACATTAATAATAAAATAATATAAAAAAAGTAACAAAGCCATTATTGACTATTTTTGAAGTTATACTTTTTTGACGCTTGGGAGTAAAATTTTAACAGGGAACGGAGGTAGTGCGCGCGCAGCCAACGAAAATTAAACAGTGAAGTCTCATTTTGGAGATTGGCATGCCAGCACAAACAAAAAATTTTCGACGATTTTATTATATGTAGGTATAGATTAGTTTTGATTTAACATTCTAATTTACAACGTGAATAATGAATATATTAAGAATTTTTTTTCAGACGCTTTATCAATCCAAATTAGTATAATGTGCAATGAACGGTTATTTGAAAATTTAATATCGAATTCGTCAAAACTATTAATGGTAGCGAGTGTATGGGCCGAATAACTTGTTAATAAAACAATGAAACCGCAGTTCGGGTTATCAAAACCGTAACTAAATTTTTAAAAAATAGTCACGGTAATATTTTAAAATTGTTTTTGAAAGTTGAAAATTATGATATTAATTTTTGCATATTTTTTTATAATGTATTTTGTATATAACGTATCCATTTCTTGTCTCCTTGTGGGGATGTTATAACCGAAGTATTCTGTATAAATTTTTCATTATTTTAAATTATCTGTTTTTTATTTTATTGCAGTACAGACACAACGCATATTTTTAAATATAATTGTTTTTGATCAATAATCCAATTACTAACACTCAACTTTATATATTATTATTACAAAAATAATACATAGATATAATTAAAATTTGCTTAATATAAACCCTACAACAATGCCTTCGCAACATATTCAAATATTTGTTCCATTAACGGCACGTTTAACTTTTTAACTATATCATTAAAAGCCACTAATTAACCATCAACATATTTTGTAAAGAGCACTTATTCATTATGTTGGTTCCAATTTAGCAAAAAAAAACACGCAACAAAGAAATATTTTTTAATTTAGTCTATAATTATACCAAAAGCAAAAGTTTATTTAGTTGAATATAACAATTTTAAATATTTGTACGTAAATCCAAAAAACGCTAAAGGTTAATTGGAAAACTTTTCAGAGTTCATAATAATACAATTTCATTAACTACCAATCAACAAACACAGCACCTTAAATTGTACGTTATTGAATTTTTTATTAGTTGTTTTGCAGTCAACATTTAATTATTTTATAAAATATATTATGATCCAAGCCTAGCTTTCAAGTCCAATTAACCCTTAACATAGTAACAACCTCTAATAACCAATTATGTTACCCAAATTGAATTCAGTTCTATCCCTATATTAAATCTTGAGATTGAAATCAAACCGTATCATTATATTTATAGATGCAAATTCTGTCGTATTAAAAAAAAACTTTGATAAAAGAAATGCGTTATGCGTATGTTTTATACCAGTGGCATGTATTAACTTTAAAGTTGAAAATTAAGTTACAAATATAGGTCGAACTGATTATACAAGATAATATTCAAAATCTTACGATCTATATGTTGAAAACTTTTAAATAACGTCTTTTTTTTCAAATATATTTGAATAAAATTTTTGGTAACATTGATGTTGCTCAATAACCACTTAGTTAAAAAATTTTAGAAATTTATTTTTAAATTTAGGTATGAATAAAACAGCACCGGGAGCTGCAGAAAAGTAATACGACTGGGCTCCAGTCACTATTACTTCCGTTGCGATAATATAATTTGTAAACATTGGTTATTAAGAATTATACCTTAGCGTGAGAAAGACATACGCAAATCTTATATTTTAAACAAGCTATTCTTGTGTATATACACGTATACCGGGTGTCGTGTGACGTGATGGCCTTAGATTAAGAACGTATTCTTTTGACAATTTTAAGTCAAAAGTGCTTTATACACTTTTGACCAAAACTCCATAGATATGAAGTTATGGGCACTATTAAATTTAACAGTAAATCAATCTGGTAGGTCATGTAATTGTTTTTTTCATATTAATTATTTTTTGGGACACATGAAAAGTCTACTGCATTCAAATAAACCAGAAATAAGCTAATTCAAAGAATTATGGCAACAGTTGCATCCATGCGAGACGACCCAGATACTCTTCAGAAAACTACGTCTTTAAATATTAGAAGACCAAGAATGAGTGGAGAGATAGTGGGGGGACGTTTTGAATCAAAACCTTAACTAAACTTGTGTTAACAAAAAAAAATTGATGATGTCGGTAAATTGCATTCTACTATACACTGTCCGGCCAACAGAAATAGTTAAACCACTCCCACAAATGTGCGCTAAATTTAAATAGAATTTTTTCTATTGGCTTAATTTTTAAAGTATGTAACACAAGCAACCATATTAGCATTTATGTCCTGCAAGAACGGGGACAAACTTGATTATTAATTTGTACCGTGTGAAACTGGGCACTGCATACATTGATTCAATTTAGTGGGGCGTGGCTTAACTATTTCTGTTGGCCGGACAAATTATAGCAAACAGTTTATGTGAGAACCACAAAAACTGCTTTTTTGTTATATAGAAATATCCCCAATTTTAATTAGCGTGCAGTTTTAAGTTTACATCGACGATACACGTTTAACAGTTTTTTTGTAAAATATTAATAATTGTAATGTATTATTTACCATAAACTTACACGGAGAAAAAAATATTGTCAAAATCACTATCTGACGTATGCTCAATTAACGTATTGTCAGAACAACGAATCGCTTGGCTAATTTAATGACATTCATAAGTTAATTTAACAGTTCATAGTATGATCAAAACAGCACTACATATTATACTTATAATAAGAATTCATTTATTTGACTCAAGCGTTCAACAAAGAACTCTCGTGAGTGTGTGCAGTTTCCGTCTTGTAGGTAACTGTACAGTAAATTTGAGGACTTGTATAACTAAAATAGCGATACGTATGGTCATTTTGACAATATTTTGTTCTCCGTGCATAAGCGTTAAATCACCATGACACGAATCGTTTGAATGTGTTAAACAATAATACGTATTGTTACTTTGACGATCCTCAATAAGGAAACTCTAGATAGCTAAATTAGCTATACGGCGTATCCCTGCGAAAGATGACTATACAACGTATAGCTAAAATAGCGATACGAATGGTTATTTT
This sequence comes from Sinopyrophorus schimmeli, assembly GCA_036325965.1. NCBI lineage: Eukaryota > Metazoa > Arthropoda > Insecta > Coleoptera > Elateridae > Sinopyrophorus > Sinopyrophorus schimmeli. Next base: position 784,658 of record JARFIZ010000139.1, read on the forward strand.
GACGATATATTTTCTCCGTGTATAAAAGCAATTTGAGGTATTAGAGTATTGAACTTAATAATTAAATATTACGTTAGACATGTTAAAACCGAAACTTAACTACCCGCCTAACAGCACTACAGGATGGATGGTTCAGAGCTATCGTTGCCCGTCGTTCAAGAACATATGCACGGGCGGGCAATTGTTGCAAACATTTCCCATATACAGCCACTACAATTTTATGTACAGATTTCTCAAAGCAAAATTATAGCTAAATACAACTCGCTTAAAGCCAAATGTCATAGATATCGCTTTATATATTCTTGGTTTTTCTGGTGCTAGAAATTCAATACTAATAGAAAACGCAGATAATAATTACCAAATATTGGAATATACACAATTTAATATTATTAGTCTATCTATCCATAAATAGTTGCGAGGTACCATAGATTAAAAGAATAACATATATGTATATAAAAGTTTTCAGACACGTAAGGAGCAAACGACCCGTTGCGCATATGCGTAGTGGGAACAAGTTCTACTTCTGTAAATAAATTATATTGGTAAAATAGTAGACCACGCGGACGAAGTAATTTAACAATGTTGCAAAAATATGTTGTTTAAAAAATAAAACACAGGAGTACTTTATTATAAACACTTTCATTAGACATTTGATGTTTAACTACACTTACATTAGGTTGATATTTTTTGCATAATTTTAATAAGATGTAATGTATTTGCTTCTTTGAACGTACAAGTTGAGAACGAAACGTATTCTGTTTTCTTTTTCATAAAATAACTTTATTGAAATGATAAGTATCATAAAAACATCCATAAAATATTTCCATCTAAAGAATGGATCCTGAAATACTCCACGGATATGGATGCAAAAATGTTCGTAATACTTCCAATATCATCATAGCAGAAAGGATGTGAATGTTTTAACGCATTACGCGTTGATCGGTCTCAAATATAGTGCTAGACCAACGTTATCGATTTACAATAAATTCGTTGTATTAAAATAAGAGCGTTCAGCGACATATACAAAATAGAGAATAACACTCTATTACCAAAGATTTTGAAAAACAATTTTTCTATATTTTTTATTACAGTCACAGCATGATTCACGATCAATAGTTGAAAAATTTATCATTATTTTTAAATAAATTTTTTTATATATATAATTTTGTATACATTTTCCTTTTTAATATATTGTTTGCAATATACGGATTAATTTTTAATTGAAAATTAAGAGTATGTGTTTTCAAATGTATTAATTATAAGCTTACTTTTTTTTGAAGTAAATTAAATTTATTTTGTGCCTATTTTAAATATAGTGTGATTTTTTAAAATTAATTATATTTTAAATTTGGGGCCAAACTAATTTATTCTTATGTTGGTCGTATTGTATGGGATCTGTTGGACAGAAGTTGGCAGTGGCGTCTCAAAAAGAAATGGTCAATATCATATCGTAAAAAACCTGTTTTAGATAACTTATTATTTTCATACAAAAAGAAACAAACAGTAAAATTAAAAACATAAATAAACGCAAAAGCACAAGTGCAACTTTAGAAATGGAACTAACAAAACGCACAACATTTTAGAAACATTCGGTAGTTAGCTTAGGCATTTGACAGCGAAAATTACCAGATTCTTACAATTTAACCACATTCAAAGTTTGAAATACACTAAAAACTGTGGCGCCAACTTCAAAACGTCGCCAATTTAAAAAATCATCTTGTTCTTATAAAACTTGTTTTTTTTATATAAACAGTTTTTTTGTGATACAAAATGGCGTGTATGCTCATATTTAATTATTTGTAGTTATTCCCGAGACAGAATAACTAAGCTTTAACAACATTAGCCAATCATTAGTTGTTTAATAGTACAAAAATGCAACTGTGATTTATAAGACACAAGTTAATTATAGTTGCTAAAAATACCGTGATCGTACCTCTTTCTGAATTCAGCGCAGCTATTCTATCAAAAATTATCTATTTCTTACACGTGCCAAAAATCGTGTTTTCCAGTATAATCAAATCATATTTATAAGGTAAAAAGGAATTGAATTAACAACAAATATTTTGATATAAAAGTTATAAGCTGTTTATTTAACAATACATATTTTGGCACAATAATATTTTTTATGAAGCTGGGGGATAGTGTATTCCTCATTCAACTAGTCTTTCATAAAGGTAACTAAATTAATGCAGTAGTCGCTAGACGTTGTTCGAACCACATATGAATGTACCTAATCTAAATTTTTAAAAAGTTGCGGTATAAGCAGTCAACCGAAAACTTAGATAGCACGTAAACATTTGTAATGCAAATAGATTTACCTACTAGAAAATCAAAATAAGTTAGATTCGGCGAGAAAACAACAAAGTTGTATGTATTTTGCGGTTTTAGGGAAGTGTATACCTGATTTTGCATAAATAAGTCATTTGGCGAACCAAACTTTTCAAGTACGTATTCATCTACTTTTCAGAATGAATTACAGTTAACAACTCTCTGACACGTAATGCTGAATCTGCAAACATTTTCATTACTCATGCACCACTGTTTCTTAAAAGTTTTACGATTGTTAGTCATTCTAAGGCAGTAAAGGATAAACCTCTAGTTTACAGGTACAGGTTTATAATCGTAAAAAATTCTTTTATTGAAAAATTCTTTTGGAAAAGTAATTCAGTGAATTTTTTAATAAATTTAAAAACAGTAATATAATCAAAATTTTATTGGTTGTTATAATAGTAGTCACGTATGTATACGAGGTCCGTTCAGAAAATAACTGAGCATTTTGAATTATCCGCTAACTGAGATATTGAGTGATATGCTGTTGGCAGCACTGTCTTGCGCATAACCTTCTTTTTGACCATATGTTTTTAATTGTTGATATCTTGTTTACTAATATTGTTATTTAAGTGCAACTTGTTTAACTGTTAATAGCGATTTTAGAAATGTACGATTTTCTGGAGCAACGATGCCATGTAAAATTTTGCGTGAAACTAGGAAAAAATGTCATGGAAACATTTCAACTTTTGAAACACACTTACGGAGATAATGCTTCTGGGTGCAGTATGCAATGTTACGGTTTTCAGCATTTAAATGTGGCGTCAGTCAACCAGAAAGATTTTCTACTTTAACTAATAACTCCTATGTTTAGAAAATTAATCATGGGGTATGTACCAATTGCCGATTGACTGCCAGAAAACGTACAGAAGAGGTTGGTATCTCAACTAGATCATCTTATGAAATTTTGACAGAAAAATTAAACATGCATCCAGTTGGAGCAAAATATGTTCCTAGTTTGATGACTGATTAACAGAAAAAAAAATCAAGTTGACATTTGTCGACAACTCCTTGAATAAACCAATGACTATGAAACATTGATGCAGAAGATTATAATGAGAGCCGAAAGCTGGGTGTAGGGTTATGACATTGAGACAAAAGTGTAATCATCACAATGGATTGGCAAAAGATTCCCACGCTCCAATAAAGCACGTAAGTTTCGATCCAATGTCAAAATGATGCCCACTATATTTTTCGACTTTAATGGAATTGTGCATTTTGAATTCTGGCCTCAAGGTAAAACAGTGAACCGTGTGTACTATCACATTTTGCAACGGTTACGTGAAAGAATCCTCAAAATAAATATCTGAGATGTAGCGCGATGTGGTTAATGCACCACAACATCTATAATTTATAATACATATAATATAGTTATTTAAATTTAACTAATGTATGAATAGTACCTAACTATTTAAAAAAGGTTCATTTTTTATTATATAATTGCATTGTTAATAATTTGATATAAAAAGATTATAGCTCTTTTTTTATTGTGACATTAGGGTAGTATGTTTTAATATTTTCTGTTATTGCTTAATATAAAAGTTATTCTAGCTTTTAATAGAGTATTAAATTTAATAATCTCGGTTAGTAATATATTGGATATATCTCTTTGATTTTATTACGACAGAAATGGTCAAGATAACAGCTACCCTTAGAGAAACGTGGTTATTGGATTTATTCTAGAGTTGCATAGGTCGTAATCATTTTAGATCTTTTAGCAAATGTTATTTTAGAAGACAACCAAAGTTTGATTACAGTGTGCTGATACGCTTTTTCATGGGAATGAATTTGTTTTGTTAATTGTTTTTTTGCAACGGTTTTTATATGCTTATAATTACCGATTTCAAAAAGAAAGAAAACCATATTTAAAAAAAACTGTCACATAATAATCTCAAGCTACATGTTCGTACACAAATTCAACGACAGACAAGAAAGCTTTTTATTTTTAAAATAATCAGATTACCTGTAGTCATTTGCTTTAAAATTACTGAACTATTTAAAATTTTTCAAAGTTAAATAATCGTTAATAATTTGACTGACATTTATGGGGAAACATTATACCCAAACGATAAAATAAATTTTTCGATAAATAAGTACAAAATGACCTAACTGGCTTAAAGAAGCATATAAAAGCGATACAGTGTTGCTATTTTAATAACTTTTAATCCTTTTATTCCAGTCAGGCAGATGTCATGCCCAAAACACTCGCGGCCGTGTATATGTCACAGCTTAATCCTTTTTAAATTCTTTCTTAAAATACCAAAGGATATTAGTAGTATAATTAAAGAACCCCGATTAAAAAAAAACTAAGGTAAGTCAAAGCTAAAGTACATTTTGATAAATTCAACATCGGCATTTTTTATAATTTATTGAATATAGTTTTCTTTTTCTACTTTCTATTTTCTACTTCTTAATAAACTAATAGTTTGTTCAATCCACATTAGCTTTCCATTTTTTTTTGGTTGCCCTGGACTGCGTTTTTTATGGGGTCTACTATCTTTTGCTATTTTAACTCGTCTGGATACGTTTATCCTTGATATGTACTGTATTCACTCTTCTTTACGTCATATTGTATATTACATTCTCGTTGTACATCTTCACTTCTAACGTGTTATCGCAGTGACTTATTTGTTATCTTTCGGATTATTTTACTTTCTAGTTTTTAATATTTGTTTGGGTTTTAGTTGTATGCGCACGTGTTTCTGCGCATATGTGAGTACTGGACTTAAAACTGATTTATGGATTTTAACTTTCAGTTCTGTGTGTAGGTATTTATCTCGCCATATGCATTTGTCCATAATCAATTTAAAAAACTACAATTTTTAAAATATAACCAAATACACCAAGTTGTTTGGCAGAATATTTGCTATAAAATTAGTTAATTTTTATTATGGTGTTACAATTATTTGAAGATGCGGCGATGTTAAAATTACCTCTTTAAAAGAATATTCATAAAACTAGGTATTTACATTTTTCATTGCAGTTATAAAATATTTTGTGAATTTTATGTTTAGATGAAAAAAGTTTAACTGATAACATTAATTGATTAAGTCCTATTTCAGTAAAAGGAAAAAGCCACTGAAGTGAATATCTCAGAAATCTCGTTTTGTTAAGTAGATTAAAAGAAGTTTATTGAACGTTATTACGGTATTTTTATCCTCTTATTTTGCAGGTTACAGTAAGTAAACAAAAATTTAGCGTTGAATTCAATGGATTCAAAACATATTCCTCGAAACATATAGGTACCAATTTTAGTTTAATTACCTTTATAATATTTGTAAATTGCTAAGAAGGGCGAAAATAGTATTTAAAGATTTAATTGCTACTCTACTTTCATTACATAAAGGAAATGAAACGTTGTTGTTGACAAAACTAGAAATAATAATATAAGAGGCTTTGGTTACAATGACCATAATAAAAAATCAATAGTTACTACAAAAACATTAGGTTTTAGTAGGTTTTTGAATCGAGTTCTTTAAAAGATTTATTTAGGGCAACGAAATTTTGCCAATAAGACGCAAACTAAATTTTAGCAAATTGAGTTATCAGTAAAGTAATAAAGAGGGACCGAACTTGTATTTATTTCTAAGATAATTTAGCAAGGTCAGTTGCCAAATAAATGTCTTCTCTGATCTCGGAAAAAACTTTTCCACTTGAAATTAGTTGTATTTCTTTTCTATTTGGATTGTTTTTATTGCAAAACAGCTATGTTTGGAGTTTAACCACTACAAACAACCTATTAAGACGTCTACAATTTTATTACACACAAAAAAAGTAAGATAACAAAAGAATTGTATTCTTAAATTCGTAGAAAACCTACGTGTTAACGACCTGTAAAATGCCCAATGAACGCTAATTTATGAAACAGAATTCATTTATTTTATTCGAGAAGTTACAATTTTTTATAAATTGCAAAATAATACTATTAATTTAATTGGTTTTTCTATAATTTTTAATTAAGATTAAATAATAAAAATCAGTCAGTCACATTCACATAAGCTCATGAAAGAAGTGAAACTTGTTTGATAATTCGTGCTGTTCTAATAAGAAGAGGTTTACAACTTTGAATCATAGATTTTGTTTATATTTGCAGTATTTGAAGATCATTACTTGAACATTAATTCTTGCATGTAATAAGACGCACTATTCAAAAAGTCTGTAAAAAATAGTTTTAACGTTTTAAGTAGTGGTTTATATAAGGTAAATTTACATGTAAATTTTAAGCAACTGGGTAGCATACATGCTACCCAACAACAACAAACCAACTAAAAAATACTTTTTGAATTTTTTTGTTTCAATATTTTGAAGGTTATACATGCTAATCTTTATGTATTGCCCGGCATCCCCGAATCTTTGATTCTTTCCACTTTTTCGAACTATTGGATTTGCTAATAAAATATTTTCCTACTATTTTCATTCTGGCCTTTCACTTTATAGTACCTACACCTTTTTCGTGACAAAATGTTACATGTACCTCGCATAAGAAGTTTTACTTCAAAAATTTGTTTTGTAAGTTTAAATAATAACGAAGACTATTTCATTGGGTTAAGCTTTAGATGTGTTCTAATGATAATGAAATACCAAGGGGTCGACATAAGAAATAGGTTTTAATGGTTTCGATTGGGGTCTTAATGAGAAGCTACACCGCCATGTTGCATATATGAAACCATTTGCATCTTAAAAGGCTATTCTAGGTAAAGATGCATATATTAGCGAGTTTACGATGAAGTGACATTTATTGGTACAGATTGGCGCGTACGAGAACCTAATAGAAAATTTCTCGATAATTCGTTTTGGCAGCGTGAAGTGGAAGCTGTACGAGTTTTGTAACTTCTAATTTCCTTTGGGGCTCTGTGATTGCTTGGCTGATAGACCTATCAGACCAATCGATACATGCGACATCTGTTAACATACTTTGATTCCTGATAGTGTGAAATTTGCACAAAACCTATGATCTTATTATCCTTACTTTAGATTTAATTAATAATTTCTTTTTCGAAAATCTTAGCATTTGAAATGCTAAACGTATTTATTAGTGTGTATCTCTGATGTTGAAATTTAATATATTTCTTATATTCAATTAAACTTTTCTTTCAAATTTAATGTTCTCGAGTTTACAGTAAGATTACGATAAAATTGCAAGTACAAAACTACACCAACTTCAACATTAACTTAAACAAAAAGTATAGCAGAAATAATGCATGTACTTGCGGTCTTTTTTCTGTTTTTCTTTTTACATTTAAAATACTTTATAAAGCACTTTGTAACTTTGCTATTAATAGATCTTACGTTGAAGTTAAATCTACAATGAAATATAAAAATTTTGTTACATGACAACTTCTCGAGAGATAGTTAATATTAATATTTCAAAAATAATGATGTTTTTCCTAAATGATTCAGATACTCAATTTTATTAAACCACGTGGTTCCATTTTGACTTCTTTATAACCTTTCCCGCCCTTCATAGAGCCCAAACATAGCCTTTATCATGACCCCCTTGCCCCCTTGACGAAAATGTAGTTTGCGCATTCCGATAGACAAACTATTTATAAAATATTGTGTAAAAAATAAATTCAACCGATATTTGTTTTATATACTTTTTTATAGTGGCAAATAATCTGACTCAAATGGTCCCGCTAGCCACTGCTGCAAATTATCAATTATTGTGAAAATATACCATACCTACCTAAAATATAAAAGTAATCAAAGTACGGAAATAATTATCTATATGATGTCATTTACCATATTCTGTAAATTGTTTTTATTGCGTCAAATTAAATAAACAAAGAAAATTACGTTATCTTGAGTCTAGCTCCTCCAAGCCGTCACGTAGCCCATTATAGTTTTTTATCTAATCCCCCCTCCTGACCACGACACGTGGTTTGTATACGATCTCTTATGATGTACAGTAATCCCTCAACATTCGCGAGGGTTACGTTCCGGAAAAACCTCGCGAATGTCGAATTCGCGAAAGTTGAATCTATCTTAATGTGGAAATAGGGGGGGTTACGTTCCACTATTGTTGATATACGATGTATATACATACAAAACAAGGTACATATAAACAAGTTTTAATAATTATACATACGTATTTACAACATTTTTTTAATTAAACTAACATCAATATACTGAAATTAAATAACCATTCAATCAATGACCAATCAATAACCATAAGCTTACAGCGTTTTATGTCTCTTCTAGTGTGATGTATTCCGTACTTGGGAAATGATTTACGCACTAACGGAAGAACTAGCAGCGACACTTTTTCTAATAGATTCTTCATTTTTCTTTATGTAACGCACTGTCGACTCGTTTATTTTAAATAGTCGTCCGACGGCTGACGCACTCTCTCCAGCACGCAACTTATCAAGTACTTTAATTTTTTCGGACAGAGTCATCACTATTTTCTTACGTTTCGGTAAAGATGACATTTTAAAAAAAGTGTTAGGGTGTTACTCAAGCGAAACCGAATTGAAAACTAAAAAAATCGGTTGGGGAAGCATAGGGGGGAGGGCTGTTCGTTGTTCTAGGAATCATTCGACTCTTAGAACAAAAACAAACACGAGATATGTAATTATTACTGGGAATTAATGGGAAATGTTGACACAACTGCAGAACTGAAAAATACATTATATACAAAAATTTAAGAAACTTTTTTTTATGATTTCGCGAATAAGCGAGTACAGTTCGCGAAAGTCGAATTTTTTGCCGCATTTTAATAATCGCGAATAGTCGAAACTCGCGAAAGTCGAGTTCGCGAATGGTGAGGGATTACTGTATTTTTAGTTTAAAAATTCATAATAAAATTTATTAATAACTCATAAATAATAAAAAAATAATAAAGTACACGAAGAGGAATGTATGGTGTTTGACACTATACTGGTCGCACACTCTACCGGCAAGTATCATTTATAGTATGGCGTTATTTACTATGCAGTATAATGGATAACGCCGTACTTATGGTACTTGTGGCACCAGTATAGTAAATAACGCCATATGTATGGAACTCGTTGCTATAGTATGCGACCAGTATTGTGATAAACGCCATACATTTATTTCAGTGTAAAGATCATTAAAGATATTTATTTTACTAAAAAAAGATTTTATAAACTTATTATAAAAACTAATTATTTATAATGTAATTTTAAAATTAATGTACTGATTCAAATCTTTTATTTTTTAAAAAACTGTAGTTTTTGGGGCCGCTATATTAAAATTTTCTAATATTGATTGCCTATTTTTCTTCATTTTTCTTTTAATATGTGTTATAAATCTTATTGATTTGCAATAGGGTGTTTCGGTGCTTTGTAAATGTGCCTATAAATGTATAATAGGGTTAAGTTCGGAAGATTGGGAAGATATTTCGAACGTTTCTGGACAATTATACAAAAGCAATAAGCAGTATAAAACTAATGATAAAACAGTAGGAAAATTTGGTGAAGACACACTAAATGACAATGGTGAGAGAATAATAGAAACATGCAAACTCAACAACTTAAAAATCACCAAAGGGTTTTACAAACATAAGAACATCCATAAATACACATGGACACAAGAAACACGAAACTTAAGATCTATAATAGATTATATCATAATGAAAGTGGATACAACAATTAGAATAAAGGATGTCAGAATCAGAAGAGGAGCAGAGTGTGGAACAGACGACAAATTACTAGTGGCATATATGTACTTCCCCTGGTATAGAATAGCAAAGAAAGGAGAAAAACAACGAAAAGAACAAACGATCAACCAGGACAAGATTACGAAGGAAGAAAAAGAGACAAAATACAAAATCCATCTGTTACAAGATATAACAATAAGAGAGTTGTATAGACAAAGACTAGACAAAAAACTCAGAGAATTTGACTTTAGTAATTTGGAAGAAACGTATGAACATGTAAAACAGTCCATCAAACAGGCTGCGTTTGAAGCATTAGGAAAAGAAGAAACAAAAACTAACCACTACAAAGAAGAAATAAGCGAAAGAACTAAAGCAGTAATTAGAGACAAAAAACAGATATATAAAAGATGGTTAAGCACGAAAAAAGTAGAAGACTTGCAGAAGTACAGAGAAAAAAAAAGAGAGACAAAGAAACTAATCACCAAAGAGAGGAATGAAAAATGGGATAGACCATGCCAAAACATAGAGCAATACACAGGAGGTACAAGAAGCTCCGAGGCGTGGAAAGTTATTAAGGCTACCAAATCAAATACAAGAGAGAAGGCCAATATACAATTCATACAAGAAGAACAGTGGGAAGAATACTATAGCGAACTATTAACAGAGACGCGACCACAATTTATGCAACAACTAAAGTATCAAATAGAGCCAAATGCGGAGTTAAAGCAGATCACAATATTAAGATCACAATCTTAAAAATAACAAATCACCGGGTCCAGGGGAAATAGCAAATGAGCTGCTAAAATATGGAACCAGAAAATTACTTAGAAGCTTGAAAATAATGTTTGAAAGAGCTATAAACGGAGAAAAATTACCAAGGGAGTGGACCACAGCATATATAATCTCCATATTCAAGAAGGGAGACCGGAGAAAATGCACCAACTATAAAAGCATAAGCATAATCTCAAGTGTAGGAAGACTATATGCAAAAATAATAAAAAACAAATTAGAAGATAAGATAACAGGAAAGATAGGAGAGGACCAAGCTGGATTCACAGCGGGAAAGTCATGTGTAGATCACATATATACAATTAGACAGACAATAGAAAAAGAAAGCAAAGAACAGAGAAGTACATATGGCCTTTATTGACATTAAAAAAGCATACGATTCGGTACCAAGACAACAGCTATGGAAAGCGATGGAAAACATGGTAGTAGACAAAGAAATAATAAAGGCCATAGATGCCCTCTATAACAACAATATATTGACAATAAAATACAGAAATAGGTGCAACAAGCAAATTAGAACAACAAAAGGTCTACTACAAAGATGTCCAACGTCACCAACGCTTTTCAAAATCTACCTGGAGCAAACCCTCAAACAGTGAAAATACAAATGTGGAGGAATGGGGGTACCAATACGTAACGATTACTTATATACCCTAAAATTTGCGGATGACCAAGTGGTCATAGCACAAGACGAGAAAGATCTGAGTTATATGCTCCGAAAACTGAAAGTAGAATACGATAAAGCAGGATTAGAAATAAATCTAGACAAGAATACGGCAAGAACACCTCTCAACCACAGGGGAGGCAGTAGAAGACTTAGAAGTAGACGAAGATACGATAATAAAAAGAACCGACAAATTTAAATATTTAGGGTGTATAATAACGAAAGACGGAACAACAGAGGAAGAAATAAAATCGAGATTGGGCCAGGGTAGAAGAGGTATAAAACAACTAAATCCAATCTTATGGAACAAACGACTGACTAAAAACACAAAACGAAAAATTTATAGGAGTATAGTAGAGAGCGTTATGACGTATGGAGCAGAGACTTGGGTGCTTAATAAAAAGAACAAATCAAAAGTTAAAGCAGTTGAAATGGAATACTGGAGAAGATGCTGCAGATTAACACGGCTAGACAGAATAACAAACGATGAAATTAGACGAAGAATGAAAATCAAAGAAAATACGTTGACTACCATTGAGAAAAAGCAGCTTAACTGGTATGGTCACATTAGAAGATGTAATAGTAATAGATGGATAAGGAAAATCATGGATTGGAGCCTGCTCGGACGTAGAAAAAGAGGAGGACCCAGAAGATCATGGAAGGATGAAATTGATGAAGCCATGGAGAAACGAGGATTAGAAGACGGAGACTGAAATAACAGAAAGGAGTGGAGAATCTGGTTGAGAGAGGGGAAGCGGCGCCAGCTGTAACAAACCCTTTATATATATATATAATAAGCAGTAATTAAAGATCCCGTGCTTAAGATCGTTATGTTAATGTAACTTACATTTAATTTTATAGCAATTTTTTTTGTACTTTTATTAAATTGTTTTTTATTTTGGTTATATACATTTTAGTACCTACAATAAACTTACTTAATCTACATTGACGATAAATATCCTCAAACTTTTAACGGTAGGTTTAATTTCTTTTTTGTAAATCTGTGGTTGATTTTCTTGTAATTACATTTAAAAACATTAAGTTTAAGTTCATCAGTAAAAATAATTTCTCCCTATAAATGTTTCGTATAATTGACGTATTCTTGTAAAATTTTACACATTTCTTGCAGTTATTTTTAGCATCGTAGCTAAGGTCATAAGCGCCTCTAGCAAGATTTAAATTTTGCGCTCCCCGAGACGTATTTTCAGTACATTTGTGTACCCGTGCCCCAGCTACCCCCAGACTGTGGATCTGCCAAATACGCCCTCTGAGTGTTACGCTACTGGCAGCTGCCCACCTGGCCAGCCCCTAGCTATGCCGCTGGTTGTTTTATTAATAAACGCTTCATTTCTATTAATTTGAAAATGTGATCATTTTTATTCCTTTTTTACTGTTTTAAGACTATATTGTTTACCTATTCTTTGTGATAAGTAACTTTTTATTTCAGTAGCATAATTTTTTTTTTAAATTTCAAGGATTACACATTTAATTGTTTATTTTACTTTGACAAAGTAGAAGACTGATAATTATTCAAATTGGTTATCATTTTTAAAATAATATAATAAACAAAGATTCTTTTAATCTCTATAATTTTTGATTTTTGATTTATGAAATTTAAAAATTATTAACCATTCTTGATCATATGATGAATTTTTACTTCTAGGTGCCTTCGCCAAATAAAAAATATTTTATCATTGTCTTATCTCCTGTTTTATATATTATAAAGTTTAATAATATTAAGATATGATAATTTTAGAGTAATTATTTTTTTGTTGTTGACGCCATCAAAAACTTATAACGTGGGATCATTGTTAGTGTCCGTTTCTCTTTGATACGCTTTGTACGTTTTATCTTACAGCGTATTTTAAGTAACTAGATTTTACTTAATTGAAAATTTTATTTACTAATTATTGCTTATTTTCTGCTAACAATTTTTTCTTTAATTTGTAGAAATAATTTAAGCACTGAATCATAAAATTACAATAAAAGTGTCCGGAATCATTTAGACATTTGACTGTAAGGATAATTTTACTTTTTTTTTTTAGTAGACCGCTATTTTTTAAACAAAGTGCAAAGTCAAAACAGCGTTCATTCACAACATAAGAAATTTTCATTCAGCAAAGTTGCGTAGGTAAAGAGTAGTAAATAATAATATAAAATAGAAAATTCACGAACTCCAAATTGTGGTCTGAAGTTTTCCAATAACAGTAGTTGAGTTATTTGTTATCCCATGCGGACAGGCAAGAGCTGTATATCAACACATGGATATAATACGAAGTTATTGTGAAATATTTATGGACACAGTATATGTTTGTACGACAAAATTTGTTTTATTTTCTGTTGGAAAACAGCTAAATGTGTTCGCTTTCCTAATTCACTTAGGAAAGTGTACAATTGTTCTAACGTTTTTAAGTGCCGTAGTGCATTACGCCACCGCTTATTGTTCCAAGTCCAGTGCTTAAACGAGCATTGTTACTAATTTAGAACCGGAACTGGAACTAACGTTATGTTTGTTTCACACACAAAAAATGTCTTTTCGAAGCTGTAAATTAGCATCTTGCAATTTCATGCATGAATACAACCATGCACATTGCATTAGGTCGACATATTTCGAATACTGCAACGTGATTTAACACTTAAATCCGACGTATCTATTTACAGTACCATCCATTTGACTATGCACCAACTGCATTATTTTGTCATATTTACATAAGTTCGTAAGTAAAAAAAAAACATATTATTAAATATTAATTTCATTGAAGAAGAATGTTATAGAAGTAATCGCAGAAAACATAAATTATATAAAAATCGATGCCCTTTTTTCAGAATAATGTAAAAATTTTCTAAAGTCTCTACAGAATTTAGACCTTCATTTATCACCAGCGAAGTAGCTTTTTTTACTTGATGACTGTTCCTAATATTTCGATACAGTATAGAACTTAAATTGGAAAAAACTGAACATTAATCATGAATTGGATTCCACTGCTTGAATATATTGTTCGATTATGGTTTTTTTTTCTAAAGTGTGCGTGTTTATTTGTCAAAATTTTAAGAATTGTAGCCCTCTAATAATATAAGGTTTTACGACTGTACTTATAATAAACTTTAATTTTTTTTAATCCGTGGAAATAGTTACAGTAGTAAATTATAAAAAGTTGCATTTTGCAATGTGATAAAAAAAAGATCTGCATTGCTCTTCTTCGTTCATGTCACGTTCCGAACCACAACGTAGTCAATATACATTTTCTACAAAATTTCATTTGATTTATTTACCATTCAAATTGGAAATTGTTGAACAAGTGAAAAGTATCTTTGAATACAAACACGAAATAAATACTTATTGTTAAAACAACAAAGTAAAGATAAATTGAGAGAATTTCCTTTGTTATAAATATTAATTTCGCCACAAAAAGTTTTTAATTAATTAATTAACCAGATTTGTAAAATAGGTATCTAAAAATGGTTTCAAATTTAATATAACGTATTTAAACACAATCATATTTAAAACATTTTCTTCTTGATGCAGACAGCGAGTTGAATTATGCAAAAAATTAATTATGTTTGCATGTTAGGTACATACGGGATGAGAAAAAGTAATCTGGTACAGCGGAACTTCGATAAGTTAATAATTTGAAAATACTTTGACATTACGGTTTCTGTTCTTCTTTTTTTTTAGTTCCTAGCTGCCATTTAGTTTGGATCCTCTACCAAGTTTATAACGTTGCTGTAGATCCCAATTATTGTCAAATATCATTTGAGAAATGTTTTCAAGCTTTAATACTCAATGGTTGTTGTTCAAGTTTCTTTGAAGTTAAGTCAGTGACTTGCCACATCTTCCACGCTTTTCTTGGCATTTTTCCTATTTAAATTGTATTTTATGACTACCGTTTTTCTTTGCATAACAAGTTTTTTTGATATACTTTTTATGGTTTTAGACATCTAATATATTCCTAATGTGCCTATTATTAGTACATACCGTGTTGTAACGATACCGTGAACGTATAAAATTATTTATTTCTAAAAACTTCACGTAATCTACAGTCCAATTCCCCGTTCTATGAATCTGGACAAAATCGAAATAGAATTTTAAATTTCCCTATTTTTCTACCATGACATCGTATTTTTAAAATAAGATGTAAATTTAGATAAGTAGTTGAACAAATATCTCGATTGTAAAAACTAAATGGAAAATTGAGAAATGTCTGGAATATTGTCTGAATTGACCATATGATTGTATTGCTTTACCAGATGAAATTTGACAAAGCAAAAACTACATACAATGTAAAATGATCTGCACATTGCAAATATTAAAATAAAATTAATCTATCGGTAATAGTTTAGAAGACCAAAAGATACAACTTAGTTTTTACATTTTTCCACTATTTTAATTTACATTTCGAATTTTAATACAACAATACAAAGCAATGAAATACTGTAATTATAATGTGATTAAAAAAAAAGCAACTGCTGTACCCAGACAAAGTTTGTCAAGCGGTCCTTTAATGGCCCATTGCTTTGCCAGATATGCTTGTTAATGGGCAAGCAATGGCAATTGTTAACGGTCCATTAACGGCTGTCTGCCGGCATAATAACGGCGGGCCTTCAATGGCACTGGGCTATCGGCGGTTAATGGCAGAGGTCCGTTAATGGTAATCATAAATGGCCCATATAAGAAAAAAAATTATCATGGCATTAATGACAACAAGCAATCAGCCAAGTCTACTGAAAAATTATCAACCTTTTATTGAAAATTAGGAATGGGCATTAGTAACAACAGCTTAACATTTATTGTTATTATTTTAACTATATATATTATTTAGAATAAATAAAAATTATAAATATTAGAACTATTATTAAAATTGTTAAAATACTTCCATTTTTGTCATAACTAAATTCACTATTATTCGCCTTTTTAAAAATTATAGATGTATCGTTTTGTTTTTGTTTACTTTATACACTATTTACCTACATAATGTACACTATCTACATTATTTACACGTTGTTTCAATTCGCGAAATTTTTTTATGCGTTGGTATCCTTTAGACATTTTATTTAAGACCTTAATGCTCAGAGCTTACACCACAAATAACTTTAACGTTGGTAAATCAGCTGATTTTAACTTTATTGCGCATGGCCAAGTATCGACTGTTGACCAAATACTACGAATAGCAAAAACGAACGGCTTCTGGTAATTGACCAATTTTGGGCCATTACAAATTGCCAGTAATGGGGCGTCAGTTAATAGCCAGACATCGGCCAATTAACGGCAGTTTCTCCATTAACGATGACTTTGTATGAGTATTGTCTATTATTATTCTACTTATGCTTGCAAGTCATTATTTTCGGAAATAAATTTGGTAAGAAATGATGGGTGTACCTAATAAAGAAGTACCTAAAATGTCACTTTAAAAAATTTATATTTACAAAAATTATAGTTTTTGCAATAATTAAATTTTTTTTTAACTGCTAGATCAAATATTTGCATCTAAGTAACATATCCCTAGCACAACCAAATCCAAAACGTCGTTTTGAGAAAAAAAAATTAAAAAATTATAATTAATGTTTTATTCAAAAACCATAACAGCTGGGCGGCTAAAAAGTTACAAAAGTATTATTAATGCTAGGATACTGTGGGAACCGACGTTCCTCTAACGGTATTTCGTTGCTGGTAATCCTTTTACTATCCACCCCACGCTGCTTCCGAAAACCTAAGATCCATGTCCACTCACGTTCCAATCTGCATAATCAATTTCCAACCTTTCTTTCCTTAAATTCCAGTTCGGCGGTAAATGTTTATTAGTAAACACTACCGTTAGACTGGTAATCCGGTCGTAAACTATTGCGACAGCCTTTGTCCTCGAGCGTGGGATCCTTACTCTTCTTTTCAACCCTTTTACTATAAATACCTTTCCTTTTCGATTACTTCATCTCATTCCTCGTTCCTCGATCGACCTGTTACTACGATTCATCGAGCTGCACACTTTTTCGACAACACTGCCTCCAGAATCAACTTCATTTCCGCCACCGTCAGTGATCCACCTCCGGTGCAACCATCACCAGCGATCAACCTCCGGTGCAACCATCAGCAGCGATCCACCTCCGGTTTCGTCACCGCTGACGTCATCTCAACTTCAGCGCACCTGTACATATTCCTTTCCAACTTGTAAATAACCTTTGTAAATATTCCAAAAATAAAAAATGGTAACACGCCACAATACATTACAGAAAAATTAATTAGTTCATTATCTGAGGGAGCCCTTTTCGCATGTAAATCCGGCAATGACCTTTAAACCTTTAACCAAGGTGACAATGCGGGAGTAGTAGGAAATCTCGTTTCATACGCTCTGAGATCATTGAGCTACCTATTATTCTAGAGTAAAATTAAGTAAATACTCTCATGCAAATTAGGTGGATGATATACCTTCAATTGGCGACGCCTATCTTCTCTTTTTTGAGCCTTCCGCCCGTACCGTTGCTCTACAGCAGAAACTCTAAGACGGGTACCGATCCCTCTTAAGATATGTTTGGGCTAACATTTACTGTTTATTTCATTAAAATCGGTTGACTAATAAAAAAGATATGTCATAATGTAAATACGTGGGCTGCGTTTTTAAGCCTAACTAGCGCAATTTAACAAAATCATAAACCATTATATATTATTGGTAGCTGTCAAAATGATATATTGAATCCAAACATTGTAAAAACCCCAGATTGTAAATAACATAAATATTTTAGTGTTAACATACTATTCATACTGTCTTATTTCCGTTTGCTGAGCGCGCGCAGCTTCCGTTGCTTATTAAAATTTCACTCTCGAAGGCCCCAAAAGAAGTATAATTTCAAAAGTTTAATTTTTTACATGTTTACTTTACCTTAGAAACCTAATATTTTCATGGATATAGTTTTGATATAGCTCTTTCAAAATCTGATGTTATTTTAGGAGTTGTATGCAGTGGACCTCCACATTGAGCCCAGAAATAACAACAACGGATTTAAAAAAGAAGAAAAGAGGCAAAAAAAGAAAAACATAATGAGGTGCAATGACCATCATCTTCAGAGGCTTGTTTTCTTTTTAGATTGTCCCAGCAACGCCAAAGTGTCTTATTCTGCATCGAAATCAATTCACTTATGGATAAAAAGGATTGGTGCGCATATGTTGTAAGTTGAATCTTATTGTTAGCCGGAATTCGATTCTACACTTTCTTACTGTAATATACCATTTCTTTTTGTGAATAAAAGTTTAGTCATTATTATCATATTAGAATTGCTGTGTATATATTGCTTTATTAGACAATAGTTACATTTGCTATTTTACAGGTACACACAAACCAAATTTTATTCTAAATACCTATCTGAAACAATACAATTATACAAACAAAATATATATAATAACTAACAACATGTAACATATTTTTAATTAAAAGATTTAATGTTTGGAACATTTTTCAGAAATAATTTAATGTTATTATATAAATTTTGCCAAATACTTTAATTCAATATAAACTTTAAAACAAATTCCAATTAAAGACCAATCAAAATCGAATTAGTAATATAAGAAACTGACAGCTGAATACGAAATCAAATACAGCTGCAAAGATTAGGGTCAGAAGAAAATTAGGGAGACAAATATGAAGACAAATTAAAACTAAAGACAAAGACCTGTCTATATTAAATTAATAAATGAAGTCATTGAATTTAATTTGTACTTCGATCGAGCCAAGACTGATAATTTAGTTTAGACAATTGGGATTATCTATTATTTATTTACGTTTATTAAAAAAAAACTAGGCTAATTATTTACCATTTCACATACTTAATTAATTTGAAAACAGTTTCGAGCTTTGTTTAAATCATTTATATCTATTATATTAGTAATGCGAAACAATAAAGAGAAATAGTAAACGATTATTACAATGTATTTAATTTGAGAGTGTATTAGGAATGGCAATTTAGCACTTAGCGGGTATACAATCACTAAGTTAATTGCCGTTAGTTAAAGTGTGTTATAGCAGTTAGACACCATACGTTCTTAGGTTATTTAAACTTTAAATAGGATTGGCCTAATTTAAAGGCATTAATCCTTTTGGAAGATGTGGAAACGCCGCATAATGCAGTAGAAACAACCCTCAAAATACGTGTACGTAGATTAGTAAGGGAGCGAATTTAATGCTACCCCAATTTGGGGATGTGTGCGAGAGAATAAGTTATCTAACTCTGTGATAGGGCGTTGAAACTCAGTTGATGTTACAAAGAGTCAATTTGTTAAGGTGGAACCTAAGATATAGGGTTGGTGTATAGTACTTTTTCTTTTCTAACAAGGTCTTATTTATTATCAAACTGAATAAAACTCAAAAGAAGACCTGATAAACTACATACGAAACGCTAACTTAATTGATGTAATTTTAGTGAAAAGCCACATAAAGGTTTCATAATTCAGTGATTTTACTGTATTGAAATTAAATTATAATTAATAACAATACTCCGAATAATTCTCACCATTTCGAACTAAAATTACCATTGAAATAGTGGGAACGGTTTAGTTTATAAGGTAAAATTTTCTACACATAAATTAATTTTAATTTTCATGGATTTATAGTAGATATTTATTGTAAATCAATATATAAAAAGTTTTTAAATGAATGTAATCCTATTTAGAAATAAATATAATTTGATGAATTCATGGAGTTTTTGAGATTGTATGAAAAATCTGCGTAGGAAGCTCGTGAATGGCATAAAATAAGTCTTTCTTTGAATAACATAATTTGATACTTTGTTGTTGCGACATAATGAAATGTAAGTTAAGTTTATAGCATCAATCTAAATATTTTCAAAATATGCAACTATAATTTAAAATTTGAACAAACTTATTATAAAATTGTTTAATAAATTAGAAAAGTACTATTACCAAATAGATTACATTTTATTCTACTTTTGTATCATTAAATAAAAATAATAAGGTGAAACGGCTTCTTTATTGCTGATGAAGATATGTATATAAAAATAATAACTCTTGACTTTTAAAGGAGAACAGTTTATGTAAATAAAAAAATTCTTTATCATTTTAAAAGATCAACTTTTGGGCGTATAGCTCATTATGCTAACCTATTTTGTTACATAGTATAAGATTAATGTTTGTTGTGGTAAGCAACTTGAAGGTACTGAGATCACTTACAACCCAAGTTGTGCTTATGTATACAAATTAGAATTTCAGGAACCTTAGGGACGTATCTGTTTACACTCTGTAGACTGCATGACTTGTCTTATGTATATTTAGATATACTATAATCATTTACGTTGATTGAAATGTATTACTCATAACTGATGCAGTCCCTTCTAATATAATTTCTAATATTAGTTATAGTCGTAAACTGTAACGATATTAATTTGGAAACATATTTGTAGGGTTGTATGAGCACATAGAATAGTAGGGAGAGTAACCTATATTGGACCACTTTTGACATAATGGTACATATCACCAAATTCTTTCAAGCCATAAAAATGAAACATAGTTCACATTAAAGCTTGATTCAGTAACTACATAATATCCATCTGTTAATATTGTAGCATAGTCGCAATTAGTAAAAAATCGTTATTTATTTAAGGTTGTATTTCGGTCCAATTAACGCAACCGGTACTTTAAATTGGATCACCAGGCACCTAAATTGTACCGCATCTAAAAAACATAGAATAGAAAAAATAATACACAATTGAGGATCATTATCACTTATATTTATTCTTTAAATGTAATCAATCTTTAAAAAAAACAATATTACTTTAGACAGTCTTTGGAATTCTTATTTACCAAAGCATTAATATTCTCCAAAAGTGCAATGATTGATGCGCTAATGATGACCAAAAGAATACCAGTTTTTATGATATCTAGCGTTTCAAAAGTGCAGTTATTTCCATTTTACACCCTGTGAAACGCTTTTGATACCTAAAACTTGATTAACTCAAGAAAGAACAAAAGACATGAGAACCTCGATGCCCTATTGATGCGCTAAACTTCGACGCGGGTACGTTATTAGTTTTAGATGATTTAAAATTAATTTAAATTTTATAACAAAAGCAGTTGCATTAATTGGACCGGTACAATTTAGGAACTCTGGAGCGGTCCAATATACGGACCATGGTATGTTTACAATTTGTCATAAAAAATAAAAACATAACTTCATCAGATTTGTATTCGTTTACCAGTACACAAAACAGCATAAAATTTACTATCATATAGCATGTGTTATAAAATTATAACTTTTCGTTACGATGAATAAGTTCCTTAGACAACACAACCAAAATGAACATAAATACAGTCCAAAAACAACTCTTTTCTATCACAATCATATAATATTGTCAAACGTCAATACAAAATGTCAAAGTGCTAATGTCACTCTGTTTGCCTCTTTTTTTGTTGCCAATGTAAAAAATAGTGTTAATTGGTAGAAATACAGAAGTGGTACAATTTAAGCACCGGTTCAATATAGGTTACTCTCCCCTACTATTTTATATTAAATTGACAGAGAAAAAATATGGATACATAGAGGCTTATTATATCTTCCACATTTTGGATAAGCGAAGTAGGCTACACATTAGAACTAGGTTTGTTAAACTCATACTTACTTGTTTGGCTATGTTCGTGTCTCATCCTGCTCCAAGTTCCAAATCGGCTTCATTTATGGTTTCAAAGATATTTAAAAAAAAATATTTTGGTCAATTCGGGAATTGACCATAAAAGTAATTGTCAAATATCTTCGAAACGTTAAGTGTGACTGATTGGGGACATAGCCTCTCAACCATGTATAGGTTTTATGAAACCTGTTTACAAAGTGTGCTTAATTTATAAGTTAGTCACAAATTTTGCTTTTCCCGGGAAAAGAAGTTTAGATCTGGTCGTATATAATTACATCAACTCAGATCAAATTATATTAAGGCAGATTTGTTTATATCTAATTAAATATAACATAAACAGAAGTTCAAATTTAATTATATCTGGGCACAAATCACCAGACCTCATTATATCTAAAGAAAATTTTTATTCAAATTTATGCAGATCTCATCATATTTGTCCAAGCCCTTTTTATCTGATCAAAACTAGAATTATCTACTTTGATACAGTTATAACTGGAATAACTTTATTTTTTCAAATCGTTCAGATCTGCTTATATCTGATCAGATCTACCTCATACATTTAAAAATATATTCATATACATATATGCTAGAGTACTTACTTAAGAAGGATGTACCAATTTTATCATATATCAGTCACCTAGATTTATCAATATTTAAATCAAAGCTTTTGATAACAATATTTTGAAATTTTATATATATAGGTATTCATATACGGAGATATCAATTTTTAACGTCTTTGTATATTTTGAAATTTGATAAGTAATTAAATATAAATATTTTTTAACGAATAAATAAATGTACTATATCTGCAAAACGGTAATTGGATAAAAACATTCTTTAAGGTCCATTTCCTTCGCTTCACGATGGTCTATTGTGATTTTTTACTCGGTCTTTAATTGCACTGGTAGCGACACCAATTACGATAAATCAAGTATTTCATTTTGTGTTCATTAAAAACTTATTCGAATAGTTAATAAAAATTTGTTAAACTAACAAAGATATACAATAAAAATTATTCGTAATTGAAAAAGAGTTTTCGCCAAAATAAAGAAAACTCTATTTTGCTAATTTTTTTATTTGAAATTTTCAATCTAAAATAATATTTGTATATCACATAATATTCAATTTGGTTTAATCGCATATTAAAATAATTGTTCTATGTAAATAGTAGTTATTCGCCAAAAAGCGATTGTTAAAGTTGAATGTGCTACATAAAGGTTAGTCACCTAATAAAAAAAATTAGTTATTTGTACAAATAAGAAAGATATTTACTAGCGTTAATCACTGTATACCTTAATAATTAATTAAAATCTGATACTCTAATCTTCGAAAATTGAGTTTATTGTAATATTAAACTGTGTTATTTAATTCCCTAATAGTTTTGGCTTGTATTATCTGTCTATCTGGTTTCTGAAGTTTAACATCTGTTAACTCTAACAGTAGGTACTGCGAACATATAAATAATACAACCAAATCGCAATTTTGTTTCGCTTTATATGTAGCTCACTCGTATATTTTTACTTTGTTTTAAGAAATATGATAGTATACAAATGCAATGCATTCATTTTGATTACAATATATTTGCGATGCTACCCTCTGACATTTTTCAGCTAATACAGTCGTCATCTCTTAAACAACTATATATCAGTAAGTTTGATATATTCATTTATTTTACAGCAATTTTACCAGATTTTCATATTTATTTATGTCTACTTATATCTACCTGCCTTATATAAGTTGCAGTGCAAATTTAACAGCATCACCAGTCCTTCCAACAATTAAGGGCTCATGAATTCAAGAATATTTTATAATACAGTTATACCAACTACTCCATTAATTCATAAATTAATAATTAAATTTTGACAAGCATTTTAAAATTACCACTTCAAATTCTTAAGTGTGTGCAAAATTGTATCAATATTCAGTTCTTCGGACTGACACGTTATCCTGATTTTAGCAATTTTATTTCACGTCTCATTTTTGAGACATTGTTGCCAAGCTTTCTCCTATTTCAATGTTTATTTGATATACGATTATTATGTTTTTTCTTTGATTTAAAAAACATTTTACATATTACTTTAATGGTAACGTTATAACATAATTGAACAAAATTTGTTAAAAGATTTTCAATAAGGTATTTATTACGCATTTTTAAATTGAAGTTGCAATACTTTAATTCAAAAATATTACACATAAAGTCATTAGACTTGAGGTATGTTTTCTTTAGTTTAGGGTCATTTATAAACGTGTTAAGTTCCAGTATTTATTTGTCTGACAGTCTATATAAATCAATTTTCATACTAATTAATGTAATTACAAAGCAATTTATTATTAAAAAATATATCCCTATTAACCCTTAAGTGGTAAGGTAAGGAACATTAGCGGTGAGGGCGGTCATTCTGACGTATAATAAATTCAATGGTATAATAATGTTTCATCTTTAATATTGATAAAAACTTGGTAATTAATACAAAAAACAATGTATTTATTTAATTGAAAAATTGTCTTCAATTGCATGTGTTATTTTCAAGAATACATTAAGGTTTGTTCTAAAATCTATAATTTTAAGATTTGGTTTGGTCATTTTGACGTCAGTTCACCACTTAATGGTTAAAATATTAAGAGAAATTAAAGTATAATATTATACGTGTGACTTTACGTATTGTTTCAAAGTTTATTTCAAGAGTATTTCTAAAGAGATGATATATTTTACGTACAACATCCACCCTTACTTACATGCCGACCTTGCAGAAAAGCATTTGTCGCATTTTTAGATTAATAAAATCTACACGTACAACGGAGTGCACTCAAACGCCCTACGAAGAGAGATAAAGATTCAAGTAAAAATTGCTTTCGTATTCTAAAAACAAATAAAATAAGGAAATGCTTTGTAATTAAATATATCATTTTTGAAATTCTTGCATTTGTTATAATGTTGATGTTTTTATATCAGAATTCGAAAAGAGGTTGACCTCATAAAGCAACAGAATCTGTTCTTTTAAAATGTATCTTCCAAAAATGTTTGTGTTTACTGAAAAAGTATTTAGAGTGTATTATGGTGGAACGACGCACTATTTCTATATTTGCAAATCTAACGAGTTGACTGTATTTTTATCGCATGTTTGTGTATTATTTCATAAAATATGGTTGCGTTCATAAAAAGTTAAAAAAATACATTTTTAATTAACTTTGACAGTGTATTGGAGAAAATAATTCAAACCTAGCCGAAGCAAATTCATACCAGATGTAAATTTAATTAGAACAAAAGTTGTTTTGAAAATGAAATATTCGGAAAGTTTGTAGTATTAATTAGAAAGTACAGAAAAGTTAACCTTTTATTTAATACCTACCTATTCCGAGTACCTACTTCGATTTTATTGAAGTCATCTTAATATTCAAAACAGCTTCATAGAAAATTGAAAAAAGCTAATTAAAACTTATAACTTCTTTACTTAAATAACTCATTGCTTGTTACGTTTACCTGCATCCTAAATTATTTATTATTTTGCTTTCTAAAAAATTTATATTTTCTTTTCTTTCTATAGGCACTTAACTACTTCTACGAACAAAGTCGGTGAAGTAGTGCTCCAATAAAGATTATTTATTAATCGTAACTACTCAAAATATTATGTCGATCGATTACGTTTACTTGAAAAACAGTTCTAGATACTATAAAACATTTATATTGCTAAAGCATTATATGGTAATAAATAATTATTTATAAAAATATAATGTCACCAATCGAAAATCAAATCAACAAATTTTTCGATATATGTATGTAGGTAGTACATAGTTTATCTGGATATTCTTTCCTGAAACAAAGAAATTGTAGGATCCATTAATGATAATAAAAAGACAACAAAAAAACAGCAAATTTTTCAAAGTATCATCAAACGAAATTGTTTCTTATCTAAAAACTATATATAGGGCAACTTGGCAAATAAATGAACGTTTAGACAGACTTTATAATTCGTTCTATTTAAATCACTATAAAAGGTAAGGTAACGGATGGTAATATGTCATGGTTGGTGTATAGTTGGTGTTCCTAATTCCGTCCCGGGGACGATATTAAGATCACAATTGTCATCGCAATATCTGATATTTAATCAGTCATTTGTCAATTATTGATATGGTTTAAGTAGTTATAATTTTAATTTGTCAGGAAAGCCC
The DNA here is from genome assembly GCA_036325965.1 of Sinopyrophorus schimmeli. Lineage (NCBI taxonomy): Eukaryota > Metazoa > Arthropoda > Insecta > Coleoptera > Elateridae > Sinopyrophorus > Sinopyrophorus schimmeli. Next base: position 810,856 of record JARFIZ010000139.1, read on the forward strand.
ATAGGGGGATAAGCATGGTAAAAATGCCTTTTGTAAATATCGTATTGATATTTTATGAATATGTAGATACTATAGAAATATAAAGATCCTAAAAATTTCAGATTTTAATCTATAACGGTTTCTTCAAAAAGTCAAAATAAGTAAAAATTGGAAAATATTTTTTTTCTTTCGTTTGAGTCAACCGATTTGTTTGAAAATTTAGTATGTTATGCAGGCGATATAGATACTTTACGGACACTATTGGCCAATTTTTAGCTTAATAAATTAATGATCAAAAGAATTATTTTCTCTTATTTTTTTAATTTTTATTATGATACTTTTTGAGCAAAATTATGATTCTATTATTTTTACATTCCTTATAAAACCTATAATGACTCAGAATTTTTTCAATTTTTTTTTAATGGTACGCCATAGCTAAAAAAATAAAAACTATTTTTATTACCAAAATATCGAATTTTTCAATAAATTTTACAATTACAAATTATACTATTATTATTACATAAATAATACAATAAAATAAATATCTTGCATTAGAGATGATAATAAAAATATCTTTCTAACAATCAAATATAACGCGTATTAGAATTTAATAAAAATATAATTTGAAATAATTTGTAACTCAACTTTATTAAAACAAAAATATTGTCAATAATTTTTTAAATACAGTATACAGTCGAACCTCGATAAATCGAAGTTGAAAGGAAACTAAAAATAATTCGACTTATCAAAAATTCGACTTATCGAGATTCGACTGTACTTACATACAATAACAGAAAAAAAAAAGAAATATTTTAAATTTTGAAAGTGTTTTAAAAACATTTGTTACTTTGTTGCGACAAGATGTTCAGTCTTCGTCACTATCTTCTTCAATCACGACGTTAATATTATCTTTAGTAAATAATTGACTTAGTATTTCAGATGGCTTCTAATAACATATATATTTTGCAGGCTAATCTTTGATTTCATACTAATTTTCGAGATTTTGTTTCTTAAGAGAATATGTTTTGAAAGGGCCAGCTTTTAATTGCATAATGTGCAATAATAATTGTAGTAACAGTAATCAAGAGTGGTACCAATGCAAAGTTTGTAACGGTAGAGCACATGAATCCTGTGGGGTAAAAAGAAAATTGCATTATTTTGCAAAAGTTTTTTTGGATTTTTTATCTTTGTTTTGAATTTTGAATTTTTTTGTATTGCTTCTAATTACATTATATTATTTCTTAAATAGAACATACCTAGTCAGTTTGCAATGATTAATCTCAAACGGAAAATCTTGTGAGAGTTTCTTAGATTTAAGTAAATATTTTATCAAGAGTTTGCGTTATATAAAATGTTTTATAATTATATAAGATCAAAAATTACATATTAAGATTATTATTAAATAATATCTTCGTTAATGTACAATTTTAGTCCTGTAATAAGAACATAGCTTTTTCAAAACTTGGTTTGGCTCTTTCAATACCTATAGGTTATGAAAGAGCCGAATTTTATTCTTTTTATAAAAGATTAGATGTCTAAAAATATAGTTAATTTATAAAAATGTTTTATGACATTATGTACATAAATTAATGAACAATAACAGATTATACAAACTTTTATATTTTTTTATATCCTTCTACAGTCAAACTTCTATAAGTCGAACGTCAATAAGCCGAATTTTTCATAACTCAAACCTGTTTCACTAGGAATTGCCTATTTCAACGTTAATATTTTTATATCTATAACTCGAATTTTTGATAACTCGAATTATTTTTAGCTTCCCTTCAGCCTCGACTTATCGAAGTTCGACTGTATATTATTTATCCCTTTTTTTAAAACTGGCTTTTTCATGCCATTGTTCCCCTATATTATGTAATATTTATGTAATAATAATAGTATAATTTGTAATTATTTAGGTAGAATTTATTGAAAAATTCGATATTTTGGTAATAAAAATAGTTTTTATTTTTTTTAACTATGGCGTACCATTAAGAAAATTTTGAAAAAATTCTGAGTCATTATAGGTTTTATAAGAAATGTAAAAATAATAGAATCATAATTTTGCCCAAAAAGTATCATAATAAAAATTGAAAAAATAAGAGAAAATAATTTTTTTGATCATTAATTTATTAAGCTAAAAATTGGCCAATAGTGTCCATAAAGTCTCTATATCGCCTGCATAACATACTAAATTTTCAAACAAATCGGTTCACTCAAACCAAAGAAAAAAAATTTTCGAATTTTTACTTATTTTGACTTTTTGAAGAGACCGATATAGATTAAGATCTAAAATTTTCAGGATCTTTATATTTCTATAGTATCTACATATCCATAAAATATCAATAAGATATTTACAAAAGGCATTTTTACCATGCTTATCCCCCTATGGCCTTTGTACATATACCTAAATTTAAGTCCTGGGTTTTCAACGCATTCCTCGTGCATCCATTGGAAACATAGGGTGCACCTGATACATTTTTCTCTTTTTTTATCGCATTGCTTTCTCTTTTTTATCTAAAGAATAAAAAAGTATATGAAATAAATATAGAAAACATTTAGAAAAAAAAAACTTTAAAGTAAAGTGAAGTTACCTAAATTATCGTACCGGGGACGATATTAGGTTCACGTAGGGTGACATTATTAGGCTTTTGCTATTTGTTGTATTAAACATTCATTTAACAAAAAGCACATGACATAATCTAAAATTTTTGTATCGATTTTCATCATGCGCAATAACGTTCATTTTGACAAACTTTTGTTTTAATTAGTGAAGAATGCCAATATTTAATCAACGACGATAATATTTTCATAAAAACTCACCTTGGTCAATTTGTTTTCCTTTTTAAATATCTTATTGTAGGGGTAGCGTTCTACATTCTCTTTTTTACAATGATCAACTGGTGTAACTGATCTTTGATTCGAGATGTCAAAAGGACATGGTGTTAGTTAGAAGGAAAGAAGCGGAAGGGGACAAAATTAGAAGACTTAACCCCATTAAATATTTTTTTAATAAAACCACGCATATATTTAAACTAAAGAAATAACTAATGTTATTTCATAGAATTTATTAACGCTGATATGGGTACGTTCTGCATATCATTTTAAAATGCATAAATCTACTGACCCGATTACATCGGATGTGTCATTTTACGAAAATGAAACTACAATAACTAGAGCATCAATGTATTGTAATTTTCATACAGCTGATCATGGCTAATAGCATGTTGTTTAAAATTATTTGTGAACAATTTAAATTGCAAATAGTCTAACTATCATAACATAATCATTAATCTTTTTATTATTGTATAATTGAAGAGTTGAAATAAATACCCGTCTAAACGCCACAAAATTCAAACTGAGGTACCTAATACCATTTTTAACAATTAAAAGTAGTTGCACATACAATTATCATCATATTCTCATTGAAATATGTATGAGTAAACACATTTGAGATATTCAATCGCTATTCATGTTGTTGGGCACGATATTTTGCAACTTTACATGCAATATCTCAATTTCTGTATTTTGGGCACTTGGACCGTTATTTATTTCAACTCTTCAATTATCTGTAGTAATTTTAAAATTTGCACATATCTACTATACGTACATATTAATTTTTGCAAAAAAAATAAATTATTAGATGGGGAATATGGATTATAAATTAATTATATTATTTATCTTTAGTTTAAATTTAATATTATTCTTGTGAACTCAAGATTAAATTTAATAATAAAAAAATTAATACACAAGAAACAAATATTAGCTTTAAATTTTGCTTGAAATTTCAATATTTTTAAGCTTCTAGTATTGAGCTTTATTCTCGAAAGTCAACACAATTTTAGAAAAGCATCGGAGTGAATGCCATTTCTTTGATATGATTTACTGAACGTACATTTATATGCGTAGGTTTATTGTATATTTTGCAGTTCATTGTGCAAAGTATTGAGACCAAAGCCTTTATTAAATAACTTTTGTTATAATGAAACAGGATAAAGAGCTTTTCAATAATAAACGTGATTTATTAAAAAAATACCTGCGGTTTAGAAACTTTTCAATATTTGTAATGCTCTTGATCTTTAGTGTTGAGCGTCAGCTTAATTAAAATTTAGAATTTTTTTTCAGAATGTATGTTGTATAAGCATACTACTATTTCAAAACGTTTTTCAACTTTTTCCTTAATTAATTTCAAATAAATTATAAATTAAATTCAAATAATAAAAATTTAGTTTTACTTAATTTATTTTAAAGTTGGCTAACAAGAAAGATGCGTGAAATATTTATACAAAACGATTTCAAAATCTTACAATTCTTGGTTAAAGAAAGTTACTTACTCGTTCTGTTACGATTGTAATTCTACATTGCAAAGCCTGATTTATGTCTACATTAATGTTGAAAGCCGTTGCAAAGTTTCTAACATTCAGAAATCTCGAAGTGGTAATTTGTGCTTCGGCATAATTTATATTTCAATTAATTGTGAAAAATCTTGTACATAACTTGATTTAATATAAATTGTTCATGTAAACAACTCCTCTAAATTTAAGAAATTAGGATATTGTATTTATTTCATTTTCGATGCATTTATAAATCCGATCCTGTACCCATTATTTTAGAGTTTATAAAATAAATATGTTATTAGTTGTTATAAAAATCTTAATGGTCTTAAAGATTATTATGAACAAAACATATGTGTATTTATAATACATCAAAACAATCTGTTTGTCCGACATTTTTTTTTGTTGTAATATGGGGAAGCAATTAAATAATCGATAACGTGCTAAAAAAATTAGGCGTGACACCTGTGGGACGCATGCTATTGGTTCGCTACCGCTGGTCTAGCTATTCACAAACGCAAGGTGCGCAACATAACACGTGGTTATATTTAATTTAGTAATGACAAAGAAGTATAACTTCAAACGCATCGGTTTTTTTTTAACATATTTTATAAAATGTTATATGTTCATATTATTGTAGAAGTAAACATATTAGATATGCAGTTAAAATGCATCTAGGGATAAAATTTCATCAGTCACGTATAATTCTAGTGTTAGTTTGTGTATTATGTTCAGAAACTTCATTTAAAAATATAGTGGATGCAAATTCAAGCAAGTGTAACGTGCTTCCTCTAACACATGCATGTAATTCTATTATGTCGTCGTTGCCGTGTTTAAAAAATTACTTAAAAAGTTAAATAGTTATTTATGCCTATTTTGCGAACAAACTTATGGCTTTATGAATGTAAAGTACAGTTTCTGAGTTCTTTTGGCGTACAAAGTAGTCCCTTAGGGAGTTACAACGGTCAGCAACAGATATACTTTGATCAATCTACGGCAGATATAATACTCCTTCCGTTTTGACCCTTTTTCTTAAACATCACGTGGGGCAAATATAATACATGCATGAAGTTTTATTGATATAGCTAAATTAGTAGTTTTCAGCATTTGTCTATAGTTTATTTTAATGATCTTTAGTTTACTTTTTATTATAAGAGGCTTTCTATATTAGAAAAATCTGTTTAACTTTCATAAATGCTTTTTTTAATAGTGCCAACTTATATCAAAATACAGTAGAAACTCGGTTATCCGGACTAATTATTGTTGCAGCTCATTCGGATAATCGAAAATTCGGTTAATTGAATGTATAGAAAAAAACGAATTTTAGCTATATATAATGTGACCATACTTTCTGTTTGTAATGGGATTGTTCCGTTTTTAGATCATTTGTCCCGTTGTCCCCAGGTAATCATTCGGGACGCCAAAATGTCCCGTTTTCAAAAAATTGTCAATTACGATATCTACCGAATATTAAGAAACCCTAACAAAAATTTCATTCTTACCTCCTTATTACGGCAATTTCTTAATAAAAAAAGTAAAAATTATTAAAAATAAGCGAAGCCCAAAAGAGACATTTTGAGAGCGCAACTACGGTTCTAAAACACAGTTCTAAAAGTTCAAGTGATTCTAAAATTACTTGAACTTTTTTAAAGTAAATTGATCATTGTTAATCGTGGCGAAAAGCGGAATGTGCACATTGGAGCTCAAAATGGCACATTCCGATCTCGGAAAAATGGGCGCGCTGCTCCGCGTCGTGCTTCATTTGCTTCCCTCGCTCGGAAATATGCCACTTTTCGCTCGAATGTGCACATCTTCGTGTTAATTGGATTCGACTATATTAATAACAAATTCTGATTTTCTATTCGGAAAAAGTTTTCGCTTGAAAAGTGCACATATTCCTTACTAATTGAATTTGCCTATCTTATTCTTCTCTCTTACAAATAATATTAATTAAATCAAACTGAACGATATGTACCATTTCACGATTTTCTTTTATTTTTACCAAAAACCACATTTCTAATTTAGTACTTTTAAACTAGATTAGATGGGAGACTTCATCGTACATGAAAAAAAATACTTTAACTATTTTCGAATTTAGACTCTTATTTCCCAACCTTTTTTTTAACATACCCCACCCAAGTCATTCTAAAATTTTGATGCACCCCCTATGTAACATATATTTTTTAAATTTAAAAATTGAATTAATCCATAAATTAAGTCTAATTACAACAGTGTATACAAATTCTGCCTTAAGAGGGATCGCTACCCGTCTTAAAGTTTCTGCTGCGGGGCAACGGTACGAGCGGAAGGCTTAAAAAAATGAAGGTAGGCGTCGCCAATTGAAGGTATATCATCGACCTAAATTGGCATGAGAGTATTCATTTAGTTTTACCCTAGAATAGTAGCTCAATGATTTCAGAGCGGACGAAACCAGATTTTCTGCTACTCCCGCATTGTAATTTATATTTATTATTTCTGTAACCTTGGTTAAAGGTTTAAAGGCTATTGCCGGATTTACATGTGAAAAGTGTCCTCGTAGATAATGAACTGATTTTTTTTTTGAATGTATCCTACCATTAATAATACTTTTGGAAATTTTTAGCCCCCTCACTCTTATAGTTTTTGAATAAAACATTAATTTTATTTTTTTTCCAAAACGGCTATTTCGGTTTGGGCTCGCTTGAGATATGTTACAGGCATATATTTGATCTATCATTTAAAAAAAACAATTTTAATTATTGCAAAAAATATAATTTTTGTGAATTAAAATTTTTTAAAGTGACATTTTGGTTACTTCCACATTAAGTACGCCTATAATTCTTTTACTAATAACTGCCTATTTATTAATATATAATTATATATTTATTTCATATTTTCTGTTTGGGACAACATAGTTCAATATTCAAAAAACTAGATAGCGGTATAAATTTATTCAATACACACGCAATACCTACATACTAACTACTTTATTTCAGACAATGTCATTAATTCTAAGTTATAGATTTTCGAAAATAATAAATCGGTTTAACAATACAAAAATTGTGATTATAGAATCTGCAAATCTAAAAAAAATATTATACAAATGATTTAGATTATTTTCAAGTTCTTCCAAATACATCTACTATTTTAGCATCAGAAGTGGCAAAAATGTTTAAAAATGTTACAATTCAATGTTAAAAAACTTTATTTGACCGATGATATTAATATAGTAATAAATGAAAACAGTGTGGACCATTAATAAAGAATTTTTTATTTATGTACCTTATAAAATTAAGTTTGTGTTGATAGGTTTTAAAATTGTATTTTAATGTATTTTAAATATTTAAAGTTTTTTAATACTTAATTTACTAATTTTATATATGGTTATATTCTTGACATTGTCTGAAATACTAATGTAGTTAGTAAAATGTAACAATGATCATCTTAATAATTTCACCACCTCTCTACACTGACCAATATTTTCAAGAATCAGCCTAATTGCATTTACTTATATTATTTTCTGCACAAAGACTACCTGCACACAACAACTACAACTTTGAGGAACTCTAGGTGATCAATGTACCCAGGTTTTACTGTACATAATTGTTTTTAAACTGCCCAGTATCAAAAATATTCCTAAATTGTACATTATACACATTTCCGCTATTTAAAGAACAATAAAATTTGACTAATGCTACAGTGGTATAAAGTTAATCTTTCATTAAAAATGTGTATAAGTGTTTGATAATTGACTGTATCAAGTCTACAATAACTGTAACTTAGGATATTCTGATACTTAAGATAATTGAAATATCTAATATCTAGTTTTACAATTTTATTTTTCATCCCATTTGAATTCCAAGTTCAGGTTTTGGCGCGTTCGCGTCGTGAGGTATGTACAATTGCAAATTGCAGCAGAACGGTGAAATCTCAAAAAATATGCTCAGTCAAGGTCTAGCTGTACAGTCAAAAGTTAAAGTTAGAAGCTTTGGGGAAATATAAAAATCACAGATTTTCTTAAAATAGTGTACATAAGGCGTGCCTAACGGACTTCGTGCAATTATCCGCCAGGGATCGCATCTTACCAACAGCATAAATTGAGTAAATTTTACGTAACAGAGCTTCCGTAGTCCTCAAAGATTTTGATTAAAAAATTAATTTTTTCAAATAAATTATACATTACAAGACGGACAAAAGACTAATCTATGCCTCTTTAGTATTATTTTTTTTGATTTTTTGATTTTATTATAGAAAATTTATTACTTAAAAAATAGCCAAATTGTACTAATTTACCATAAAAATTTCAATATTTAGAAACAAAAATTTGAAAAAACAATACTAGAGAGGCATAGATCTGTCCTTTCCAATTCTAGACCACTTTTTCGTTTTTGAAAAAAAAAACGTTTTTTTGAAGTGATTTTAAGGGGACTACGAAGGTACGATTTGCGCTCTTTTTCAGGCAGTAGGGATCCCTCTTAAAACTAATTTGTTAATAATTAATTTTTACAAAAAGGAAAATTACCCAAAAATATTTGGAGACATTAATTTTGACATATAAATCTTCAACGATCAGCAAAAGATGATATAAAAATCAACTAGTTGATTTTTGGTGGCCCACTTCAGAAAATTTGACTCATATACAATTTTAATTAATCAAATATGCGAATTAGTAAACATTCGAAAGTACACCTGAAATTATTTTTATCAAGTTCGCTACAATTAGGCGTGCGGAAGAGCACCATGATAACTTATCAAAAGGAATAAAATATCTAACCTTTTTCAAACAAAAAATAGATCTAATTTATTCGACTTTTAATTTTTTGAATTGAAGAATAAAATAATAATATAGGCAAATCCAATAAATATGAGGATGTGCGCATTCGAGCGAAAAGTGGTACATTTCCAAGCGAGGGAAGCAAATGAAGCGCGACGCGGAGCGGCGCGCTTCATTTTCCCGAGATCGGAATGTGCCACTTTGAGATCGAATGTGCACACTCAGTTTTAAGTACGATTGACGATAATTTAGTCCAACAAATTAGACGAAACATTAGTTACATAATTTTAATCGTTCCCTCTCGCTTGCACTTACGGGATTGTCGTATCTTTTCGCTCTCTTCCACTCATTGCTATGTTAAATACATTTTTCGAGAATAAAATCTATACTTAGTAAATTAAATTTCAATATTTGATTTGAAGGAGCGTAGAATAAATTAGATAAATGTAATAGATACGAGGATATGCGCATTCGAGCAAAAAGTGGCACAATTCCGAGCGAGGGAGGCAAATGAAGCGCGACGCGTAGCGGCGCGCTTTATTTTCCCGAGATCGGAATGTGCCACTTTGAGCTCGAATGTGCACACTCGGCTTTAAGCACAATTACAAAGCGTCTCGTTTTAACAGGACAAAACTTGATCAAATTGTTAGGTATATGTTTACAAAAAACGTAAAAAATATTAACCACTAAATAAAACAGTCGCACATTATCTTAAAATGAACAAAGCACAAAAACACTGTTTAGTAGGAAATACAAAATAAAATAATAAAATATTGAGTAAAAAATACTGAGGTTTAATTTTCGTAACTAGTCCGAACGCGGTTGACAATCCGGATAATCGCGAATCCGTATAACTGAGGTCGGGTTAATTGAGATTTTACTGTACTGTTAAATCATTTAAGCCTCCTAATACCACGTGACCTGTGAAACAAATAACACCACGTGCGATCCTAACTAAGTTTTGGCGACAATATTATTTTATATCAATTCTGAGAAAGTTAAAAATGCAAACTAAATACATTTATTTAATGTAATTGATTTTAGCTAATCTACAAATAATTGCCTAGAAGCTTCATAAATATAGAAGTCATTTTTGTAAGGTTTATTACAACAATAAAATTGTGTACCGTTTTTTATGTATAGCAATGCATTTGTAAATTTAAACCGTTATTGTCATTTTTAATGGATGTTTAGTAGGGTATTCAAAATGTTTTTTTCAACTGCGCATCAATTTTGCGGTAGAGCATCTCAAACAATATATCACAGTCAAATATGAGCTTTTAATGTCAATATTTAAAGGTGCCTATTCTATTATTTTCATTTATTTTTTAGGTAAACAAAATCGGAAAATTTTGAATTTTTTTTTCTTGTAAGCGGCTTGACTTATAAACTATCTAAATATGCTGCTTTAACTAATACAACACAATTTACTCTGTTGGTTCGACACTTTATTAGTTTTGCTGGAAGTGCAAGTTTTATTTTTAACCGCAGATTTTAACGCATTACATAAAACTCCTGCAGCAAAACATTTCAAAAAGGAAACCTTTGATTTGTTTTAGTTGTTACGGAACTTAAGGTTTAGAAACGTTGAATACTGGTTGAAACTATTGTAAATCGTGTCATGACAACAGAATCTTTTGAAAAGTTGGAAAGTATTAGTAAGATTTATTCGACATTCGTAGAGTACGCGAGTAACCATCAGGATAAACTGAAAAAGAAAATGGGTGTGTTAAAGTAATGATGTTCTGCGAACTGAAATTATAAAAATGTTTACGTCAAAAATTATTTATTACGTACAATATGCACTTGCAGTGTTTCGAATTACTCTTAATAACATTCGAAAATTGGTTTCGTACTTTATTACTGTAAGCTTACACAAAAACCTTTTAAACTGTAATCCGTATGCAGAATGCAGAACTATGCAACTGCTTAATTCCTGTTTAATGACGAAACTCAACTCACATTAGAGAAGTGCTCCAGTTCATTTCTAAAGTGGATACAGCACTAACTCTGGTTTTCAAAGAATTATTAATTAAGTAACATTATTGCGCCAAAAATGTTGTAAATCTACAAATACAGTAATACCCCGCTTAACAGTGGTATTCCCTAAAAATTGTACGCAGCATTGGGCTTCCCCGAAATCCAAAGTAATTTATCTGCATTATTTCTTGTTTGTAGATTTACACAAACGTATTTTTATTATTTCAAACATTTGTTACCGTTATTGTAAGTATACATTAGACCAGTTCAAAAAAATCGACCATTTTTTTTTTCAAAACCCGCAGTGAAATATCTTCCTAGTCATGAAAAAAGAAGCCTGTGAAAACGGGAGTTCTTATTATTAATATTGAAAGGTCGCTCATCGTGAATTTCTATTTTACATTTAAATAACATGGAAAAAAAATTGTTTTAACTTTGGAATTTAATAACTCATTTTTGACTGAGCATATCGGGATGAACGATACATATTTTTAAAGAAAATTGAACGCTCTAAATAAAATGTCTCTTATGTTTTTTTTGTAAGTTCACTCCTCTAATAGTTATTCAAGTTTAAAATTCAACATGTAATCAATTTAACGTTTTTTTCTTAAATTGTGATATAATAATAAAACTTATCTTCGAAAGAAATTATTTTACAATTTCTAATTGTATATTTAAAAGTTTCAAGTTTAACACGATTATATTAAGTTTATAAAATTTACGATTTTCACTTTAACTATCAAAACCACGAACAATGAAATGCTAATAACAACAATTAAATACCAATAACCCAACAATGACATCTCAATAAAAAGACAACACTTTAGGAACAGTCCATTTTTATTTATTGAAATAAAAATATCAAATTTTAAGGTATCTAACTACAAAAACCTCTGCAACTAAAATTATCCGTTCTAGAAATAACACGATAAGGGAAATGAAAAAACGACTTTCTCTATAGATTGACGACGCAATTGAATGCATTAAGCCAAGCTATTATAATGGAAAAAGCGAGAAGAATTTATAATCACCTTCAAGACGATGACACTAGAGAATATTGTTGATATGAACGAAATAGTAGAATTAGCAAAACAAACAGGTTTAGATGAAGTAAATGTGGAAGATCTCGAAGAAATTATGCAAGAAACAGCAGAAAGTCTTTCTAACGATGAGCTCAAGGAATTAGCAGGTGCAAGAAGAACCCAAAAATTTTGAAAATAGCGATTCTGAAGAAGAGCAAAAAGAACTTTCAACGATATTTCTAAAAATAAGTTTAGCCACTATAACGAAAATTATGGACCAATTTATTGATAATGACCCAGATTTCGATAGAAGTTCAAAGGCAAGACGGGGTGTCATAGAAGCTTTGTCCACTTATCAACACTTTATTACAAAATGCAAATGATATTAGATACCCTTTTGATTAAAAAGGCAGAAAATTGGAATTGCAGGAAAATTCCAATGATCTCAAACATAAGTAGTAACCTAGAATTTTATTTATTTTTATATACTCGTTTGTTATGTTTCTAAATTTGTAAGAAATAAGTTTTTGTTGTTGTATTGTAATGAAAAATCTATAATAAACTTAAAAAACAAAATACTAGAACAATTTTTCAATTTTATACCTGTTTTATTCCTAACCCCATTATTTACATGATGAGGTGACCTCGTTTAACGCTATTTCGTATAACGCTTAAACTCATTGGAACGTGTCCCCCGCGTTAAACGGGGCCTTAGTGTAATACATTTTTCCACGGACCATCTGAATGCGCATAGAAATTACCAATATCAGAAAAGCCTTCCAAATAAATTTGTATTAATTGGTAACGGTTAATGAACAACCAAGTCAATTTGTAAATTTTATGATTTCCCTTTTACTCGGTTAAAATGATTTTAATGGAAAATTTGGCATGCATTCAGGAAAAATGAATATAGATAGGGCATTTGTATGGGAAAATATTGTAACGCGGCAAAGCAATTTCACAAATAAAGTATCAATGCCGTCAATTTTATGTCTGTATCGCAAAATGCCCGATTCTTTTTACTGCTGTCCCTCGCCAAGGGAACGGGATATCATATACCACAACGTACACATTTCACATCCGTTGAATACCTACAACTCGAGCCAACAATCGCTGATCATAGATAGGTTTGTAAAGGAAGGATGTAAAGAGTTGAACACAAAAGTTAAATCTCTCCCGAATTGCTATCGAGTCATCAATAAGATTTCCACAATGGCACGTACAAATCGCTTAAGTAACTTTTTGAGACATTTTCGTATTTTAAAATATTACTGTAGCCGCCGATGAACGAGTATAGATTTCGCAAAATGCGCACTCGCGTCACTATTTTACTGGGTCTCCACAATTTTCAGGGTGGCGTTTCAGTCAGTGCGAGGGTTACTTTCAGATTTAGCATAGTGCCCTTTAGTCGCACATGTGGGATATGTTTTTAAACTAATCGTAACATTAACGTTGCGCAAAGTCATTAATAAGTTCATATTTTTTTTAAATGTGCTATTATGAAAAATGACGTAAAAATTGTTAAAAGTTGTTGACTATCGAAATTGAGTAAAAACAGTTTAAACTTTTGCTAAACTAATTAATTTCGTCTGCGTGCATCGTGCAAAATGACCATATGACTTGTTTGAACTTTGAACTTTACTTTTGAAGAGAGTTTCATGTAAATCGTACGTAGAAAAATGTGATGCGCTCCAGACTTTTAAATTATTCATCGATATGGCGACGTGGATTCTGCAATTCTGTTTCGTTTTTAGCGCCGCGTGCTCAGGTATGTGGATAAGATGTTAAGCCGACTTATTTGGCCGGCGTCGTAATGCATTCAAACTTACTCAAAGTGAATAATAAGGCACGTGTTTTCGTTATGCGTTATATAGTTATGTGCGTGCCAAAAGTTATCTGATAAATCTGAGTAAAATTAAAGCTACATAATACCACAGAAAATTTGTGTGCAACTTTTAAGTTATTGTATATTTTCCCCTTTGATTAGCTTTTTATTTAATTACTGTTAAACTCGCACGGAAAAAAGTGACCGAAAAACTTTTTACGCCTAATGCGGCTTTCCACGTATTCCAAATATTTGAACGAGCATTAAATACCGAGCAATGTTTTTTTTAAGGTATAATTATTTAAATTCTGTTGAGTGATGACGTTTTTATTCTCGGTAATACATCATCCGTAGTCCTCCTGGGAAATTTAGTAATACTGGATTTGGGACATAAAATTGTATAACATTCACTGAACTATAATTACTTATTACCGAATTTCATAGAATGCCAAGCCGAGTCCACCTAGAGAGCAATTAATCCATTGAAAATTCCAATGTTTAATTAAATTTTATTGTTATTGTTTAAATGCACTACCGCTTTTTTAACTAATTTTTTATGACCCGCCCAAATTTTTGCAATTACGTTTTATATTATTAAAACGCGCTAAATAATAAATTAGTTGTTCTTTTAAAGCTACATCGCTATGCTCTTTCGTGCAAAATCAATTTTACGCTACAAATTTGATTTTGCTTTTATACAGGTATGTACGCGCTGTACTATTTTTTTTTAGACCGAATGGATATTTCTTAATTATTCTTCGTAAACGTAAAACATAGTAAGTTCGTAAAACTTTTTACTTATACCGAAAGTAAAAATTTCACCCATAAATTTAAGTTATAAATTTAAAGCCTTTGAAATATCTTTAATGGTTTATTTTGTTGTGCTTCTTTGCCGAAAAATAATGAACACGTTTTTTTACCAATAAATTAATATGAGTTTTTATAAGGTATTGTTATCGAATATTAGTGCGAAACAGAATAACAAGCTTGTGGGTGTTTAAAACGAGAGTGTATTTGTTGTTTAATTAATTTACCAATCATTTGTTCTGCACTTTTAATTAAATTCTAATCGTTTTATAATAAATTGAAAAGCTTAGTGGGAGATTGGCTTTTATAACTTTAATTTTTGAAAATTCACATTGGATGTTATGAGAAATTTCTATCAGTTTATAACGCATTCGGATTTAAACAACTTTTACATTTACATTTCCAGTGAGAAACGTCTTTTTAAATTTAAAGTGCATATTAAAAGATTGATTAATTTTCTATTAATTAGTATTGATGTGTTTTTCTTTATACACTTTTTAAAAAAATACTTGGAAAACTTAGAAAATGGAAGCGGTATAATAATTATGTATTAAAAATAACTAATTAGTGCAATAGAGTTACACTTAATTAATGAAGTTTTCGATTACATTACAAGTTAAGGAAAAAGTTTTTTTTCAAGTACTTCGTCTTTTGGTAAAATATCAAGTGGAAACAAACCGAGATGTACTCAATATTAATTAAAAGAAATGCAAAAAAATAGTTTTTTTAGCATTCGTCGAATTTTATTGTTCTTCAAGTACAAGTGCCTACTTTCTTGCATATTAAGTTTCAAAATAACAATCGTGCTTTTGTATTCTTAATGGGTAAATGTTATTTTTACAGTGCATTGCAACTAGTAAATATAAAGGTAGCCTATTTTTTTTTAATATTTACATTTTTTTTATGTAAGCTATATGAATTTGTTAGTGCTATAAAGTAACAGTTAAACAAGGAGACAAAAGTGACATCTTTGATAGAAAAGTTTTTAAAAACCTAAATCTAAATTGAGTGAAAGAGAATTAAAAAATAACTTAATAATATAAAATTTTACTAGAAATAATTAAAAAGCAATTAATATCCATGTCATAAACTTTTTTTTATTCGATTTTTATTTTACGGTTATTAGCTAGAAATAACTTTTGCATAATGTGTATTTTATTAATAATCTTTTATAAAATCGAAAATAACTAAATTTTTAAGAGAATCTTTAAAGTTTATCATAGGTATTTTCGTGTGAGAGAAATCCCAAAAAAATGTTATTGTAGCTTTGTATACATTTAGTCATGCTGAGTAAAAAACTGTCTAACTATGGATTTTTTAAAAAATAATTTTTTTGAATTCTCTGTAAAGAATCATAATGATTCACATCACCTTAACTTGGTATGCGCGCAATTCACATTTTTTAGCTCTACAAGTGACCGCACGAAAACCTGCTATGTGTAACGCTAAAAACTTCACAGTACAAAAATGTTCTAACTCCAAATAAATGGAATTAATTTCGATTACTTGAATAATTGTGGTTCATTTTTTAATTTTCTGTTTAATTATTCATAAAACAACAAAAAAGTGAATTTAACAAATTTTAAATCGTTATATAATTTTTTTTTCTTTAATACGTTCAGGTCAAAAGACAAGTGATCCCGCTGTAAATATAAGTGTATATAAGTAAATATAAGTGGAATCAAACATACATGACATGGTAATATTGACTATAAATTAAATTTTTCAGATAAAACAATTTTAATCCTTCAAAAAATAAAAATAGAAACGTGTTTGACCTTTCAACAATTACCAGGACTCTAGCCTTGAAATTAAAAAAAATTTGATTTACAAAAATTGAAGAAAACATTGACTATAGATTATCATCAATTTTATTAATAATCTAACTAATTCAGTTATTTATCCTAACTCCTATTTACTTTTAAAATTTCAGTAAGAAAATTGTCTACTCTAAAAAAGGTTGAGTGGGCGACACGACTAAAATATGTGAAAATATTTTTACATATATACTGAATAATAAGCATATTTTAGATGGTACTACATATTTTTTTTTAATTTATAATTTTTCTTATTCATAGTGTTTTTTCGTTTTTGTGTAAAATTCAGAAAAATTGAGTTAGGCAGTTTTCTACTGAGAACGACAATATATAGGTTACTTAAAACATTTTCCATCGAAAATTTCACGCTCCTCTTCTCTTCACAAGGTTGAGCACCTGGCAAGAGTAAAACTGCTCGAAAAAGTTTCCTTAGAAATTGTATCATCTTTGTTCAAATAACTAATTCTAGTTTCAAGTGTTTAAAGCGCATCCTCCAAAAAAAATGTAAAGGTGTCAATTCGAGGAAAAAAATTGAAACCAAAAAAGCAGAAAATGTGTAAAACAAATTTAAAAAAAACATTGCGATAAAAAACATATACCTCTTAGTAAGATAATGCCCAAACAAGACCAAATTAATAGGTAAAATTCTATAACTACAATATAGAAAGCGGAGTATTTTTCTGGAATCCTAAAAAATATTTACTTAAATCAGTATGAAATCAGTAGGGGGAAAGTGGCATGAAACAGCCAAGTTTTGAAACAGCCATTATCAATTACGCGGTAGTTTTCATACGAATCGTTTATGTATTATTATTTTAAGATAGCAACACTAGCCAGATATCTCCCACAAAAATTTGACCGTTTACCGTCAATAAACGGCGCCGATACGACGTATTGAAGATTTTGTCGTCAAAAAGTAAGGTTTTGAGTTCATTTTATTTGTTTTCTAACGCTTATACGTACAAAACTAATAATAATATGATTACACTATAATTTTATAGATATATTAGGCCTTCTAATAACGTATATATTTTGTAGACTAATCTTTGATTTCATAGTAATTTTCGAGATTTTGTTTCTTGAGAGAATATGTTTTGAAATAGCCGGACTGCAGTGTAATAAAAAAGCCACTTTTTAATTGCATAAAATGCAATAATAATTGTAGTAACAGCAATCAAGAGTGGTACCGATGCAAAATTGTAATGGTTGGGCATATAAATCCTGTGGCGTAAAAGGGAAATTGCATTATTTTTGCTAAAAACGTTTTTAAGTTTTTGCAATGATTGATCTCAAACGTCAAATTTTTTGACAGTTTCTTAGATTTATGTAAGTAAATATTTAAAACGTTTTATAATTATATAAGATCTAAAATGATAGCTTAAGATTATTATTAAATAATATCTTCGTTAATGTGCAGTTTTAATCTTGTAATAAGAACATGGCTTTTTCAAAAATTGGGTTGGCTGTTTCAATACCTATAGGTTATGAAAAAGCCAAATTTTATTTTTTTTATAAATGATTAGAAGTCGAAAAATATCGTTAATTTTGAAAAATGTTTTATGACATTACGTACATAAATGCATAAACAATTAAAGACTTAAAAAAATTTTTGATTTATTTATGTCCTTCTATATTATTTATCCTTTTTTTTTTAAACTGGCTGTTTCATGCCACTTTCCCCCTACTCTGACATTTTCCACTAGACATATATTTTACTTTAATTTACTCTTGTGATATTTAAATATATTTGTACTTTTAATAAAAAAATTGTTTTGATTAGCGATAAAACGTTGAGAAACAGAGTGGATAATTACTAGAACCAGCTGGGTAAACTTAGAAACATACCCGTTTTTTAGAATTAACAGTTAAAAGAAAATAAACAATTAAGACTGTTGGAAGTTTTTATGCGGCATTAGTTTGATCATAGAACAGCAAATAGAATTTGCCTTTTTAGTCAAACTTAGAGCAACATTTTAAGAATAGGATGATATTTTGTTGCCTCAAAAATTTTCTTAAATGGTTTGGAACTGCTGCACCCGCCCTAAATAATTTTACGACCCTCTCAGTGTATATTTTAACGTCTATCAATTATACATGCCTTATTTTTTTGACAGATTGCGAGCCCACCTATGCCTAAGAGCTATCCTCAGGTTGAGAAACGATGCTTTACAAGTAATTAACGATGTTTAACACGTCAGTTTCTCAAGATTGAAAAGGTATCACTTTTCGCTCTGCCTTTCTCTACAATTTTACAAAATGACTTACGTTTATGTGCGGAGATGACTAGTGAAATTGTTAGGCGTATATTTGCCAAAACTGGATTATGTAGTTACAAATTAAAAATATAAAGTTCGAATCACCGATCAAACGACTTTCATGGTTATATGAAAAATGAATCATTTGAAGAATTTATTCTCTTACAAAATTATTAATAACAATTTTTAATATAATTTCAAAATTCACAAAAAAATTTGAAAAAAAAACATTTTTTAACGTACCGATAACCAAATAGCAAAAAAAAGTACTAGATGCTTATTGCTTGCTTGTTTCGAAGTACTAATATATTGTTTCATTACGATATACACCAAACACAAGTTTTCAAACAAAAAGGACAGATTTTAGTCGCGATACTGCACAGAAAGTATCTGTATTTACATTGCATAGTAAATGTCAAGCGTATCAAACTTACAGAACGTAGAATTTAGTGTCTCGTTGGAATCATATTAAAACTCACAGAAGCTTGTGACCAAACACGGCGTAAATTAAACATATCTAACTCACCCGGCGTTTAACGTGGAAGGTTAAATAATGAGTTTAAATTTGTTTACATGTTACTTCAAATAGCAGATTTGAAAAACTTTTGATAAATTCAAACAGTAACTTTTTAAATTTTTTTTTGCTTATAATTAATTTAATATATTAATATTTATTTATAACGTTGAAATCAAAATATAAAGTTCTTCAATGCTTTTCGAGATATTTGTTAAAAATTTTATTTTCGAATATTCTTCCAATAGGAATAAGATATATTTTGTGTTAAGTTTTTATTCCATTAATATCAAGATTCGATGGCATAACAATATGGTTGCAAGAAGTGCAAAATGTTAGGGTCCTCCGGCCCGAGAGAACCGTGAGCACAGGAGAATCGTGACAGTTATTATTACAAAATTTATTAGTTTTGTATTCAATTAATTTAAGTTATTTACTAAAGTGTATACACAAATTAAACAAAAAATATATCAAGATTGAACGCATTTGTGACTATGGCTATGGCGACCGATCATTTTCAAAATTAAAATTAATAAAAACTTATTTCAAAAATTCTATGGGACAATTTGAACTTTGATGATGTCATTAGCACATGCTGAACAGAAATCCGGAAAAAAGAAAATTTAACCATTAAAATTTTTACTAAAAATAAAATTGTTAGTTCAGTCCAATACGCTCTTAAATAAAAAGTTACTAGAAAATCAACAAAAAATCTATACAGTAATTATAATAGCATTTTTTACGTACTTTTGTGGTGATATTATACTTACTTTAAGTTTTGTTTTATATGTAAATCTATATGTTTATAATTACATTTATAAGACTTATTATTAACTTATCCAAATAAAATGAGTTAAATTACAAGAATCTAAATAAAATGTTTTTGGATATGTTGTTGAAAAGATGCCTGTCTCCTATTTCGTGACAGTCGTCAACGGTGTACAAAATTGCGCCTTGTAGTACACAAAAAACCTAAATAGAGATTCTACTTATTTTTGCAATAGGTATATAAAATATAAACAGTTTATTATGTTTTTTAAAAATGATATTTATTGTGAACACTGTGAAATAACTTCCGAGGTATAATTCATAATTTAATTAATGAATATCAAGTTCAAAATTTGTAGTTAAAAACTTGTTTAGATTTTTGACGCCTATTTTTAATAAAGTAGGATAAAAGTTTCTCATAATAATAAAAAAATGTACAACTGAGGCAAATTTTCAACTAAAAAATTTGTGCATTAATAAAACCAATATCAAAAGCATTACATTATTAAAGAATTACAGAATTGCGATTATAAATACTATATTACAGAGAAAAGCATGGAGTTTAAATTAGTGCTTTAAATATCTTGTCTTGAAGCATTTATTATAGTTGTAGATAGATTTTTAAATCCATTTTATTGTGTTAATAATAACTCAGGGTTCTATCAAAAAATTATCCATTTTGCATCTTTCCCAAACAGTGTCTTCATCAATTTGTAAACGACCTTCTGTTGGTCTCCGCATAAATATACATATACAGTAAGTCCCCCTTTAACGCGGCGGATA
Source organism: Sinopyrophorus schimmeli (assembly GCA_036325965.1). Taxonomy (NCBI): domain Eukaryota; kingdom Metazoa; phylum Arthropoda; class Insecta; order Coleoptera; family Elateridae; genus Sinopyrophorus; species Sinopyrophorus schimmeli. The sequence continues at coordinate 831,690 of JARFIZ010000139.1, forward strand.
CGTTCCTATGAGTTTAAGCGCTAAACGAAGTTATTGTGAAATGCTGCAATAAGTCGAATAAACGTAAATTTTGAACTGTTTCGAGGCTTCGAGCAGATCGCGTTATATCGAATCAGCGTTAACCGAGGAAGCGTTAAACGAGGTCTTACTGTATATTTAAAATTAAAAATTTTGGTTTACTTTACAATTGTAGCAATATTAGTTACTAATAAATTAGACACTTTTATGTTTCAAATAGAAAAAAAAACAAGAAATACAGTTTTATATTGTTTGTACCCACAGTACCTTTGCGTTGTTAAATCACTTAAAAAATAATTCAATAATCATTTATAAGGATTAACCATTACGTCATAAATCATTTAGAATTATGCTGTGTGCAAGTATAACCATCTCGCCAAGCTTCACTGTTTTTTTTAATATGTTCATTTGCAATAATTGTCAAGTTGTTATGAAATAATCAAAAATTCTATTTGCTTGCTATTTGATAAAAAATACTGGCGTTTTGTCAAAAAACAAACAGTTCATAATTGTGTTTTTAGGTATATTACATGCTTGTGTTCAACCGTATCATATTACCACATTTATTTTTTTAAAGAAAGTAAATATCATAACATCAAATTGTTATTAAAATTTGAATAATTTAAAAAAGAACAATATTCTATGTATTTACAATGGCATTTATGATTTATGATTTTATAATTTAGAGATGAATTTGTTAACCGTAAACAATTTCGGTTTTATTTCTGCTTCTTTCTGTATTTATTGGATTTTTCAATAGATTTCAAATTCTTTGATGTATCCACCTCATTGTTTGCCAAGAGACAAACCGAAGGCATCGAAACGCAATAATAACGATTGAAATTTTTTATTTCTAAAACGAAATTATAAGGTGCGTTTTTTACAATAATGGTCTTTCACCGTTTGTAATGATCGTTGATGAAAGAATCATTTTATTGCTTATTATGTAAAAACTAAGACAAAATTACAGCTAAATAGTGTCAAAAGTTATTGTTCGATTTCTCAAGCTAGAAACCATTTTTGTATTATGATGTAGTTTGTTTGGTTTACAAATAAAAATGAACACATATTTTAAAATGACAGTTATGTGGATTGTGATCGTATACCGTTCATTTTTTTAGTGAAAATGGCCGTGTAACTTTTATTATATAAAGACGTATCGTTATAAAAGTCGTAAGGTGACGGCAATAAAATCGGACATTAAATTTCTGCTATACGCTCATATAAGGTATCGATGTCATTAAATGAAATTAAAAAGAAAAAAATGTGATTAGGGTAAAGAAAAACCGCTAATGTGATTGATTTTTCATACTGGAATTAAAGCAAATCAATCAATAACCGTATTGAAAAATGACAAAACAAGGTCATTAGTGCGCTTTTTTGTTATTGCAAAAACATAGAAGGGCTTCTAAACGATACCAAAAAATAGCTTTTTTACAATGGAATTTTAAGGTACAATCGTGAACTCTTGCGAACGTATAACGTTGCCCAATTATTTTCACATTTGGGTTTCAATAGCAAAAGTTTTCAATTATAAAATTTGATATATAAACTCGTTGAGAGTTTTAAGGGATTGTGTATAGTCTACGGTTGTTTTCGAGTTTGTATAATGGAAGAGTGTTTTGCACGACGAGAAATTATCAACTAAAAGCTGTTTAAGTTTGAAGCGAGTTTCAAGGATATAATAACTAATAGACAAGATTTTATATAACAACAATTATACCACGAATCGTGTTGTAAGTTATCCATATTTTACACAAATATATTTTATTATAATTTAATTTTAAACAATAGCGTTCATTCATAGGTTTCGTTAAATAATTTTTAATGTTGGGTACAGTCGGATTCTTTGAATTTGGCACGATGAACGATAAAAAAAAAGAGTTTTAGAAATTACTTAAATTTGAAGTTATTTAAAAGTTTTTCATAATTTTACATAATTATGATTCAAAAACCACTAAGAAAAATATTAACCAAAAACAGAAAAATTCATTAAAAGAAAGTGTATTTTATCCGGTGCAATCGATTTAGCACAATTTTTTTAAATTTTATGTATAATTTGAAACAACGTTTCTTCTATTTTGTATTGTAATCAATTTTAGGGCCAACACGTCGCCTTTAATAAACATAATTCAAAATTTTTTAAAAATTATCTTTAATCGCAATCTACAATTATAAAAAAATTACGTTTCAAAATAAAATAAGAATGTTTAAAAAAAAACAAAATTTAATGGCAGAATAGTTTGCACTTTTCAAAATTACTTAAAGGACAGTTCCTGGTATAAATTAAAACCAAAATTGTGTAATCGTCTTTGTAAGACCGCTTTTAAATAAAGTAAAATGCCCAGTGAATGACCAGTTGCCAAAACTAAAGTTTATAACAATTTCAAAAATTAATTTATATTCATGATATAGGTATTTATTTATGCAATCTTGTATGACTTCTTTATCATTTAACTGAAAAAAGAATAAGTAATAATAAAGTGTATAGCTAAAATAATTAAATTTATAAGGCAGTTTGCAGGATTTGAATATAATTTTGAAGCTTTGAAGAACGCAATTTAAAAAATTCTCCTAAGCGCCAACAAAACTTGTGACTTATGGAATATAAAAAAAACTTTAATACAAAAAACTACAGGTACATCTAAGAATAATGTATAAATGAATTTTACAAAATTTTAGGAATTACTCGTTTTTAACAGGCAAATTAATTAATAATTAATGAGTCATTCACTGGGCTATACCCGGGTCAATATTTGCACAAAAAGGTCATTTACTGAACTCCTACTATTTATAGTTAATTTTACAAGATTTATGACTAAATTGCTATAATGTTTCCACTAATTCATAAACAAAAAATATCTCATTCCAATTGTAACGATTATTTGGAGTTTATTATTTTGTTTACTATTTTTGTACATTAAAATAGCTCTCGATGCAACAAAGTGGTCATTTACTCGGCGTTTTACCCTAGTACAAATTTATAGAAACTTACATATATCCAGAGACAAACAAAATGCAGTTTAATTTAAGGTCTAGTAAAACATTCTTTCAAAAGTTGGACAATTTTGTTAACAATTATTAATTTATTAAAAATAAGTCATTTTTAATATTTTGTTGAATAACGGGATTTATTCGTTGAGTTATGTATTCTGGTAATTTTTGTTCTAAAAATTTTGAAGATGCTTATCGACTTTGGCAAATCGACGGCCGTATTAAACACCCTATTTTGTAAAGAGAGTTTTTTTTAGTCTTTGCCAATGTTCTTTATTTTGGTGTTTTTTTAAAATCATGATAATATACAAGGGGTTTGAAATAAAGTACGTAAAAAAATAATATATACTTAATTTTAAGTGATTACTAAATAACTTTTTTTTATTGTTCATTGTGCCAAAATCAACAAATCTAAATGTAGGTAACAAGGCGAATTATCCGTAATGAAAGTGATATTACACAAATAATGATCTAAAATGTAAAGTTCTTAATCATTGGGTATGTATTGATTACCAAGTCATTATTGTAGAAGTTTGGAGACAACCTCAAGCGTATTAAGTCATTTGTGCAATTTCCGTATTAATTAAATCTAAGAATTTAATAATATGTAATTTGGTAATTAAAATTAGGTTTTATGCTTCTTACTAGGAATATAATAGCATTATTCTTTAAGATTTACTTACCGCGTTTGGCGTTCTTTACTTCCATAATTAGTTCTAACGACAAGTTTATTTTATTAATTTAATCTGGCATAATTCACAAATAACTTAATATAAAAACATTATCATAAATTTGAATGTAAAAAAACGAACAAAATTTATTATTTTTGCTTGAAAAGTAATATACATATGTATAGAAAGATATTGTAGGTATTAGGAAAATTGTAAAAGTCAAGAAAATACTATTTGTGTATAATTTGTTTGTCAAAAATCTAGGATGAAAGTATTTCGTTCTGTTAAACTACGTTTCATGTCGTTCAAGTTATTACGAATTAGAATCGGATTCGTTTACAATAAAAATCTCTGGTAACTTGCGTGTATATCAGAAAATAGTGAGTTCTTTCACCCTATCATTTTGTGGAAAACTTGGGTTCATTTCCTTATTTCATTCTATTTTTATCTATTTTTCATATATATTAAATTGTCTTTAATGACATCGTTACACTGTCAATAACACTGTTTTGTTCTTATATTTAGTATTTTTCCAAAACTTTAAACTTGGTTTTTATATGAATGTTAGTGCTCCTAAAATTTTCTCATTTCTTATTGATAGTGTAATTACTGTGCAGTTTGTCCCAATAAAAGCTGACCACTTTGAAAACTTCTCGTTTTCTATTAATTCAAAACGAGTATTAATACTTATTCTTAAAAAGCACTTTTTGTATAACATGGACAATTAATTCCCACAACTAGAAATAATGACAGAGGAACTGAGTGGTTCTTCTTTTGAAGACATTTTTAATTCTCCACTTAGTAGTCATTTCTGTTTGTAGGCTTGTTTTTTACTCTATAAAATTATTCAACTTTGATTTATATTAAAAAACTATAAAAAACTTAATATCTCAATATGAAATTGTGTGATATTACATAAAAAGCGGATAAATGTTTTATTATAATTTTTGAAGTGCATTAAACTATCAAATTTGTTAGATTAGGTATAACTTTAATGGGAAAATTAAAAATATTTCTTTTCATTGGCAGCATTCGTTGTACTAAATTCTAATATATTTCAATTAAATAGTAAGAAAAACATGTACCGTAAAACGTTCAGGGAATGAACGATTTGTTGCATCGAGAGCTATTTTGATATAAAAAAATAGTAAACAAATTGATAAACCCAAAACATTAGAGTTGTAATTAGATAATATTTTTGTTCATGAATAGCCCAGTGAATAATCAATTAATTGATTCCCATATTACAAACAAGTAATTTGTAAAATTTATTTTACACAGTGAGTAATAGTTAAATAGAAAATATGTGTATAATAAAAAGTTAATCTTTAACATTTTATTAAAATTACTTTTTTTTAATTAATTTCTGTTTTGTTATTTTTTTTTGACGAAGACAAGCATTATAATTTGTTAAATACATACAAAGACTCTGCTGTTTTTTTTTTAAATTGTATCTCGATTTGAACTTTTATTTTCGGCTGCTATTGGATTTTTTTTTAAATTTTCTCTTATTTAATTGTCCATTTCTTTGGCGTTGTTTTTTTTGCAATACCTATGTAATGTAAACATATAAATGAAAATATTAATATCTCAAAATAGTCGGTCATTCACTGGGTGAGTATTACAATAAAACGTACTAGTAAATGACCGACACAAAACTGATCAAAACTAATTGTTTAATTAAGCTTTACTTTAAACTTAAGACTATAGTTCTTAAAAGAGGCCCGTTTCATTGGGACGCATAGTATTCGTATACATTTAGTTTCAAATACTATAAAAAAAATTCTTTGCTTGCTCTTTATAATTTATAACAAAGCAGTAGAAAAGATAAAACTTTATAAGTTCTTTTTTTATATGGAAAAGCTTTGTTTTTTGTAAGGAAAAGTTAATGTTGTTAATCTTTGTTCTCAGACTTGTTTAATTGAACGTAAAAGTTTTGTAATATTTTTTGTGGATTATCAACGTTAAAAAAATTATACTTCAAAATTTTACCTTGCTTTATGTGAAATATACGTTATAAAAAATAATATATTAAAAAATCCTAAATGTTTTTAAGTAAAATATTAATTTTCTAAACATAATCGAAACGTTCAATAATTAAAAATACTTTTTTCGACTGCATGCCAACAGTCCTAGTAGCATGTAACGTTTTGTATTTGCTTTTTAAGGTTTTGATTTTTAAAAAAAAACCGTTAAAAACTAAACCTGATTTTGTTGCTATTAAGAAAAGCTTCATGTAATAATTAAAAACACTATAAAATTGCTACTTTTAATTATTACCCGGATTTGCTTTGGTCTAAATTATTGACTTTTCTTTACAAACATATCTACTAAATGTTAAAGACAAATAAAACAAAGGACAAAGTAGATTTATCGATCAATTAACAAATTAGTGAAGCTTAATAACAAAACTTCCGTTAAGCGCAATTTATTGAATAACTTCAGCAGTAGGTACCTTGCTCGTATTAGCAGATATTAGATATTTTTCAGTTCTGCGTTATTATTTTTATATGCAATATACCGAAAGCCGTATTAGTGGTGTGTTTCTGTCAAAACAGAAAAAAAATACAAAGAAAGGTTAATGGTTCTTTTCAACCTAAATAAAACTAATACCATAAACCCGCAGCATTCTTAAGGGTCAATCTTTCAGTGTTGTTTTTAGGATAAGATACGCGAAGAGAACACAAAAAGCTCTGTTTTACATCAACTGACGTATGATCGACGTCTTAATTACTCTAAAGATGTCTTTTGTATAGATTTCAGCATTAGTTGACGTTCAATAGTAATCAAAATCGTAGCGTGGCATTATAATACAATTCTGATTTATTCATGTAAGCTTTAATTTTGTAATTCACATATGTAATTAACATACCAACATACATTTGTTAATTCGAAACATACACACTGATTAAATTAAAGTATTTTTTTTATAATAATATAATCGTGTAATTAATTAAATGAAGCAGGGAACTTATAATGCGTGTAATTAAGTCAATAATTGGTTTATTCTGTGATATGATTTTATGATTAGGCGATAATATATATTAAATGCCGTCCAAAGCAATATTTGTTTATTAGATTATTTTCATAAATTAAATCGGATTAAAGCAATCAAGAAAAAAATAATCAATACGTCTAGTTTGACAAATTTAAATTTTGTATTATTTAATTCCTGGTAAATTCTTTGTTTGGAATGTAATAGAAGGTTCGAACATTATAAAATTACAATTTTAAGTAGTTTGCGTAAAACGCGGCACGAAATTGCGCTCTTTCAGACGCTTCTGGTTTTACGATAAATGAGAATTTATTATCTTTTCGTCTGTAACTCACATTACAACCACTTCCTAATATATTCTTTTATTATCTTTTACTTTGCTGACCTAGCTATTCTTAGTTGTTATAACGTCTCCAGAAGCAGTTTCTTATCGTTTTTCTAAAAGTTTGCCTATGGCCAAGTTTCCTCTGCAGTTGTATGTAACCTTCCCGTTCCTTAAACATTTAATTGTGTTGAAGGGAACTTATTTTACTGCTAAAAATATTACCTACCTCGAATACTCGTCTGTATAAATTACTATTACCTCATAAACTTACAATAATAACATTGTTTTCGGTAATTTCTTGATGGACTAAATACATATGTGTTGAAATGTTCTTTAAGGCGGAGCAGGAGTAGGGGGAAAGTGGCATGAAACAGCCAGTTTTAAAAAAAGGGATAAATAATATAGAAGGACATAAATAAATCAAATTTTTTTTAAATCTGTAATTGTTCATGCATTTATGTACGTAATGTCATAAAATATTTTTCAAAATTAACGATATTTTTCGACTTCTAATCATTTATAAAAAAAATAAAATTTGGCTTTTTCATAACCTATAAGTATTGAAAGAGCCAACCCAAGTTTTGAAAAAGCCATGTTCTTATTACAAGATTAAAACTGCACATTAACGAAGATATTATTTAATAATAATCTTAAGCTATAATTTTAGATCTTATATAATTATAAAACGTTTTAAATAACGCAAATTCTGGATAAAATATTGACTTACATAAATCTAAGAAACTGTCAAAAAATTTGACGTTTGAGATCAATCATTGCAAAAACTTAAAAACGTTTTTAGCAAAAATAATGCAATTTCCCTTTTACGCCACAGGATTTATATGCCTAACCATTACAACTTTGCATTGGTACCACTCTTGATTGCTGTTACTACAATTATTATTGCATTTTATGCAATTAAAAGCCGACTCTTTCATTACACTGCAGTCCGGCTCTTTCAAAACATATTCTCTCAAGAAACAAAATCTCGAAAATTACTATGAAATCAAAGATTAGTCTACAAAATATATACGTTATTAGAAGGCCTAATATATCTATAAAAAGATAGTGTAATCATATTATTATTAGTTTTGTACGTATAGGCGTTACAAAACAAATAAACTGAACTCAAAACCTTACTTTTTGACGACAAAATCTTCAATACGTCGTATCGGTGCCGTTTATTGACGGTGAACGTTCAAATTTTTGTGGGGGATATCTGGCTAGTGTTGCTATCTTAAAATAATAATACATAAACGATTCGTATGAAAACTACCGCGTAATTAATAATGGCTCTTTCAAAACTTGACTGTTTCATGCCACTTTCCCCCTAAATCTGTCCATAAGAAAAACAATGTTAATTGTGCCCGTGTTTTCGACCATACTATAAGAAATTATAAAATTTTTTTTTTACAAATAGAATTTTTAGGAAAATTTCTAGGGATGTATCGAGGTACTTTTTTAACTTTAGCTTTTTAAATTAGTTTTTTTGATGATAAATATGCAACTACTCGGAATAGACCAATTTTCAAAATTTTAACTTGAGACATCCCTTCAAAATTATCATACAATTACATTGCCGAAAAACAACTTTGAATATCTTTATAAATAAATGGAGAAACACGGACGAACTAAAAAATTTTATTCGATTGCGATTTATTTGGATGGATGTGTTAGGAATATCTCAAGTAGTATATTGTTCGAACTTACTTAAATGCATTTCAAGCCAGGTAGATTGTTAACAAAGGCCTTGTCAGTTTTGCTTATACCCATACGGAGAAAAAAATATCGTCAAAGTAACTATCTAACGTATACTCAATTGACGTATTGTCAGAACAACGATTCGATTTGCTAATTTAATAACATTTATAAGTTAATTTGACAGTTCAAAGTAAACATCAAAACAGCGCTACATATTATATTTATAATAAGGATCCATTTATTTGATTTAAGCGCTCAAAGAAGAACTGACGTAAACGTGTGCAGTTTCCCTTGTGTAGGTAACTGTACAGTCAATTTGAGGATTTGTATAGCCAAAAATGCGATACGTATGGTCATTTTGACGATATTTTGTTCTCCGTGCATAACCGTTAAATCACCATGACTAGAATCGTTTTAATGTCTAAAACAATAATACGTATCGTTTGACGATCCGCAATAAGAAAACTCCGTATAGCTAAATTAGATATACGGCGTATCCCTGTGAAAGATGACTATACTACGTATAGCTAAAATAGCGATACGTATGGTCATTTTGACAATATTTTTTTCTCCGTGCAGTTATTTTTATAAATAATTTTAGTTTTGATAATTTAGAGCTATAGCTATAAAACCAAAATTTCAAGAGTAAAACTTGTTTGATCTATTTGTATAGTTCAGAAAATAAAACAGCCAGGTGTTTATTAAAACAGGAATATTAGTACAGATTAAATCATTACAAAATAATTTTAATGCATTTACTTTTACCTATGTAAAGATACATCCAGCCTATTTAGAAAATTAAATAATGCCTAAATAATATTCACGTTTGCATTGAGTTAAAAAAATTAAATAGTGTAACAAATTTTTAATACAACACTGAAACGTAAAATCACCAAGTTCTCCAATTAAAAGACAAAATTGTCCGTTAAAGTATTTACAATAATTAATTTACTGAAAAAGATTTTTCAAAATCCAACTAACTATAGATAATAGGCTGTATAAAAAAAAACGACTATTTTTTTTTTTAAATATACTTAAAATCTTGTTCAGAATACCGAAAAAATACGCCAGTTTAATGGACAGCTCTTAATTTTAATATTAAGATGTCCCGCATTACGATTTTCCATTTCCCATTTAAATAACATGGGAAAATTTGAATTCTCAAGTTTGGAATTTTTTAGCTTTGCAACGAATTAACGAATCGGTAAACCTTACCATACCTTTACAGGAAGTTGAATGCTCTACAAAAAAGCCTTTTATAAATTTTTGAAAAAATTCACTCCTTTAAAAGTTATTCAAGGTCAAAGTTGAAACTATTGTAAATTCTAAGAAATTTTCACTTTTTTGGAGCATCTATCATACTTATTACAATATTTTGTTACAAATTAGCTTTTGTAAAATTTTTTTGGGTTCCACAAATTTTTTGAACTATTTAAATGGTAGATTATCTATCAAAAAACTTGTTTTTAGATGCTTGCTATTAAAATCAAGATTCTAAAGAATGTTTTTGTCGTTTCGCACCTTCTCTTTTGACTTTAAGGACATTAAGGAGTATTTATTTACCAGTGTTTATTAACGCATACAAATTTTTCAATGTTTATTTCCACAAAATACTTATTAGGTAAAGCTTATAACTTATACGTCTTGGTGATTGTTATTTAACTGAAATATAAAATAGATTAATTTACTCGATATATATTTTCAAATATCGATTTATATTAATATCTTAATATTATACTAAAATTCATAATAAATATTTTTTTCTTTTTTCATTTCCTCAATACCTAGCGCAATATTTCATGTTTTTTGATAGATAATCTATCATTTAAATAGTTCAAAAAATTTGTAGAACCCAAAAAAATTTTACAAAAGCTAATTTGTAACAAAATATTGTAATAAGTATGATAGATGCTCCAAAAAAGAGAAAATTTCTTAGAATTTACAATAGTTTCAACTTTGACCTTGAATAACTTTTGAAGGAGTGAATTTATCAAAAATTTATAAGAGGATTTTTTTGTAGAGCATTCAATTTCCTGTAAAGGTATGGTAAGGTTTACCGATTCGTTAATTCGTTGCAGAGCTAAAAAATTCCAAACTTGAGAAATCAAATTTTCCCATGTTATTTAAATGAGAAATGGAAAATCGTGATGCGGGACATCTTAATATTAAAATTAAGAGCTGTCCGTTAAACTGGCGTATTTTTTCGGTATTCTGAACAAGATTTTCAGTATATTTAAAAAAAAAAATAGTCAATTTTTTTGATACAGCCTAATAGATAAATATAAACTTTTCTTAAAATTATGTCAAACTTGAACAAAACTACAAATAATTACAACAGGTCTTATCAATAGAACGACCATTTCGAATGTTAATTTATTAATAATGAAAAGTTTTTGAAAATGCTCATTAAAAAAAAAGAAATATATGGAATTTTTAAAATGTCTATTTAAATCCGTATTGAGAATTATTCTTTCCAAAAAAACCAACGTGGTTATAAGTAACAAAAATTTTCCAAATTTGATACGTTTATGTGCGCGACGTTGTAGTTTCAAGTTATTTATGTTTATAACTATACAGGGTATCCCAAATTGAGTAGGCTAACATGGGTATCTTTCTTATTAGTAGAGATAGAAGTTTGGTTAAATGGGCAATGTTTTGCAGTTTTCGGTGCCGGTTCAGATTCCGTTAAGAAAATTTTGAAATTCTGAATAAAACTTAAAATCGTTATTTGCTTTAATGTCAAATAACATTGTAAATATAAAATTTACAAAAAAAGGTTTAATATAAAAGTTACTAGGTTTCATAAAATACAGATAGAAATTAAGTCAAAATTAAATTCAAAATGGCGGCTTCCAAGATATTGATACCAACTTTGTTATTTTGAATGGACGCCATATTGGATTTTTACATATGTCCAAAAAGAAAAAAAATGCTATTTAACTATTATATTATCAATCCTAGATAATGTGTAATTTTAATTGTAATAAATAGTTTAAGACTGCGTAAAATAGGAAAGTTTTTATTTTTAATATTGTTTTGATTGAGATCAATTTAATAAATTTAATGACTTACAAATTTATACAAATATTTAAATATTAAATTTTTTATTAATCGTTTCTTTAAGAAAGTAGAAATATTTACTTAAACTGTTTAAAGGTTGAACTTTTATACTTTTGTAAGCGCGTTAGAAGTTATACTTCTGTGGCGTAATAAAATTATATATAACCAGGTGTAAAAATTAGTATTAATAAATTCAATAAATACAAGGATGTGCGCATTCGAGCGAAAAGTGGCACATTTCCAGCGAGGGAAGCAAATGAAGCGCGCTTCATTTTCCCGAGATCGAAATGTGCCACTTTGAGCTCGAATGCGCACACTCGGTTTTAAGCGTAATTCACAAGAATTATTTTACTTTCTGAGACGGCTAACTTCATACTGTCGAATTTTCGTTAGATATAAGCGCCCAACTTCTGTTGCTTGCTAAAATTTTACCCTCAAGCGCCAAGAGAGGTATAACTTCAAAAAGTGTTGGTTTGAAAGCAGAATTATTTAATTCTTTTTTAGAAAACGGTCATATTTTTACAATAAAATAAGAGTATATTAAGAATACTTAGGGTTAAAGTGAAAGTAAAAAAGTTTTAGACTTAATCCGTTCGGCTAGAAATTTTTACTCCTGTTCCGCCTTAACGGCTTTTCTGCGTAATAAAAAATTTAGTAAAGTTTAGCTGAAGTACATAGTACCAAATTGAAATGTGTCATATAAATTTCAATCACAACAGTTGCCATACATAATGGCATCTAAACTTCATATTTACTTCCTTTCAGATTGTCTCTAAAACTTATATAATTGAGTTTCAAGTAAACTTTTAAGACATTTACGGAGCTTGAAGTTATCTACTTTATTTTGACGGATTTGAACTATAACTGCTCTACGAATTTACTTCAGATAATGTATTCCGCAGAGATTTATTTTGACCTTTATTTTCGATTCTCTATTGATGACAAATTTCTTGCACTTAACTATATTAAAAAGTGTTAGTATTTTCTTCAGACTTTTTTGATAAATGTATTATGAATATTGATAGTTATTTGAACTTGAACCTTTTGTTAGGGAATAACATTTTTGTCACACATTTAGATTTTTTGTTACTTATGCTTTTTTTAATTTTTAGTTAAAATAAATATTAATTTAAATGGCCCATTTTTTATTTTTTCGTAGTGCGATAAACCTTAAGATATTTTTCACGAACCAGCCAACGAAATTTATCACCAACTACTCCATTTTTGTATAAAAATTGCAAAAAAATTTTCACTTCTACTTGAACTAACTTCACAAAGAAGTTTACAGATAATCAATATCTAGGCAAAGCTCAGCAATTAATCCAAAGTAAGATCGTAAAGGTTAAAGATGGGAAGATTTCACCTTGTAATACAAGTAATAATTTAACGATAGAAAATAAAGATTGGTTTCTGTGAGAGTTAATAATTGTTGATGAAAAGTTTTATGGTACGTAACTTAATGTTTTTAGTTTTGTAATCATTAACAAACATATATGCATACGTCTCTCAAAGCTGTATGTATCACTTACAAAGAACACGTTCCATATAAATATGTATTATGTCTCTTCGAATTTATTATATCTTGAAGGACAATAATTCTCTTTATCGTGCAAATTTTCTGGAATTTGTTTAATCAGTACTATCTCTTTTAACATCTTTAGCCATGTTTTCATGTCAAAATGTTTGATTTGTGTACTTTTTCAGAATTTGAAAAAATATTGTTTTTTTCATATGTTGCTTGTTTTGTTTGTACTATATCTTTCATTGCCGAAGAGAATTTTTTTGTTATTTTTTATTGTATTGGTAGAATATACATCTTCGTGTGCACGAAATCAATTCAGCTCAGGAGGTAATTTTGTAAAATAAACTCAAAAATTAAAAATTCATAAAAATGTAAATTATTTGACCATTGCTAACTATTAACTTTATTACCCTACACATTTATGCAAAAAATAAAATAAACGAAAAGAAATACAATTTTCTAACAATAATATTTTTGAAAATACTCTTACATAGCGAGCAATTTTTACTTTGTCCAAAACTAATATAAAATTTATTTCAAGTGACGAATACTTAATACATATGCAGTATCTCTCCCTCTGTCTAAATATAAGTCCCATTTTGCACAAAAATTTGTCGGAAAATAAGAGTACCAGATTAATTTAATAGTGTTATTCGAGAGTAAAGATCAATGTTAAGGATTGAAGGGTATTCAATACAAATCAAAAACTTGACAAAATTAAAGTTATACTGACCATGGCAAAAAAAAATCAAAACTTTATTATTTAAATAGTTTCTTAAGTTAATCATTTTGACGGAATATTGTTATTGGTTCTTGTTAACATTTTAGCCAACATTAAACATATGTTTATCAGAGAACATTTGATCCGTTTTTTCTATTTTTTTATTTCCTATGAATAAAAAAACCTAGTTTTCCATATGAGTTTCTTATTTTTGGATAAAGAGAATATTATATTTACAATAGACCAATAAAAAATACTAAATCAAGTAACAAGTGTTTTTGTTTGAAAAAGTAATAATGATAATGTTAAGTACTTACATGTTGTGTGATTATAGGAACTGTTGGTTAAATTAGGTTGGTACACATGTACTTATTTGTATTTATATTTTCAAATTAATGAAGAATTTTTGCACAAAGTAGGAAGCACGGAGGTTGTGTGCTATGTAAATTCAGATTAAAATTTAATCTCCAATTTTTTTGTAAGACTGCAATACGGCAACCTACGGAACTAATAAATATGCACCAGATAATCTTCTTTTTCGCTAATCATCAATTAACCTTATGCAGTTAGTATGCAACATAGACTAGTAAGTAGGTAATACCTATTAAAGTGTTCAGCTGCGGATCTACGATTTTTCGAAACCGGGCCAAAAACTTTACATTTTCGCTTCTTTCCTCTAGCATTTGTGAAACAAGTTTTATTTCAAACATATGAATTTGGTATCCCCGTAAATTGCCGCTCGGGCAAAGTACCCCGGTTTACTACCCCCCTTCAACCGGTGCTTAAACCATTAAATGCAATAATGATTTTAAAAATTGTCAAATTAAAGAAGTACATCAAGGAACAACTGTTTCATAATACATAAAATGAACATTAATGAAGAAACCTTTTTGAAGACTTAATTACTAACAAAATAGTTTGCGTGCTTTTCACTATTACTGGGTCACAGATAAATATCTTGTAGAAGCTTTTGTTCAGACTTAATCTTCTGAACACAACTTTAAAAGCCCTTATCAATGACTTTATGTGTACGTAAGTTTATCTATTTTATCAAAGTCTTCTGGTTATTGTTTTAAGAAGTACGAAATTTATGTTCTTTACGTTGACATTGACAAGTGACACTCTCCAGGTTAAATTCTTTATGCTATACACCCACTATGGATTATCATTCAATTAACTCAGATAAAAAAATATTAGGAAAGATTTGGCTTACGTCATAAAATTATTTTCAAGTTCCGCACAACGCGGCATGTCATGTTTTAAAGGTAGAAAGACAAAGTTTTGAAAATCGTTGTTTTCGAAGAGCCATATATGGTGTCGACATAAAAGCGACAAAGATAGAGTGTTGAACGCATATCGCATGTTAACGCATAATCCATTGCGACATGATGAGCAACGATGACATTTTTAACTTGATTCAATTTTGGACTTACGTTTACCACTTACTTCAGGCTCATATCAATTATGACGTCAGGCCAATCTTTCCTGAATTGAACAGTACATTAGCAACCTTCTAATATGTCGTATTCCACATAGATGGTAAACGGTTAATATGTTGCAACCCACAAAATAATTATACAATTTATTGAATTATTTATTAGACTTCAATTATTATTACTTGTACATTTTAATATGTTTATAAAATTATATTAACTTTTTTTAAAATTTATGATAGTGTGATGTATTTCACGTCACGCGAATAATTTTCTGAATGTGGCATACGACATATTAAAAAGTTATTAACGGTTAGCTTCCGGACTGTCAATAGTTATAATGCATACGAATATCTAAAGCATTTTATCTTTTGTACTTTTTGAGAAATTTAAACACAGGCAAAAATGAGCTACCGTTTCTTATATATCAAACATAGCCATTGACTAAATAGTTAGTTTTACAAAATTGTAGCCAAGAATTAAATTTAAGACATCTACTATTATACTTTTAGCATTAGTGTCCGGTTATAATAAACTGTTTACGAAAAATGTAATTCATTGTCGGCAAACAATAATGTATTTTACCAATAGCATTTTCACTTATGGTAATTTTGATTCAAAATTAGATTAAATTTTAATTATATAATTTATTAACTAAAAGTTAATTTTATAGTTCAAGTAAATATAATCGAAGATTGACCGTCTCTACCTTACTCAAGCTATGACGACATTGGCGAGCTTTATTTTTACACAAAAGGAGTGAATATATTGACAAAGGTGTATTAGAGTAATGCTTTGAAAAGTGAGGTAAAGCCCCTTAACTGAACTTTATTTGTAAATAAGCGGTAGAATTTTCAACGAGATTCTGCTAAAGCAAAAACGACTAAAGCATGACATTAATAAAAAAAAATGTGGGTATCGCTACTCAGAGCAAATCGGGTCTTAATTAATTAAATTACAAATTGAACTGGTTTTAAACAATCAAATATTGAGTTTGTAAAGGTTTTTATTGTCCAGCTTGTTGATAATTTTCTGTATATGTTGTGTATCAGGTATCATGTGCCATGATCGATGAAAGGCTAAATCGGTCTAAGATTAACACATATATAGAAACTATGTAAGAGTAGATAGCGGTTAATGAGCATACAAATAATGAAGACATTAGTAGTTTTTATATAATTATCTACTTCTTTTAGTTTTATATCAAAATTTATGACATTGTGGATGTACCGAATGTCTGATTTAAGATATTTGCGAATACAAATATATGAATATATATAGTCAATACAAAACTAAAACCGTTGCACGTCATTACTATAAATGACGTCACGCCGCGAACAGGGTTGTGAAACGGTGAGTTTGCCGCAGATTATAGGATATAAATGGTTTGTTCTAAAAAGAACAGATTTTTGACCGCTTTGTGCACTATTTTTAAAACTTAATAAACACTAAAAGAAGGCGTGAAACAGTTACAGACAGATCGTGGCGAACTGTCAATAACAACAACGCAACGCCGCAACTTTGAGATCATGGCAGCCAATATTTCAATAGCAGCCAAATTCAAAATTGAATGCAATCGTATAGCCCCGAACGATCTGGCAGGTTGGTAGTGCTGATGCACTTCAATAAAATTAGCAATGACGTGCAACGGTTTGAGTTTTGTATTAATTATACTTAGATACTCGTTTTTTGGCAAATAATAATGCGTTATCAATAAAAATTAAGGTTTTTAAAGTAAAAGAAATCTAAGTCGTTCTAGTTTTACAAAAATTAAGAATGAAAAAAAGGGTTCAAAATTGTTATTTTTGAAGTTCATTCTATCCTTCCTAAAATTTAAATATTAAAACAAATTAAATACTTGTTCACAATGTTCATAGTTGTATAAAAGTCAAATGTAAATAGTAATATTGTAGTACTATACATGTTTTCAAATGTAGGGGAGCGTTGGTCAAAATAGCATAGTCGGATAAAACAGGATACCCCTTTTTATTTTTTAACCGCTGGTGCCATTTATCCCGCTATATAATATTTAAATTTTATCAAAAGGTTTGTGTAGTGACCGCATGCCGAATTGGCACATATTAGTTGAGATAAGAAAATACGAACATATGTTGGAAAATGTGAGGTTCCACTAAATTGTTACAATCACTCTAAAGAGTCGCTTCTTTATTTAATCGTAGAAATAAAATAGTGATGAGTAAATTTTGGACACTGTTTTTTTAAGGCTTTTATTTTGTATTATTATTTCTGCATGTTTGCCTAATTACTTTGTTACAATTTTATTATATATTTCTTAATCCGTAGTTGGTTATAACGGGATACTCTTCTGTTTTGTCCGGCCACATTTATTGACTACTTGCAAACATTTTAAGTAAAATTAATCCGTCATAACAGTGTTTTTCAAAATGGGAACATGGATAAAATTTCAACATTGTGAAGGGTGGGCCCATAAAGCATGTCCATGCATAGACCAGGATGCTTGTGAGACATTCTCTTGCGATTTTTGCGTGTGAACTTTGCTAAAAATATTTGGATTGTTTTTCTTACATTCATATCATTATAAAGGATAGTTGCTTTTAAAGTAAAACGTTTGTATTTTTTATAAAAGATCCTTATTTCCGTGTCTTTTAACTTTTTTATATGTGTTGTTATTACTATCCCGTTTTGTCCGTCTGGGTGGGCAAAACAGGATACAAAGTATCGTTTTAAAAAAATGCGGTTATTTTGTTTCTTTTAATTTTTTTTGCAAATAACTCTGCTTTTAATTAATAATTGGACTGTAATGTGGATATGTATAAATATTTGTTAATATTAGTAAGCTGTTCAAAAAATTATTAGTGATATTCTGTTAAGTATCCCGTTATGGCCAACTCTCTCCTACCTACTTATTCTGTTTAAACGTAGTTATTGTCATAATATACTATTATTTACAAAAGTGCGAATATTTTATGTGAATGCGAATGCTAATATTCGTAACATCTCTAGTACCTAGGTATAGATATAACGAATTGGCAATGACCAAAACTTTCTGGCCAAACACCATTGATATACTTATCTTTTATTCTATACAATTGCTTACCCAATATAAAACGAACAAAATAAGGTTATGGTACTATACATTACATTTAAATAGACATGATAATTTTACATTGCCGTTCAAAATAACTATAATTTGCATTTTCTGAAAATTGCTACAGATTCTTATTTTCTAATTAAACTGAGTAAATATTTAACAACGATATAGGTACAGGGCGGTAGCGATTATTTATTTGAAAACCCGCAACCTTTTGTTAAAATTTAATACTGTGAAAAAGGTTGGATGTCATTCGTAATTTATTTTCAGAATGTGTAGTTGTTGTTTGTTTATTTTAGGTTGAAATATTTCTTGTTGGATTTATTGACCCATAGGAAAGAACAACTTCATAAAATAGCAGTTTCAAAATTCAGTTGGTTCTAACTCGAAGCGCGTTTATTAAATGGGTAGGTTGCAACTTCGTCGATATCATTTTGAGATGTTTCTTGGGAAATCAGAATTGTTAATATTTTATTATTTAAAAAATGTTTATCTAGTTTTTTTAGGCTTATTAGCATTCTTTAGTGGAAAAATAGTCTAAAAATACAAATTATTTTTTAACATTTAGACCGACTATTTTTAAGATACATATTTATATACAAATATAGTCTATTGGGTTCTAGATTTTTTAATCACAAACAATAAAATTTAATGTTAATAAATTTACAAACGACGGTTTGTAAAAATAGAAAAATTAATTAATAAATAAATTGTAAGGGTTGATCGAAATAGGTGCTGGAAAGTTTTCAAATTGAAAACTCTAATAAATAATATAAAAATCGAACGCCTACATTCTCGCCCTTTGCATGGGAATTGATTCATACCTGGTGCGTTAAAATTTATAACAAGCATGATAAAATATAGTCAGACATTGATATTAAATTTTCATAGCCGAGCACTTCTGTTCAAGACAGTACACATATCGTTTTCACGGACTTCCAGTAACTTTGTGTCTCATTTCCGCTCACTTAGGTGGGCATTTCATGGCATTCACGTGCGTAACTTTATATGCATATTACATAATATGAGCCTTTGAGGGTTATCGACCGTACCCAGCGAGCTTTCCCTTTAAAATATAACACCTTTCTCTTGTCTATTTCTATACACATAATATTTGTTTAACTTTTATCTTTATGCAGGTTTTTAGCTTTATCGATTTTGGTTTATTCGTATTTTTAGCATTTTATAATCTTAAAAGAGGCAACGCGTTGCCTTTGTTGAGTTTTGGCGGTTCCTTTGTGGCTACTGTTTAAAATGTAACGGTCTATCAAAAATTTACAGAGACAAAGAAAATTCAACGAAAATGAAAAATGTTTGTCACAAAACGTCTTCCTTTTTTTGCTACGAAAAGGCTGTAATTTTTATAGCTATTAAAGTACCACACAAGGGAAATCGCTTATTAGAAGAATCCATTTAGGGGTAATTAGCATTGCAATCCCTTGGGGCATTAATTGAGCTGCTCGTTAATAAAACAAGTGCTACTGACAAACGAGGCTTAAAAGAATTTATTTTTGTTTCTTTTTAGAGAAGTGTGCAAAAAATATTTTTCAACTCTTCAAGTACTTTCTTATTTATGTACTTTCTCCATTTATATTTCTGATTTACTGAGGGTTTCCATAATAAAGAAAGCAATAATACATTTTTAAAATTCGAATTTTTATTTTCAACCGTATTTTACAGCAGTTTTTTTCTTACTTTAATATACGAAGTAAATTTGGAAAATAACAAGTATTTATAGATAGCGCTTGCATCTCAAAAGGAAACTAGTCATTTGCCAATTGCAATAGTGCGTTAGCACAACCACCTATTCTTAATGTGCTATTAAATGTGGCAACGCTGGTTTTTCAAATATGGGTCTTGTTCTTTCGGGAATTTAAATTGGGATATGATTGGATTATTAGTTTCTTTTAGTCATAATTAGACTGGCACTGGGGCACAGACCTTCTTCAAGACATTTAAAACGAGAAAGATGCATTTTGTAGGTTATGTATAGGACAATTAAATAGCCATTTAAACTAATAGTAGAACACTCGTAACAACTTTTTTTATGACAGATTTGATATAGTTTTAAGGCCTTTCTACGTTTTAAATATCCAAAATAATGCCAAAAAGTAGAATAAAACAGCATTGCTAAGTTCATTGCTCTTCTTAATTTTCTTACAACCAAAAAGACATACTAAAAAATGTCTGAAAGTAAGGTAAAAGACCCATTTATTAACACTTTAGGAGTGACAGCTGAGGTTATAACAGGATAACTTATAAAAAATTTAATTTAAATAATTAATTTTTTTTTCATATATAAGTTCACGATTTCTAAAAAAGGTCATATGCGTAACATAATTATTTGAAGCAGATTAATAATTTAAATTAATGTTTTAAAAAATAATGTTTGAATCCCAGTTTCTGACACTTAAAATTTTTATTGCTGTAGTTTCTGACACTCCATATGTCAAAATTATTCGTCATTTATTAGGTTATACACTATCAAATTTAAATTTATTATAATCAAACATAATTTGTTATAATGTATCATTTATTATAAATAAAATGTTAATTTTTTCAACACAAAAATAATTAAAATAATAAAATTAAATATTATAAAAACAAATACGTAAACATAACATAGGTTAAAATTTGAGTGTCAATAACTGTAACATACCTATAAAATTGAGCCTAGTTATTGATACTTTTATTTTAATAATAACATATAATTTACTATGATGTTTTAATATTTATAAATAAAGAGTAGTTAATTAATAATCGAACGATATATTTTTTATAATATTTTTAAACTTAAATGATGATTAAATTACTAATTTAATAGTCGAACGCTTTTCTGTCAATTGCTTAGACTATAACCAAAAAATGGCTTTCACAGTCACTCTGGGCTTAAATATTATTTTATATTAAGTGAGTTTTTTTTGTAACTGATATCGTCATCAAATAGGTACACAATGAATTTATTTTAATTTTGAAAAAATTAATTTATCTATTCGAGGTAATTTTCTTTTTATTCATTCAAAGTAAAGTTGAAAGTGTCAGAAACCGGGTCAGTGTCAATAACAGGGTCTTTTACCTTATAGTACATATGTTGTTTAATAGTTCAATATTTGGGTGACCGAGTTTTGTTCGGCGTTTTTCGATTTCGCCGTGAGAATGTTATGGTTTTCGGTCGCATAGGTACTTAAATATATAGATATGAATGTAGTGCCATCTGTTATTGTATATCAATGCATAAATATTTCAACCTATTGGTACTTTAATATTCTATGAGAGTGCGCTACTAGAAAAACATAATGTTTGTGTGAAAATGTATTTGTGCAACTATGACACCTATTTAGATACACTTAGGAAGTAAAACATTATCTATGGTAAGTGCTTTAAAAGTCGTTTGGATAATATTTTTTTTATTGAACTATAACAGTGATTTGTCAGTACTCAACCATTTTCGAAATAATTGATTTCTTAACTGACTGAACATCGAAATTCTTCAATATCAAAAAAAAAAACAAATTGAAATAGAAAACGAATAACATTTTTTAGAAAAATAAATTGTAAATACTTCTACTTCTCTGAATAAAATATAGCAACAATACCACTTTGTAGTTAATAAAAAAAACTTTTGTAAAGTATTTATCAGTTCTCTAAATTTCATGAATAAGACCTTATCAATTTTTGAGTAAGTAATGTGCTTTTAATTAAAAATTCGAAACCTATAAAGAAAATCTACTACACCTATAAAGCATAAACTTCATCGACGAGTTTAATGTAGCTTTATTGATTAACTTTTCCTGGCGATGTGTTACATTTTAGGTACAATTTAGCATTATGCAGAACGCATACTCGTTTACTTTATACGAAGGCTAATCTTTAGCGAAGTGTGTAGATGGTAGATAGTTGTTTCATCCTATTTACTTTATAATAAATTTACCTCTGACGTGTAAAATGATCTGTAACTGCTCACTTAATTATGTGGTAATAATCCCAACAGATTCCGGTTCTTCGTTTAGAAATATGAACTTTGAACTAACAGCCTTGTTGAATAAGTAAAAACTAATTTTGGAATTAAAGTAGGTAAAGGAAAGAAAAACGAAATTATTCGTTGTGTTAATCTACCTAATTTATTATACAGGCATTTCATCTACATTTCTCTAAAATATTCTCTTCTCAGAATATTTCCTTAATTTAAGAACAAGTTCTCTCCGCATCAGAGTATATTTACCTGGTAAGCTAACAAAGGCCAAACTGCTTAAAATAATCATAATTGCATTTGATTTTTTAATCCGATGAGCTTTTGAAATTGAACACGGTAAATTTTACTTTTGTCTTCAATGACTTTTTGTCGAGTTTTGACATTTGAGTTGTTATATAGGCTTTTATGAATTCTGTGCAATTACGGTTTATCTGATAACGGTAAAAATTTGTGCAATAGCAAAACAGCATTTTTCGAAAAGTTTGATAGATCAGCCATAGAGTGGGAAAAATCTTAAATTTTTTTGTTTGTTCAACTTTGACCTTTTGACCTTTTCAAATTAAAAAAAAAATTTCGTTTTATTTAAATGGGAAATATAAATTCGCGATGCGTGACTTTTCAATATTAATATTAAGGGCTCTGCTTTTTACAGGCGTCTTTTTACACCTTCCCGGAAGTTTTCAAGTAGGGATTCCGAAAAAAAAATAGTAGAATTTTAACTTTTTAACATTGCAGTTTACATCTAACTAATGCAAAAACAAAAAATTGGTATCGCTAAAAAAATATTTCAAGTGATTTGCATTTTGTGAATATTGTGTCGTTAAATATAATAATTATTTACTTACATCTGGTTTAATTCAATATTTTATTAATTTAAATAAAACTAGTATGGAAATGTTTCATCTTAATTTTGGAATCTTTTACACAAGGGTAAACTTTTTGTTAAAATTTAAGGGTGGTGTTTAGGGATTCAAAAATTATTGTTTTTAAAATATTATGTACTCATTCTTTTGGATGTCTGTGGTTGAATAAAGAAGAGAATCGTAATCGTTTATCTTTGATTTAATTTTATTGTGCATTTACGTTAAGTGCATTTTGTTAATTTTTGCAATGACTTATTTACATTGTTGCATCTAATAAGTTTTGAAATGTTTCGAGAAAATTAGTCAATGAAGGTGTTTTGATATCTACGATCAGTTTCTTTTTATGTTGTTTTTTTATGCTAGTTTTGGTATAGTACGGTCGAAGATTGTTTATTATCAACAATGTGAACTTGTAATTTTGAAAAGTTACGTACAAATGTTAGTGTTTTAACAAGAATTTTAAGATCCTTTATATGATTGATTTTAATTAATTTCTGGATTAGTGCAAATTGCATGTAAATCGAACTATTTGCGTTCCTGTTATAAACACTTAGTTTTTGTTAGAATGTTATTTATTTCTGTTATATTTTAAGAAAAATTTTATGTTTTCTGATATATATTAAAATACATAATACCTGGGTGTTTGAAGGGATTTTGTCGAGGATTAACAAAACGTAAAACGTAAAAAACATTTACCAAATATTTATGGGATTACTCAAACTGATTTTAAATCTGAAGCTTTTTAATAAATATCTCTTTTAAATGTAGAATAAATCTAATAGTTTATGTTTGTATAATTTTATTTATTAATTTATATTAAAATTAATATGCTTTATGTCGCTCAAGTTCAACAATTACAGTTCGTCAATAAAATTTGTTTCAACTAACAATAAGTATATAGGTAAACTTACCTAAGTATGTAATTACACGTATTTAGTTATTTAATCCTTTATATACACATTAAAATTGTGCGTCAAGCTAAATTTTCGGAGTACGTAAAATTTACCGACAAAGTTAAACAACTTGGCTAATTTTGTGGCAAACTTAAATCTTCAGTAGGTACCTACTTGTATCGTGCAATTTAAATTATAATTGCTTATACATATCCTGGCTTACATTTCAAAAAGTCGTCTACTCTCTATTATAATAACGTTTTAGAATACATATCACTTACAAAACAACACACTTATTTTAATTTGTGCACAGATAATTATAAAAATTCGTAGCAAGACATTAAGTATGTAACACAATCAGTCATTTACCAATAAAGTCTATGTAGTCAAGTCCTTGATAATGGCTTTCAATACGAATTAGCCACCCCTTGTTAGCTGCGTGCGGTCGTTACTAAAGTGACAATAATTATGGGCAAGTTCGCAACTGCTCTTACATAGACCACTAAATTATTTCACGGTATCCTCACCGGAAAACGAAATTCTGTAATTTCAAATCAGTTTTTAAATTAGAGAATTGAGTAAAGAACTCTCCTTATTCCATAATCCCTCTTAAAACTTAAAATAGTTGTCGGTAAAAAATTGAATTAAACTGGAAAGATAATTTTTAGGCGCTGTGCAATTTTTTCTAAAAACTTCAAGCATACCGAAATGATGGTTTTTGTCGAAAATCTTTGTTTACTCATAATGAAAACAAAATTAAATATTTTGATTGTATAATTTATGCAAATCTGGCTTGAATAATTTGCATCAATATTACTATAGAAAAGCGTAATTTTAGGTAGGAAAACTAACGGATGCTAAATATTTATTCAACTCGAGCTAAAAACTATTAAATTTCAACGAAGCACAATAAAACAGAATTTGATCTGAATAACTCGTTAAAAGCGAAGTTGAAATCAAGCGCCCTTCTTTTAATAATATTTGTATAATTTTATCGCCACTCGGCTAATTTCCGTGTATACAAGCAGGGAACAATCCCCCCAAATTTATTATATCGTTGCACTCAAATATCTTTATTAAACAGAAACTTATACAACTTTTTCTAAATGAAGTCATTTGGTTTGCAAATTCTGTAAACGTGTCCCAGCCACTTCGACGCGTGAGCGGTTTACTGGGGATATTTCAACCACTTGAAGTTGGGGGCGACGTGATAGTAAAGGATGAACACATGCGACAAAGTGGAGAGCGATTTTTATCGCTTATAAAACGATGCTTGCTGTCACGTATGTAGTATAAATGGCTTAATACAACCTCGTCTATGTGTTTCTTTTTATCCACATTTCTGTTATCAAATTTAATTTATCTTAGTTCTATAATTTTCCAGCAACCCCCGAAAAAATTGGTTTCTATTTCAGTAAACATACAATCAAATTCGCAACCCCGCTTTGCGCATCTTCTCGTTCCGTGATAACGTTACAATTCTTCCCGAATAGGCAATCACACGTATTCTATAGCAGTTTTGTTAAAAGTTTTGTTTACAATTGGAAATGTAAAAAGTTAATATCATGAATCATGTTGGACGTAAGTTAACTTATTCTGTAATTTATTGGTTAATAAAGGATAGCAGGTTACTGACTAACTTTAGCCATCTTTTATAATTTGCTAGAAAATCAATTTCATATTTCCTTGTTATGTTTAATTCGTTCAGAAGTTATGTAATCCAATTTGTTTACCTACATTTTAATTTGTTTTTTAAAATAAAATTTCTGAATTATCCTTTTTTAAAGTGGTTTAAAAATCATTAATTTGTCAGCGGTGAACTGTATTTCAAATTGTTGAATTTAACTTTACCACATTTCAGAAATAGCAAAATTTAATATATTTTTGACTTATAGTTAGTTAACTACATATTTATATAAACTGTAATAATTTCATATATTCACGCATTTTACCAGTCAATTAATTTTGAGAATAATCTTAATACTTTACGGCAAGGCTGGACAGTTTTTTTCTACTACATGCAAGGAGAAACAATTATTAAAATGATCCGTGCTAAACAGAATTTAAGCATCGTGTCGTTTTAAACTTTTTTTAAGTCAGTGGTATTGTGAATAGTATCACTTTTAGAAAACCGTCGTCATAACTTAGTCGCAGTCATAACTTAATCTCAGGGGGCTAAATCTGGAAAATATGTTGGATGGGGTAGCAGTTCGTAGCCTAATTTAAAGATTTTTGCCATGGTGACTACACAAGTGTGCCCCTCTTTATTGTCTTGCTGAAACAGCATTTTTTTTCGGAAAAATTCGGTCGTTTTTGCTTTAAATCTACATCGAATTTGTCCAAAAGCTCTGAATAATATTCGCCGGTGATCTTTTTACCCCTTTCAAGGTAATTGATGAGAATGACAACGCGAGCATTCCAAAAAACTGTGGCTAAGACTTTTCTTTTAATGGGGTAGCGCTAACATCCCAGATGGCGGCATGACCCTGATCACCGATACTGAGCTTTTTTTAGTTTATTTGTTTAAAGGTTATTATTAACTTTTACACATTATTGGTCCTTGTACCCTTCAGAGTACTCCCTTTTCTTATTGTCACACTTCTCCCAACGGTGTTTCCATTTCGCGAAGCCGTTCTGGATAGCTATATTTGAGATGACTTTTAATGTCTGTGACGAATTTGCTTTGTCATCAATACTCTGAAAACGGCGTCTTTTCAGTATCTATTTTAATTGCAGAAATTAGAACAAATCGCAAGGGGTCAGATCTAGTGAGTAAGAAATCTGAGGGGGATAGTCATTTAATTTTTGGCACAAAACTGACGAATTGACAAAGCAGAGTGTGCGGGCTCATTGCCGGTGATCAAAAACCATGAGTGGTCTCGCCACAACTCTGGCCTTTTTTTGCTGATCTTTGAAAATTGAAACGTTTCGGTGCAGATTTTCCCCAGTTTTATGTAAAATTTTACGTTTCGTCGTTTCTCCAAAAAATCGTACGTTTCAAATATCGCCACTAACACTTAAAGAGGTTGGATTCCAAGAAAAATATCACAAAAACTAAACGAAATATCAACAATTCCAAAACATGTGGTTACATAGAAGGTTATGCACAAAACGGTGCTGCCAAACGCATATAACTAAATCTCTCACTTGGCGTATAATTCAAAATTATTCAATTATTTTCTAAACATACCTCAAATTATTAAGTAAACTTTTTGCCTCTTTTTATTCCTTCAGTACGGTGCTATTAAAGCATTTTTTAGTTTAAAAATGGTTACCTGACTCACAATTTTTGGGTAAGCACCCGTATGTGAATGGCCAAACGTCAGTAAGTAATGATGCAAAACAAAAAAAAAATTAAAATTAAAAAAAGTATAAAATATTGGCCACCAATTTTTTTGATTTTACTTGGTGTCTTCAAAATAACTAGTTCTCATTGGACCGCCAATTGTTGACAATCATAAATTTTTAAGGCCCACCAACAAGTTTGTAACTGTGGATCACTATGTTTAGATTTTTCTAATATAGAATAGAAATAATGTATTAGAATAAAAATAACCAAAGAGGCACAAAATAGATTAGAAGTTGCTGCTTTAATTTTTTAGCGGTTTATAGATTTTGGTCGCATATTTAATGCAATGCTTGGAGCGGCTGTTCCACATGCTCTACCCTCAAGCCTACCCTGAATTTGATTTTAAAGGGAATAAAGTTTTTATGTGTCTATGTATACTCATATGGATGTTGAAGTCGAAGTGGCTACTATTTAAGTACAATGTTGAAAATGCAGCTGAATTTTTTTGTGTTACATATCAAAGAGTTATATTCGGACTAATTAGTTTTCCTAATTGTTTTTTAAAAACAACTAGAATAATTTAATTTTAATTAAACTTTTTTGTTTGACTTTTATCTTTTCTCTAAAATAGAATTTTATTACCTACCAGTTTGCTGTGACTTCTATTTTACGAGTCCTTTAATGGTAACAATATTTCTCCTGAAATTGAACAAGTATTTTACGATTTTCAAGTTTAATAACATTGATATCCTACTTTTTTTTAACTATAAAAAGTTTATATTTATTTAAATATGTGAAATGTACATACATACATTACTTTATGATATATTTTTCGGGTTATATTAATCTTATATTAGAACAGCTACTTAAATATCGAAAAAAATATAAAATTTTAATAAAACATTTTATTGGCATTTTATCTAATTTGTTATTTTCTTTTCAGGTGAGTGCAATTTTTAGTATCCACTAAACATCGAACACTGCTTAGGTATATAGGTAAGCTAAATCAATACCGATAAAATTTATTACTCATATAATTGAAGTTTATGGACAATAAATTTTGTAAATAAGTTTGCATAGACTATAATATTTGGCATAAAAAAAACCATCAAATCAAAGTGGATTATTCAATTTAAAAGAAAAGTTTGCTTTCATTAATTTACTGAAATGGCAACAGTAATCGTAAAGCTTAATTAATTCATGACTTAATTATTATGAGGGTTGATAAAATTTTATGTAATATTCAAGATAAATACAATGTCGTTTAAATTTTGCTGATAAAGTGTATTTTTTATGGTACCTAATTTACTCTACTCAACACACAAAAGTCAAGTTCAATTTCTATCATTATGAGATAATCGATAATTTGTTACTAATAGTGCAGTAAATTCTACCAACATTTTTAATAATAATTAATCATAATGTTAACGTCCAATATCTTTTAATATTATTTATAGTTAACAGGAATTAGACTGTAAATAAAACCACTCTTGTTAAATATGCAGCGTTTTGTTTCTTGTTAACTTTAAATACCTACAATTTAATAATAATTTTTATTTTTAAATAGGTATACCTATAAGTATAAATCTAATAATAACTTCAATTTTTGTTACTTTTTTTATCTACCAGGTGTGCAACCTTAAAACGGCTATTTTTTTATTTATCAAAACACAATAATTAACGCAGAAAAGTGAAAAATATTTTATTCGAAGTAATTGCCCTCGCTGGCTATACATTTTTCCCATCTTTGAGGAAGATTGTGGATTCCACCCCAAAAGAATTTATCCCCTTTGGATAAGAACCACCCATCGAGCCATTTTTTAACATCTTCATAAGAATTGAAGTGCTGCTCAGCAAGCGCGTGTCCCATCGACGCAAATAAATGGTAATCTGAAGGGACCAGATCAGGAGAGTAGGGCGGGTGGGGTAGCAACTCCCAGCCAAGTGCATCCAATGTATCTCGGACCAATCTTGCTGTATGTGATGATGCGTTGTCGTGCTGGAAAATGATACCCTCATGCCGATCCGCGTGTTCGGGTCTTTTTTTGCACAATTCACGATCCAATTCGATGATTTGTTGTTGGTAGCGTTGAGTATTGATCGTTTCACCAGGTTTCAACAGTTCGTAGTAAACCACCCCCTTCTGGTCCCACCAAACACACAGCATTTTCTTTTTTCCGAATCGATTTGGCCTAGCAGACGATGTTGAGGGTTTTCCGGGGTCCACCCACGATTTTTTGCGCTTAGGGTTTTCAAAAAAGATCCATTTTTCATCGCCAGTGACGATTCGATGCAAAAATGATTTTCTGTTGTGCCGATCAAGCAAGATTTCGCACGCGGTCTGGCGTCGTTCCATCTGTCGATCGTTCAATTGATGTGGCACCCACTTCCCGATCTTTTGGATCTTTCCCATAGCAAAAAGGCGTTTCGAAATTGCTTGGTGGCTAACATTCAACTTTGCGGCAAGTTGTTTCTGCGATTGGGTATCGTCTTCGTCCAATAAACCTTGCAATTCGGTGTCCTCAAAAACTTTTGGTCGATTTTCGCGCTTCTTGTCGGTGACGTTAAAAATTCCGTCTCTGAATTGCCGAAACCACGCTCTGCACCGAGTTTCACTAAGAGCACTGTCGCCATAGACCTCCACAAGAATTCTATGCGCTTCGGCGGCGGATTTCTTCCAATTGAAGAGGAATAGCAGTGCTCCCCGCGAATGCTCTTTATCTGGCACAAAATTCGACATGTTTATCGTAATCAAAGGACACGTTATTGTTCGAAATTGCTGACTTTGTCTTTTGTTTACTAATGGCAAAGATTCAAGCAATGAGAAAAATGGCAGGCAAGGTTGGCTGATGCCTTATGCGCGCGTACTGCCATCTATTAGAAAACGGCCGTTTTAAGGTTGCACACCTGGTATGTCCAATTGTGTCATATTTATTTGTTAATAGGTAACCTTTTTTCAGTGTACATACCTATACATGTAATACTTAGGTACTATTAATTGATGAAGCGTAAATACTTAATAGTAGAAAAAACAGTAGAAATCGGTTAGTATGGTATACCTCTTATAACGACCAAATCTTAGCAATTTCGTTGATTTTCTACCTTTTGCTATATAAAATAAAAATTATTTAGTACGACGCCCTCAAATTGTTTATAACAACGAAACCGGATTGTAAGGCGTAATTTTCGGGAAAATTTGATTGGAATTATTGAATATTACGATCTATGAGCTTTGCGTTACTGCTACGACTTTGTTCCATAGCCGCTGATTGAGAGAATCGCAAAAAAACAAGTTTCATTCCACATTTGAAAATGAAAACGTTTGTTTGCTTAAGAATGACAACAATGGCATTGCGGTGGAGTTTAAATGTGGAACAAAAGTTTGAAGGAATTAACAATAGTGCGATAAATAAGCCAATTTTGCTGCAGAAGACTAAAACAATTATACAATAATCAGTTGTTTTCAATTGTTTTGTACGTATCAAGTTAATAAATCGTATAATTATGCAACCAATGTTAGATTTTTTATTTTTTTTAACACCTTTTACAACAATGTTTGGTTATAACGACATAATTTCATTGGTTTCTTCATCCTCGCTAGCAGGGGTGTTACGAATATTCGCATCCGCATCCGCAAATGCGGAATATTCGCATTAATTCAGACATCTGCATCCGCATTCACATCCGCATCAATCAATGCGGAGTTTTTACGGATGCAGATTGACATCAACAAGTAACTACATGTAAAGAAAGTGGGCGAAGCCAGAGTGGCACGTGCTTCGCGTTTGTTTTGGTAATTGCTAACTTCATTCGGTAACTGACGAATAGGAAGGCGCACATTGATAACAAGTCCTACAGGTTTTGTTTGTTGTGTTTTTTCTCATTGTCAATAAATTAAAGTTACAGTGAGTGTTTATTGTGTACTTCATAGTTTTTTGCGTGTTTAATGAATATTTTGATATAAATATTAAGTGAAATGTCGCCAGCAATAAAAAGCAGTATCTGGACTTATTTTACAATAGACAAAAATGATCCGGAGAAGTCGGAATGTAAGATATATAATTAAAGTTACTCGCGGAATACAATATGTATACAATATGTATTAATGTATTATAATCCACTAAGAAACAGGTTGGAAGCTGAGAAGGCTGCAATATTGCTATTTATTAAATATAATTCACCAATTATTAAGTTTAATTATTAAACAAAGATTTTTTATTATGAAACTCGAAGCTTAAAATTCTGTCGTGTCATAAGTAAAACTAAAAACTTGTGTAATTTTGTTCTAAAAATATGATTAAATAAACAAAAAGTTAAAATTAAATTGATTTTCTGTTATTTAAAATTTAAATAATTATCCTTTTAAAATCCCAAAATCCGCATCCGCATCCGCATCTGCATCCGCGGATGTCTAAATTTTTGCATCCGTAACAACCCTGCTCGCTAGCAATAATTTTTACTGTAGTTCAATAGTGGATTAAAATATAAAAACGTTCAAATTAACAATTTTTTTAGATTTCTATTCATTAATCCATGATAAGTATTATAAATTTAATATTAATTAAAAATTAATTAATCACATAAATGTTAATTAATCTTGTTTACATGAGTCACTTTAACGGTCCAACAAGAAATATCATACATTATATAAATGAACCTTTCTACAACATATGGCCATGTACTCGCAAATAAAAATACCGTTTGTAGAAATTACATATTAGTAATTTTTATTATAAAAAGCACACTAAATATTGTGAATAAAATAAATAGGTAACATTTAGTTAAAGATACCCTGCTCCTGCATTAAACAATATAAATGATAATAGAGAAAATTATTATATATCCTAAAGGTTAAAACAAATAATACTTGTATCATTCCTTTGCTAGATGAAACAAATTTGACAGAGTATACTCGGAGTTCCTGTAAAAATAGTTTTTCTGGATACATCTTACATATTATTATATTTTATGAAAAACTGACAAGGCATGTTCTTGCCAACGTCATATTTTTTCCTTGATGGTGCTTGAGAAATTGAATTCCGTTTTGCAATATACCTATTTTTCATTGACATAGAGATTTAATAAGATTCAAGATTAAAATTACAGTGTCTGATGTTACATGAAAAATTGAAGTTGTTCTAGTTTTACCATAAACAAATTTCCAAATAATATACATAACTAAGAAAGATATAATAAATTCCTAAAATAAAAATTAGTTTTCTTTAAAATTAGATACTTGGGTATTCATTTTAATAAAAATTTCAAGCGGTAATCGATAGAAAAGTACATACAGTTAAGTTTTTACCGGTATACAAACTGTATAAACACAGAATATCAAACGACTTACAATTAGTTTGCAATTGAGGTTATACATATTTTGACATGTTAAAATGATTGATTTTTTATACGTTAGAAGCTCTAAATTCAAATGGGCCCTAATATATCGACAGCGAATACCTCCATGCAACAAAAATAACTTTTTTTTAAGTTTATTAATATTTTTTTATTGAAAAAAACTAAAAATATGGTGCATAGAACATTATAAAGTTCCCTAAGGTAATAATATTCAGGATGGTAATAAGGTCCACCTATATTTGTTGCTCTGTCTAAACTTTTTTCAGCATTGTTGCTACCTTTTAACGATTTTATTTTTTATGAACCTGTTTCCAGATAAAACTAGTTATTTAGGCTTATGGTGTACTTTTTGTAAAAGTTATAATATTGATCATAAGTTTTCAGAGTTAATTAAGAAAAAGTGAGAAATGCAAATTTTCACAAAGTTAAATTCTTGTACAATGAGTGCAACACTCATTACAGCATATATCAAATATTTAAACTTCATCTTTTGAGTTGTAATTTACTTCAAATTCAATTGTGTTGCATAAGGTTAATAAGGTCTACAGAATATGGGATAGATCTTGGTTAAGGGAAAATATTAAATTTTTTGAAATTTTACAAATATTCATACTATTTATAGTCAAAAATATGCAATAAAAAAAATTAGACAAAAGGCATTGACCTATAAAGCATGAGCTACCCAGGAAAATTCTTGATTGCTGCCATATTTCCAGTGCCACAACACGAAACAGTGCAAATCATGGCGCACTTAGAAATCTATTGACTGGAATGCAGTGTCGCGATTATTTGGTAAAATTAAAGTGAGCTTTATTACCCTACTATAGTGGGTAATAAAGCCCAAAACTAAATTTTTGTTTATGTTTTATTTTTTAGAAAACCGTTTATTTTTGTACAACTCCCTGTTATCACAAACTTGTACACATAATGCATAAGTCTTTTTGTTTACAGTTTTCACTAAAATCGTTTATTTGCAAAAATAAAACCGATTTATATGCCTTTATTTCATGTTAATCGAAGTTGAGCAATTTCTTAAAATCATTCACCGAACAATTTATAAAATATGTGAGGAAGGAGTGGCCAACACACAGTTTGGATTTATGAAGGGAGTTGGAACAAGAGATGCTCTGTTCAGTCTGGAAGTTTTATTCCAAAGATCTCGTAATATGAACTGCGACGTGTTTGCATGCTTTGTGGACTATCAGAAAGCATTTGACAGGATACAGCATGTGAAGATGATACAAGTGCTACAAAATAGTGGAATAGATGACAGAGACGTTAGAATCATCATAAACTTATATTGGAATCAAACAGCTACCATAAAGACCAACGCGGAAGGTCAAATAGAAGCTAAATTAATATCCTCCGAGAAGTTAGACAAGGCTGTATACTTTGTCCGCTGATATTTCATCCTGTACTCGGAAGAACTATTCGAAACAGCTCTAGAAAATACCAACTACGGAATCATGCTAAACGGAGAGCGACTAAACAACATTCGCTATGCAGACGATACTGTGCTATTTGCTGATAATTTGAACGACTTACAACAACTTTTAAATAAAGTAAATGACGCTAGTGAGCAGTACGGACTAGAAATGAACTTTAATAAAACCAAGTTCATGGTAATAAGTAAAATACAAACTGAAAATTGTCAACTCTTTATTAAAGAAAAAACAATAGAACGAGTATCGAGATACAATTACCTAGGGACAATAATTAATGAGCAATGGGACCACTCTCAAGAAATTAGGAGTAGAATAGAGAAATCGAGACAAGCCTTTATCAAAACGTCTAAACTATTTAAAAATCACAATCTCGATTTAGATATTAAAATCAGACTCCTAAGATGTTATGTTTTCTCGATACTCTTCTACGGGGTGGAGTCGTGGACACTAACCAAAGCAACCCAAACAAGACTTGAAGCCTATGAGATGTGGCTGTATAGAAGAATTTTGAGAGTGTCATGGATGGATAAAGTGACAAATAAAATAGTACTGGAAAGAATGAAAAAAGAAAAGGAAGTAATAAAAACTGTGAAAAAGAGGAAACTAGAATATTTGGGCCACTTAATGAGGAATGAAACTAAATATCACCTTCTCAAATTAATTCTGCAAGGAAAAGTATACGGGAGAAGAGGACCTTGTAGGAGAAGAATTTCGTGGCTCAAAAACTTAAGAGGATGGTTCTCCAAAACAACCACGGAGTTATTTAGAGCAGCCGTGAGCAAGATCACCATAGCCAGAATGATCCCTGATATTCGTAACGAATAAGCACCTATAGAAGAATCGAAGTTGGGCCTTAATACTCTACGGGACGTTAGTAAATTTAAGAATTATAGTAAAAATATTATAGTACATAGTAAAAATCAATGAAATTTTAGTAGGTATGTCTACTATAATTATAGTATGTTTGGCAAAACTGTAGCAAGCAGTTTACCGGTATGAGATCATTTCCTCAATCTTTCCGATGTCATTTTTCGTTGCCGTCAAATAAAATAACTGCCAACAGCTAAAGAAGTATTACTTCAAAATAAAAAGTACCTATTTGAAATTGATTTAATTATTACAGCACTTTGTATTGTTGTTACAATAGATATAACAGTAACCTATGCGAGAGAAAATTAACGAAGTAGCAAAGCTATTTCACCTAGGAAAACACCACAAAAGCCGCTTTTGCTAGTTACTTGACATAGCAAAAACGTTTCCCAGATTTTTATTATAAAAGATATTTTTACTTTCATAATAACGTTTGTCTATTTTTTAGAAGCTGTCACTGGACCCTGCTAACCTTAACATTAAAATTATTAATGTATACTGTTTTTCAGAGGCTTAATAACTCCCCCACGTTAGCCAGTGAGTTATGTTTTGTAATATAGGTTCTAAGTTATCCCATAAACGAGCGTCAAATGAAAAGTTTTCCTGTTAGAATCTTTTAAGCTGTTGTGGTCCGAGAACGAATTTCCGATTTTGAACATTTATACAAACAGGCTAGAAAATAAGCCACTGGCTTTGGTTATTGAAGTGCTTCGCAAATGTAGAAAACTAATCCAATAATAGATTAGAGCTTATGTAATTATTTTAGTTTTAAATCCACGTAATTAAAAGCGATAAAGAACGGGATTAATTTTAGACATTCATTTCTTAACGTGCACTTTTCTCAGTAATTTTATCTTAAAAAAGCACTTTTTTGTTATTGAAAATTTATATTTTACTAGAATACGATAGATATTACTTTTTTTTATTGTTCCATCTTTTTAAAAATAATTCTAATTTAAATAAAAAATATTATTTGTAGTTTATTTAATACTTTAAATCAGAGAAATAATTTGTTTTAGAAGCTAATAAATAATGTTAAAAAGCAAATTAGATATAAACAAGTGTATCGTTTAAAGTATGGCATAATGCTGTTATTTATCTGTTTCTTGTAGTGTAAGTCAATTATTGTAGAACGATATACTAACACTTAACGTCTAAATCGGATTAAGTATAAGCTTGAAATATACCAAAGTACTCTGTGAAATGAGATTTGAGATTTTAAACTAAAGCTTTGCTTTTTTATATATTAGAAGTTCGCTGTCGGTGTGGAAATTATAAATGTGAAAAGTTTTAATCTCTTTGTCAATGCGTAACATTCGTCGCCGTTGTTTAAAATTAATTTTGGGAAAGTTAACATTGCATAGTAAAACGCCGTTAAAAAAGCCATAAATTAATTTTCAGGCAAGATTAAGATGTCAAAAGTATCCGAGTAGGTAAGTTACAGGTCGAGGATTAAATTATGCTGACATCTTCTAAAAAAGTTATTTAATATTTAATTTACGTTACATCTATTATGATTTAACTTTTCAGGTAAACATTAATACTAGAAACATTTTAAGTTTAAATAATCTTCTGACAGTTGTTGAGTGCTTAAAGTAAAATTTAGTGCTTTTAAGGTCTGAGTCTGACATAGATTGACGTTTCTTTAGTACTTTGTGCTATTCGCAATAACAAATGGAAGTTTATAAACTATAACAGTTACCTTTTATATGTGGTACGTGAGTTATAAAAGCGTTAAATTATCATCATTTTCGAGTTTGGTTAATTTTTAATTTTATAGTAACACTTATGTGCTTAAATTATTATTCTCGTAACGTTCCTACTTATTCCGGAAAGTGTTGATTTCTTGATTTACATAACCAGTATACGTTTTGAATTATAAACAAGTTTTGCTATACATTTTTAATATTGCATGCATTTCAAATACTGTATAATACAACATTTTCCCTAGTTACTTAAAACTTTTATTATCCTACGGCATAATAAATTTAAAAAAAAATATAAGTACTAAAAATAAATTTCAAAAAAAACTGGTGCGCGTACTTATGTGGGGGCGTTAGAAGTTATACTTCTTTGGCGTAACTATATTTAATATAATCACGTGTTATGTTTTTTGTTTTAGGCCGGTCGCATACTTATACGACATTTGTTTTAGACATGTCTACGACATGTATCAGACACGTCGTTCCATTTTAAAACACAGCGATAATTATGACGATTCGTACATCAAGCAGACAAGCTGTAGACACGGTAAGACTTGTCGCCTACAAATCTTATAAGACACGACTTGCTCGAATTTCAAGCGACAATTGTCTCCGACAGCTGCAACATATGCATGCACAATGGAAGATAATGTGAAATTGGTGCAAATAATAGAAAAATACTCTGTTTTATACGATTATACTATATGGATGAGGGTAAATGAAGTAGGCCACACATTGGAAGCAGGTGTGCTAAAACCTATACCTGCTTGTGTGGCTATCATCCTGCCTCCACCTGCTTCAATTTTCAAGTTAGCCACACTTACGGTTTTCGAGATATTTCAAAAAGAAATTATGTGGCCAACTTCTGACTTGGCCACACTTTGGAAGCAGGTTTCATAAAACTCATACCTGCTTGTGTGGCTATGTTTCCACATTATCCTGCTTTAAACCGCAAGTCAGCCACACTTACCGTTTCGGAAATATTCGACAATTACTTTTGTGGCCAACTTCTGACTTGGCCACACATTGGAAGCAGGTTTCATAAAACTTATACCTGCTTGTGTGGCTATGCTTCCACATCACCCTGCTTTGCATTTTAATACAGCAACACTTATTATTCTTTAAATAATTTAAAAAATGTAATTTTAATTTTTTTTAATATTTTAAAAACATAAGTACGATCGTCATTTTCCAAAATTAGTATATGTAATACAAATTAATTAATTTACAATTTACATTTAGTACAAAATATAATTAATTGGTATGTTTTTATTTTGACTATTAATGTACATTTAGTACTTATGATTAAACTGAATTATAATGGACTCTATATGGTTTCTGTGAAAATTTTTCTTCTATTGTACTCGTTAATATATAATTAATTTCTTTTACTTTGATAGTTAACTCAAGTTTTGTATACATAGCTATATTCATATATTTTTTTAATATATAAAAAGTAAATTCATACAGGAGTAATTAATACACCTAACGTGTTGTCAGCGCATAAAACCTAATAAAATAATTATCTCAAACAATATAAACCAGAATAAGCTAAAGCAAGGTCAATGTCTGTTTCGATGT
This sequence comes from Sinopyrophorus schimmeli, assembly GCA_036325965.1. Lineage (NCBI taxonomy): Eukaryota > Metazoa > Arthropoda > Insecta > Coleoptera > Elateridae > Sinopyrophorus > Sinopyrophorus schimmeli. Next base: position 870,172 of record JARFIZ010000139.1, read on the forward strand.
CTTGTTTAAATTCGTATCGGTATCTTTAATGCCGATAAAAATTTCGCGTTGCTCAGGATTTGTTATTAAAGTTTTATATTACATGTTAAATAAAGAAAAAGTATTAACAGTTTTATATTGTGGCGTTGTTGCCAAATGTATTATAAACTAATTAATATTTGTTTGGTGTACAATTTTTACGTTAACTTATCATTTTAGAATTTTGTTACCTTCGGTCTATTGATATTTGATACGAATAACATTATTTTTTAATTTAATGTAGAATATCAGCTGCATAAATTTTAATACTCATTATTAGCCCGACTAACTATTTATCTATCATTACTATTTTTGCTAATTTTGTAGTGTTAAGTTTATTAAAAACCATTGGCTTACAACGTAGATTTCAAATTATTCTGTTAATAACGAGAATTAAAAATTATACCTCGTTAGAATAGTTTTTTTAGACAATTTATTTTTTATACTTTTACTTTCACTCAAATTTGCATAATATTATCAGTATTTATCTATTATTTTAACAAAATTTAAATGATTGATGTTATAATTTTAAAATAATTATACATATGTATATGTATGTATACATATATACATATTTTGTTGTTGCCTATAATAAATATAAAATGTTAACTGATTTTGTACATTTTTGCTCAATGAAAATGCTAGTCGATGGAAAGATTAAAACTACATTTAGATAGGTATGTATTTAATTTTTAAACAAAGATGAACCGTTACCAACAAATCTGTGAATGCCGACAATAAGTTTATTATAACACTATCAAGTGTCATATAAAATTAAGTTGGCGCTTTAAAAAAGCTTACCTTTTTATCATCGTTTCGCCCGCATCTTTTAACCATGTGTATTATATTTAATAAAACAATAAAGCAATTTGTAAATTTAATTAATTACAATTATAGATACTAATTTTGGAAAAATGACGCACGTACTTATGTTTTTTAAAATATTTAAAAAAATTAAAATTACGTTTTTAATATTATTTAAAGAATAATAAGTGTTGCTGTATTAAAATGCAAAGCAGGGTGATGTGGAAGCATAGCCACACAAGCAGGTATAAGTTTTATGAAACCTGCTTCCAATGTGTGGCCAAGTCAGAAGTTGGCCACAAAAGTAATTGTCGAATATTTCCGAAACGGTAAGTGTGGCTGACTTGCGGTTTAAAGCAGGATAATGTGGAAACATAGCCACACAAGCAGGTATGAGTTTTATGAAACCTGCTTCCAAAGTGTGGCCAAGTCAGAAGTTGGCCACATAATTTCTTTTTGAAATATCTCGAAAACCGTAAGTGTGGCTAACTTGAAAATTGAAGCAGGTGGAGGCAGGATGATAGCCACACAAGCAGGTATGGGTTTTAACACACCTGCTTCCAATGTGTGGGGCCTACTTCATTTACCCTATGGATGAACCCAATATTTTCAAGCTTTTTTTTTGTTTTTTCTTCGTAATATTATTAGCGACAATATTAGTGCATCTTCATGCGACGACATGTTGTATTGATGTGCGAAGTACAGCTGTGTTTTATACATTTGAATGAAGCGACGTGTCGTATACATGTCGTATACATGTCTTAGACATATGTCGAAAACAAATGTCGTATAAGTATGCGACCGGCCTTAGGTTTGTGTATAGCTAGACCACTGGTTTCCAAATTATATTTTACTGTGTCTCTCTTAAAAAAATCAAATTTTGGCGTCTTCCCAATGTACATCTATTCCTCGATGTCCATGGTGGTTTGGGTTCAGAGAGAACCGTATAAATCAAAATAGGGAAAAGAGGTACAAAATTATCCCTCGGGGCAAAATGACCGTCTTCGATTCTGATGAAACTGGTAACCTTATCTAGTTAATTTTTGAAAAATATATTAATATCAGCCTACCTACTGGCCTGTTAAACTTGCATAGCAATGTGGACGACGAGTATTGTGTTAAGTGAAAAAATAAAAATTGTATTGTGCTGATCTAAGGTGACACTAACTTTGAAGCTAGTCAACTTTGTATCAATATCTTGAAAGCCGCCAGTTTTAATTTAATTTAGACTTAATTTTCACCTGTATTTTATGAAACCTAGTAACTTTTATATTAAACTTTTTTTTGTAAATTTCATAATTATAAAGTTATTGGACATTAAAGAAAATAACGATTTTCAGTCTTTTTACAATAACTTTGGAACTATTCAGAATTTTGAAATTTTCTTAACGGAATCTGAATTGGCACATAAAACTGCAAAACATTGCCCATTTAACCAAACTTCTATCTTTACTAATAAGAACGATACCTATGTGAGCCTACTCAATTTGGAACACTCTGTATATATGTAAGCATTATCTACTTTTATTTTACATTGAATTATGCACATTTTACTTTTTTTTTCGATGTACAGTTTTTTTTACCTATCTTTACTGTAAAACGAGGTTTAAGAATATTTTATACATATTACTTTTTGTGTGTATAAAAATAGAAAGAATTCCTATTTTTGGCTATAATGTCAGTGTCATCTATCGAATTATCTTTGAAAATAATTAAAAAAACACATTTTGTTTAGCAAAAATGTTAATCGTTTTCATTCTTGAAAATTTTTAGAATTTTTATTTTTGTCAACAATATAAAAGCGAAATCGTGTAAAGCGAGTAGCATGTAAATCGAAAGATGTAACCAGAATCGAATAAATACAACAATGTGCACATTTGAGCGAGAAGTGACACATTTCCGAGCGAGGGAAGCAAATTTTCCGGAGATCGGAATGTGTCACTTTGAGCTCGAATGTGCACACTTGGCTTTAAGCACGATTCACAATAATTTAGGACAACAAATTAGACAAATAAGCAGTTGAATAATTTTAATTGTTTTCTCTCGCTCGCACTAATATCATTGTCGTATCTTTTCGCTCTCTTCCACTCATTGCTATGGTAAATACATTTATCGAACATAAAATCGATATTTAACAAACTAAATTTATTTTTTGAATTGAAAGAGTTAAGGATAAAGTAGACAAATCTGATAAGTACGAAGGGGTACGCATTTGAGCGAAAAGTGGCACATTTCCGAGCGAGGGAGGCAAATGAAGCGCGACGCGGAGCGGCGCGCATCATTTTCACGAGATCGGAATGTGCCACTTTGAGCTCAAATGTGCACACTCGGTTTTACGAATGATTTACAATCATTAATTGTCTTTCTTAGACAACTATCTTCAATTGTCGAATTTGCGGTAATGTGCGCACGCAACCCTTATGCGCCAAAAGAAGTATAACTTTAATTATAACCAATTATTTTTAGCGTAAAATTGACTTAATAATGATAAATAACAATTAAGAGTTTAAGACGAGTCATCGAATAAAAGTTGATCTCCAATTTAAAAAGCTTTACGAAAGGTGCGATGAAAAGTTGTGGGCGCTAAGTACTTCAGGCTATTAATTTTAATATGCATTTAAACAAAGAATCATCTCCAAGAAAAATTGCTGAATATTAATTTTTATATAGTCTGCAATATAAAGCCATAAACTTTAAATTCTTAAAATAAAATTTGGCTTTTATTGTCGTGGTTATGGCCACATTTTAATTAAGTCTAAAAAAAATTTACTACAATTTTATCAAAGTTGTCTGCGTAATTATATTTAAAATAAAATATCTGTTACGAAAAATAATAAATAAATTGCGGAAACATATGTAAAAAAAATATGAAAATAAGCAGACAAACAAAAAACAGAGCTCCTCGAGAAGTGTATATTTGAATACTTTATGATACAATATTTGAAATTGGCTTTCAACAATTGAGATTTTGTGTTGCGATAAGAGAACATGTCATCTGGATGAAGCATATAAAAAGCAATAAAATGTTTTATTAAAAATTTCAAAGTGGGTATTTAGTAATCTAATTTACTTTTTCTTAAATTGAACATGTTTTATAAAAGTGCTAGATATAATTTTCGTTTTGACGACATCGTAAATATACAAGATGTATGATTACGTATTGTACCTTCTACATTATAAATTATAATAATAATTAGATTGTTCCTTAAGCCTGTGGCTATGATAGCTGAAAGCTTTACGTAAACTAACTTAATGAATTCCATTGTGAAAGGCAACGTGTGGGCAGTGCTTTGATCCTAATAGTACTGAATAATATCAGGAGCTTCTTAATAAACAGATATTTCATTATTAGTAAATTGAATATTACTGTAAAGTTACACCTGTGTTATACCTCGTTGAAAATAAAATTGCAAATTTAAGACCAAAACTAATCAATATGAGAAATAAAGACAGAAGGGAATAAAATGGAACAATAAAAATGTGGTAACATGAATCGAATATCACAATACAATAGAAACTAGCGTCGATATTTCATAATTGAAAATGTTCAGTGATGATTTCTATGAACAGATTTTATGTAGCGCTAAATCTGAATAAAAGTATCAAAACAAATAACATACGCGAACAAGACATGATTTAAAAGAATATTATTGGCAAAGCAATATGTTTAACAATAGTATTGCGTACTTCTAATAGAGAATTTATGACACAAGTTTATATAAAGGTAGGTATGCTTTCTGCTATTTGAAAAAAATATTTTTATAAAACCTAAATAGTATTTGATTGATCACGCATTTTAAACAAACTCCGATATTAATTCTAAACTGTAAATTATTGCAATTAATCCAAAGGTAGTATTTTTATAATTGAAATATATGTTTTAAAATTTTGTATGCATTATGTAATAATGTAAAATACCAGTTTGTATTTCCTTTTTAATTTAATTTAATTTATATTTAAGTTCATCGCATTCATACATCGTCAAAAACATTTAAAATAAAAAAAGAAATTTAATTAATTTATGTACGTTTTAAATCCAATTTAAAAAAATATAATAAATGGAAACGTCAGAAATATAATTGATAATTCATTTTTTAATAAAAATATCCAAAAACAATACTTGAAAAATTTAGATTTAAAAACCTCTACTTAATCATAACAAGAATATTAAATATTTTTCTAAATTTAAAATCTTAACAATCTCAATGGAGACCGAGGTTATCAAATTAATCCTATTTGGCGCACTACCCTCCCCAAATTTTTTTGATAATTTTGAGATTGTGGTTTGGATAACTCTGTGTACATTGTTTTATCACTTGAGCATGGGTATATAAGGACCCCCTGACACAAGGATGCTTTAGTGTCAGAGCATCCAGCCCTGAAGATGAAAACTTGAACGCTTACGAAACATCGGCATATTGCTACAAAAAGACGCACCATCCATCCGGAAGGTAGTGCTAATGCCAGCTCCAGAGGATTCATAATCGATTCTGGTAAGTGTTATAATTTTATTATTCAATATTTTAAGTGATAAGTTTTATAGTTATCTGAAATATTAATAAAATAATCCGATATTTGAAGCAAACTTTCAATAGTGATACGTCTGATCTAAGCAATATTTTTGTACCTGATAATAGTTTATTGTTAGTGGAAAACTCGTTCAAATATCTAAAATCGATTTCTTCGCAAATCGAACAAAATTGGTCACAAAGTAAACCTGTTGTATAAATCATATAAGCTAAAACCATAAAATTAAAATACATAAATACAAAGCAGCAGCTGCACTATTCACTGTTTTTATAGTTTCACATGTTACAGCGTGTTTTGAATATGTATCTGTTTTGATTTATAACAATACAAATATAGTAGTTTTTATTTTAACGAACACAAATGTCTATTAATTTAAATTCAACAATCGTCAGCATAAATATTAAAATTTTTTTTTTACTGTATCTACTGCATCAAAGAAACGATTAAGATAAAGTATTAGTTTATTACATTATGCAGTTGTAAACTTCAAACAAATATATTTATCAATATTTTGAATGCCGCAATGGTCTGTGATGCACTTAGGTATAGTATTTGGTTATTGTCTAAAGAGCAATTTCTTTTTGAAAAATTCCGAAACATAAACTTTAGAACTTTCACGTATAGGTATGAAATTTATATCTGACCTTTTCCAAGTAATTTTCTTGCAACTTTTATAGCGACTCTTGAAAAATACGTAAAGACATGTATTCGTCGACTGTAAAAGCCTATAAAATTTATATTTACCATGTTTACAAAATAGATATAAAAAAGTTTAGTAAATCTTGGATTACATTTTAAACGAAATCCTTCTATGTGTATCTAAACCTTGAGCAACTCTCTTAAAATATAAGTTTCCCTTCATTACATGTAAGGGTACATCCCTACTGCAAAATATTTTCTAAGTAAACAAAACGTTTTACAACCCGAAAGATCTTAAACGGAATTATTTAGTGCCTAGCTGATGTTTTATTAAATCTTTTAAGGCTTTATCTAAATCTTCAAATAGACAAAGTGATTTCACTTGCCGTTAAAACTTTACTGATATTACGGTTTCTTGTTAAACCTTACAACTTTTAGCATGCCAAACGTAGATTTATGTGGGGTGTGCTCGAGTCGTTCCTAAATCGTAAATGTAAAATATAAAATTTAAATTTAGGACGTTTGAATGAAATTACCGAACAAGTTTTTCGATTTTAATTTATTATATTTAGTCGGAGATAAAGTTTCTAGAATAGGCTCGTAAAAACGTACGATTAATTAAGGCTATCGATTGGGATAAAGCTTTTATTATTGCTAACCATGTTTTAAGAACGATAAAATTTTAATTTCCCGTAGTATTGCATTTCTGTATAATAAGCGTTTAATGTGTTCAAATTATGTTAACGAAATAAATTTCCCATTACGCTCTACCTCCTTTTTTGTGGATACATGACTGCCAGATTTTCACATATGGGCTTTTCTGCCGAAACTGTAGTCAAATTAGCAGAAGGGTTGAAATAACTTGATTATGTCATTAGAGTATATGTCGCTTTAACTCGCTTTTTTGTTTCATTTATTTGAATTAACAAAAGCTTGTAAATTTGAAACATCTATAATTTCACACTAATTTGATTCGTAATCATTTTTGAATATAAAAAGATAAAAAATAACCTGCACATACAAACTAAACCTCATAAAAGTATTCAATTAGATATTGGATTTGATAGTATCATTAGGAACAAAATGATTCCTGGTCAGAATAAGCTCATACATATACTTTATATCAAATATTCAATCTTTATATAATAAAATAAACAATAATAATAAATTAAAAGAAATAATATAAACATACTAATACCGTCCATTAATTAAAAATTATTTAATATAATGTTTTTGAAAGAGAATAAATAAAAGTTTGTATTACTATTTCCGTAATTCATATCACATTAATATTCCGAAAACCTTTAACCCAAATCCAAAGAGTATTTATTGTTAATAAGAATGGCCGCTTCGCGCTTTAATAATTAAATAAATTTTAATGTAATCATATGAAAAATCGACTAATTTTTGAGTTTTTATGAAATATGTATCAACCAGCTAAGTAACTAATTATATTTATTTTAAATCTAAAAATTAAAGATAAAGAAAAGTTAACAAAATAAGTAATGTACGTCACTAATGAACTTTTCTTAAATAGGTTAAGAAATAATAAAACCTGTTCTGTTTTTGTTTAAATTTTTTTTTAAATATTTTGAATAATCTATTATAGATAAATATTATTTACGATATCTGCAATGTAATAATAATTTAAGTTTTATTTATCAATTACCAAGAATAATTAAAATGTTGCTAAAGTTTAAATTATGTTGGTAGAACTTAGTATTTCGTTTACAGGTCGTTTCTTTAAATTAACTAATGTGTTAACCTCACTTTATATTAAGCTATGTTGTTCGAGACTTTGTCTTATTAACGTGCATATTATTGGTAATTTCGTAGTTTAAAAAACAGTTTTTTTCAGAACTAATTCATTATTGTGTAGTTTTAAAAACATTTTCACTTTGTGTAAGCAATTAAAGGAACTTGTCGTTTTGAAATTAGGAATAAACAAAATATTTTTTTATTTACAAAGAACGTCACCATTTTTTGGTGACGTGTATTGCTTGTAATGTTGACTCTTCTACAATATATATACGTATTTTTCTTGAAATTTATTAGGTTAATTTTCTACGCCTGACATTAACAGTTACTGCTCAAAAATGTTCTTATAACTAACTATAAAATTTGAAAACTTAGATTTACAAAATATTAATGCTATAATATAGAAGGCATTATACAAAATTACCATTTACCTACTTGTGTACTATATGGAACTGTTAAAAAACTGTTTGGTAATTTTTCAGTAGAACAATCCTTTAAACAAAGTAACGCGAAAAATAGGACAAATATTTTATCACTTTTATTAGCGTTTAAATCGGATTAAAGGTCAACGTTTTGAAAGATAAATTAATCTATTCAAATCACATCATTTTTCGCAACATGTAGAACACAAGCAAGTGTAATAAATATTATGATGCTCACATGTTACAGTAGTGGACAACATGATTTCTATTAAATTATTAACGAATGAGAAGTATACTTCATGTATGATTAAACGGTAGCCGTTGAATATTATTCATAAAATTATTTTACATTACCAGTATAATTTAAATATAATTTTTGAAGGACTAACCTCGAATAATCGAGACCCTACTGCAATACATAAAATTATACCGTTGCATGTAATATGCATACACAGCAACCATAACTAATCGATTTTCTTGGAGCAAAGTAGCAATGCAGGCATGATTTCAAATTACCAACGAAATTATTAGGAAGTAATAGAAATTCAAGTTACTTTATGAAAATGTATTTTCCAACACGCAAATCGTAATAACGCAAAGCTGAACAAAAACTTCGTTATTCGAGTACGGTTTCTTAGCCGAATCGTTCAGAATGCACATGGTATTATCAATGAAATAACAAAAATTGAAGCGATCAAAAATCTTAAAGATGACAGATAAGTCTTTGTGCTGCGAATTCTCGCACATTATGGTATTTTGAGCTCTGTCAATGACACGTGCTATCTGGCGGAAATTGTCAGTTAGACGACTCGTGGGGGTAATCATATTTTGCAGATGAAGCAAAAACAAAGCACCGTAAAGTATCGATGTGTATACGAGTCAATCGAAAATCTATAAAATAATCTAGCATAAAAATAACTCTACGAAAAGTTAAGAACTGCACAACGCTCCATTAAGTTAACTCTGACAGTTTTGAACGACAGCACAATATAAAATGATAGCAATGCACACAAAAACTCTATTACTATAATTAAAATCGTATTTTATTTTCGACTCAACTAACACAAACCTATGAAGCTTTCAAATATTTATTACCTCTCTTATATGGTCGAACTTTTTATGGATCTTTTGAAAAATTGTTTTCTTAAAGCAAACTTTTCTTTATTTTAACTGAAAGTAATTTTCATGTAAAGAAATTAATTACTCTTAATCTACCTGCTCGTTTTTTCTGTGATAACATCAGTTCCAGCTATTGTATAATTTAATGGAAAGCTTTTTACGAGAGAAATAATACAACGCATCAGTCAGTTGTGTTAACTTTGCAATTCCCCAGTTTTTATTCCAAGTTGAATTTTTAAACACGAATGATGAATAATTTACATTTGGATGTCTTGTGATTTTATTCACCGAACTCTGTTTAAAAGAATAAAGATAAAAGAAATAATACACTAAGCATTGTCTGTAAAACATTGGGCATGTTTTTCAATATAATCTTATATTAGGGTGTGCCATTTTGCAGCAAATTTTTTTTCAGTAACCTTTTGACTCTATGTACACTTGCTGATAGGTAAAATAATAAGCTTGTTAAAATTTCAGCCCTTAATATTAATATTAAAAAGGGCCTTATAGCAAGTTTCTATTTGCCATATAAATAACATGGCATTTTTTTTAGACTATGAAATGTTATATCTTGATAGTTGGACATTTTAAAGATAATCACAATTGATATTTTTATAGTAAATTAAACGCTATACAAAAAAATTTCCAAAACATTTTTCATAAATATAGCCATTCAAAATAGATGGAAACAAATAGGTTTTTTTAATATTATCGAAAAGCTTTATGCCTAAGAACAATCAAAGAAAATGGTATAAAACTTATATTTTCCTTTTGACCAAATTGTTGATGATCTTCGTAACTATAATAAAAAATATTCTTTGGATATTTAAGTTGTTTCACCAAACTAATAAGAACTTTTTGAAAACTCTGGACAAGCTCTATCCAATTTTTTCAAAAAATTAATATCCTTCAATTTAAGATAAGAAAGTTGACACAATTTCCAGTTAAACCGGAAGTAAAACAGGACTGATATTTATGGGGGTGAATAGATCGTATTAATTAAAAATCTTTTTCCTTGTATTGTTTTTGAAATTCTTATTAAATTAGGAATTATAAGTTCGTGGCCTTTGGAGATACACCTTAAAATATAAAAAAAATATTATAAAATTATTTATTAACCAAATAGTAAACTCATTATACATTTTTGGAAACCCCTTAGCGAGCACTATCCAACTTTAAATAAAATGAATAGTTCCTGACATTTTAAATGATACACCCGGTATACGTGTTTTTAAATTAGGTAATAATCTATAATTTTTTTTACCATTACCAAATGCCTAATTTATGTAAATTTATGAATATTAATACGGAATCTTTTTTCACAACAATAAATAAACTCTCATCAAACTTACATTAAAATAATATTCTGTGTTTATATTTTCAATTAACATGAAAATGCTTTAGCTTTAAAGTTATGAATTTTTAATAAACATGCAAGTTTCTCATTATATTATTTAGCCTGTTTAACATATGTAACCTACAACAGTAGGTGAGCGAGTATGTACGCTAAACATAAATTAATATTTAATTTCTCTACAGAAAATTTAGCTCATAATAGAAGATAAGATAAACGGTAAAAGAGGTGACTAGGAAGAAAACAAATGTCCTGGCCAAGAAACATCAAGAACTGGACAAGCATAAAAAACCAACAACTTTTCAGAGTCACAGAAGATAGAAAGAATTTTAAAATAGGTATCGCTAACCTCCATTAGACGACAGCACCAAGAAGAAGAAGGTATAAAACATAACATAGTTAAATTTAATGACAAGTCAAAAAATTTCAAATTTATATAAAAGCATAATTAAGGTTTTTAATGATAAATAGTTAATTACTTGTTTACGTTACGTGCTATAATGATTTATTGCAATTGTAAAGTTTTACAAAACCAAATTATTCTTGCCATCCATTACACACGAAACCAGTTTGATAAATTTACTTTCTAGATCATAAAGTTATTTAGCAAAGAAAATTATTGAGTTAGCAAAATAACTGTCAACTTCAATTATTCTTTGTTTTATATTCCAAAATACGAATATACTCTCTCATGGCCATTAATAAAAAAAAACTCGTATGTTAAAGTCAAACGTCAAAATTTAAGAGTTTTAGGACAGAAGCAAGATTTATAAACGTGTTGTGATGCATGCATGTGAAAAAATTTATAAAGTCCTTTCCATTTTAAACAGTCATGTTTATAGATGAGTTTTAAATAATATATTTTCAAATTTTTATTTTCATATCTCAAACATGTTTTAAATTACAAATATTACCTACACAATTTTATAAAATACCACAAAATTTTCCATAAATGTAGGTACAATCTTGTAAAATATATATTAAACATATATTAATAACATTTTTTTTAAATTTTATATATATTAAATTAATTTAAAAAATGCAACTAGGGCTAAACTAAAAAGTTCCTACTTACAATAATGATTTGATTACAAAAATGTTTTTTTTTATTTGCCTTCATTTTCTTGAACAAGATCAAAATAGCTTTATGCTATATTTAACTAAATTTTCTATAAAATTACAGACCATATAATTGTTATATAAGCCAAGATAAAACAGCTAGACACAAAAGTCAAACAAATGTACTGGTTAATTAGAAACTGAGCTGAACTTTCCATGTTAAACATACGTACTTCTACACAAAGTAATACTGAACCCATAGGGACCTATAGAATTAAGCTAGAGGGTAGTGCAAGGGTATCACAAGTCAAAACATTGCAGAGGTTGCAATCGAAGGCACTTCATATAATAACAAACTTACAATGGTATTATACTCTTCGCAGAGCTCAAAAATTTTTATACATAGCCAGTAAAGTCCAGAGAATGACGAGTGTGCACAACCACAAGTTATCAGGACACCCAAATGACCTTGTGCAACCGTTTTTAAAAAACCACCAGTTCTGAGAAAAAAACAACTCCGTGTGAACTTCCCTTAAATCACAAACAATTATATTTTTATTTAGGAATTCTCCTTTTTGGTATTTGACATAGACTATATTTGTCTCAAAGCTAGTAAGATATTAATATCTTCTTTTTTTTTGGGCTTTTTGTCCTAGAGATTTTCAAAGATTTAAGGGATCTACAGTTTTACGTGGGTGGTTCTGAATTAGGACAATTTTTAGGGAATTTTTTTATGCAGCAGTTTTTTACTCTTGGCAGAGTGTTCAACCTATGCAAATAAAAAAGGAGTGTTAAATTTTTCAATAGTTAACGCGGGGATTTGAACCACTTCAAAAACTACGTCGCTAGCGCAACAGCCGAAACACGTAACCATTTACGCCACGCTTCCTCTTGAAATCGATTATCATTCAATCTGTAAAAGTACATTGTAAATATGCAACAACATTTTTATACTATCTATTTTTTTGTTAGTTGTTACGCGTAACGGATAACTTATATTACATTTCTTGCAAGAAATACATACAAGATGACTTTTTTAAGATTGTTTTGAATTTAGCGCTGCATTTTATAGTTTGAATGTGGTTAAGTTGTATTTTGATAATTTTTTCCGTCATATCGCCGTCAAGTTGTGAATGTTTTTAAAAGGCTTTACGGTTTTGTTATTATGACTTTCGCAGTTAGCCTTGTGTTTTTTGTGTTTATTCTCGTTCTCTAATTTTACTGCTTGTTACTTTTTCTATAAAAGCAATAGGTGATCTAAAATAGGTGTTCTTATAATTATTAAGATGATATTGATCGACCCTATTCGCGACGCCACTGGCAACTCCTGTCCAACAAATCTCATCCAGTACTAACAATATAAAAAAAATTGAGGTATAGTCCCAAATTCAAGGTGTTTACAATGCTTAAAAAATTGCACCATACAGCGATATACCCATACCCCGTAGGTAGTAGAGAAAGTTTTTTTTATCATAAAGTTGTTAGATACTATTTATCACATTTAAAAAACAAGGTTTCAGAGTAAACGAATGATATACATTATTGTACATATATAAACCCGTATACGTATATGCAAAGCTAAAACAACGTTTAAAAAAAAATGTAAAAAAAACATCCAACGAGTAATTACTGTTACAAAAGACCAAAACATTTTTATAATGTGTGTTTACAAAAGTTGGATTTCATTTCCTTGTATGTTTCAACCAAATGCAGTACTAATTTAAGGTAGAGATTTGTTTCCCTTAAATTTCCTAATTATTAATTTTGGAGTTAACAAAGTAATTGTAATTTTAAATTTAATTTAGATTCCAAATAAATTCATTATTTCAAATGACTAAAATATGCTTTAAAAGTTTCGTTTCGGAAATTTACATTTTTAATTGGTTTTAAGTTTTAAAACTTCTTAAAACATTTTTAATTTAGTGCGTACTAAGGAAAAAAAGGGTCTCATTTTATACCTTTACAACGTCTTCATAAACCTTTTCTACAATTTCCCGGAGGTAACATTTAAATTACAGGTAACTTATGTTTTATTTTTAATGGCTGCCCATAAACAATATAAAACAAGAATTCAATTAGTTACATGCATAATTCGTAATATAGGACTTTAAAACATTTTTGCTGTCAAAAAAAAGAATTAAATTAAACTTGCAATACACGTAATTTCTAAATTTCGCATTACATTTTTGTTAAATCATTATTAAATATATTTGTAGAAAATTCTACAGCGGGCACGTTATTTGTAGAATACAATTTTTTAATATTCAGAATGCATAGTGCTTGACGGTAATCATTAGAATTACGCACATTAGTCTTTCAGGTAATTTAAAATGAAGTAATCTTAATCTGAACATAAGGAAAATAGAAAAAGTAAAATTAATCATTATTCAAATGTTACACAACGACTGATTTTATTCCACATCGACCTGTTTTTGTATGCATAGTAGGTACGATAATAATTTTCAGATCGTTAAATAAAAGAAACAGCAATTTCAATTTTACGTTTGCCCATCAATAATATTTTGTAGGATCACTTTAATGATATTAAATTGCACGTCTCCATTTCGCTCTTTACAAAAAATTTAAGTAGTATTTAATGTAAAAAAGTGCTCCTTTTATAACTTCAGATATCCCGGGTTTTCGTGGCGATTGAATACAAAGGCGCAATTATATTTGAAGATTTATGCTTGGTGTGATAGAATATTTCTATATGATTGATGTTCGGAATTCAATGTTTGACTCTTTTTGCATTTTGAAGTGAAAGTTCGGTGAAAATGCTTTTATTCAAGTTAAAGCGTTGGAAATTGACGCTCCAACATTGCGGTTGTGCGGTCTTTTCACCTGAAGTGTCAAAGTTTTGTGAAATGCCGCGGTTCGTTTTCAGTTTGCTGCTACCAACGACTTTTTAGTTGTCTGTGGGGTAGCTAAAATATTTTCTCTTCGACCCCAAAAACCGTCTACGTTACCTGTTAAAGGTAGAAGTTTTGAAAACAAGAGTCGGTTCTCGCAAACTCTGAATAGTTAAACGCTAATCCGCTGGAAAAAAACCTTTACACGATATAAATTGCAACATTAACTTAAGAGGAAGCAGGAGTTAAAATTTTTAACCGAGCGGATTAAGTCTCAAACTTTTCTCACTTTGACGAACCACTGTATTGAATTCCCTTTTTGTAGGTAGTTAAACGCCAGAAAATCATAATATATTCTTTCATTTTTTATTGTAAAAATATGACCGTTTTCTAAAAGTGAATTAGAGAATTTTGCTTTTAAACCAATACTTTTTCAAGTTATACCCCTCTTGGCGCTTTAAGGGTAAAATTTTATCAGGCAACGAAAATTGCGCGACCAAAGCTAACCAAAATTCGATAGTATGAAGTAAATTAATTATGGTGCATCATGCTTAAAACCGAGTGTGCACATTCGAGCTCAAAGTGGCACATTCCGCTCTCGGGAAAATGAAGCGCGCCGCTCCGCGTCGCGCTTCATTTGCTTCCCTCGTTCGGAAATGTGCCACTTTTCGCTCGAATGCACACATCCTCGTATTTATCGTATTTAATAATAATAATTTTTCCACGTGGTTATATTTAATTTTGTTACGCCAAAGAAGTACAACTTCTAATGCGCGTACAAAAGTACACGCACCGGTTGTTTTACAAAAAAAGTTTAACCTAAAAAAGTTTAGGCAAATATTTCTACCTTTCTTACAAAAATGATTAATAAGAAATGAAATATTTAAATATTTGTATACATTTTTGGGTCATTGATTTTGAAATCAAAAACAATATTAAAAATAAAAATTTCTCTATTATACGCATTACTAAAAACTATTTATTAAAATTACTCATTATCTACAATTGATAATATAATGTTTAAAGCCTTTAAAAGCTATATAAAGTGTATATATAATTATAAACATAAATAACTTGAAACTACAACGTCGCGCACATAACGTATGAAATTTTGAAAATTTTTGTTCCTTATAACCACGTTCTTTTTCGGAAACAGTAATTCTCAATACGGATTTAAATAGACATTTTAAAAATACAATATAGGTATTTTTTTTTTTTTAATAAACATTTTAAACACTTTTTTGTTAGTAATAAATTAAACATCAAAAATGGTCGGTCTATTGATAAGGCCTGTTGTAATTATTTTTATTTTCGTTCAAGTATGACATGGTTTTAAGAAAAGTTGATATTTATCTATAGTTAGTTGGATTTTGAAAAACGTGTTTCATTGTCAGTAAATTAACTATTGCAAATACAGTCGAACCTCTATAAGTGGAAGTTGAGGGGAAACGAAAAATAATTCGAGTAATCAAAAATTCGAGTTATCGATATAAAAATATTAAAGTTGAAATAGGCAAGTACTAGGAAAACGGGTTCGAGTTATCAAAAATTCGACTTATCTAAGTTCGACTTTAACCAACAATTATGTCTTTTAATTGGAGAACGTTTCAGTGTTGTATTAAAAATTTGTTACATTATTTAATTTTTTTAACTCAATGCAAACGTGAATATTATTTATACTTTACTAAATTTTGAATATGCTGGACATATTTTCTACATAGATATAAGTAAATGCATTAAAATTATTTTGTAATGATTTCTTTTTCTTCTTCTGCTCTAATCCTTAATGCCATTTCGAGCGTCGGATGTCGATCTCTGGTCCTGCATCCATTTTCTCCATCTTTTTCTGTCTCTCGCTATTGTTTTCATTTCATCCATTGTCATTCCCTTTTCTGTACCGATTTCTTTGATTTGGTCCATCCATTTTCTTCTGGGTCTGCCTCTTTGTTTTTTGATTGGTTTTCCCGGTTCTATTATTCTTCTTGGTATTCTGTTGGGCTCCATTCTTATTACGTGTGCATACCAGTTTAATTGTTTCTCTTTTATTTTCTCCATTATTGATTCTTGCTTAGCTATTTCTCTTATATAATGATTTCGTCTGTACTAATATTCTTGTTTTATTAAACACATGACTGTTTTGTTTTCTGAACAATAGAAATACATAAAACTGCTTTTACTCTTGAAATTTTGGTTTTATACCTAGCTCTAAATTATCAAAATAACTAAAATTATTTTAAAATTAACTGGGTATAAGCAAAACTGACAAGACCTTTGTTAACAAACTACCTGTCTTGAAATGCATTTAAGTACGTTCGAACGATTTACTACTTGGGATATCCCCAACACAATTATCCAAATAAATCGTCATCGAATACAATTTTTCAGTTCGCACGTGTTTTCTTATTTATTTATAGAGATATTCAAAAAAAATTTTGGCACTGTAATTGTATCACAATTTTGAAGGGATGTCTCGAATTAGAATTTTGAAAATCGGGCTATTTCGAGTAGTTGCAACTTTATCATAAAAAAAAACTAATTTTCTTCTTCTTCTTCTTTCTCTTTTTTTATGTAGGCTATAAAGCTTGTTTAAAACCCACTGTTTATTTTCTTTTTATACTTCCTCCGATGTAGATGGCCACCATTCTTTCCATCTTTTTGGGGGTCTGCCACTTTCTCTCTTTCTTTCCGTTGGACGACCATGTGAGCCTCGTTTTGCTAATCTGTTTTCTTCCATCCTGTTTACGTGCTTTTTTCCAGTATTTTCTTCCGTCTCTGATAAAACGTGTTATATCTTGTATGTTACAAATTTCCCTTATAAAACTAATTTAAAATGCTAAATTCAAAAAAGTACCTTGATACACCCCTATAAATTTGCCTAAAGGTTCTATGTGTTAAATTTTTTTTTCATAATTCTTTCAAGTTTGGCCGGAAATACGGACGAAATTAACATTGTTTTTCTTATGGACAGACTTACTCTTGCTGCGCCTTAAACCTACTTTCATCGTAAAATTGTTTTTTACGGAAGAACGCTTATTGTTTCTAAAATTATTGCATGGATATCAGAACTAGACGATTTATCGTTTGTTTCACTTTCGTCGCGAGTTTTCCACCAAAACGGTTAATTTTTCAGGTTCATAGCTCTTATAACGAGCCGCCATAAAAATGTAATTTAAACTTCTGAATGCTGCGCGACCACAAGGATAGTCATTTGAATATCAACTGCTTTCAAAAAACTCATATGCGTTTGGTTGTGTTATGCTCAGCGTAAAGTTTGGGCGCACCCACTTTAAATATATATTATATAATCCATATAAATTTGATTTAATTTCGGTTATGTGTACATCCATGTTTAGGTAGTCTTGTACTTTATTTACATAAATGGAAGCAAATTATACGAGTTGCTTTTGTGTTTCAGATATATATAAGTTTTTATAAGCCATTAAACAAAAATCCAATATAGAACAGCACTCAAACGCTTTAAATTGAAAATTATTACACAAAGCAGAATGCTTCCAGTAATAAACTTTTCTAAAAAAAAAAAGAACTAGGGACGAAACCAATAAGCCCAGTTTTATTACAAAGAACATTTGTACGATAAGGGCTCATCGACATGTATGTAAAACTCGTGCGAGTGCAATGCGACAATATCGACAATCAACGTGTTGTTTGTAACTGATGAAGTGCCATCTTGAATAGAGGACTTTGTATTATAGTCACAGTGGAGGGCGTAGAATCGATCCCATGAAGCGTAGACAATACTACTTCGCGAGATGATACACACCGGAAACCGGAACCGGAAGTGGAAATACTTGCATTTACGTATATTCTGGGAATTTGTGAAAATGTAATACGGTATTACGGAACCTTTTGCTTTTTTTTTATTACGTTACTTTCCTAAATCCGATGTACTTATTATTTTCGAATTTGTCGGAAAAAGTTTTTACATAATTGCATTAATACATTTCCTCTCTCTTATTTTCAGAAATGAAAACTATTGTTTAGCAAGGCTTAGTATAAAATTAATTCGTTCGAAATCATTTTAATGGAAAGCTTTACGTGTCACAATATATCTGTTTTATTTCTGGTACGCTTATTATTTACTTTGATATTAAAAAGGAAAAATATAAAGACATGACTATGCAAATTGCTTATACAGTTTTCATTTGAATATTGAACTGACAGGTCAGACAAGGCAAGCACTGAACTGTACTTTAAAAGCAATAAAGTCGCATCGTTAGAACACAGCAAAGTCTTTATATTGTATTTTAAGTTAGCGCTTATTGCTCATTGAAATAAGAACATAAATTTATGATTACAACAAAAGGGAGCACTACACTTGTATTACGTTGTACAAAAACAGCAGCTGCGAAAATGAGAGATCAATATTAATTTCAGTTTCAACTTGGAATACCAACGTTTTAATAACTTGAAACTTGCGTTGTTAAAAACTATTTTGTAAATTAAAACTGTACGAACTTTAAGATTCTGACTTACTACATACGAAAGGTGTCAACGTAGAACTTTGTAAGTGAAAATTATTAGTTTTACGCCGGGAAGAAGCTAAGTTCTTCAAAAATGAATACCGATAGCGACGCTTATGAGCAATTGAAATATAGCTTCATATTTCTCATTAAAAGTAGTTATATTTTCAATCTAACTTGTGGTTATTTAGTTCCATGCTTTTGTATAAAGATGTCCCACATGTGACTAAACCTAGAACCATTAAAATCTAAATTTCACTAAAAATGGTCTTGTGTATGTGTTAGTCAAAATCATGGAGGTAAGAATTTTAACATTTTAAAGCAAACGCTTCACTTCCATGATTTTGAGTCATAAATTTAATTAACCCGATGGCAATTTAAAATTTATGATTAGTTATATGTATTACTCGAAAAATTACACCGGATATGAAATATGTGCAGCACATTAAATAATATCGATTTTAATGCGATAAAAAGTTGTACCGATTTAATGAGTTTAACCTGTGGAACTGTACTGCCAATCCAATTAACAAACTATATAATTTAAAAGTATTAAAAAACAAATTGTCCAAATGGCAAACGTATAAACTATAGCACATAAACTTAGGGATGACTCATCCCTGGACTGTGTATGAATACATTTTATTCTTCCGTATGTCCTTACTTAATTCTTTAAAATCTAGGTGACCGAGCTTTGCTCGATATCTTTTGATTTTGTCTAGAAAATGTAATTACTTTCAGTCGCCTAGGTATAGAAATATATAGATATGATTGTAGAGTCACCTGTTGTTGTGTATCAATGCATGAATATTTCAGCTTACAGATACTTCAATATTCTATGAGATGGCGCTAAAAAAAAATTATGTAGAAACGAATTTTCTCAGCAATGACACCTATCTAGATAAACTCAGAAAGCAAAACATTATTTAATTACAATATTTCATCCAAATCGTTAAAGCCGTTTTCAAGAAACCTATGTACATACATATATATATTTTACAAAATTAGCTCGTTTGTAGTATAAGATATACAATTGTTTTTGTGGCTAACTTCGCGTAATGTTTCTGTATCTGTCAGATTGAAGAAATTGTAGCAAACTGTAACTTAAAAGAACGGTTAAATAACTCAAATTTAAAATTGCTACAAAGTACACAAACAACACTGAAAACGAAGAGGTCAAGATTTTTACAACATTTTTATTTATTTATGTTTTGTTTCAATATGTACAATGAGAACAATTTGTAAATTTTGTCATTAATTTTTGTATTAAACCACGCGGTAGCTCAAATGACTTTAGAGTTTGATATACATTTTTTAAATTGATTATTCGAGTACAAAACATCTTTAAAAAATCAATAATTTGGTCAAAATAGCTAGAAGAAAAAATCAACTTTTCTAATATAATTTTATCAAATAGTGCGCGATAGATTTGCGTTTTAAATAAGTTCATAAAAAATTCTGAAAGAAGTCGAGTTAGAAAAGACTGTGGTAACACATCAGTTATAAAAACTTTGTTTGCTAAATGACACATAATAAACATTAAAAACCGTAAATAACACAGAGTTGCACTAATAATCATAAAACAAACCCAATTTATCCCTTTTTCTTTACTCTGGCGTACCCTATACCTACTTTATATTTAAAAAAAATATATTTATTTGTTTACCGCAGTATTAAACTCATTTTCTTTTACTAAGTTAAGCCAGCGGCCATAATATTTACAAACAGTGTATTGAAACATAAAGGAAAGCAACCTCGCGATCTTAATGATTAAATATTCAATTTGTCTAAATGTCTCATCAAAAATCCACAATATGTATAAGTTTTCAAATTTTTGAAATTATTAAAAGAATTTGTTATCATTGTATGAAAGCAATTTCACAGCAGGCTCAAAGGATTTACTAATGTCATACGGTTCAACCGAAACATTCATTTCCTGATGTTATGAATTGTTTCCTTTATTTTTAGACGTTAAGCGGAATTAGAATCTTTTATTCTGTTCTTGATGAGTACAATACCGCAAAAATTAATAACAATTTATTTATTAACATTATTTATTCCAAAGTCAGCTGTTTCAATTACAGTTTACATATACATATATCTGCTTAATACTCCTTTCATTATTATTTTGGTATAATTTTTTTTAATGAGGTATTTTAAGGTGAAGTACAGTCGTCCCTCTTTACCTGGGGTTCCGATATTTAAGAATTTAATATCCGCCAGGTGACATAAAAAAAAGAGAGAAAAAAAGCGTTTGAGGGCTCAGTTGTTCTCTATTCCGTGCAAACTTAGTACGTTTGGAGAACTAACATTTTCAAAAATAATTAGTGCGCTGTTTTATCTGACCTGTTTTTCATTTTTAGGTAAATGTCCGATGTAAGATTATATATTCCAAGAACTTTCTTTCTGTTCCATCAATATGCAATAGAAACTTATGCCACACGGTCCTATTCTATAAAATTATTTATTAATTTAATATTGAAATCCCTATCTTCTGGTAAAGATTGAATAATACTGTTGGAACACAACATAGAAATTTATTAAACTACGTGGTTTTATTACAGAATTGAAAATTAGGAATTGACAAATACGTAAACGAAAATTGAACGCTATATTTTTTCTAACATAAATTGTTTTTTTTGTAACTAACTAAAAAATAACTAAACTTAGCACCACTAGATCTAACATCCTCCCACCAAAGAAAATATGAAGTCTTTAGACTAATTACAATATAAATTGTTATCTATCACTTGAGTATCCGGAGGCTCTCCACAAACCTCTAGTCTGTAGATCCTTTGAATAGGCCTTAGCAACAAACCGTTTTCTGTTTGCAACTTGACTACACGACCAACTTTCCCGACCTTCAGCTCGACCATGTTCTTATGTTGCATACTTCTCTGGACCAGGATACCCAAATATTCCTTTCGAAAACGTCTTCGTAAATCTTCTTTTAGGTTCAATAAATAGCGAAGGCGATTATTTAAATGTTCTCTGTCTACTCGATCCAGATCAGCAGTTCCCATTTCTGTTACCTCTTGTAGAAACATGCATGGCGTTAGCGGGGCAAATGTTGGATCGGTATCCGACATATAAGTTATTGGTCGACTATTGATTATCGACTCGCACTCACAAATAATAGTATAAAGTTCTTCTTGTGTTACACAAGCTCTTCCTAGCACTCGTTTTAATAAATCCTTTACTATTCGTACTAAACGTTCCCAAAATCCACCCCACCACGGTGCTGCTGGGGGGTTGAATTTCCATTCAATTTTCCTCGTGTTGGAGAAAGTCTCTATCTCTTGCCAGTCGATACCTGACAGCATATTTTTAGCCCCTACGAAATTTGTTCCATTATTGCTATAAATTTTCGTAGGTCGACCTCTCTTAGCTATAAGACGTCGCAAAGCTTGCATAAATGTAGTAGTTGATAAGCTCGATACTATCTCTAAATGTATAGCTCTGTATACGGCGCATGTAAATAGACAAATCCACACTTTATTTTTGCCTTTTAAGTATAATGGTCCAGTGTAATCTACACCCACTACTTCAAAGATTTTTGCATCTCTAACTCTATCACTTGGTAATGGGCCGAGTATCGTTTCTACATGCTTCTCTGTGAATCTTTTACAAATCACACATTTCTTTAATACGTTAGTAATAGTCTTTCTACCTTTTATGATCCAATATTCTTCTCTTAAATTGTTTAGTAATATTTGTACTCCAGCATGATTTAGTTTTAGATGTTTATATCTTATCAACATTTTCACCACTGGATGTTGATCTGGTAGAACTATTGGATACTTGAAGTTTTTGTTGTCCTCGCGCAAAGTTATTCTTGTAGTGACTCTAATGATGCCTTCTTGATCGTAAAAAGCATGTAGTGAATTTATTTTTTTTAAATCTTTTCCGTACCATTCAGTTTGGATTAATCTCATAAGTTTTCTCTCTGCACAATACAATTCTTTTACCTTTAAACAACCTCGTCGTTTTTCTTTATCCTTTTCCTTAAATCGCATTATCCAACCTATCATGTTTACTATTCGTTGAAAATCCGAAAAGTATTTATAGTACCATCCTATATCGCTTTCTACAACTTTTATTGTCATATCCGCAGTTACTTTTATTTCTTGTTCATTCGATGATTTGGGCCATTCTTGAGAACTGTTATATAGCCAAGAAGGTCCATCCCACCAACGTTCTTTTATGATTTGTTTTGGTGAACAACCTCTAGATGGCAAATCTGCTGGATTTAAACTTCTTTGGATGTGCTTCCAATCTTTTATTTGTGTAAATTGTTGAATTTCTTTTATTCTATTTCTTACAAAATTTCTTGTTTTCCATTTCCATGGATCCAATTTAAAACCGTTGTTGAATCACTCCAATAAGTTACTGGTATTTCTTGGTCATTTGACAAATTCTTTAACACCTCCGTTGTTATACGGGCTCCCAAAGTAGCTGCCATTAATTCAAGTCGAGGAATTGTTATTCCTTTTAATGGTGCAATTCTTGCTTTCGCTTGTATGAGCTGTACATTTACTGAATTACACTTTTCTGTCCGTACGAATACTACAGCGGCATAAGCTAGCTTGCTAGCATCACAAAATGTGTGCAAACTGTAGTTTGCGTTTTCAATAAGTACCCACCTAGGTAATTTTATTTCTGACACTATCGGAAGCTCTTTGTACCAGCTTAAAAAATTGGATTTTGTATCTTCGCTCACTTCGCTGTCCCAATCGACATTCTCTACCCATAATTCCTGCAATAATAATTTGGGATATAACATTATAGGGCAAAGTATACCAATTGGATCAAATATTTTGTGTGAAATGGATAAAATTATTCTTTTGTTACAAATGTTGATTCTAAAGGTTTCAAAAAATTTTGTATTGCATTCAATTGTGTCACTTATTTTATTCCATTTCAAACCAAGGACCATTGTTGACTGATTTGACTGGTTATCCAACGAATATTCCCATCCTCGTAATTCAAATTGACCATTACTCATTACTTCGGTGGCTTCCTGTATAAATCGTTTTAATTCACTTTCATTTTTGACACTTGTTATGCAATTGTCTACGTAAAAACATTCTTTTAACTTTAATATATTTTCCGCACTATATTTTAGTTTCTGCCCATTAACTATACTATTTAGTTTTTTATCTAGGTGATAACTTATTACTGCATTTAACAAAAATGGACTACTTGATAATTGTAATATCCTGATAAGAATCTAGATACTAAGAGATAACAAAAGATTATTATTATTTATTCGTAACTAACAAGTTTTAACTTTTGATTCGTTCGACATAATTTCATATTTATAATAAAATAATTCACGAGCATAATAGCGTATAATTTACAAGAAAGAAGTTACCAGATACAACAAATTGGCGACGAGGATTAAAAGTGTTAGAATCTACAATGGACCCGGAACAATTTTCAAAATTTATGAAATCTCAAAAGGCTCTCATCGACGCATTGGTGACTCGAGTGGACACAATAGCGCAACAACAAGGACACCAAGTAATAAATACGGCAATTCTTCCTAATTTTGACAATTTCGACAACAAAAAAGAATCTTTTCGAATGTACAAACAACGCTTTGAAAATTATACAGAAATGAAAAACATTTCTGCAAACAAAGGATATTGTGCTAAGTTACTTCTAAATTCAATAGGCACAAAGAATTTTGATATAATTGCTGCTCTTGCTGCACCGAAGGAACCGAAAGATCTAACGTATGAAGAATTAATAAACTTACTAGAACAACACCTTTCTCCTAAGAAAAATGTATTGGTTGCACAACATCAATTTTTATCGAAATATCAATCAGAAAATCAATCAATTCCAGAGTTTGTTGCTGCTTTGAAAACAGGAATGGGGGATTGCGAATTTACATCACCATGCTCCTGTAATATATCAATCGCAGATACTTTTCTACGCGCCCAATTTATCCGGGGGTTAAGAGACAATAACATTCGTGAAAAACTGCTGCAATCAAAGTTCAAATTATTCAATGAAATAGCTGCAGAAGCCATTGCGCTCGAATCTTCGAAAATAGACTCCCAAGAATTGAGCCAAAAAGTTTCAACAAATCAATCCTATCTTTCAACCGCTATCAACAGAATTACAAATAAAAATGATAACCAGATCAAGAATCAAAATCAATCTCAACAGCTACAAAACAAACACAGATCACAGTCTCGTGGAAATAAAATTGAATTGATTATGCCAAACTTGGCATCCAAGGATTATGCTTGAGATGTGGTAAAACAATCACACCTCTAAGGATTGTCGATGCAATCAATCAAATCTGCATTGTACAAGTTGTAAAAACAGGACATTTAACAAAAGTATGTATCCGAACACTTTTGGGAAAGGAATCAAAATCGACATCAAGTTCAAATACTAATCACGTCAGTGAAGAAGAATCTATGATACAATACAGTACGTATCACATTGTAGATATCTACCAGAGTCAATCAACAGCTCAAGATGCTGATCGCTATTATACTTACGTTTATATAGAAGATATTCCAGTTAAATTTGAAATCGATTCCGGATCAGGTTATTCATTTTTTACCCAGAGATCAATATAAAATGTTGAAGCTAAATACTCCACTTATTTCAACAACTACAGGATTTCGATCTTATACTCAAGACGTATTTTTACCTGATGGAAAAATTAATGTCAAAATAACTTTCAAAAATAAATCAATTCAAGATGATATTTATATAGTTCCAGAAAATTATCCTGCCCTGCTGGGACGAACATGGATTCGACGATTAGGAATCAAGTTAAATCAAGTTAATTCAATTCAAGAACTGTTAACTAATGCTAAAACATATCAACCGGATATTGACTCCGAATCAAAAGAAATATTAAACGATTTTGCAGACATTTTTGAAGAAAAAATTGGTCGAGTTCCCAATTACCAAATCAAATTAAAACTACGTGAAGGTGCAAAGCCAGTATTTTATCGTGAGCGAGAAATACCCTTTGCCTTAAGAGATGTTGTCGAAGCAGAATTAGAATCTCTTGAAAAAGAGGGAATTATCTCCAAAACAGAATCGAGCGATTGGGGATCACCTCTTGTAGTCATTCCCAAATCTGATGGAGGAGTACGACTATGTGTGGATTACAAAATTGGAGTTAACCAGAGGCTAGTCGACACCCACTACCCAGCCCGAAAAATTATCGATATTCTCAACAGTTTAAAAAACTCTCAGTACTTCTGTCGTTTGGATCTTTATAAAGCATACTTACACATTGAAGTAGACGAAGAATCCAGTCAAATTCAAACAATCTCAACTCATCGTGGAACTTTCAAAGTTAATCGACTTTCATTTGGTGTGAAAAATGGCCCAGCTGACTTCAACAATATACTTGATCAAATCATACGTGGACTTGATGGAGTCGAAAAATATTTTGACGATTTCCTCGTACACGGTGCTACTTTCAAAGAATGCAAAGTTACCAGGAATGACTTCAGCACGCCTGCAGAGATATGCTGCATTTTTATCAGGTTTTGACTATCAAGTTATATTCAAGAAAGGTACAGAGAATTTAGACGCCGATTGTCTATCAAGAGCACCCATCAATATTCCAGTTCAACCAAATGCAATCCACAACGAGGTACATTCGCTTTGTAAAACTTCTATCATGCAACTCTCGACACTCACTTTAAACCATGAAACCGTTAGAAACGAAACACGAAAGGACGAAAATCTATCTAAAATTCTTGACGACCTGTTATTAAATGATTCAAATGGTCTTAATTATACCCTCGATAACGGAATCATATTCAAAGGACATAGAGTTGTAATACCACAAATATTACAGAATGCGGTTCTTCAAGAACTACACAGTACACACATAGGCATGACAAAATGAAACAATTAGCCCGACGTTACATTTATTGGAAATCTATCGACTCAGATATTGAAAAATTAGTGCGCTCATGTCAAGGATGCGCAGCAACTCAAAATAGTCCTGCCAAGGCTCCTTTACATCCTTGGGCAGAACCGGAACACAACTGGCAACGCATACACATTGACTACGCTGGTCCTATGGATGGACACTATTTCTTAGTTATTATGGATGCAAAATCGAAATGGACAGAAGTTGTTTCATGCACATCAGCACCAACTTCACATTCAACACTCGAAATGCTCCAAGACGTTTTTGCGCGTAACGGGTTTCCAGATGTAATAGTATCTGATAATGCAACGATATTCACTAGCGATACGTTCACCGAATATTGCAAGAAAGCCGGTATTTTTCAAAAGTTTATCGCGCCTGGACATCCTGCTACAAACGGATTGGCGGAGCGGAACATACAAACCCTAAAAAAATCGACTCGAAGCCATGGGGGGATGAACAAAAGTCAATGAAAACAAAAGTACGTGAAATTCTTTTTAAATACCGATCAACGCCACTTCAAAATGGAAAAACTCCAGCTGAACAATACTTAAACCGTCAAATTCGAATTCAACTAGACGCATTGAAACCACCAAAATTCCAGGAGTCGGCAAAACCAACTCAACCAGCCAGACAATTAAAGGTGGGAGATCGTGTACAAGCAAGATTCTACACCCCTAACAAAATACTATGGAAATTTGGCACGATAATTAAAAAGTTTGGTCAAATCCATTACCAAATAGAACTGGATAATGGATATAAATTAAAACGACATATAGATCAACTGCGTACCACAAGTGTGGGAAATGCCAAACAGACGTCCTCTACAATACCTACCAGAACACCTCTTCACAACCAAAAGACTGTTATTTTCGAAGGCATCGACCAACAAGAGTCAAACCCAAATATGTCAGCTCACACAAGAGCTAATTTGGAAGATTTTGTTGAAGTGCAAGTGCCAACAAACATTACATCTCCTGGTTCCAAAGAGCAACCCAGTCGGCCCGTTCGAGTACGCAAAACACCCGCGTATTTGAGCGATTACAGTGTATTTATTTAGCGTGGGAGATTGTAATATCCTGATAAGAATCTAGATACTAAGAGATAACAAAAGATTATTATTATTTATTCGTAACTAACAAGTTTTAACTTTTGATTCGTTCAATATAATTTCATATTTATAATAAAATAATTCACGAGCATAATAGCGTATAATTTACAAGAAAGAAGTTACCAGATACAACAATAATCCAAAAACTACGCGACAATGTCTATAAATTATGACTTCATTCTTTTCATTCCACCATAAAAATTTCAAAAACTTGCGATCTTCTTTACAAACACTTATTTGTAAAAATGCTCGTTTTATATCTGCGATCACACCTATTCGATTTAATCGAAAACGTAACAACCCAGAATTGATATGTTCTATTAAATTGGGGCCGGTTTCTAGACAATCATTAAGAGACGATTCATTTTTAGCTTTAGCTGATGCGTCAAAAACAGGTCGTACGGGAGTAGTGCTGTTTTCCTTTACAACATGTCGATGCGGCAAAAAATGTCCCGTTGCTCGATCACTACGATCAATTTCTTCAATAATATTATCAGCTACCCATGTTTTTAAAATTTGATCATAAACCTCATATTTATTGTCCCTTTTTAACCTTTTAGTAAGAGAAAATAATCTTCTTTCGGCAAGTACATAATTTGACTTCAACTCATTGCTGCTTTCTCGCCAAGGCAATTTAATTTCATATCTTCCTTCGTCGTTTACACATACTGTTTCTAAAAATCGCGATTTTACTTCTTCGTTTCTTTCTTGTTGTGTTTTCACCTCTGTTGGGTCTTTAATACCTATTAAGTCCAAATCCCATAATTCACAAATTTTTCTATCATTTACCAACATTGAAATTACGTTCATCGTTTCACACGTGTCTTTTAATTCTTCAACTACCTTACCCATAACGGTCCATCCTAGAGCAGTTTCCATTGCCACTAATCCACATCTCAACTCTTGCTTTCGACCAGTGTACAACTTTCCAGCAACATCTGCTCCTATTAATATTTGCACAACTTCTCCATTTTTACTCGTGTCTGTCAACTCGATTTTCTTCTCTTTCAATTCTTGAATCCAATTCCGATCTTTGACACACTTTATTCCATCAACAATCGTAGGTTGACTTAAAACTTCAATATTACACGAGTAGGCTTTATTAAGTGACGTAAGATTTATTTTATATAAGTTATGTTCTTGTCGAGTAGCTCGAACTCCTCCAAACAACGTATGATTTAAATACTCTTTCCCCAATGATGGTAATCTTATAGACTTTGCAAAATCTTCTAAAATATATGATTTTTGAGATCCTGTATCTATCATAATTCGTGCCTTCTTCGTAATTCCATCATGTGTCACATTTACGACCAAAGTTTGCAGAAATATAACAGAATTTTTTGAGAAATTAGTCAAATTTGCATCTTCTTTTATTTCTGCACCGTTACTATATTCTTTGGTACTTTCCTGCATTGTCATTAACTTAGGACACATTATTATTACGTGTCTACCCTCACACACTGCACATTTTATAAACGTTTTACAATTTTTGCAAAATGATTCGGTTTTAGACAATAGAAGCAACATTTTTTTTCATTAATAAGTTTCTTTTTATCTTCTATCGTCATCTTCTTAGCACGAAAACAATCAGTACTTTTGTGACTCTTCAAACAAAATATGCACCCATTAGTGTTTTGTTTCTTTTCCTTTATATTTATTAAACTAGCTGCCGTTGGTATAGAATCTTCTCTTTGAATAGGCGTTTTTTTCTTTTTGAATTGCAGTTCACTATTAATAGAAAAACCGGTAGTTGCTAAATTGATCCGTTCTTCGTTTTCCACTTCATTTCTAAGAAATGCCATTAGCCGTGTTAATCTGCTTTTGGCCTCGAACGTTATCGATGATCTATTTTCTGTAGTTCCTTCTGTGGTAATCTGCATTCGTTGCCAAGCTCGTAACAAATTTTCTGGCATACTAGATTCTACCAATGGGTACAACATAGCTGCATACTTATCCGTTGTCACCCCTAACGATTCCAGTGCTCTCAGTTTTGTCTCTAATTTGTCGTAAAGAGAGCACAGTGACAATGCTTGATTATTAATTATTCTATTTAATACCAAAGAGAGTAGTTCACGCACATAGACCTCCACCTGAAGGTCATCTCTGCCAAAACGTGCCTTTAATGCTTCTACTGCCTTTTTATAATTGTCGCCAGTTGGTGGAAAACTGGTAACCAAATCCCTAGCTCGAGTCCCTTCGATAGTAGCTTGGATGAGATATTGAAATTTGTCTTCCGAGGCTAATTCGTTGTCTTCATCAATTTTTCGGAACTGACTCCAAAACTGCAACCATTCTTTTATCTCACCCCCATATTTTATTAACTCTATCGTGGGCAATTTATACTTTCTACCGGTTCCTTGTCCGATAGTAGAAGGTGTTGGCCTTTGCACATTGCTTGTGTCTACCACTTGGATATACTTAGTACATTTTAATTGCAAAGTTAGAAATTGACAAATACGTAAACGAAAATTGAACGCTATATTTTTTCTAACATAAATTGTTTTTTTTGTAACTAACTAAAAAATAACTAAACTTAGCACCACTAGATCTAACAAATACACTTTCTTCGCGATTCCCCAAAAAGGTCTTTACTGTCCAAATCTTTTACCGCAATGGTTCGGATCTTTACAAAACCTTTTCAAAGTCGAGAAAAACAAGTACCTACTTGACTTTGATCATCATGGTAAATTGAACTGAATCAAAAATTCGCTATTTGTCAAAAAACATTTTTTTACAGAATTAGCAAAAACTTCGAACAGACTTGATGACAATTCCAAAACGGTCACAGGGACCACTTGCAAATCAATTGCCAAGACCAAGAAACTCTTTGATAATAAACCGTGATTGTCGATACGGAAAGCGACCGCACCTCTGAATATAAGTTTCTCGAGTGTGCACAAGATATTGGAGCAAAATCTGGTTCTTTCCTTCAAGATTCAGATTCAACAGTCATTGACTACAACCAACATCGAGAAGTGACCCGATTTCACAAACAATGTCCTGAAACAGATTCGAATTAGAATAATCAACATCAAGGCTGATTATGGCTTACTTCCAATTGGATGGTTACATCAACCGTTAAAATTACCGCATATGCGGCTCAAAAAATCCGCATTTGACCAAACTTCGACGATTACACCCGCACAAGTCAGTGTTTGATGCTAGATTTTTTAGAAATATAATATGCATCTATTGGTCACTTTATTTACCGGACTTAAATGTATGTGACTTCTTTCTATTGGATTATCTCAAAGGCAGGGTCTATGAGTCGCAAGTCAGTGACATCCAGAAATTCGAGAAACGCATACCTAACTAATGAAATTGAGCCGATTCCTCACGATGCGAGAAAGAGGGCAATAAAACATTCAAAAAGCGTATTGAATCATTGCTTGCAAGTCAAAAAGGTCATTTTGAAGATACTATGCATTAAATCCAAGTAGGTATATGCTCTTGATTTTAGAAAAAGAATGAATTTCCTATATTTTAAATAAATTTTCAAATACGAAACAAGCATAAACAACCACCCTGTACTTGATTCTTACATTCATAAACTATAATTGTCAAAATTACGTTGAAATACATCAGTCAACTATCTAATAAATTCTTTACTACTTTAAATAAATAACATGATACTTAATGATAATGTATTCGGGTTAGTGAATACTTATTGATTGCAACGGAATACCAAATCTATGTGTAAATGATGAATAATAAATATTACGACGTACCTAAAACGTAGGTGATTTACCCAACTACTTATAATGTAATATCAATTATAAAAACGCAATCCAAAATGTAGATATTCTACTTACGTACCAATTTTAAGGTTTCCTAAAAATATCTATTTTAATAAAATATGAAGAACACCGAAATCGACCCGCATTTCTTTTTTGACTAGAGTAAATAATAGCTTTTCGCTTGATTGGTCATATTCGTTGTGCTATGAATAATACTGAAGATGTCCCAATTTATTTGAGTGACCACTATAATCGGTTTTTTCTCATAACATTTTGTAAGATTCCTCTACCATAAGTGTCAGTAGAATAACTGACAATGAGAGCAATATATCTTGCAGAATGATAGCGAAATTGCAAAAGTTCAATATTAGAATCGTACCTACCAGATGCTACTAACTGGATCATTAGAAGAAGTTGAATTCTTTTCAAAGAGTTAAGAAACTTTCAAATTAGAATAATTAAACAATTTAATATTTTAGATTGAAATGTAGTGTAGTCTGTAAGCATTAATAAATAATTCATCAGTTAGTGCCCTCTGAAATTAAACGCCAACCATTTTACTGAAGGTCCAGCATTCAGGTTTATACACCTCAACCGTACACCTACGCCTGGGTTATCCAATAAATAAATTATTAAACATTTTAGTGCTATCAGAGGTAGGTCTTGTAATGGTAAATGTTGGGCGTTATTTTATAAGCTTTATATTTTGTGAAAAGAACATAAAAGAAATTAACTTTTAACTTCTACATAAGTAAAATTCTATAAATAAGTTTTTGAAAGAAACCCAATAGTAATGAAATGTTACCACACAAGTGCTTTTAATACAAGGAAGTTAGACACAGTAATTTTCCACAAGCTACTTAGAATAAAGCTCATCCAGATTCATGCACCTGTAAAATTCAAGTTACTTTGAAACGATTTATTCAAGATGAAACAGAAAGGCAAACAACAAGCAAGTATGGCATTTAACAATATGAAACTATTTTTTAAAGGTATTATATGTACCTTAGAAATTCAAATATCTAGAGAATACGTTAGATAAATAGTTTCCTGCTAGTTTGTATTAAATTATTCTGAAATGTCAAAAGCAGTTCTCCTTTTCTCAGATGGCTACTGTTACATCAAGACATTTGTTCTTGAGCATAAAATAGGGTTGTAATGGACGGTTGTAATAATCATGGTCACTATCCTAGAATTAATTAAGAAGTACTTACATACTTTTATTTCAAAACGTAAAGTTGAAATTGAATGTTGTTTACAGCACGTAATTACATTTTTTTTGATATTGATGCGCTTTAAAATGGAAGGGAGTATAGTGCTCTAAATAGAAGCCTTGCGTGCTAACCAATTTAGAAGTGCAACATTCGCCAAAATTAGTTTGTTTTTTTTTAGATCAACAGTGTCCCTATTTTAACAAAGGTTAGCAGAAATTAGATTAAAAAACAATCACAGGTTAATGAACCACGAACTTGATGACCTGAAAAGGATCGATAGGGGAGATTTTTTTAGCTAACCTTCCAAACACACGGTTATCAATCTGCTGTATTTAACTTTCACTATTTTTTCAATCAAAAAATAAACGTGTACGTGTATTTATAAACGAGTTAAAATATCAGTCACATTAACAACCAATTTCACTGTTCACGAACTGTAGTAAAATACTTTTATTTCGTATTGAAGTAATTTTGTACTACTAGTAATTATATTTAAGGAATCGCTTATACAGTAATAGATAAAAATAAATTATCTACTTATGTTAAAAAATAACATATGTTTATTTATATATCGTTATGAGTAACATGTTAAAATATTTGTTGTTATCTTCATTACTTTTTCATTTTAAATTAAAAAAAATACTTGTGTTTATAAAAAGTTTAAACACGTATTTCAAATACAATTTGGAAAAAAATAATGAATGTATAAATTCAACGTTGTTATTAAGCAGTAATTTGGTTGCAAATTTTTAATTGCTGACTTTATGCTTCCTGACTTTATACAATATACATCCCAACTCAGATTCATGTTTTTTCTAGATTAAAAAATTAAAATAGAAAATTTACAAATAAAATATTAAACATCTTTAATTATTATATAGGGTGTCCGAAAGAACAATTCATTTATATCGAAGCAATTTGTTGTAATAGGTATATAAAAACTGTTGTATTATATAAGAATTGTCTGTAATTAATTTTATTTACAAAATTCTATAAACAAAACTGCATTATCTATTTACTCATAAAGATATAGTTTTGTTCATGTTGTGTAAACACTTTGTATCAGCTTAATAAATTTAATTCCCGAAAAAAGTTTATTAGGGTTATAGAACTATCTCATAAATTTTAACTTATAATGTACCTTAATTTGTTTACAGTGCTTATTGTGCCATCGATCTTATATTAAATTTAAAACCAACATCGACAAGAAAAAATAATGAACGCCAGGTACATCTTGCAAAATGAATACAAAATCGCCAACTCTTTTGGTTTAATTAAAAAAAAAATAGGTAGTTATTAATGTCGTTGCAAAATTGATATTTACGTCATTATAACAATAGAATCACAATGTACCTAACTAAAAAATGTATGCCAAATTGAATTGATTTGTCACTTAATCAAAATATCACAATAAAGTATAAAGAGTTTTGTTAATGAGTAGGGGGAAAGTGGCATAAAACAGCCAGTTTTAAAGAAACGGTTAAATAATATAGAAGGACATAAATAAATCAATTTTTTTTTAAATCTGTAATTGTTCATGCATTTATGTACGTAATGTCATAAAACATTTTTCAAAATTAACGATATTTTTCGACTTCTAATCATTTATAAAAAAAATAAAATTTGGCTTTTTCATAACCTATAGGTATTGAAACAGCCAACCCAAGTTTTAAAAAAGCCATGTTCTTATTACAAGATTAAAACTGCACATAACGAAGATATTATTTAATAATAATCTTAAGCTATAATTTTAGATCTTATATAATTATAAAACGTTTTAAACAACGCAAACTTTCGATAAAATATTGGCTTACATAAATCTAAGAAACATTCAAAAAATTTGACGTTTTAGATCAATCATTGCAAAAACTTAAAAACGTTTTTAGCAAAAATAATGCAATTTCCCTTTTACGCCACAGGATTTATATGCCCAACCATTACAATTTTGCATCGGTACCACTCTTGATTGCTGTTACTCCAATTATTATTGCATTTTATGCAATTAAAAGGTGGCTTTTTCATTACACTGCAGACCGGCTATTTCAAAACATATTCTCTCAAGAAACAAAATCTCGAAAATTACTATGAAATCAAAAATTAGTCTACAAAATATATACGTTATTAGAAGGCCTAATATATCTATAAAAATATAGTGTAGTCATATTATTATTAGTTTTGTACGTATAGGCGTTAGAAAACAAATAAACTGAACTCAAAACCTTACTTTTTGACGACAAAATCTTCAATACGTCGTATCGGCGCCGTTTATTGACGGTGAACAGTCAAATTTTTGTGGGGGATATCTGGCTAGTGTTGCTATCTTAAAATAATAATACATAAACGATTCGTATGAAAACTACCGCGTAATTGATAATGGCTTTTTCAAAACTTGGCTGTTTCATGCCACTTTCCCCCTACATAGCAAATAGGTCAAAACCCGCAGTAAATAACCAACACGAAGTAATTATTATAACTACTAAAAAATTTAATTTATGTTTATGATGTATTTATTTACGAAATATTGTAAGTCATCTTTTAATTTAAGTGAGAAAGATAAAAGTAAAATGAAATATACAACTACCAGGTGTGCAACCTTAAAACGGCCGTTTTCTAATAGATGGCAGTACGCGCGCATTAGGCATCAGCCAACCTTGCCTGCCATTTTTTCTCATTGCTTTGATCTTTGCCATTAGTAAACAAAAGACAAAGTCAGCAATTTCGAACAATAACGTGTCCTTTGATCACGATAAACATGTCGAATTTTGTGCCAGATAAAAAGCATTTGCGGGGAGCACTGCTATTCCTCTTCAATTGGAAGAAATCTGCCGCCGAAGCGCATAGAATTCTAGTGGAGGTCTATGGCAACAGTGCTCTTAGTGAAACTCGGTGCAGAGCGTGGTTTCGGCAATTCAGAGACGGAATTTTTTAACGTCACCGACAAGAAGCGCGAAAATCGACCAAAAGTTTTTTGAGGACACCGAATTGCAAGGTTTATTGGACGAAGACGATACCCAATCGCAGAAACAACTTGCCGCAAAGTTGAATGTTAGCCACCAAGCAATTTCGAAACGCCTTTTTGCTATGGGAAAGATCCAAAAGATCGGGAAGTGGGTGCCACATCAATTGAACGATCGACAGATGGAACGACGCCAGACCGCGTACCAAATCTTGCTTGATCGGCACAACAGAAAATCATTTTTGCATCGAATCGTCACTGGCGATGAAAAATGGATCTTTTTTGAAAACCCTAAGCGCAAAAAATCGTAGGTGGACCCCGGAAAACCCTCAACATCGTCTGCTAGGCCAAATCGATTCGGAAAAAAGACAATGCTGTGTGTTTGGTGGGACCAGAAGGGGGTAGTTTACTACGAACTGTTGAAACCTGGTAAAACGATCAATACTCAATGCTATCAACAACAAATCATCGAATTGGATCGTGAATTGTGCAAAAAAAGACCCGAACACGCGGATCGGCATGAGGGTATCATTTTCCAGCACGACAACGCATCATCACACACAGCAAGATTGGTCCGGGATACATTGGATGCACTTGGCTGGGAGTTGCTACCCCACCCACCCTACTCTCCTGATCTGGCCCCTTCAGATTACCATTTGTTTGCGTCGATGGGACACGCACTTGCTGAGCAGCACTTCAATTCTCATGAAGATGTTAAAAATGGCTCGATGGGTGGTTCTTATCCAAAGGGGATGAATTCTTTTAGGGTGGAATCCACAATCTTCCTCAAAGATGGGAAAAATGTATAGTCAGCGAGGGCAATTACTTCGAATAAAATATTTTTCTCTTTTCTGCGTTAATTATTGTGTTTTGCTAAATAAAAAAACAGCCGTTTTAAGATTGCACACCTGGTAAAATAATATTTATATTGCAGTTTGCAATATTTTAGGACGCAATTAAAAAAGGTGGGCGTAATCTCCTAAGCGCCAAGCAAACCTGTGATTTATAGAATATCAAAAGGAACTTTGATAAAAAAAACTACACGCAGGTACATCTAAGCATAGTGTTTAAAATAAATACAATTTTTTTTTAATTACTGGTTTTTAATAAGCAAATTTATTATTCAGTCATTCACTGGGCTATAATACCGGTCATTCTTTGTATGAGAAAGTCATTTACTAAACTCCGCATTTTATACTCTTTATAGTTAACTTTATAAAGGTTATGTCCAAATTGTGTTAATGTTTGCAATAATTAATAAAAAACAATAATAACTCATTCTAACGGTAAATGTTGTTTTCAGTTTATTAATTTGTTCACTATTTTTTTACATCAAAATAGCTCTCGATGCCACAAATCGGTCACTCACTGGGCGTTTTACCCTAAATGTTACCAAATAATTTAAAAAATACCTTTGTGTATTCCAATTTTTACGATTTATAAGTTAATTATTAAAAAAATAGTTTTCTCCAGAAAACACATTTCCATTTGCCTTAGAGTCCAAGATAAAATAAATAGTATTTCATAGTATTCTTATGAACATTATTATTAAAGTAGTTGCTACCAAGGACCACATTCTGACACTATGCGGTTTTATGTTTAATGGAACTCATTAGTAGTTAATTAATTTATTGCTAAGGAAAATTAGTCTTCCTTGAGTATAATCATTATAAATCTATATTTAGATAGTGGCAGTAACTTATAAAGATCCTTTCGAGATAATGCGATGTAATAATTGCTCTAATATAATTAATTAATAAGATTTTAGATTAATTGTAGTAGGTGTTAAAACATAAAGCTTAGAATAATTCCCCATTATCAAAATGCCATTAAATTGTATTAGCTAAGTTCTGTTCAAAGTTCTAACAAGAATAAGAATCAGATTACGTTTATTAAGATTTTAGATATAAAACCCAACTTTTCATAACCACGTGCAGCTACATACATGTATGTACCTACACAATTTTATTATTTCAACTAAATAAATGTTAATTTTATGTATTTGTAATGTGTAACTTATTTAAACTATTATTAACTAATTATTATTAGTTATTATTATAATTATTATTATTATTTAATTATATTATTATTAACTAATTTATTTTTCATTACAAACTTTTACTATCTTGAGATTTTCTGAGCTAGAATATCGTCGCACTTTTAATTTATTATTTGAGATGGGGACAAAACAATGATAGAATCGTGTTTTTTATTGTAATTATATTATTTTTAATAAATAACAGAATTTGAAAATTTTGATTTTTATTTCATTATTTTTATCATAAATTGACATAATTCTAATAGTTTAAATAAGTTATAAAACTTCTATAAATTGTCAAACTCCCAGATTATTTTCTTATTTAATAGTAAAAGTAGCACTTTAAAAAAATCATATTTCTTAAAGAAGTGAAAATAACAGAACCGCACTAATTGGACATAATTAACGAAGATATAGACTATATTTCCTGAAAATTTCAGATTGTTATTTTTTCCTCAACATGGGTTTTTTTGGGGTCAAAGTTGAACTTTTTTCAAAATTATCAATGTTCACCATTTTTTTTTCGCAGAAGATTTTATTCTAGGACAATTATAATTATGTCACGACTTCACTAGGGTTAGTACTTTATTGTAAAAAAAAAATCAACCCTTAATATGCAACAGGGTTGACACAGCGTCCAATCAAATATCGTAAAAATGAGAAAAAATTGTGGAAATGTCGGATGGTCACTATCTTGTATCTAATTGTTTTAGTTCAATTTTATTGTATTATATAAAATGAATATTTATGACCCTTTCAATTAAAAAAAAAACATTTCAATACCTGTTCTAAATAAAAAGCTACAGTCCATTATGTATGTACAAGTATGAAATTGACCCAATTTTTGACTTCGGATGGGCACTGTTCAGAAGTTATACAATAAAAAAAATAAATGGTGGTGGTTTAGCGTTTTTGGCACCACAAAGATCATCTACAATTTTTTTTATTAACATTAAAAATCATGCGGCACACCTCATTTGTTGATTTCATATGGAATGACCCTAATGTTAACCAAAACTTTGGAGGAAATTGCTGATATTGGCCCTTTGAGTTAGTAGTTATACCAAGGCACAATTTCTAAATTTAAAATTGTAAATGGCCTACTTTGTATATTAACAGTATTAGTAAAACCGCATTTCCATTTTAATTTTACCCGCGGCTTCGCTCATATGCACTAGGTTTGAATCCCACAGAAACATACACTTTTCGGGATATAAAAACTATCTTAATGCAAAAAACACGTTGATCCGTTGCTGCATGAAAGAAGGACGACCTGACAAACCAATAAACACATTTTGGCAAATATAATATTAGTATGATTAGGTATTAGGGTGTTCCAAAAAAATCGATATATTTTTTTCACTCTCGCATAAAAATACTGGAAAACATATCAAAATAAAAATTCTGTCCAAATTCCAGCCATTAATTTCAATTTAAAGTGGTCTCTCATCGAACTTATAGATTTCCCATTTAAATAACATAGGAAAATGATTTTTTAACATTTTTCACTCTCGCGAACTATGTAATCATTTTTGTTTTATACAATTAATTGATAAATGTTTATCATTATAAAATTCTGTACAAAAAATCTCATTTCTAAAAAATTGTATAAAAGCCTTTTTTCACGGGTAGTTTATCTCCTATAATTAAAAAATCAAAAAAATAAGACTGGATGAGGTTTTCTAACTATTAATAATACATACAACAAAATTGTTTGCAACTATTTTGTAGTGCATTGAATAGACTAAAAATTGGCGTTTAACTTTTTGACTTAACTTCAATGGTTTGGCTTTTAAATTAAAAAAATATAAAATTTCCACTAATTTAAACTTTGTAAGATCTTTACTACATAACATATTAACAATATTAATTGGTTTTTAATAAGTACAGAGTATTTTACAAAATAGGATTTATGTAAGAGTGCCTTAATTGTTGATTACTTATTTAAAATAAGTTTCAGCTGTCTATGTTTTTGATAAAACTGTTATACGCCATGCATTAATAATGATATAACGTGCCTCATAAGCCCACGAAATTATAAAAATGATTTCATTTAACATTACCACAAAACAGATAAATTGTCAGAAAGCTTCTGTACTAATGCATAATATATTTATCCCAATAAAAGTATAAACAATTAGCAAAAATAAATCAATGTGTAAAACACATATTTAATTCAAAACTGGAACACAAATATCTTTTTGATAAGTGTTACTTCAGCACTAGACTAGAATATAATGAATCATTTAAACAATAATTTAAAGTTATTAATACTTTAGCTACGTCAATACAAACATTATTAATAAGCCCTCAGGAGATATACTTGTAGTATTTGAAAACAATTTACTAAAAAACACAAAAAACGTTTCGACGTGTTAAATAACATCCAGAATTAATGTAGGTTGGCGTTATATTTAAACCAATTTAATTCCGCACAAAATAAATTCTGTCCGTTTGAATTAGAGGTAGTAATTATTAATTTCAACACAAAATATTTTATACAATAAAACAACCTTTAAAAAAAATGGTCGGCCGCAATCTGAATGTATTAAAAAGTGTAATACTTGAAATATGCATTGTGCGTCAATTGAATAAACAGTGAATTATACAAAATCATTATTAATGCAAAACGTATTTTTTATTATGCCAAAATTATTTAAAATAAAACTGTAGATTAAAAACGTTGAATGATTAACTATTTAATGAATACTTTCTTCTTCTTTTGGTGCCTATCCGGGCCGGATGTTGGCGATTATTCTGGCTATTGTAATTTTGTTGTAATGAATACTTTACTATCGATTAAAAACTTTAACATACCATAAAAAATTGAGTTGAACAGAAATTGTGAGAAAGAATAGATGACAAATTGTGTAGTTAAAGTCATGTAACATTTAAGATAAAACATAATAAATTATTTACACTATAAATAATACCAAAAAAATAATTTTTAATAAATAATCTAATATAATTTAAGACATAACACCAATATATAACTGCAATTTAAACTTAAATAATATGACAAGTTATGGAATAAGCATTGAACAAATTTTATTAACGAATATGTAAAATTTCTTTAAATACAGTGAACTATCTTATAAGCGGAATACCGTGCAACAATTTTTGTCCTTTTAAAGGAGTTATCCAGTGAATAGAAAATATTATATATTTTGATTGCTTTTATTTTTTCTTGTCAAAAATCTAAAATTAGAAATTCGAAAAAGAGACAAAAAAATATTTTATATAATTCGTTATTTATCGAAGTAATTAAATTCATTTTAATTATATATTAATTTTCGTAAATAATATAATAATATTGTTTGTTTTTGCATCTGCCTTCAAATATTTTGTTCACATAATGTGTTTCTAATTATATTACAACCGCGTTTTGTATTATTATTTTTGTGTTCAAATAATTTTTTTATTGGGATATTTGTATTACATATATATATTTTTTGGCCAATTATGTGTGACGTATTTCATATTTCTTTTGCTAAATAAACTCTAGGCTAATATGCATAACATAAATCATTCTTTCTTAAATTTTTTTTCCATAATTTTACAAGACATTTGAGCTAAGTTTCCAATTAACACTGAATTCTAAAACCTGCATTGATCCCAATAATTGGTAAAAATAATTAATTTAGTGCAAATTAAACTTACTATTCTGCAGAGACACGTAATATATACTTTTGTACAATTTATAGATTTCAATTATTAGGTTATGTTGAATTCAGGGAATTCCCCGCTTTGCTAAACGGTAAAACAGTTTACACGCGCCATACTTTTACGATTCCGTGCGCTCTTAAGCGGTCCATACACGTACAATATTATTGCGCAATCATCGAGTTTGTGCAATAAACTTGATGGTATGTAAATGATATTGAAAGCTTGTGCAATATATTGTATAAAATCAAAAAATTTAAATATTTACTACGCAATGTACGAAAATTTTACCTTGTGTAGACAATATTGTGCAATATTGCGTCAGTTGTTATTCAGACGTTTTGGGGAATGGGTCGAAATAGCCAAAACAGATGAGAAGAGGTTCATTTTGATCTTTATCGACGTGTACCATTTACTATCGACTATGTGGGAGGTTAAGAGTAAAGACCACAGCAATTGTGAATACAAAATTTCTTCTTCTTTTGTGCACCTACGTCCACGGCAACCAAAATGGAGCAAAGTTCGGTGTCACTCAACATGTTTAGCATTTTACAACTAAATTTATTTAACAATAATATCGAAAGTCTATCCCCCCTTTGCACAATATACTGCAGAACCGTTTAATATCAATCGATTAACGTTATTGCACAAACCCAATTATTGCACAATAATATTATACATCTATGGCTAGCCTCTATTTTTTTGTACAACCCATTTGCACAATAATATTGCAATTGTATGGGCCGCTTGAAGTGGCATAGAGAATACTGTTTAGGTTTCCAAATTACCCTGCCCGTGTCCATT
The DNA here is from genome assembly GCA_036325965.1 of Sinopyrophorus schimmeli. Taxonomy (NCBI): domain Eukaryota; kingdom Metazoa; phylum Arthropoda; class Insecta; order Coleoptera; family Elateridae; genus Sinopyrophorus; species Sinopyrophorus schimmeli. The sequence continues at coordinate 912,649 of JARFIZ010000139.1, forward strand.
TATTGGTGGGCCCGCTCAATACAGTTGATCTCTTCTCATTTAAAATTTATGATTCGTAGACGATTTAAAAAAAAAGTCCATTCAGTGAAGGTATTCACTTATTAGAGATGTCTGTTAAGGGAGAGTTTACTGTATATTTGTGGACAGAGATACTTGTATATGACAATAGTTTAAAGCACAATTTTTCTTACTGATAACATAGCCTTAAAAAGCAAAGTGGTTCTTGCAATTTTATTACTTTGCGTTCTCACACAAGACCTAAATAGTTATAAAAAAACTGTACATTTCCCAGAATAAGATTATGTATTTAAATAAAGCTATGAAAGTTGGTTTTTGTAATTTCGATTTCTTGGTTTTGCGATAGAGGCGCACGAAAAAGATTGGCTCCTTAATTTATGGTTTCTCTCTTATCTTACGAGACCTTTGTTTTCTATTGAGATGTTATCAGTGCTTTGGGATGTTTCTGGTGTAATATTTTTGATAACGATTCTGATATTTTAGTTTGATTTAGTTAGGCGGTAAGAAACTCCAGAAGTGTATAAATCGATAAGGATAAGCTGAAAACAAACTGAAATTTAGCCTTTGGGTTTTGAGAAATTTTAACCGGTTTACGCATTGATAAAGTTTTTAATTTTTGTTAAAGCGAAAGTAATGCTTTGTGTAAATGCACTTTGTTAGTAAATGTGAGTACAAATACTCCCGGTCGTTTCCATTCGACACATACGGTTTATTTACATTGGGTTTCCAGTCATTCATGTCTCATTTGTAAACAACCAAACGCCTTCGATTTTCACTTTATCACTTTTTAAGAACTCTTAAAAAGTTCAATGTGAATTGTCATGCTGTCAGTCAAAGAGTTTACTAAACTAATACTCATAGTATATATGTAACTATATACAACTAGAAATATACAATTTTAAACCATTCGTTTATCGTAATATAACTATTCAATAAATTATTTCAAATTACATAAACCTAATAATAAATATAAATATGCAATTTTACAAATTCGAAACTTAATTATATTTGCAAAAAACCTTTGAAAAGAATAAAAATAAAATTATAGAAATTAATTGAAAATGTCTAAAATTGTTATTTTTGAATGAAAAGCAGCTTCTTTTAATGCAAATTTCTTTAATAATTTTAATTGTACTTATTAATACAAGCAATACAAACAATTAATCTATACACATAAAAAAAGTGAAGGATCTAATTCTGAAATGTTACATTAATTCTACAAATCAATATTTCAATTTCATAAAAAAAGATAGAATTTGATATTTATTCCTGGAAATACAATCGCCATTTAAAGTAATGGAATTGTAATACACTTTAAAGTTTGATAAATAGCAATACACTCAAATAATAATTTTACAAACACGAACATCGATTCACTGTATAACCAACTACTTCTGTTAATAAGAACACAATACTTTAGTTTCATTAACCCGAAACCCTTTTAAACCTCCTAATCAAATGATGCAATAACGAAACCCAATCAAAGGCGATGAAGTCATACAAATAAGAAACATTTGCAGTTCTTTTGTACTGAAAGTTGCACGCTATAGTATTTTCGGTTAATTAACACATTGAAATTGGCAGTTCATTTCATGTAACACAATTTGTTTAATATTTCTTATGAAGATTTAATTATTAGATATACCATTCACATAAAAATGGATTCTTGATTTATATTTTCTAATTTATAGAATGGTTCAATATTTTACTAGCAAATATCTACAATTAATAAATTTGTATCAAAAGCATAACTTAAACTTATCAATTAATATTATGAATAGAATTATGTATGTATATGCGCATCATATTCACTTTTTATAATAAATACACAAAATATGAATATTAATGAGACAGTAATTCAGAACAATGATTAGAATTTAATTATGTATTTATAAATAAGTATTGTTCAATTCAGGAAAGATTGGGCTTATGTCATAATCGATATAGGTCTGAAGTAAGCGGTAAACGTAAGTTTAAGATGAAATTAATTTAAAAATGTCAGCATTGCTCGTCGTGTCGCTATGGTTTATGTATTAACATACAGGGCTGGATTAATCTTTTGTGGGGCCCTAGACATTTTTTTCTCTGGACTCCACGGAGCTGAGGATAATTAAAATTAAACTTTCACCAATTAACAAAAAAAATTGGACTTTATTGACAGACTGCCGGCTGGGCACTTTGTATGAGGGCCCTAGACATTTATCTTTTTTGTCTAAGCCATAATCCGGCCCTGTTAACACACGTTCATTGCTCTATCTTTGTCGCTTTTACGTAGACCATATACGTTCTTCGTAGACAACGATTTTCAAAACTTTTTGTTTCTACCTTTAAAACATGACATGCCACGTTTTGCGAAACTTAAAAATAATTTTATGACGTAAAACAAATCTTTCATGAATTGAACAGTATATAAAAATATTGTAACGTCCATTTGAAATAAAAAAATGAGACTGCAACTAGGTATAAACCAAATATGTACTTGAATTATACAAATACAATATGTTCAAAATAATAGCAACACTTAATAATTTCTACATTTTACTAATGTTACTAAGATAAATTAAAATGCAAACTATGGTAAATGAACATATACAACTGAGACAATTAAACTTGTAAAACTATATTTAACGCTTTGGGCAAAGATTCTTTAGAATTAAGTCAGATCTTAGTAAATCTTATGCCAAGGCAATTTCAAGTTATTTTCTAGTTTGTGTTATTGTTATATTATGAATATATTTTATGAGTTAAATTAGTTTAATTTTCCTAATTTGAATAAATTTTTAAGCATTATTATTTTGAACATACTGTATATCTCTCTGATATCCCAAAAGCAGTATCTAATCAAATGTTATACAAAGATCTTAGTTTTCAGTTTATGACAAATATCTTACACGATATAACAGGGGTGGCCAACCAGCGGCTCGCGAGCCACATGCGGCTCTTTGAAGGATTATTTGTGGCTCTCGATAAATGTACCCGAGTTCCCTTTTCATTTTTGTGCTATTATATTGTAAAAAATTATTATCGTTCGGTATGTGTTTCAAAATGTCTTTTTTAATTACTGGCAACAAATATGAAAGACTAAGTGCAACGTTGTAACAAAAAATTTTTAAAAATAAAATCAAAAATTTTTAACACCTTTTTTGCATACCTTTTAAATACGTATTTAATTGCGGATTGCAAAAAATTTCAAATTTTGAAAAATGGCTCGGACTATCAAGGAGCTTGGCTACCCCTGCACTATAACGTTAAAGTACTTAGAAAAACTAACACAGTCGCCCGCGATAATCTGACTAATGTTTTGCAAGGCGGTGTCGGATTATAAAATTATCGTACTATAGAGTGCTGCCACCGACCCCTTGTAGTCTGGAACGTTTTGAAAGGGAGTACCTTGTAATGCGATAAATTATAAAAATGTTGAGATAAAATCGATACTACACGATATAGAACTTTGTAAATTAAATAACACAAAGTTTGTTATAAAATTAACGTCACTTACGCAACGGCAGTTATAAAAAAATAAAAACAAAACGTAGTACCTATTGATGTAAATAAATACATACATATATAGGTATGTAATTGACATGTCGGACTACAGAGAGCGCCGGATAAGACAGGAGCCGGATTACCGAGAGGTTCTGTAACTGAAGGCAATTCCCTGCTGACCGCAACGCCAAGTCATGTGAAGACTCAATAGACGTTGTCTCAGTTTCTACCAATTTAAATTGAAAAGGACCTACTATGAAAAAGGGTTCTCACAACGTCATTGTCGTAATCACTATATTAACTTATACGATTTTCTATATTGCGATTGCTTATAGGTACAATGAGAAGGTAATTAATTTTATTACCTATGGAATAGACTAAGACGGAACAGGAATTGTAGCTTATGGTCCAACAATTACAAAAACAGACACAGCAAATAAGACTCAATATGAATTAAAAGAAGATAGAGATAATGACAAATCTTCAACAACCGCTTCATGTAATGCCACATGGAAATTCAATACAATAAGTGGATTCATATATAGTCATATTTGTGACAAGAAACAAAAGTGAAAAAGGAAAGTCAAGACGTTAATAGAAGCATAGTTTTCGGATGGACAAGTTTTACAAATTATCTGTTGTTCTGAAATATAAAACTTTTTCACCGCACCTAAAATGTTGAAAAGTTCGCAAATGTATTTTGCCCGTTCTAACAAGTATACGGCACAAAAACTATAACTTTTACCAACAAAATTAAACTTTACATAATTGTAATCGAACGAACCATTAGGTCACCATTTTTACTGTGTAATTTTCATATGTAGGTAATAATATCCTTTCGTACTTTGCAATTTTATGGCTCGAATTATACGAATTAAATGAATTATGTGTGATTATGGACGGATAAAAATAACGAACTTTAGGTAGGACTGTACTATGCGTTAGCCTGCTATACGTTGAATACATAAAAAAATTCGATTGACTTTGACTAATTTTTTAGCATATTTGATAAAATATGTAATTAATGTACAACTAGAGCCTTCTAAGGAACGGAACACATATACGTATGTAAAACCAGAATGATTTTTAAAGCTCAAGGTCATTTTAAATTTCGCGCCATGCTATTTTATTTTTATGTTGGTGGTACTGGGATGAAATCTGTTGTAAAGGAGTTTCCAGAGGTGTTTCAAATAAAGAAGGTCAAAATTATACTAATAATAATTTAAAATACCCGTTTTATACCATTTTCTGTTTACATACAAATTGCACAAGCCGTAAAATTAAAAACGAAAATAATAGCTAAAACATAAGTGCAACTTTGAAAATCAAAACAACAAAACGCAAAACCCTTTAAAAACATTCACGAGTTGACCTATACACTTCAAAGTCAAAATTACCAGAATCCTACAATTCAACCACATTCAAACTATAAAATACACTAAAAATTGTAAGCGCCAAAATCAATACGTCCCCAATTTGATAAGTCCGTGACTTTTTGAATAAAAGATATTTTTTTCGGCAAATAAATGTTTTATTTTTCAATATAGTCTTCTTTTAGCTCGATATATTTAATCCAGTCTTTTTACAATTTGTTTATTCCTTCCAAATAATAGGTTTTCTTAAGACTCTCAAAACACGCATTTGTTTCTGTGATGACCTCTTCATTCAACTCAATTCTTTTACCGCCCAGCCATTTCTTCAGGTTTGGAAAAAAAATAGTGGCTAAAACTGGAGAATATGCTGGATAGGGTAGCACTTCGTAGCGGCTTCTGGGATTATTGCCATGGTGACTCCACACATGTGCACCCCTGCATTGTCTTCATGGAACAGCACTTTTTTCTTCGCCAAATGCGGTCGTTTCTTCTTCAAATCTATATCGAATCTGTCCAAAAGCTCTGAATAATATTCGCCAGTGATCGTTTTAACCTTTTCAAGGTAATCGATGAGAATGACACCGCGTGCATCCCCAAAAATTGTGTCTAAGACCTTGTTGACTGACAGACCTAGCTTGGCTTTCTTTGGTTCACGTTCACCCGAAGAAACCCACTGTCTTTATTATTCCTTGGTCTCTGGTGTGTTGTGTAGGATTCATGTTTTGCCCACGATAACGAAACGGCGCAAAAACTCGTTCGGATTGCGACTGAACATCACCAAACACTCCTTTGAAGTGGTCACGCGGTTGCGCTTATGGTCGAGTGTGAGTAATCGCGGCACCCATCGCACCGATAGCTTTTTCATATAAAATATGATGCACCCGCTCAGTAGAGATGCCTACAGCCTCAGCCACCTCACGCACATGCATTCTGCGATTGTCAATATCATTCTATGGATTTTAGCCACGGTTTCTGTTGTGACTGCGTCACTGTGCTGGTAAGACCACAATGGAACTCGGTAAACCACTTATTAACCAATGAAATTGATAGTGTTCTGCACTATCAATTTCATAATATTTCATATTTCATATAATTTCATAATATTTATCAAGCCTTTCCTCGTTTTTGGCGATGTTTTTTTACGAAACAAATAATGTTTAATTAGCACACGAAATTCACTTTTTTCTATTTTCATTAAATTTCACGCGGTTTTCTGCTTACAATGGCTGTCAAACACAAACTAAATGATGCAGCTTGCTCAAACTATGACAGCAGTCTATTCATAGATGGCGGTTGACGGGAGCAGTGTTGCATTTAAAGTTACTGCGCCGGAAATTTAAAAAGTCTCTGACTTATCAAACTGCCCTTGTATCGAATACTCAGATCATTTTATTGGACATTACCTACATTCTTATGAATTATATTATATTATATTATGTTATTACTTTAAAAATTACCTTTTTATAAAGCAATATAAATTGCTACCTTTTATTTATAAAAGAATTAGTATGCGCAAGCTTGAGCTAATGGAATTAAATTACCTATAAGATTTTTGCTTGATCAATATGTCATACTGTTCACAGTTTTCAATAACTGCTGCTAATTTAATCTTGACGGTTTAAAGCTGAGGCTTTTCTATTTTAATTAAACCGACTGCAATTTCACTGTATTGATTTTATACCACGTAATTTTTAATTTTCCTGTTCTTAATATTCGGATTGCTTATCAAGTTAGTTTAACAGAAAATAAATGAAGCGCTTATCTAATAATAAAGCAATTTATTTTTATTATACAATTTCCAGTATCAACAAATATAAAATATCGGGGTATTCAACTTGACTCTAAAATTACTTGAAAAAAATCAGAAATATAGAAAATAAATAAACTTTCCAGTTACTTAGAGAATTGGATTAAGTTGTAAAAACATCCAACTTGTCGTTAGAGAATAAGATGTTATTATATATTTAAATTCGATATGCACCTATGGCATCACGCTATCAATATCTTCTTATACTCGGGCCACCAAACAGACGGAATGATCACGATCTAAAAGCATGCTGTAACGCTCTCTGTCCTATTACACGGCCAGATTTACACTATATTCAAGTATTAAACTATTAATTTTCCAATAAGAATAAATTCAGTTTTTAGCAGTTTCTTGTAGACCCGGCTACAGATGACGAACATATTTCATCTCTTTTTAATGGTCATTCAGAAACGGGTTGAATTACTTTAGCATGCAGTGATCACCCACTTTTATTACTCCGTCTCTGCGGCGGCCCGATTATAGCAAATTTTATACTTCTATCAAGCAATGCCTGATGCACCATAGTATGAAAATAACCCAATGCACCAAGGACTAGGTATACCATTCATCACGTAATACTATTCAGGGAAGTAATATACGAAAGACATAACAAGAATAGACGAGAAAATCAATCAAACCCTCTTTTACAACCTGGAGAAAACTTAATGAGTTCTAGGTAATTAAAACGTCTTATACGATATACAATTCTGTTTGATTTTCCCATTAAAAATTAGAAAAAAATCCTTTTTAATACGTTAATAATAATATTAAACAGCATATGGCCTAAATGGAATTTCAATTTTGAAGGAAAACAATATTTAAAAAAAGGCACCGCAAAAACTGATCGATCTTATAGTTACAAAATTTCAAATTAAAAGCAAAATGCCCTATAATAAACGTTAACACGACTTTCTTTTATGTGTAGAACAATAATATAAAGCACAAGATCAATTTAGATACTAAAATTTAATATCGAATAATATAGAAAACGCTTTTATCGAATTGTGCACCACAAAAACGTTTAATATTTGACTAAAACAACGTCAACAAGTTAACTGTTTTTGCATTTTCTCTTCTATGTTTATTATTCTGCAGCATTCTAAATAATTAAAGTTTGTTTTAATTTATTCTCAAAGCTACGACTGAACTTTTAGCCAATAATAAGTAGCAAAATGTGTAAATAAATACAATTGTAATTATTCTTGAGTTTTTATTTCAATTATGTAGGCACCTACGTATCGAATCTCAATCGGAATGAAAAATAAAAATAAAAACTATTTGTTTTACTTAATTATCCAAACATTGTTGTCGATCATTTCTTAAAAGTCATAGATGTTATTTATTTGTAGGTATATTGGTTTTATTGAGAACTGCAATTTGCTAGAGTTTGCAGGCATTATGAATCAACTAATTGCATTTTACAAAGTGTCGTTTTTCTTTTATATCAGAAATTAGAATTCATTATTAAAGTGTGCTTGTTGTATTTTCTCAAGGAAAATGATGGTTTCCACATTAAGTTAGAAGCGTCACGGCGTACATTAAAACAAAGCATAATTTGATAGTATAATATTGATTTAACACCAACTCATTTACAGAATGGTCTTTGAAGCGATTTACGTTTCATTAAATCTAAGAAAACAGAAGAATTAAGGGATAACGATGACAAATCCGCAAAACATTAAGTGGAGACCTTGTACGTACATTTATATGTGTACGCATACTAAAACCGTATAATTGGAATAGATTTTTCCACACGAGCCCCGTTTTAAAACGAAACGAAACTTATTGTAATATTGGACAAAATAATAGAAAGATTAATAATTTCCGGACTACTTTCTAATTAAAATTAAAATTAAAATTTCTGTCTAACTGCTATCGCTGCTTCTTGTAAAAGTTAGTTAAAGTTTGCCTTATGTAAAATTGTTGGATGTAAGTATTCCCAAGTTTCAAATAAATTGGCGACTATATCAACTGTAAGAAAATGTTAAGACATTTTCACTGAAATTATTTTATGGACAGAAAACTTTACGTATTCAAAATAAATTTATTTACACATATCAATTACTGAATCTGGAAAACAGCGATTTTAAACCGAAATATAACAAATAAAATATTTCTTCTTCAAGAACTATTGAAGAATAAATTATTAGGGCTTTATTTTGCCAATAAAATTTGAATACAATATTAGAAAATAACATTTTCTTACAAAATTTGATTAGGTGTTTAGAAACTTTAGCGTGTATTGGTGTTGAAACAATTAATTTGTTTGTTTCCATAAACTAATCAGAAATACAAACGAAATTGGCCTCTACAAAAATCTATAGTTAGCGCTCTAGGTCACACAGAAACGGTTCTTTTCTGCCTAATGTAACAAGTTTACTTTTATATAAGTTTATCGAAGTGATTTCACGAATTTTTTGATCGATTGATATAAAAAACTTTTAGTTATATCCAATTAGTTAATTAAGAACGATCAGATTGTGATTTAGATTTAATATAAAAAAAGTAATCATTATCATATTTGCTTTTCAATTACTATCATTTTTACAATTTAATATTAATTACTAAACTCTGTAATAAATTACGCTTTCATATTTAAAATTAAATTATGTGCTTATATTACACATTCCATATTTGAAAATGTGTTAAACAGCGATAGACGCTTATACATAATGTTATGTTTTCTTCTTTTTCCTCTCAAGGGAACATTGTAATATAGACACTTAAAGTCGGTATCATGAAAATATTTTCTTAGTTCCATTTAAGAGTTAGAAAAGTGCTTCTCGGCGTAGTAAAGTACAATATTTACCTATACGCAACTTGGATACCGTATTTTAAATGGCAATACCAAAGTTTGTTCATTTTCAGCTCCATTGCTTTACAAGTTTTGCAAATGTGGGCGTGATGAAGGTATTGTTAAATAACCAGAATCAATATCCAACACTCACATTTGTATTGTTACGCATTTTGCCGTTCTGTATAGAAGAAAAATTTTGTTTGGCATTTTCGTGTTTTATTTGTGTGACATTTATGAGCCTTTTAGTTTTTCAATAGGTGAATGTGTTATGGAACGATAGGCTTTTCGCTGACCATTTTTAAGTTTAGGATTAGCGTTTTATCCGAAAATAATAATATGTGACCCTTACACTTCTATTTTTTTTTTAATTTTACGCGTATGTTTTTATTGCTCAAGATTCTATTAATTCTGCACATGTGGGTAAGTTCCATACGTATCAAAATAGAAATATTAGAAGGTGTCATAACTCTGCACTTTGCATGTAAGTAATAATGTTTAAATTGAATGCCTGCAGTATTCTGAAATGTTTTAATTTTTTTTTGTACTTATATTACATTGGCAGAAAATTGTACTAGAATTTACTGTATCTATTAAAAAAAAGTAACTAATAAAGATAAGAATATATCTCGTTTGTTACCTGCAAATAAACCGTTAATCCGAAATTAAAGAATGGTCAAGAAAAAGGCTATAGGTGCTAATTAACCTTCCTCTTCTATCTAAACTTTTCTAGGTTGATGTGAAATGTTTTGCGTACAATTGGTCCAAAAGTGGTATGTTTTTTATCAGAAATAGTAATCGATGTGCTTCAGTAAGATGCGTATATTAATTTTAAAATTAAAAATGTAGCATTTTTTATTGGAATCGGTTTGTTTGGAATAAAACAATATTAAACTTGCAACATCAAGACCATGTACAGCAGCGGTTTCCAACCGGTGGTTCACATACTCATGCTGATATGTAGTGTATCGGAGAGAGACGCAAAAATAGTATTGGAATGGCGGAAGACGCGCCATAATACAAAAACACAGAGACAAGATTAGAGAGTTTTGGTAACCAAAATAATTTGAAAAAAACTTTTTTGAGACATTTATGGGGATAATAAAGATATATATTTCGAAGATATGTACTTCTAAACAGTGGCAGCTCTTTTATAGGTAGGGGAACCTGTTGAACCTCGGCCAGTTTTTTAGTTATATATTTTTTATTGTAATTTGACGTACCGTACACAAACCGTATTAGCATATATTGAAAGGTCTATTATTTGAGTAGCCACCACAAAAATATCAGCAATGTCTATTTCATACTTACATATGTTTAAGACGTTTAAAAAAAAATGGTTAATTATGCCAAGGTACAACACACCCTATGTACTTCGGCCAGTACGACGATGTACCTAGGACACATTGAAAATTTGGGGGTAAAACATGGTTATTTAAAGAAACATTAACTTTTCTCTACTAAAATTGTTTTATTCGGTCGAGTGAGATATTTAATCACAAATTTTTAACAAAATCAACATAACATTCATAGTATTTCTTTCTTAACTTTTGAATCAGTCATTAGGACTAACTTTTATAAGAACACTAGCAATATCTAGGTATATTATTCAGTCTTAAGCATTTAGCAGAAACCCCAGTACTTCTGTATCTTTGGAACATAATAACTTTCTCTGGTTTTGTTAACTCTGAGGCATTTTAATTTTTCTGTAATGTCACTTATCGGAACCTTCGTTTACAAATATAACATAGTCTCCAATATTGTAATTAATAGGCGTTCTTTTCTTCTTCTCTTTACTTCTAGACATGATTTTTGAAATATTAAATATATTTTATTGGGAATCTATTATATAAATGTGAAATACATAAAAATATATCCTCCTGGTCAAAGTATAACATCCAGGATGTACCTAGGCCACTGACCAAAGTACAACTGATCGACAGTGACCGAAGTACAACACTACTTCATTGCTGTAGAAAACGGTGGATTTTAATTATTTAAGGATACATATCTCGCAAGTTTATTATTTTTTAAATACTTGTTAAGTCAAAGAACCGACCGCATATAAAAGTTAAGCGATTATTATAAAGCGTATAAAACTATTAGATTTCAAAGTATATTAAAAATAATTACTTTTTTCGACAAAAAAATGTTAACTTTTATAACACCAACTACCGGCTTAATGGCGGTAAGCGACTAACTATACATTGGATAGTTAGCAGTGATGTACCGAATACCACAGATAACAAAATTTAATAGCGCGGGATTATTTGAAACGGGCCAATTGGCCTAGGTACACATATGGCCCAGGTTCAACAGGTTCCCCTACTGTGGATTGACAGTGCCTCCAATTTCCACATGATATTATGGATAACATTTAATATAATGAGTTTTTTCTTTAATTTGTTTTTTTGTACTTGTACATAATATGATCCTTAAGTTCACAGTACTAACGGCGAGGTTTTTTACTCTAGTGCGCATGTGCACAAAGGTATCTTCACGCGTGGCTACAAGGGGAAGAGAGCGCTGTCGTATCCAGAGTGCCGACGCTGGTGTCCGTTACCCAATTTTAAAACAAAGGCTAAAATTTTTCTTAAACAGCACTCCCACTAATTTTTGCTACAAGCCGCTACTACTCATGAATATAAAACTTAATCAAGTGATACGCAGAAGACAAAATGTTGGAAACCGCTGATCTATAGTTTAGTGTTCAATTCTTTCAAATATTTTTCAATATAATATTCTATAATTCAATCCAATAAAGTTTAACAGGACCAAATAATCAAAAAATAAAAATGACGTACTTTTATGCTTGTATGCCTAATTCTTATTAAAGAAAATATTTTTTGCATTAAAAAAAAAAAAATTTGTAATCTATTTAGACTCATAATTATGCTAAATAAAATTTAATAAACTATATTACAAAAAATAAATAATAAACTGCATTTAATAGATATGATATTTAATTCAAATCCAATTAAAATTAAAAGTCTTAATTTGTAACGCAAAAAATTGAATGTTCTTTTTGATTAACTCGAAGTCGAACGTCCGTCTGAAGAGAGATTTTAGAGCTAAACTTAATTTACTTTGTAACTGTAGAGAGATCTACAATAATGGTTTTTACTCCCAAGATAGTTTCAGAACTCGTTTGTGAAAAATGCAATACCTACACTTACCAATTATTACAAAAATTTCTACTCTAATAGTAGATTACTTCGTTCGAAAAAATGATCCTTCTATAGATTACACGTTTTAATTGCTTTGTTGGAAACTTCCTTAGTGAAACTATCATATAATTTAGAATCAATAAACGAGACTATTGAAAAGTTATTCATTTAATTTACAGTTTAAAAACTTGGAGTTAACTATTCGTCTGGATTGAATTTAGATTTAACTTAGATCAGATCCTAAATGATTTACAACTTAAGTTTTCATCCAATTGCACATAGTAAATTATATGTTTGTACGTCTAGACGTGTTAAAAAGTTTCCATCGAGAATCTTGCAGACATCATATTTTCTTACACAATCCACTAAAGCACTTATTTGGGTTTACGGTAAAAAATAATATATTTTTGCCACACGAAGTCGTCTATAATTTTATTGCAATTTACATGTTGAACAAAAAAAAATAGAATAGAAAATTTATTTGGTAGTTCTACACATATTGAAAAAAATATAGACACCATTCACAAAAAGAGAATTGTTACTTTGTTTTCCCGTAGTTAATTAGCGAATATACATACAGTAAAACCTCTCGTGGCGACCATCTCTACAAGGAGACCAGCGCTAAAAGCGGGCAGTATGGAGTGTTACCAGAATATTTTTCTAGAGACCACTAGCGTTGACTCTAAAACCACTAGAAAATCACTAGCGCTTACTCGAAGCTGAACTAACTAATTCAAATAATGAAAATCAAAAAAAAAAGGCAAGGAAAGCAAAAAGCCAAAATATTTTAGATAAAAAAAAATGTTTGTTCTTGTTACCATGTTACCATTATTTGATTTACTGTCTTTACTTTTAGATGACATTTACCACTAAAAAAAACACCGGGCACTAAAAAAATTTATGCCCACTAGAAGAAGAGTAAAACCGCTAATTTTAGTAATAAAACCACTGAGTTGTCAACACTGGCAGTATGTTTCAGAACAGATATACCGTAATTTAATTCTTCTCATAAATTTCTCTCTAGGGCGACCACTCTCTAACCCGACCGCAATCGTTAATTGCGAGACCGCTACTTTTCAAAATTACTTAAACTTGGAAAATGTTGTATAGATAATAGCTGAAAAAGCGAGCATTTACCTGGATTATTTATGATACTAAACCTGATTGACATTTTAATTCTTTCATAGTCTGTAAAGTAAAAAATGTGCATGCTTTTTTAGAAGATTTGTAATTTTACATACTGACAGGTTCTTTGCAAATTGATTTCTTATAAGAAAGCTTTAGGATAATAGAACACACTCCGTTTTAAGCAAGACCCACAATGATTTAGGCCAATAAATTAGACGAAAAAGCAGTTAAATAATTTTAAGCGTTCCCTCTCGCTTGCACTGATGAGATTGTCGTACTTTTCGCTCCCTTGTGGTATGGTAAATATGTTTTCCAAAGCATAAAATCGATATTTACTAAACTAAATTTAATTTTACGATTTGAAAGAGCGAAGGATAAAGAGGAAAAAGTCGTTGAATGCGCGGTATGTGCGCATTCGAGCGAAAAGTGGCACATTTCCGAGCGAGGAAAACAAATGAAGCGCGACGCGAAGCGGCGCGCTTTATTTTCCCGAGATCGTTATGTGTCACTTTAAACTCGAATGTGCACACTTGATTTTAAGCACGATTCACAATAATTTAGGTCAATAAGTTAGACGAAAAAGCAATTGAATAATTTTAATTGTTTCCTCTCACTCGCACTGACGAGATTGTCGTATCTTTTCGCTCCCTACCACTTGTTGCTATGGTACATATATTTTTCCAACATAAAATCGATAGTTACCAAACTTAATTGAATTTTTTGATATGAAAGAGTTAAGAATAACGGAGACAAATCTAATAAGTACGAAGATGTGCACATTCGAGCGAAAAGTGGCACATTTCCGAGCGAGAAAAACAAATGAAGCGCGACGCGGAGCGGCGCGCTTTATTCCGAGATTGGAATGTGCCACTTTGAGCTCGAATGTGCACACTCGATTTTAAGCACGATTCACAATAATTTAGGCCAATAAGTTAGACGAAAAAGCAATTGAATAATTTTAATCGTTTCCTCTCGCTCGCACTGACGAGATTGTCGTATCTTTTCGCTCCCTTCCACTTGTTGCTATGGTACATATATTTTTCCAACAAAAATCGATATTTACCGAGCTAAATTAAATTTTTTGATATGAAAGGTTTAAGAATAAAGTAGACAAATCTAATAAGTACGAAGATGTGCACATTCGAGCGAAAAGTGGTACATTTCCGAGCGAGGGAAGCAAATGAAGTGCGACGCGGAGCGGCGCGCTTTATTTTCCCGAGATCGGAATGTGCCACTTTGAGCTCGAATGTGCACACTCGATTTTAAGTGCGATTTGTAAGAATGAACTTACTTCGTATGTAATACTACTTTATTTATAACTTTTATTTGATAACAATATGATTCTGATAAATAATAACTGAATTTAATCCAATATAGTATTTGTAATTACATTTGTATTGTCTATCTTTGTCTTTCTCGACGACCACCTCTACAAAAGACCAATTTGAGCAAGAATCGACGCTGGTCTTGTTAGAAAGGTTTTACTGTATAACTGAAAAAGCAAGAATACAATTTTATTTTTAGCAAAATAATAAATAGTCTGTATAATCTATTTAATTGGTTAATGTAAATAATAAAACCAAACCGCATTTTGAAAGAAATGAACTTTTTTATAACAGGTTTAAATTTATTACTTTATAAGAAAATAGATGGAATGGTTCTTTGTTGAAGCAAATCACCAATTTAACGCTTTTTTCATTATATGATGCACGCTTTTAAAAATTTATTCATGACATAATTAGAATTTTTATCGGTTTATGCGAGGGCACGTTAATCTATATTATATCTGAATATTGCACCGGCTTTTTGTATACCCAATTAATACGATTAATGCTTGAAAATGTTTCTACGTTTTTAATATTTTCAAGTTGCTGATTAGTATAAAAACTTTGTAGGATTAAATGAACAAAATCTTGAATATTTCATCGCAATCTGTTATTAGCATTTAAACTTTTCCAAAGCAACACGAAAATCTTATTTCCTAAAACTTTATGAATGCCGAAATAAGCTCAGGAATTATCATTTATGCGCCGAATAATGCTTTACGAAACACACAAATTCACATTGACCTTTGCTCTGGTCAGTTTCTATTTTCTCAAAGATATCGCCGCTTGTGGAAAAACCAGTGCAAAGCTGCGAGCTTAGAAGGATAAAAACAAAAGCGGACTCTGCTTTCGCAAGAAATCTGAAATTTGCCCTTTCTATATTTTTCAAACCACAACAATAGAAATGTCGAATCGCAGAGATTTATAAACGAAACCGTGTAATTTTTCTTTTTGTCATAAGAAAAGTTAAACGTGGATTTAATAAAATTAAAAAGTACAGTTAATATAGAGCCGGAAAGAATTTGACCGTAGATATGGGCACATAACATAATAAAACGATTTCAAAAAAATAAAATAAACTCCAAGATAGGATATAATCTTCCTGTAGTTATTTTTCTATTTTGTTGAGAGAATTCCATTTCGACATTCGTGCGGTGGGTTTAGTTGTAGATGGATCTGATGAAAGTTGAACACATGAAGTTTTAAGCCGTAGACATTCTTAGCACGCTTGTGGAATACCTGCACAACCCGCTATGCGATATTCTAGTGCTGCGATATTGATAAACCCCCAGACACACATCAGCAAGAGCTAAAGCGGTCACGTGACGTCACTTGCATAACCTCATAACACCCTTCTCGAACATTAATATGTTGTTGAACATGCGTGATGTACAATAATTAAACTTCAATTGGAAGTTATTTTATCGGCCACTGTAATCGTTTGCTTCAACTGATTACCTCGAAACTTTATGTGCTGCCTTCCCTGTCTAAGAATTGCTGCCATAACTTCCAATCTGCCATTCTAATCGACACATTAGGCAAGAATTAAACAAACATCTACTCTATTAAGAACACATCAAATTAAATCACGATTCGACAAATAGCTCCATAATTTTCACCGAAACGTAAATAAAGCTAGAGACCAGAAGATAATTTTATATAAACACGAATTCATAATGTTTCATTTTTGTTTCATTTTCATCTTTCCGTACTTGATTAAATATGAAAAGTAAAGCAAATATCAATAATGTTCTGGTATAGGGTCGAGGCGGGTACCGCTGTATACCAAAGTTTGGACCTAGATTTTAGTTAATGCATCAAAATTGTCTTCAATATTTTACCGCATCTAGATAGCATATATAATTGCCTACAATGACTAAAAATTCTGTTATTCTACTTTATATGACATTTTATTAAGTTTTGAAAATTTGAAAATGCAAAATTGTTTAAAGGGTTCGAGTAGTACCGTACTGTAAATAGAGTTATAATTATTATTTCTCCAAATACAAAATTGTTTAAAAAAATATACAATTAAAAACAAACATCCGTTTTATTAGCAAGTAATACATACCGGGTGTCTTATTCAAAGAACCACGAGCTTATATCTCTACTACTAATAAGAATTTTAAACAAAGTACAAGTATAGAAGTTTCCTTAATTTATAAGGGCTATCAACTGGCGTAAATATAAATTTTGTTCTACTTGCGGATTTACTGGAAATAATAGCATCTTTCTTATCTAAAAAATCTTATGTCAAAAATTTGGAAAGCACTTTGAAAGTTCTATCCAATTTTCTAAAAAAAATAATAATCTTATCTGTGAGATAAGAAAATTGACACTCTTTCCGGTTAAATCAGAAGTAGAACAAAATTGATATTTATGCGAGTTAATGGAGCGTATGAATTAAAGGATCTTTTATACCTGTATTTTTTAAGAAATTTTACTTATTTTGAGTGGCACTTTGGTGAAACACACAAGAAATTCAAAAAAAATTTTTATTTTCAATTATTTATCAACTAAATGGTAACTTATTAAACATTTTGGAAAGCCTTTGACAAGTTCTATACAATTATTAAAAAAATTAATATTTGTCTATTTAAAATAAAACAATTGGCACAAGTCCCGGTTAAATCGGAAATGGAACAAGATTGATATTTATATGAGGGTATAAATCGTATGAATTTAAGGCACTTTTATATACTTGTAGTTTTTTGTGAAATTTTTATTAGTTTAGGAATTATAAGCTCGTGGCACTTTAATTCAGACACCCGGTATATATAGAGCAATAACAAAACAAATCACCAAGCTTTATAAGTTGAAAACAAATTACTTTGGATTTTATAACGTAGAAGTTCAAAATAGATCAGGTCTTCTTCTTAAATGAGGTTGGTCGAGCCACCTTCTTACGTTACCAATTTAACTGAAACATAATCAGATTTTCTTTCTCTTTCTACGAAAATAATAATTGCAGTAGTACGGTGTTACCCGCCTCTCCAATAAAACTAATTCAAGACCGTATAGACCAAGGGTGTCCAAGCTTCTTGATAGTCCGAGCCATTATTCAAAATTAGAAATTTTTCGTGAAACGCAATTACTTTAAAATTTTTTTTAATTTTTAAACAAAATTTGTTACAACGTTGCACTTTTTTTTATTTAATATTTTAATATTTGTTACCGGTAATTTAAGACATGGTGAAACACATACGGAACGATAATAACTTTTTAAAATATAATAGCACAAAATTGAAAAGGGAACTCGGGTACATTTATCGAGAGCCACAAATAATCCTTCAAAGAGCCGCATGTGGCTCGCGAGCCGCACGTTGCCCAGCCCTAGTATAGACTCATTCCCAATAAGACATCATGTCAAGATACGAATGTTCCTAATGGCAAAATAAAACTTAAAAGAAAAAAACTATGTCAGTAGAAATATCTACTGCATAAACAGAAAACGAAGAAAATTATAGTTTTTAATCTCTAGATACCACCCTAGTTAGCGTTGATCCCACAAAATTTTGAAAATTAAAAGTTATGTGCGAAGTTTTTATTAATAGTTCGGTACGGTAAAATAAAGTAATAAAATTTAATTAAAAATAATTTGTATTGCTAAATACGGCACATCGCTTATGAATAGATAAATTCGTAATATTGCATGCAGTTCAATGAAACATTACACATGAGTAAATTAGTGCGATTTATATTTCTGAATGTGTATGGAGCAAATCGTTTTACAAGCGATAGGTTACAAATGATTTAGGATGTTGTAAAAAATAACAATGCCTAAAGAAAAGAAAATGCGTAGCAGCGCTAATTGCAGTTATTTTAATGCTATCTCGGAATTTTAAAATAATATCCGTTTTTAATTTGCTTATTAAGTTAATTGTCTTTAATATAACTGACTGCACTATGTAAATATTCGATGTTAGAATTACAATGTTATATGCAAATTATGCGGAATGTCATTTTAAAACTACAATCCAACTGTAATAACTAAAGAAACAAATAAAAATTGCTTTATTTAATTTGTCAAAACCAACAAAACATGGAGTTAGGGGTTTTGAAATAATTGCCGAGACGACAATTTTATATGTAGGCACATATAATGAATAATTTCTAAAAATAATTTACAATTCAAAGCATTCAAACCAAATAGAAATGTAAGAATTTTTTGAAATTAAGGAGAATACACAAAATTATTTAAATCAAATGGTATTTGGTTTCATATTTATACCATGATCACGTAGTAACTTCGTTTGTATTATTCCTTGTAATTAAGCAATTTGCAAGGAAAACCTTTTATACAGAAGTTCTGTGCAGACGAGTTTGTTTTATTTTGCAAAGCTTTTATTAAAAGCTACATGTGACAATAGTTTAATTTCTGGACACCAACGTTCTTTGTATAGTGTAAGATTAAAAACACTTAGTCAAACCATGAACTAAAATTTGACAAAAGTTTGGTAACAAAAATTATTATTATAGCAACTAATAAAATAATTCTTGATTGTTACATTAGATTATGAGTTCGTGGACAGTCTTAAAAAAAAGAAAATTTGGACACTTTTTCTCTCTAGGTATTTTTTTTTGATTTCTCGAAAACGGTAGCTCAAAAAAATTGTGTGCCAAAAGTTTTTGAAATTGGAGACTTAAAGCTTCAAAATATTTTTTTTTATCTCAATATGGTCATTTTTCTTATGAAAATTATTTGTTTCTTTCATTTTTCCAATTGTGTAAAAAAAAGGGTATTTTATTTTCTCGGTTTGAATATTAGTTTTACAAAAATATTAATAAAATAATGTTATTTACTAGAAAAAAATTCAAAAACTGACATTACCGTGTCAATCGGTCATCAAAAGTGTTATTTTTTAACAATTAATTTGAATTGTGTTAATGCAGTTTAAAAAAAAATATGACTATGTATTTATGGTACATCAATTTTTGCATTTTTAGCAAGCCATTTTTTTACTAAATTATAACAAAAACGTGGCGACCTTGGCTAGAAAATATTCAAGGCATCATTTAGCTTATTTAATACTCTGAGAGTGAGTGTCAACAAATGCAATTCAATGTCGTATTTTTAAATAAACGTTTTGAAAAGAGTTCAAAATGACAAATTTACGTTTTGTTTTAAAAATGTAAATTTTCTGCAATTAAAATTGCGTTAAAATTTGAATTACAATATTTAGCTTTTCTATTTTACCCATCTTCCTCAATTATTTTTTTTTAGTTTAATGTACACTTTTTCGACTAATTTTATACTCCTATTAGTTTAACTATTCCAAACATGTATCGTCCTCTATAATTTTGATGGTATGTATTTTATATTACAATAGGACTAGCAATTTTGATTTGCATTTTTTTTTATATTAAATATATTATTTTTTACGCACGCCTGAATCATTGTTGGTTGGAGCTATTCAATTGTGCAAATGAGAGTCAATATTTTAACTACATCGAAGAGTTTTTAGTTTACATAATGGTTGATTATATTCGTCAATGTTTTTTACTTCTTGTCTTAGAATACTTATTTGTCATGTAATCAGTCAAATTCCGCAATAGTTGACCAAAAAATCCATAAAATATTTTATTTTTCTGCAGTCATATTTGTAAATCTATGGTTCCGCCTATGCTATAGATTAGTTTAGTAATTGATGTTTTCCTTCCCCTGTTTTGCTTCTGAATAATTTGGGACCACTGTTACGTGTTATAATTTAAACCCTTCTTATTTTATAAAAAGGGTAGTATCTACACTTTAAAGTCCATGCAATCCAGCCATTGAAACAGAAAGTAATGACGGTGTAGTGAACTGAATATAACGTGAGCATTTATCTTAAAAGGGAGTAATTTTAGGGTAGGGAACATGTTGGAAATTGCAGTCAGTTATTTAGGTTCCAAAGATTGTATTCAAATGCTTCTATTATAATTATTCAAGGTGTGTAACTTTATGTCTTTCTTGTACAAATTACGCCAGTTAGAAGTAAAATTTGATTAATAGTCAAATGAATGTTCGCTTAAAGCGCGTTAATAGCAGTAAATTAATTTAGACACACATAAATACACGTGTGTTTAACATTATTTTTTATAGTTATATTCAATTTTAATTATAAGCGCAAAAAATGTTTTGAATTATTTATTTTAAATATAAACAATTATTATAATTATAACTGTGAAGAAGAAAAAGAAACCACTACGTTCAATGGCATTATCGTATTTAACAAAAATATGATTAAATATTTTTTCTTTCTTTCTCTATATACCTATATATATATATTTTATTATGATAAAAAAAACTTAATGAACTTAATTAAAATTGGTTTATTGGACGAATTTTATTGTGAGATGGTAGGTAACAAACAAACATTCCAAATTCAGGCTTTAAAAAGCGTCAGAATGATTTTTTTGTAAAAGATAGGGCTTGAAAAATGCAATTCCCGTTCGTTTTCTGCCAGTTACTTCTTTAAATGATAAACTTGTTTCATAGTTCCTGTTTACTAAATGTAACAGAATAAACATTAAGCTCTTTTAAAATTCAGAAGAAACTTGCCATTGTAGCGGTTTGATGAGGAAACTTTTCAGGTGACCTCATTTCAAAAGAGGGATTTCCGTTTGAGAAAGAATTGAAACTTTTGAAAGACACAAAGCAATTCAAAGTTAGAAATGCAGCTAACATTACTTTAAGTGGTAGTAAAATTGCTTCTTAATAAAGACGTATGTGAAAATATCAACAATTGATGATATTCTGTTCCACTTCTTCGTGTTTTTGATTGAGATATCAAGAAGCTATATTAATCGATATAATTTTACATAGGTGCAAATAGTATGTTAAATTATTTTTTATTAACAACCTAAAGATGTTATATAAACATCGACAATATTAATTATTTTATTGAAAAAACAAAATGTTTTGCTGGAAGGTATAGGTAACTTAAAATTTTCACAAACTATTTTATGAGTTGAATATTAAAAATATAGTAAAATATTGCAAACTTTACGCCGATAAAACTGAAGCATTTTATGGCGTTACCAGTTTGTCAATTATCCTAATAACCGGAGATTAGAGTATCAAAATTTAGCTGTGCCCAACAGATTAACCGATAACTGTCAATACAAGCCGTAAAATTTGGTATTACGGTTTATACGTCGGCTTTAGTTTAGATAAAAAACCTATATTTTCTAAATATTTACTGCATCAAAGAGAACATCATAAATTTTCTGCAAATTTAAAATTCAAACGTACATCATAAATTTTTTTAGTTTGTAACTGTGGTATTAAACGCCCTAGTGTAAATGAAAGTTCCTTGCTGGGAACACTAAATCAGAATTTGCATAAAAAAATACAAGATAGTAATAATAAACGATCAACTGCACATACAGTTTTAACGTAGCCGTTTTTATAGATTAAAAAACACCTCTACTAAAACAGTACTACACATAGTAAAACTTAACCCACCCAGAATACTCAAATTGTTTCTTGAAGAACACTTCAATTTTTACACCGAGTATTACAGTGTAAACAATTTGGAAAATTATTATGACATTACCACCTGTATTACTTAATGTAATATAAAATATTTAACTTGTTTGAATAATGATTCACAAAAAATTATTGAATAGCAATTTCTGCCTTTTGCAGCGGAAGTACACAGTGCGTCCCATAGGAAATAGGACTGAGGCCCCCCTGTAAAAACGGTTTGAGCAATTTGAGTTTAGTTTTTTTTTTATTCAAAATAATCTCCTTTGGAGTTAATGCAAGTTTAAAACCGAACATAAAAATTGTCGAAGAATCTCTCACAGTCATTTCTGGAGATGTCCTTGAGAAATCGCGTTGCGGATGCTTGAATGGCCGAAACGGAAGTCAAATGATGTCCTTTCATTGTGATTTTTAGCTTTGGGAATAGCCAAAAATCACACGGAGCTAAGTCCGGGGAGTATGGTGGATGGTCAATCACAGTGATCATTTTTTTTCCTAAAAACTTTGAGATGGTGAGGTACAAAACGAGCGCAAACTTTTTTCCTACCCAAGTCATCAACAAGTATTCGGTGGACAGTGCTCTTCGGGATCCCTGTCATATCCTCAAGAATTTTCACTGAGACACATCGATCATTTGCCAAGATATCGGCTATTTTCTGAATGTTCTCTTGATTTCGAACATCCTTGGACGGACCCGGACGCGGATCATTTTCAATCGATTCTCGTCCATCTTTGAACCGGCCAAACCACCGAAACACGTTGGAACGATTCATAGCTTCATTTTGATATGCCAGTTGGATCATTTCATTGGTTTCTGTAGCTGTTTTGCCGAGCTTAAAGCAGAACTTAATTGCTGCGCGTTGTTCGTTCGACATTTTTCAAGAAAATTGTAACCGAGTCGAAAAAGTGAGTTTAGGAAAAACGTGATTGTGAGACAACGGAAGCAAGGATACGAATGAAACTTGTTGTGAGTACTCAGGAATTGTTTACCTATCTGTTTCTAGAGACTATTCCGAGAGGTCACTACTGGATTGACCCCAGGGACTTCAGTCCTAATTCCTATGGGACGCACTGTGTACATATGTAGATATTTTTTAGAATTGAAATAATGGGAAATGATTTCAGGAAATTGTATCAAATATGTATTTCCCGTGAAATACTTCAACATGCAAGTTCGGAAAAGCAATTTTCTTTTCATTTTTGATTTAAGCTAGTAATGTAGGTAATAACAATTTAGAGTAATTTTATATTTTGGCGTCTCTTAGACGAACAAACAAAACGATTGGTTGACAAGAAGAATATACGTAAAACATAGTTCTGCATTATTTGGATATACAATCGCAAAAAAAACAATTCAAATTGTTTTTGGCTAATTTTTTAATCTTATGAAAAAAATTGAAAAATATATTATGTTATAGTATTTCTTTGTGAGTTTAAATTAGTGGGTTAAGCCGTCTGAAAAAGTTAACCAGGCTGAATAGCTAGCTAACGGATAAGCTTAACTGATCAAAATATATATATTTATATATATCGTATTGATCACAATATATATGTATAGTATATAGGTTTCTCGGAAACAGCTTTAAGAAATTTAATGAAATTGTGTATTTAGGTATAGATACATTAAAAGTAGAAAAACATTTTTTAACATAATAGGTTTGGACTTAGCATTATTCACGAGAAAAGAGAAATAAAGGAAGAAAAAAAAGAGCATAGCGCAAAATGGTTTTCAACTATGCAAAAAACACAAAATAAAAATAATTTTTTGTCTATTTACAAAACTTTTTTAATACGTATAACAAAATTTATAAAAATAGACATTAACGTTTCCTTACATAAAGTCTAATTAACACACATTAGGGTGACCATGATACCTATTATAAAATATTTTATAGACAATATAGCGTCTTTTATCTGGTTAGGAATCAATTGTGTACAAAAAACCGATTATCCGGATAATGAATAACAAATCAAAATATCAAGGAAATTTATGACAATTACAACATACTATTATTTATATAATATATTACACTATGCTACTTAGTACACTGAAATAGGATCATTTTTATATACATATTAGTTTATTTAAATAATATACAAAATGCAGTAAAAACATAATGAATAATAGGAAATTGATATATTATTATACTTAACAGCATGTTTGAAATTTTAAAATAACGAACAATTTTATTCACTAAATCGATGTTTTGGAAAGCTAAACAATTTATAGATATTTATTTTAGAATGTTCATACTAGTAATCAACGTCCTACTGACCCATACCATATAGTCCTTAAGTTAAATATCGTATAGTTAGTACATAATGATCCAAATCTATCCAACCATGCGAAAAGAAACCATTCGATCGCATTAATAGTAGACTGCACAAATTCAATGAAATTACTTACTTAAATTGTTAAATAAATGAAATTTGAATCAGTCAAATTTTTAAACAATATTGGAACCAATATTTAGACGATGAATTACGATTTACAGAATTGCAGTAACACAAAACTTCCTTTATTAATAACTAAAATAGTAAAAAACGTGATGCATTTTGTGGGAGAGATATTTAAAAGAATACAAGATGATTTTTTTTAATCGATTACTTTGAAAAGGGTAAAACGATCACCGGCGTATATTATTCAGAGCTTTTGGACAGAATCGATATGGATTTAAAGCAGAAACGAACGCATTTGGCGAAGAAAAAAGTGCAATTCCATCAAGACAATGAACAGGTGCACACGTGTGTAGTCACCATGACAAAAATCTATAAATTAAGCTTGGAACTGCTACCACATCCAGCATATTTTCCAGACTTTGCCCCCTGCGACTATTTTCTATTTCCAAACCTGAAGAAATGGCTGGGTGGTGAAAGTTTTGGGTCGAATAAAGAGGTCATCACAGATACACACGCCTATTTTGAGGGCCTTGAGATAACCTATATTTGGAAGGATTAAAAAAATTGGAAAAATGCTGGACGACATATATCGAGCTAAAAGGAGACTATGTTGAGAAATAAAACACTTATTTGCCAAAAAAAATATCGTTATTCAAAAATTCACTGACTTATCAAACTGCCCTCGTACTGTATACTTTAGTAATACGAAGTATGGATAAAACATTTCTTCAAATTTTATATTGATTAAATTACTCATATGTGCATGAATCTTTAATACATTTTTCTTTTACCAATTACAGTTATTAAACAATTATAAATCATTCTAAAATATGTCAGATACTGTTTCTATGAGAATTATTGCTTGAAACACCTCCGAATTATATTACTCCATCATTTTAAAGATATCATCAGAATAATTTGAACGGAAAGCACCTGGCTGTTTTTAAAGAAAAAGATAATTTATTTATAATATTGATCATACTGTGTTGGTGGGTCATGCTTACAATTATTTGGGTTAATTATATTTCAACCCAACTATGCTTGTCTGATTAGATTAGTAGAAGTTAATTCACTATGCCAGGTAATAAGATTATTATGGTTACGTGATCATGCTTGGCCATACACAATTCCAAGTTTTTCTTTATTATCCGAACTTACACCAAAAACGAATGATATTGTTCTTGATACACAAAACATACTTTGTTTTAGTTTTATAATAATCAGTTAACTAACTTTCTTATTTAAACACGAAGTGTTTTGTAGTATCTTAAATTTAAATATTAATAAGAATAATTTCCATTTAATGGAAAATTTAAATGTTTATCGATTACAACTCTTACGTCTCTTTTGTTTAATATGAAACCGTTAAAACCATATAGCGTGTTACCTATATTAAATTACTTTCTACTGTATTACCATTACTACTGGAAAACAATTTTCTGTGCGTCTTTTAAGTCAAACAAACGGTAAACCCAGAATTTATGAAAATAATGGCGAACAAAGGCTTCGCAATATTGTTTTTGTTTGTAAATTATGCTTCTCTATTTAAATACAGGAAAGATAGATTTTATTGTAAAGCGAACTTTGAGATATATTTAATATCGGGATTCCTTTTACATTTACAGTAAGTCTAAAGAACGTTTTTGTTCAATAACCTATTTATTTCTGTTACAAAAGGAAGTTTTGAGAGTTAAAGTGGATTCAGCTAATTTATGGTTATTTCTAATTCTTTAGACGTTATTGAATTTTAAGAAGTTGGTATATAAAATTTAGCTTCAGCCTAAAGTGCTTAAAGAATTAGTGAAAACGAGGTAGAAGCTCAAGCGAGACTTGTTAAGAGTAGGAACTTAGAGGAAATTCATTAGAAACACTTGAAGAAATTTCGAGTACTAAAGTATCGTTCCTTGTAGTTACACGTATTTAATTAAATTTGTTATATACAGGATGCATTTCAAGTGCCTCTGCTCTATTTCCTGCTTCATTCATGTTTAATGCGCAAAGTATACATAAATGATAAGATTTTTCGAAGAATTTTCAAAATATTTCCTTCCTTCTTGAAGAGAATTGACAAAAACATTGTTGGATTGTAATTGTATTTTTTATAACAAAATGATGTGGCGCAGATAGTGGAGGTGGAATTGGGAATAATGTAATATATTTGAAGTCAATAATTTCTCAAGAATAAACTAAAAATATTGTACTTGGGCATAGTTATCTTTTACATAAAATAAGTTATTCTGAAGCTAAAGTTGCCCCAAAAAATTTAGAAGGATTATTGTTAATAAAGTTTAAGAAGTTTGGAGTTAATTAGAAAGACTTAGTATTTTATTGTTACCTAATAATTAATACGTTTGCCGCAGTCAGTTTAATGTAGCTGATATACCTACTTATTGAAATAAGTACAAATAAGTTCAAAATACATTCACGTTGTGAACAACGTGAATGTATTTTGTACCAGTTCAAATGGTGTAATCTTTATTACGTTTTTATATCAATTTTAAAAATGCAAACTGAATACATTTTTGTAATGTAATTGATTTTAGATAGTCTACAAATAAATATCTAGAAGCCTCATAAATGTAGGACCCATTTTTTGAGGTTTATTCAAATGATAAAATGCGTGGGGTCCTTTTTGAGACCTCGTAGTATTAGAAGGGATAACCTATAAATTTTAGTATTTTTATATGTCCATGAGTAGGTTAAGAAACGAAAAAGTCTATACTTATTCAATTTGATTTTATTGCGTTTTTAAAGACTCCCCAATTTTAAAAATAAATTTTTAGCATTGTTACAAATTATTTGTGCGTAACGAGAAAATTATTATCCACCTTATTTACATGGTAGATTGGATTCAAAGAAAATCGTATAAACCGAAATGGTAATTTTTTGCACGGAAAACCGTGCAGATTGAAAACAGCAAAATATGTACAAGTAAACCGCTTACTTTTAAAAATTTATATATTTTTATTTAAAATAGTTTAAATTTTATTAGTCGTTACATTTAAAAATATAAGACGCTGTAAGTTTGTGTACTCCTCGCGATGTCGCTTCTAAGCGCACTCTGTCTGCGACTTGACCTTCAAACACATATACTCGGCGATACTGCAATACCGCATAACTAGCTTTTTCCATAGAGACTAACATTGAATGAAATAACATTGAAATTTCGATCTTATGAAAAAAGCTCGTTACGCGGTATTGCAGTATTGCCGACGATATGTATGTGTAAGAGATGCTGTATTTAGGTGCTTGTTGTAGAGAACACTAGAATATTCTAGTGCGTGCTTGTTACAATTATATAAGATCCAAAGAAATTGTTATCGAGATATTCTCAAACTTTTGAAAGATGAAACATGATGCAGGGCACATGATAACTATGCCTTACAAGGGAAGGTTCTTTGACGCGTGTCCCCGATTTGGATGAAAATTTCACCAAATGTTCTACGAACAGGTACGAGTATACCCACGAAATATTAAGTCTTGAATCGGCCGATTACTCGAGTAAATCAATTAAAACGGCAAGTATGTTGTTGAGAATTTTATAGAGAGAATTCACGGATTAGTATGGTGGTGAACGTTTTCAAGGGAGTGCTTAAAGCAGAAGGCCTGACACTCTTTGTA
Source organism: Sinopyrophorus schimmeli (assembly GCA_036325965.1). Lineage (NCBI taxonomy): Eukaryota > Metazoa > Arthropoda > Insecta > Coleoptera > Elateridae > Sinopyrophorus > Sinopyrophorus schimmeli. Next base: position 941,236 of record JARFIZ010000139.1, read on the forward strand.
CGAACAGTGGGCATAAAATTTGCCGCCACAAGTCGAACAGGGCATCAATCACTAATTTTTTATTTTAAAAGTTAATTTGCCGTATCTCCCGTAATCGGCTGATTCAAGGCTCAATATTTTGTAGGTGTACTCGTACTAGTTCGTGGAACATTTGCTAAAATTTTCATCCAAATCGGAGACACACGTCAAAGAGCTTTGCCTTATTAGTTACAATGATCTTCACTACATCACTTACTGATCATCTTAAACTCGTCCATTTTAATCTCACAATTACTATTATAGTTGTTTTTTTTAAATTATCCAAAGCAAATTTAACCCTATTATTAAGCAGAAAGTAGTAATTTTACAGAAATATCTATTATATTCATAAAATCAATTGATTATAATGTTACATTCAAAAATTATCAGATTTTGTAATAATATCAACACCTTTAGTTTATTTCCATTACAGGATTATCTTGCAAATGACTAAAATATTTTTAATTTTAAAATTTAAAATTAAAAGTCCAACTTAAAATTAAAAATAATAATGGCAATAAAACCTTTCTGGAGTTAGCAAATACGTAATTTTTAATAAAATATTTTAGTAGTCATATATGATAAGCAGATAGGGGTTTTGCTTTGTTTTATGAATCAAATTAAAAAAAGATTTGAGGCAAAAATAAATAAAAGTATTATAAAGGTTTGTTAAAGAATACATTTTTTTTTATAAACGGTAAGCTATTTTAATTCAGTCCCTAACTCCCCTTTTATTTGTCGGGCACTGATTAAATAGATGTTTTAAGACCAATGACCGAATAATCACGCATAAGCTTACTTTGGAAGCTGTGGTCAAGTCTGGCGTTTTTCTACCCCGGTTCTTGCTTATTGGGGTAGCGTCAGCGTAAAATCTGACCAACTTCCTGTAAAATTGCTCTGCCTACTCTAGCAGTAAGAGGATATATTTATTAGTTTCCAAATAAACAGTGTAGAATTTCGTGGAAAACTGTTTTCGAAGGAAAGAAAATCCATCTTTAAAAGGCCTCCGATTTTCTTATTTAATGTCTCTCTGGATAACCATGTTTACGTTTATATTCCCTGACCTAGTTCTTGAATTTATGACAATCGACTTGATATTCGCGTTTATCATTCCGAATAATTTAAATAATTTAATAGCCATCGACTACCAGTCCGTCGGTATTTATATGTAAAAGTCATAAAGAGTAACATTTCTGTATTTAAAAATTACAATCGCCGAATTGGTTTTTTAATTTATAGCCCTCGTAATGTAAATCTAAAAATTTACATGTTAGCGATGAGATTCTTTTGGATAAATGCAAATTTGGCAGTAAACGTTTAGAACAATAAAACGTCAACTGCTTTTATTTGCTTCTTCTAAATTAAATGTAGTATCAACGTCCTCAAATAGAATCAAAGCAATATAACTTTTCGCGAACTGAAATAAGCTTTTCATAAGTGGTGGCTATATATTTATATTGTACAATAACAATGAATAAAATAACAAAAAGTTGCCCTTAACAAGTACACGTCTTCCTTTAAGTTGCATAGAATCGTCTAATTCGGTTTTTAAACGTAGCCTCGCATTTCTTCAAAAAGTAAATGAAAGCAAAAAGTCAGTGCGCGTTATCTTTAGCGTATCGTCTTTATTGTCTCGCCTTTTCCGCCTTAAATGAAGCGTATTTGAATGCATAGATTAATTTTAAAGCGATCTTTCTTCTATTATTTGTCAAGCTGCGAATAATTGTAGAATATAAACGAAGTTTCTAAGTATTTTCATTTTAGCATAAATCTATTCTTGCATGGAATGAAATCCAGATGCTATTTGCGAGATTTCAGATCACGCTATTTCTCTAATTGTTTTTATCTGGTTCGTTGGGTGTGATCTGGGAAGACATTAGTCTGAATCGTTATGTTCCTTTGAGCCTGAGAATCCCTGCTAGAAGTTTCAGGGCTTAGATTAAGAAGGTAATTGGGAGGATTGCTGGAGTAGTACGGAGTGAAAATTAAAATCAGCGAGGAAACTTACTAAGATTACAATAATTAACAAGTTGATTATCCTAATTCACCTGTGAATGATTTTTATTATTGTCCAAAAGCGGCATTAGCGCTTTAGTTATTACACGCTACATTTGGCAGAAAAGGCTATTAATTTTAAAGACTGGGAATAAAGTGTAATAGACAGAGAAAAATGGCATTGTTACGCAAAGTTTGTTTTCAACTTTCTTCTTTGGAAACTTGTTCCCTTTTAAAAGAACAACAAAGTATGGTTTAAATAGGACGCATTTAGACTTTAATGGTATTATTAAATTTTATTTTAAGTGAGAGTTGCTTTTTTTGACGACCAAAGCCACAAAATTGTTTTAATTTCGGCACAATTTTGGTTGCTTCTTTAAATATTTGAAACAGAAACTAGCATAATAGTAATTTGTCAAACTAATGTCAGAAACAAATGAGACTATGATGAATGAACTTCAATTTACACCGTTTTGAACTAATAACTGGCAGTAGAATATGAATATGACTGATGATGAATTTTAATTTACACTATTACTGCTATCTACAGTTACAGTAATTAGTTGTAACTCACCGTTATCATTAATAAAAAAAATGTTGGATATCTTTTTAATCAAAATTATATATGAAAATCAAGTTAAAATGCATTTGTTGGGGATTTTAATATCGGCAAACCAAACACCGGTTTTTCGGTAAGTCGTAAATATACTATTCAAATCTTACCAGTAATACGATATATCCAATTATCACGTATATTTCAATAATATTCTACCCGGAAAGGATTTTTTTGCAGATACCGCTATGCTGGGTAGGTGTGCATACAGTAAGGCCATAGCACCCATCTTCGCTACCATAGTAGCGAATATTTCTGTTTGCTTACAATGTGTATGTATATGTTACGGTCGATGTAAATAATTGGGCATTATTCATAATGCCGGACATTATGAGTAATGCTGGAAATTGAATAGGCAATTTGAGAAAATTTTTATTTATATTTCTCTACATACAAAAATAAGAGGATATTATATTAAAGTAAATAAGTATAAAAAATACGTACGCTTAACAAAAAAAAACATATACCTATACACAAATAATGTCAAATCCTAGAGTTTTTATTTATTCTACGGAGCCCTGACTTTGAGAGTATCTGGGCTTCCCATGTACCCTCTTTAACTCGGGCCATATGTTACATAGTTTTTTAATAGTATTGTTACCAAATTTTTTGCCATTATCATTTTGCAAAATAGTACGCGCACCAAAAAAAATTATTAAATTGCCCATTCAATTTCCAGCATTATTCATACTGCCCGGGCATTACGAATAATGCCCAGAATAATCAGATTGACCGTAACATATAGATGATTTGACCATTATGGCAAAGGTAGCGTTGACGATAGTTATGGCGGATGAGTCGAGGTCAGTATGGGCGTCAGGCCCATACTGCTTGGCGTTATCCACAGTACTTCTGGCAGATAACCATATTCAATATTGTCAAATAGTTTATGTTAATATTGGAGTAGCATTAAAGTTTATTTAATTAAAAAAATAAGTTATGTTCGAATTATAGTCTTTGAATAAACCGGGTGTTTCACGTAAATTGCCACGAGCTTATAACTCCTAAACTAATAAAATTTTCAAAAGAAATACAAGTATAAAAGTGTTTTCAATTTATTGGATCTATGTACTGGCATAAATATAAATTTTGTTCCACTTCCGGTTTAACAGGAAATGGTGTCAACTTTTTTATCTTAAATAAAAAGGTATTTATTTCTTTTTTATAATTGAATAGAGCTCGACGAAAGCTTTCCAAAAATGTATAACAAGTCACCATTTGATCAAAAAATAATTTCAAAAAAAATTAACGTTTTGAAAAATTATTATTAAGAACAATATTTTTAAAATTATTTCACTTATGTATCTATGATTACCTATTTCAATGATTAAAATCAATAATTGTAAAAAAAAATTGTTATAGAAACACGAGAACTATAAAACTAAAAAATATAAATATAAATAATGATTGAGTACAAATTTAACACAAAAAAAATGGCATCAGTATTAGATTAAGGTTTTATAAGTTATTAATCACATAAAAATTGTATAAACTTTAATTAACCGTTAAAATAACTTATTAAAAATTAATAAAATAATATACTTTAAAATATATAATTTCTTAGTTAATTTCAGAATTGCTTTACGTACATGTATTTTGCAATTTATATTTCAATAAACTATTTTGGTTTTTGTAATACAGTCAACTATTCTATAAAGCGGTTAAATTGCACTACCTTAAATAAAAAGCTCACTAATAGATTCGCATTGGGCAACATTTGCTAAAATTTTCTTAGAAAGTGGAGTATTTACTTTTAGTCAAAAAGGCCACACTTGACACATTTAACTTTTATTGTGTTATTGAAAAAAAGTATCAATTGCTGATCTACGTTATATGGAAACTGCGTTCCAAGAATATTTTTAATAAAAAAAAGTTTCTTTTTTTTTAACTGCATGTCCCTTGACATGCATAGTAATAACTCTGTCACATTCGCCATGTATTAAAAATAAATTTACATAATCTTTATTGTTTGATTCCAAACGAGCTATATCTATCACTTGGTAAAAGTGCCAATAACCACAAAAAATAGCAATTAATATTTAATTAAGAAAGCTACATATACGGCCTACTAAATTAAAAAAATTAATAACATGGCCTACTTTTAATAAGCATCAATAAGGCAAAAATAATAAAAACTTTTAAATTTTTGTTAATATCTCAAAAACGCTTAGGTTTAGGTATAGGAAAGTACACATAAACTCTCCTTATTTTTGGCCGTAGATTTCAGTAAAAAAAAAGTGATGGTTTTATTTAAAAAAATTAAGATATTTGATTTTTTTGAAGTTGAACTTTCTACACCTTTTTTTAATAGCCCTGTATACAATAAAGCAATTTTGAACAGGTCCCCAATTAGCTTGATCTTCCTACTCACTAATCCGGCAAGACTCATTTTATTTGGTATAGGGGATGTTCACATAGAATGTTTAATATAAGAATCTGAAACTGACAATTATTCATTAAAAAAATTAATATCTCGAAAAGTATACATTCTACGTATAGGGTATTTTACATAAAATTTACATAAAATTTAACGTAGAATCCGAAAAAAAAAATATATAAGGTATTCTATTTAAAATAACGAAGTTGATGTTCACTTCCGGTATAACCAAAAGTGGCATGTCTTTCAAAATATTTTCCCTGAATTCGCCATAACTTGTTATCCTCTATACCCATTTTTATAAAAATCGTGTGAGTAGTTTTCAATATATAGATAGTGTAAGTTCGTCGTGAAACACCCTGTATAAGCATATCACATATATTTTGAATCGTAATGTATCTTTGTTTTAATTTATTGTTCTCTTTTAATTACAAGATATTTTAATCACAAAGTTGATACTTTCAATTTATAGAGATTAAATTAAACAAATATCTTTGGTTACATGACATTTAAAAATCATCTTATTCACAAATCGTTCTTCAAAAAAGTATAGAGGATTCAAAGTTAATCAATAACAAAGGATATGAATTATAAAAGAAACACAAAATTACAAAGCAAACATGTGCCTTAAATTATATACCAAAAGCGAGTCCCATAATCCACATTTACATTATTTAATTGGACCTATCGTACAATTTTCTTTGGTTGTATTTTTCTAACTTGCACCCTTAGGACATTTTCCATATAACATTGTTGGAAAAATATTGTCTTGTCGGACATGTTAACCTAGATATGTCCTAAAATAAATTCTGCGATCGACGTTAATGCATAACGATAGGTAACAAGATTTTCATCTCGAATAAAATGTATAAACAAATTGATAGGAGCTTTTTGTTTTCATAAGTAATAAGAAAAAATAATTACACTTGCACGTAACGGTGTGGATTAAACAGAAGTTTAATTAAATTTAAGAAATTGTTCAGCAATTTTAGTCTATTCTTTCTTCTTCGAATCTCATAGGTAGCTTACTTAAGATAAGGGTCCTTTTGTTACAACCCTTGTAAGGGGATCTAGTCTTTGAAACATTGTATAGTTACCCAAATCCTAATCTCCAGATACGTGAAGGTTATAGACATTTCAAGAGCCAGTTTTAACCTCGCGGGAGTCATACAAGAGTTTGCTTAAATTTAACTCTGGCGTCTGCTAACACTTGATTTTATGGTGAATTACGAAAAAAAATGGTAAATAAGTTTGATAACTATTTTTGTGGTTGCATATCCATGACATTTCAGAATTTGTTGAAATATATATATACCAATCTCTCAATTTACATGCGGAGAAAACTGCGTAAATGGAAATTGTAATTTATTTGATAATAAATCGGGTACATCCAAAACAAAGCAAAATATGCATAAATTTGTTGCATTCCAAAATTAATTACATTTTTTTTTACGTAAAATAGTTGTAATGGTTTTTGGTTCATTTCTATTTATTAAATTAAAAAATACATTTTGTGTTATATTAATTCTTAACCCTCTTAATAACGATGACATATTTTTTTCAAATTCTAAGGAGTGTGAATGAAAATTCAATAATTATTGTTTTGATATGTTTATGAACACATTTGTTGTTTTATTTCGTATTTTAACGTTTTAAACGTTTATTGATGTTTTATATGAATAATACGTTTAAGACGAAAATGAGTAATTTGTACAATATTCAGAAGCACTGCTGATATTTCTTGCAAATAGATATAGATATATTACTTTGTGTCTAAAACTCTACATTTTTAACGTATAAACTTTGTTTCATTTGATTTTATTATGTTTTTGAAAGAAGATCGATATTATTAATTTTAAAACTAATTTTTCAACTTTGTTCGACAATAAAATTATTAACTTCATCCCCGCTATTTATTTATTTAAACATACCTTCCTCCCCTTTACATGTTAGATCAGTTCTGGAGAAAACCGTCTAAATCCAAATCACACTTTTATGCATGAAAAATCAAGCAAATCGAAAATAAAGAAAAATATATCGACATAAATAGGTCGCTTACTTATAGACATTAGTTAATCTTTTTTATGTAAAATACTTCTAATTTTCTTTAGTCCTTCTGTTTATAATAAAATAGGTACGTATCTATGATATAATAATACCTGTATATAATTCATATTAAGAATAGATATGTATTATTTATTTTTTCGGATGTAATTTCAGTGTCTTTCAACTATTTGTCTTAACAAATTATTAAAAATACACATATTGTATAGAAAAATTGTGTGTTTTAAACAGTTTTTATTTTTCAAAATATTTTAAAATTTTCAGTTTTAACAACCATTAAAAGCAAAGTCGTATAAAAAAGTAGTGTGTAAATTGAGAGATATTTTAATCATCAATAAGCAATATTATTTTGCTAGTATATGCTAGCAAAATCATCACCAGACAAATGTCAAATGCATAACATACAGAGTCCTCCAGAAAAATGATACAGTGTTTGTCAGACTGTATTGCGATATTGATATTGCCAATTGATTTTAATTACGAGTATGTTATATTATGGTTTTTAACTCAAAAGATGTTGATACTTTCAGCACGATAATGAAAAACAAAATCAACAATTTGTAAATAGTGTGGTCTGATGAGTCCCAGTTTAAACTTAATGGAACAGTGAACCGGCATAACTGCGTCTACAGGGCACCGGTCAATCTACCAAGGATAAATGTGTAATGTGGATCATCTAGGGGCTTAGCAGGACTTTTTTTTTATGCTACAGTCTCTGGAACTGAAAATGTTACCCACATCAATTTTACCAGGTGTACATGCGCTTTATGGAGCTGATGATCAGGTATTTTACCAACAGGACGGGGCGCCACCACACTAGCACCTAACCGTACGAGATTTCCTGGATGACAATGTACAGGGACATTGGGTTGGACGAAGAGGACTCATTGAGTTTCCTCCACGGTTGCTAGATCTAACTCCTATGGACTTTTTCTTTTGGGGAACTATGAAAGATCAAGTCTATCAGTGTAAGCCACGCACGCTGATGGACCTTCGCCAGGAGATTACAGCTGCATGTGCAGCGATCTTCATTGAAACATTGGCCGATGTAGCTGCGGCGACTGTTCGTCGTTCTGTGATGTGTCTGGCCGCCAACGGCCAATAATATGAACATCTAAAGTAACCATGTGCTTTACTAAAGACAAAGTAATATTCACTATACATATAGCTACTATGTAACATGGTAGAATGGTAATGGGTTACATGCTACATAGTAATATATCCCATTTCTTTAAATATAGGTCTGGTTCCCATAATTACATGGTAATAATTCCCATGTTGCATATTGAGAATTATCATTCTGTTCTTTCCGTGTAGATAGAAATTGTGAGATTGTCACTTTATTGTAACAATTCAATTGTACGTATTATATAGAAAAAAATATTTTAAATAGGTTTGATTCTTAAGAATATTTGCCATTCTTTATTTTGATAACTGTATAAAGGCAAAATTGTGTAAAAAAAGTAGTGCCTAAATCGGGGGATAGGTCTCGTTTCGAAAACTTTTATCCAAGGTGTGTGTACCGAGGAATAACTTGTCTGTTGCATGCACCATGCGTTAATATATAAAATTGTCGAGTTAACTTGTCAGAAATATCACGGGAAACAAAGCAAGAGCTAATTTAAAATGTAGGGTAGCAGCATGCTTGACAGGTGTCAACAGTTGTTTTTTTTTATTGAAAACGGGTCCTATTATTATAAATTGCGTCTACTTCACACAAAAAATCCTGGCATACAAGTTTATATAAAATTCTATTTTACATTTCCCACTTTTCTTGTAAGTCTAAGGCAACATCTGCAAAAAACAGAATTAAGTTTGGAAGGTTTATCCACGTCAATGGTAACGTATATTAGCATGTAACATGTCAAAATCCATGTTCGCGTTGTGATAAAATCTTATATTTCAAATTTATAGCATGTTTCGAAACACCTATTTCTAATTCTAGAGATAATATTTTTCCTGTCAATAATCGTCGAACCAGATACTTTTTTCAGATTCATAAAACTGAAAGCAAATACCTTTTTAAGAGAGAAGAGGTTAATAGGATAACCGATCCTTTAAAGTTATTGGAAACCGTTCGTTTTAAAGAAGTTAATTAAAAAATCTGTAGAATGTTGATTAGATATGAATCGACGCCGAATTGTAAATATTATTTTCTCCGAGAAAATATTTAAGTTAGAATGTAAATTTTTCGCTTCATTACGTACTTTCTAATTTAAAAAAGATGCGATCAATAGAGTAATTTATTCTGCGAAGATGTTTTAGATTTATTATATGAGAACCGGAGACCGTAAAGAGGAATTTTCCAGCGTTGTGCGTAAGAATAGAGGGTTTTGCTTTAACGCCTGGTGCTTGGTTTGCCTTTATTGTCACCACTGTCTCCACTATTTATCCAAATTTACCGGCTTATATTTTTAATTTAATGCTAACTCATTTATTTTAATGCTCTTCTAAGACCATAAATACTTTTTTTGCGGACATATTTTCTCTTGGCTAACTCTTAAATGTTTGTTACGTGTCGCACTGTTCTAAATTATTTATTAAAAACATTGTAAAGCAGTTCTTTACAGTTTAATATAACACGAAGTATAATCTACTTAGGCATTACTGTTATAAATGATACCAGTTTATTTTCTTTGCGCGGACATGCAATGTAACTTGAAGTTTATTGTATAATTCACATTGCGGTAGCTACAATAACGTGGATGTTAATTAGAAAATGTAATACAATACGGATCTTTGGTTTGTAAATAATATTCTTAATACACTAAAGAAGCGTAACTTCAATTTCTCCTTTTTACTTATTAAATAAAAAATGTAATGTTTCCCATATGAATGTAGGTATACAAATACCTACTACCTATTTATGTTTTCCAATTTGCATAAGAAGCATGCTTTTATTGACGTATATTACGTTCCGGTATTTGGCACAAGCACTTTTTACGTTTTTACCGGAATTTATATTTTATGTGAATAATGCAAACGTAATATAGTGATGCACATAAATTCAATACAGTCGAAACTGTATAATTGCTAAAGCGAGTTTAATCTATCTAACATTGCCCGTCTGGTATGTTTATTTTATTTTTCGGTAGTTTTTATCGTTTAATTAAATACAACTTTATTTAAAAAATGATTGTTTTAGAAATACATACATCAACCTAATTTTTTTATGACTAGTAATAAAATTTTTGTCAGCAATATTGGAATTGTGGACATGCATTTTTTTCAGGTTAAGTTATTTGTTGACTCTGTTCAATATTTTATACAATGTTCTAGAACAGGGGTACTCAATTAGTTAATCACAATCTATCGAACAATTGCGGCGAGATTTTAAATCGATCTTTACTCCGTTTCTTTTCCTGTTTTCATTATGGTTTTTTCTAAGATTGTATTTATTTTGTTAAAACGTTCTATGAGATAAAAGGCCCAATAAATGGCCGATTTGTTGCATTAAGAGCTATTTTGATGTAAAAAAAATAATAAACAAGTTAATAAGCACAAAACAACCGTTAGAGTTAAAATCAGATATTATTGTTGTTTATGAATTAATAAAAACATTATCGCATTTTGGTTATAAACTTTGTAGAATTAACTATGAAGAGTATAAAAGAAGGAATTCAGTAAATGACCTTTTCGTCCAAATATTGAGCGCGGTATAGCCTAGTAAATAAATCAATAATTGATTCTCCTATTAAAAACGAATGATTTATAAGACTTAGTAAAATTTATTTATACACTATGCTTAGATGTGCCTTCGTGTATTTTTTTATTATAGTTCCTTTTCGTATTTTATAAATTATAGGTTTTATTGGCGCTTAGATGACTACGTTCATCCTTTTTAAATGTGTTCTTAAATCTTCAACATTGTATTAAAATGTTGGAGACTGCAATATAAAATTTATTAATTTAGCTATCCACTTTATTATCACTTTTATTTCTTTCACTTAAATGAACAAAAAACATACAAGATTGAACAGTTAGTTATGAACGTTCGTTTTTGTTAACAGCTATAAAGACATGGAATAAGCTACCATCAGAACTTATTGCCTTAGTTATTTTAATAGAATTTAAATCTGCATATTACCGTTGGTTTTTTGATAGAGACGTTTAAGTTGTTCAGATTCAATATCAATAGTATAGTCAAAATTAACATTTTTATTTTCCTTATTATCTTTATTGTGTTTCATGTTATTCTGATTTTGTTATTATTATATTAATTTTAATACTCACTATGTATATATTGATATTTTACGGCCCTTAAGGAACCCTTGCTCTAGGGTCGCTTTTCCTTTAAATAAAAAAAAATAAATAAATAACTATATCATGAATATAAATTATTTTTGTAATTGTTATAAACATTATTTCTCGTAACGGTCGTTCACTGGTATGGAATCACATACTGCGCGGTTTATCCTATTTGTGAAGTTATGTAACATATTATTATTTTCTGTATTTTTATATTAGTAGACCGCGACTAGTTTTTATAGAAGAAAGATCACAACTACAAGAAGCTCTGATATAGAAGAATAAAAAATTGAGACTCTTCGTTTTCATTGCCTGGTATTAGAAGAAGTTCTTTCCATTCTATATTTTATACATTGGCTTTTGCGTGTTGCAAGTCATGTAGTAAAAAATTGATGGGAATGTATTTCATCGTATTCACCTTCTTGTATATCGATTTCTTTTGATATATATCTAAATCTACATTTGATGCCAGTGAGACAATATTTTCATTGACTGCAGACTGGGGATCATGACACTTTGATTGTTCAAAAGTTGCAATTAAATTAGAATATTTTCGTATAGTAGTAAAACGTAACAGTTTGAAGCAAGTCAAAAGTTGTCATACCATATATTAATTAATAACCAAAAACTTATTTTTTATATAAAATAAAAATCATATTTCTTCACCTTTTATATGTATTGTAGGTAATACCTATGAATTCATTCTACGGAAGATGCAAAATATAAAAAATGTGAATTATATTATCTTGAAGATAGTGTTGAAATGAGTGCATTACTGTTCATAAATCCCAAAGTCTCCACCACGGCTTTTACTGAAAACTCGTTCCGTACCTAGATATTTTCTTGTTCGTAAATTTTTGTATGACTTTTATATTTTAGAGCACGGTTTCGATAATAAACGGAGTGATTTAATCGTTCGTATTGATCTTATTATTTAGATTTTAAAACTTACAGAAAAAAAATAGCGTGCGTGAAAAGTTACGCTGTTAAGGTAAAGCTTTTATTATATATTATTATTATGTAAAAGTATATAAGAGATTATAAATTTAGAATAGATTGAAGTTTCTTAAGGTATCTTAACAATACTCCATCAATAGTTTAGATCCTGATCTTGTAGTTGCTTCAGAAAAGTTATTACTACATATAGTTAGTACTACATATTAATCAAAATAACACGAAACAAGTAAAACTGCTTTCTACAGTATCTACTTTTACTTTAACACTTGCAACAAGGATTAGGTACTAAGTCAAACTTTGAGAGAGTCTGGAATTTGTTCTATTAAGTTCGGAGATATTTAACATAATATTTACGTAAATACTATTTAAAAATCGCTCATTTGATGTGAATGTTTACAATAATAAGTTAATTAATCAATTAATTAATTTATTTTTAATTTTTATGTAAGATAATATGGATGGTTTTTTTAGTTTTACATTTTTTTATGGTTATTATTTTTCGTAAACTTGAGCCCAGAGAAAAAATTAATTTTTCTGAAGTCTCCGGACTTAAACTGGAGGGTTGGGAAACCTTCTTGTAAACTTGAATATCTAAAGATAGATAAATAGTGCTTTAAGTCAGAGTGGCCAACCGATAGCATATCTGTCAAATGTGACGCATGGTATGTAAAAGGTTGGCTACTCCTAGTTTAAAGTATTACAGATTTTGGAAAGACTAATACTAAGTTTAGGCACCTTATAAGTTTTATTTTTTCAGAAAAATTATAAAATGACAATATTCCTGTTACATATTAAAATGTTATATTTTTTCAATTTTTACCACATTAATCAAAGAAGGGATGACTACAATAAATGAGCTTTTCTGCACCTAGTATACGTTATACAGGGTGATTTTTAAAAGTAAGGACATTTTAATTTTGACGCTATATTAATTTATTTTTCTGTTTATAGTACTCAACGCGATTTTTTGAACAGGAGTTGCCACTGACATCTCGATTAGAGATAGTCAATATCGTATTAATAACATTACAAAATCTAACAAAATTTATTTTAGTTCACTTACTGTTTTCATACAAAATTAAAAATAAAAATAAACTCTAAAAACACTAGTGCGACTACGAAAATCAAATCAACAAAAGACAAAATTCTTTAGAAACATTCAGGGGTTAACCTCGATATTTAACAACAAAAATTACCAGATTCTTACAATGTAACTCCATTCAAACTATAAAATTCATTAATAAATGTGGCGCCAATTTCAAAATGCCCTCAATCTTAAAAAATCACCTTATCTTATTTATAAATACGGTCAAACCTCCCTATAACAAACTTCTATATAACGAATTTATTCTTATAACGATTTTTTTGGCACACATTGTCTTGCAGAAAAAAATGAAATTAAAATTATTTCTAAATAACAATGTAAAATTTCTAAATAACGAAGTGATATTTATATATAATGAACAAACTGAAATATATTTTTCAAGTAAATGCATCTTCAATGTATATAACCTGCTTTCTTTTACGTAACAGATTAAAATTTAAATTGTGTTTTTTTTAAGAGGCTGCATATAAAATTGTCACATTTCTAAGCATACTATAAATCTTTCAAAAACTTAGTATTTTGTCTAAATGTTAAATTGAAAAAGATTAAAATTGACATTAAGAGATCTTAGGGTTTAGCGTTTCATGCTTGTTTACCTTTTGAGGATTTTTTACTGTTTATCTAGAAGAGCGTTTTCGCCTTATAATTCTATAAAAAAATTAAATCCAATTAGCATTACAAAAAATTTCAAAGTTGCATTGAAATTTTTAGTTTACCTACATTCAGTTTTGCGAGTGAACGGTTCTACAGTGCACCAGGAAAAATGTCAAAGCGAAAGTGTTTAACCACTACTGAAAAAATCAATGTGTATCGAGAAATTGATAACGGTTCAAAACAGAAAGACATTGCGGCAAAGTTTGTAATTCTTCCAGTAGTTTATCTACGAGAATAAATAATCGTGTATCGATTTTTAAATCAATGCAAGACTTACAACAAAACGCGCTTTGTGCGTTTATGGCGATCTAGATAAATCACAGTTTTAGAGTGTGTGCATTTAAGACCCCCATCAAAATGTACTGTTATCGGGACAATTGACCGAAAAGAAAGCGCTACATTTTGCAAAATCACTTGGATACGAGTTTTTAATTGTCCTATGCAACAAAGAATTACAAACTTTTTTACAACAACTTAGATTGATTAATATTTTAAGGCATATACCAATTGTAACTCAAGTAAATATAAGAAAACATTCAATTAATGATTCAGTTATTAAAAGGTGTTATTTCTATATAGCGAAATCTCCCTATAACAATTTTTTTCCGAATTTAACGACTTTGTTATATAGAAGATCAGCTGTATATCTTTCAACGAATTTATATTATTCGTATTTGTCTTTACCCAAATATTACAAATACTTAAATAGTTCCATATTATTGATAATAATAAAAATTAGTCCTTAAATATAACGTGTTCTTCGACGGATTTATGTCAAAATAAATTTCCAATTAAGCATCGAAAAAGTTTTATATAAAATCTTGAGAATATAGCAAATTACTGTGTAAGAAGTGAAGCTTTTATTGGAAAATAAACCGATTAAGTAAAATATTCGAGCTTTAAATTGCTTTCTTAGGAAGTTACAGGTTATCAAAACCTGAAAATTGTATTTGAGAATATTGCTTATAACTTACGGAATGCAAATATTATTTTTTTTAATTTCAATTTTATGGCTAAATACAAATATGTCCAAGTTCTTAAATAAAAATAATTGTACATTTAATTAAATGTAGGTATTATAAATGTTACTATATATTTCATTAGACTATAACATTAAGATTACTTATATAGGTAGTTAAGAAATCGATTTAATGTAGTAATCGAACCTCAGAAACACTTGGTAAATATGAAACGCTAGAAATCATATTATAATTGCCGAGTGCGGAATAAAATGAAGAAAAGCTCGAAAGAAAGTCCTTCAAAGCCACGACTTCGCCAACTACATGATATATTTTCCGTTTGAACCATTTTCTTTGAAGTCTTACTTTAACCCCAAACGTTCAAGTGACAACGTTATTGAATTTCTCCAGATAAATCTGTTTACTTCACACAGACGTGGTGTTTAATGAGGAAAATGTTCTTTAGCCAAATTTAAAAAGATGCTCAGATTATTTCTTTCCATCTACCGATCCCTTTTCCTGTAATAATCATAACCATTTCAAAGGACAAACAGATTAAATTATTGTACAAGCATATTTCCTCCCCATAAAAGAAATATAAAAAATGCGTACCTATGCGATGGTAATGAAGGGCAGGCGGCTATTGTTATTTGAACAACATTGGACGAATCGACTTTGCAGTTATTTTCATTTAGAAATTACAACTCCAAGGGTTTTTCTTTAACAAATACTTGTATACACAAAAAGAATGCTTTTAAAATAGGTCATTGTTTAATTTACTCTTTTTATGTGTAAGGTATTTTTTTTTATTTTCAGTTAAATTACTATCTAGAGTTTAATAAAGCTCTTTAACTTTTTAAATTTTATTGCGACTAATAACAAAGGTTAAAATAAAATGGAGACGTAAATAATACATTTAAATATTTTAATTCTTAGGCAATTAAAATCTAAAATACTATCTTTCTGTCAGATGGTTTTTTGGAAAAGTTTTGTGAAGTTACTCACGGTAGCCCTGTGAGCAGATTTCTATTTATATTTATATTTAAAAATTAATTTGCATTGATCAAATTCACGCTTTTTTTAATCTGAAATGTGCATCTTACAGCAGCAATAATTTTTTCACATTAATTATTATGTTTATTACAAAATCAAAACTACCCATTTGCATAAAAAAAAACACATTACAAACATATATATGGGACCGCAACATAAATAGGGACACAGTGCAGTCAAGGGTTAAAGTACTTCTTGTGTAATAAATAAACTTAACACAACTGCAGACAAATTCAGTAGAACTTCAGAAATTAGTGGATTTTGAACAAAATTTATTGCGTTTGGAATTTATCCAACAATACGTACAGATGTAACAATTTATTTGAGTTTTGTAAGCGGTATTTGAAACAAGATATCTGATAATTTTGAATAAGAATGTAATAGATCAATTTAAATGCAACTAGTTGTTTGCATTTTAGTACTAAATTATAAAAAATATATTTCAGTGACTATCACCTGCATAAATAGTAAATGTGTTATGGAACCAGTGCCCAAATAAAGCCCTAGAGCCGCATCCGGCCCTCAAGCGGTGTCTTTATCTAGAAAGTTTACATTTTGCAACAGACCATTTAGTTTAGTAGTACACCACCAAACTTATTTATAATTTACTCTTTACTATCCAGCACACAGCATTTAATTGGCAGCAACTTTGGCTCTACTTAAAAAAACATTGGGTACTGCTGTTCTAAAGTATTCAAAAAATACTACAAATCAGTAGTCGACATGTATTTGTTTCTACATATCGAAAGCAATGATTTTAACTAAATATCCAGGTCACACCTATCACAGACATTTATTTTGTAAACTAACTTGTTCTCTTCTTCGTTACTTTTGCCTTTAATGCAGTTGTTCTCAACTGCTCCCTTATGGGGCTAGGTGTGTTTTTAAGGAGTAGTCTCTTCTGTTCTAAACCATTTTTGGAGTTATAGTACAGTCACGTTGCAACTTAGCGGAAGACCTATACCATATACTTTTGCGTCTATCCGGTTTTCTTTTCGCTTGATCGATTGCCAAAACTCACTGCACTATGTGGTTCTGACTTCTACATTGAACATGTTCATACCATATTAGTCGAGATTTATCTATAAAGTCTTTAATAGGTGAAGACCCAACAAACCTCCGATATGTCCATTATGTGTATGATCTTTTTTTGTGACATCCGTACATTATTGGAACATCCGCATTTCTGCAACGTGCATCTGTTGATTATGTTTAGCCAGTCGAGTCCATATTTTTGCGCTGTATACCAAAAGAGGCCTAACGACTGTTTTATACATCTTCAATCGTCTAGGCATATTTTTGTTTCACCGCACACCAGAGACTGACCTCTACTTTATCCAACCAACATTGTTGCAGTGTTTTACATCTAACTCAGCTGTTCTCTTACCATTCCCAATTAATCCCAAATATTTAAACACATTGGTCTTTGGAATTGGTTCACCTTTCTAGATTATTGTACGTGCTGGACCAATTTCGAGATCTAAAATACTAACAAGTATTACATACGCTTATGAAGTTGTATTGTCAACGAGTAGAAGAGTCAATAATCTGACGAGTTAAAATTAAAGTTAATCAAAAATATATATCTAAAACTATAATTTAAAACTTATTTAGTTAAATAAATATTACAATAATAACCAAAAAAATATGTGCTTATACACGATGTGTATAAACTGGTGCAAAAGCTACACGCAACACATTCTTTGTTCAGTTCCAAAGCAAATATCTTATAAAATCATTATTTGAGAAACCACCTAAAAGAAACATACATTTGGCAACACTGTACTACCCTAATAATATCTGAATTTCATTCTTCGAAAATTTTTTACTGGTCATTAATAGTATCAGATGGTTAAATTATATGATTTGAATTGTACACAAATATTTACGAATCAAAAGTACACACATAATCACGATAAAAAAAGGTTATACAAAAGTAAAGCACAAAAGTCGAATTAAATACGTAAATGTCAGATTTGACAGTAATGCTTTTGATTGGAATTATATTAGAATACAAAGTTGGTTTTACCACATTGCCAAATGTGTTTTTCGTAAAAGTATGTTAAGGAAGAAATGTTAAAAATTAACTTGGCAGTCAAAAAAATACCTATAAAACCCATAGTATTAGAATTTTTTAATTATTTTCACACCAGCTATAGAAACCAATACTTTTTATGGGCCAAAGTTTACACTTCGAGAACCCTGTAAAGACATATGAAGTATGAAGTATGATTTAACATTTAGATTTCTGATTCAGAAGTGACTGAAGAATGTTGCTGCGTGTAGATATTGCGTCAATTTATACACACCGTGTATTTAGCTATCATATAATTCTAATAAAGTTATATCTATTGCTTTTTAGCCCAATTTGTTTTTATCCCACTACGTACTAATTGTTGTCAAATGGAACCGGTTGAATTTGCATGTTGCTTTTCAGATATTAACAAACAAGTTGTCATAATAATCCAAGAAAGAAAATGGATTACCCTGTAAAAATACATTAGATTATGATAAATTGTTTTGTTAATTTCTAATTAATTTTTTAACACTATTAAAAATCAAGACCAATTTTATTTTAGCTGTAGTTCAATATTTACGTAACGGACATAGTAAACATAAGATATTTAAACCTTGTATTATAATAAATTTTAAACCGCTTACTCGATGAGTAAAATATTATTCGTACTATATCTATGTCAGGAATCACATAAAATTTACTAAACTCCCACAAAAAATAAATTCTAAATTTTTATAGTAGGTTCTAGCTACATACGTAAGTATTTATTTTTCAACATCTGCCATACTGCCTGAATTTTTTATTAACAAAAAATTCATGAAATACCTACTAAATATTTAACAATTTATTAGCGAATATAAACAGATTAAACACTGACAATATTAATAAGCGATGAATTAATTATAAGCTTTAACAAAAAGTGAACATATTAAATTAAGTTTGTTTCATTTTTCCGGATTATATTATACTCATATTTCTTTAAAATTACGTACCTATTGTGTGAACGCGAAAGCAAATTGACGTAATAAATTCTTTTAAATTTAATGTGAAGTGGCTGAATGTGATCCTTTGATATTTATTATTGGTCATTTTCTTTAATGCCTTAGGGTCAAGAATTCGCAAGGGTGCAAACTATCAATTGGATGTCACACTGAATTATTACAGATATATAAACGTTATGTAAGGTGTAAGCAATGTTGGATTTTTTTTTCATTTTAAATTGTATTTGACTGAGATAACAATTTTATTTTTAGTAAAAATTTTATTTATTAAAATTCAATTAATTGAATACAAAACTAATAAATATTTTTAATTTTGTAATAATAAATGTTAGGACTCTCCTGTGCTCACGGCTCACTCGGGCCGGGGGCCTCCTCCAATCCTCCTGGCATTTTGCCCGTCTTACAACCTTATTGCTACGCCACTGATTGCAATTAACTCTTGGTCAACAATGTGGAGTTATTATTCACTCTCTAGCGTCCACGTGTAAAGAAACCGAGCATTGAGACCTTGAAACCTTATATTACACTATTTTCCAATCTTTAGCAACACGTTGCCGTAACTATATATTCACTACTCTTTTTTTAACCATAGTTATTATTTAAGATCGTTTGCTTTTTGGATGATATTCACCTGACGTTGTTTTTAAGGCTGCGGTCCGAAAAAGTACTGTTTTTTTTGCTGAATCGGCGAATAGTAAAATAGCAATAGTTGCGCTCCGAATCAACATACAATTTTTTGATTTATACTTGTATGTATTAAGTACTAGTTTTATTAAAGAACTCAAAATTACAAAAGCAATTTACAATACATAGGTATTTGGAAAGGTGGTGTTAAAAATTCAACACTAATATTCACAACGAAATTTTTTCATATTTTGATTTTTGCATGCGCGCCATGTATCAGAATATAGTCAAAGTTAATGTTGAGAGATCATAACCCAACGACTATCATTTACAGTGGCTCTTCAGTTCTATTTCCAAAGTGTTATAAGATACTTGCCAGTAACAGTTTTGCATGAATTGATACATAAAAGATGCATCTACAGGGTGACATATTTTAAATTTAATAAAAATATTTACATTTTGTGAATTTATAGTTTAAAGAGTTCACTTTTATGCCTCTTAATGTAGGTTTGCTTTCAGCTAATTTGCACACGTCCTCGAAGAGAGCTGTGATGCTATATCAAAAAGTTAAACAGTACAATTCAAGCAATTAACGTTGACAAGTTCAGAATTCTGAATCACAAATTTTGTTAATATTTACAATATTTGAACAGCACTACTTCAATAGTAATGGGCAAAAGCAATACGACGTACTATTAAGAAATATTCAAAAAAACAATTTTAACGATTTACTAAGTAAATTTTCGTTCGCATAACAAGCAACTTAGTAGCTCAAAAGTTAAGACAACTACAAAGTAGCCAGTCATTAGATCGAGTTTCGCGGAATGCTGTTATTTCCCCTAATTTTCAACTAAAAAAATATTTATTTTTTCTACAAATTGTCATACCTGCATTTGCAAAGAGCATAAACGTAGTGTTACGTTTTGACCTAACAGTCAAAGTGAAGATTGAGTGAATTACTTCTCCTAGTCATTTGGTCAAAAAATTATCGATTTATTTATTTTGTTTAATATTTTTTAGTTTTTGTAATTAATTTCTGTCTTATCTTTTATTTTTTCAGTCAATAACTGACATATTTGTCTATAATCTATTTTCTTACACAATTAATATGTTGTGATATAGGTACCTATATGGTTTGTAAAATTTGTGAAATATTTTATTATGAACTTTTTATTTTTCAATATACTGTTGTTTTATTTGTACATCAACATTGTAATTTAAGAAAAATGAAAAGAAAAGAAGAAAAACAGCAAAACGTTGTGGTTCTTGTTAGAATGAGCCACGTTGTTGACTGAAGAGTTAAAAGTAAACATAATACCTTCGCATTTACAGTTACTAAACATTGTTACTATGTATTTAAAAAAAATTACAATTTACCCGCATGGTTTGTTGTGACACTGTTAAAGCTTTTATAGTTTAATATATTGAACGATAGTATAAAGTTGAAGAAATTAAAATTCCTAAAGATTGATTGCATGACTCGAAGTAGTTGGAAACTAAAATCAGGTTAAACTTTTTATATGTACCAAACTTTTATATATCAACAAACAGAAAAACTAGTTTTATCTAAACATATGGATATTATATCTTTTGAAGTATTTTTGCTGGTAATTGAATTACTATTTGCTTTTACATGATAAAATTATGTAATCAATAAAACTAAAAGCATGCAACGTATTTGAAATATCCGAAACAGAAATACGAATTATATTCTTGCCACCTGTTCTCTATTGTACTTTACCTTTTTTTAATTACAGATCCCAGTCATTGATATGCAAATGTAAACAATTAGATTGAATTTGAATAGCACAAACTTCGTTTACTGTAAACATACTTGCACAGAATACGTGTGGGTTAGATCTTAAAAATATAAATCGTACTTTATTTACAACATAAAGTCTTACGTGCACGAGGTTTTTTTGAATGCACCGCATTGGTGCAATAAAAATTTCCTTTATATCTGCGCTGCAGTTTCCCTTCCGTTTTGGAATGAGCTACATTGCCAATATATGAGGCAATCACGGAAGGTGTTAGACTGTTTTCTAAAATGCATGAGACTTTCCGAAAGATTAATTCTTGTATGCTGGAGAAAATTTATCTTCAGCTAACCTTTTGACTGGAAAATTATTTAGAAAAATACTGGTTCGTATGGAGTTTATCGTTTAATTGCAGAAAGACATCAATTTTGTTTTAAAATAGATATCTTGTTGTTTTTATTTGTGGTGACGATTACATTTTCTGGAAATTTAAAGTAAGGTTTTATTAATTATGCAATGCCGCAGGGAGTTTTAATGAATGCGTTATATCTTCGTAGATAATTTTATTATTCTTTTTTAGCTTTATTTTCGAACGAAATACATATTTTAACGTATAAAGTATTAATTTTTAAAAATAAAATAGTAAAAGTTCTACTTACTTTGAGTTTTGGCTTTTTTAAACATTTTGTGTGCTTAATTGGCTTTATTAGTATTTTTGTGTACATTTAATTATAATAACAGGCCACTATTCTAAAAAGAAAAAGATAAATTGAATAATTGCATTTTGTTGTTGCTTTTGAAACGTATGACATCCGTATACAAATAAAAGAGATAAAAAGTAACACGTCAATTTTCATTATCCATTATTTCATAATAGATATACAGAGGCAGAGTTCTAAAAGCTCTTTTGTCCATTAGAGGCAGCATTAATTTTGTAAATTTCGAAATGTCATGAAAAATACTTTGATCTAAAACAAATTATTTCAATACAAAAATGAAAATGTTTATGTCTTCTAGTAAATATAATAAGATAGTTTTTTTTGTGAAAAATAATCACATTAAAAACCCTTAAAACTATTTTGCATGTAATTTTCTAAAATGTTCAAAAATTTGTACTAAAAATAATAAATTTATTTTGAGACATTACACTGTAAAAAATCGGGTGTGAATCCGGAGTGAATTTTCACTCCCTTCACTCGGAGTTTCGGAGTGAAAGCAAAAATCACTCCTCGCTTGGAGTTAACTTGGAGTTTTTTTTGCGGATTAATTGCGGAGTGATTTCTCATCAATTTCGGAGTGAATATCGATTTAACTTACAGAAATTATTATAATTCATTAAACACAATAGATTAAATTTAACATATAACCTAAATCTTCTTCTAAATCTTTACAATATAATTATAAAATTATTTGAATGACTGTAGTTAAGGTTAACGAAAGTAATAAATAAATAATATGTAAATAAGTCAATAAATTATATATTCAGAACAATATATTAATATAACAATTTAATCAAAAAATTACCTTATAGATGGCGTCCAAAGATATTTTTACAAAAATAATTTAAAAAAATGAAAGCACCATTAGTACTTTCGAACGCCATTTTCTGTTTTTTTATTTATATTATTATAAATCTAAATAATAATGATTTTATTATTCATAATAATAATAATATTAATAATAATAACAACAATTTTTGTAATAACCAAATGTATTATGCACGGTCCTTATATCTAAAATTTATTCAGTGTGAATTTTTTGAATTGTTCATATAAAATAATGTTTGGAGTGAATTTCACTCCAAGCGGGATTAAACTAATTAAAAGTCATCCACTCCGCATTCACTCCGCAATTCAGTCTGCAAATTTTTTACTGTGTAACCAAAAGATTTTTTCATAATCTTTAGACATGCGTATTATATAGATCGTCAGATATGAAAGTTAGTGTAGAATATTTGATAAACCATCATTTCGAGAAGGCAATTTATTAGAAAATCTTTGGCAAAATTATGTCCTTATGTCTCAGCATCAAACACGCGTTATGAATCACCGAATTTTACGGTCGTTTTCGTCATTATTCAAGTATTAGCGAAAAATCGATTTAAAACGCAGAACACAGCGGTGCTCAGTGTAGTGTGTATTTTGCGTCGCAAAAGTTATTTGAATAGATATCGTCCCTAACACTATTGTAATGGATTGATAGCTGGTACGGCACACGTACCAATTTTATATTAAATTACGAATCTTATTTGATTCCCGCACATGAAAACCGCAAACATTAAACACCATCGGCATACTCCATTCGAATTTAACCTTGTATGTAGGATAACTGCTACGTTCACTGAATGAAAACTAAGGAAATTAAAGTGCGCTTAGAGGTTCCAATCGATAGGAAAGCATTCACTTACAGCAAATCCCTGTAACAGCACTGCCATGAGGTTAAACACATATAAGTCGATTTAGATTGGAGTAAAGTAGAACACACACCGGTCTTAAGAACACATACAAAAAATAGACAACAGCATCGAAGTGCTGATTTTCTAATAATAAATCTTTATTAAATTTTGATAGAAATAAAACGATTAGACTTTCATTATAGAGAATTTCTGTTGTATTACAAAATGGAGAATATTTAAATTAGTATAATGCTCGTATTACATGTTGCAATTTTTCTTTTAATAATTTTTTGATAACACGATGTTTAAAAATCGTAACGTGTAAGATGAGTATGATAAAATAAATGCTAAAGGATTTTAAATCGCATGCAATTTTTTTATTTGGACATATTATAATTTATCAAGGTCGAACTACCCTATTATTGATAATTTTAGTAATCATTAATGTATAAACTGTTAATATTGATACCAATAATAATAAAACATATTTTTTCTGTATCAAAGATTAAGTTAAACATTGATTGATACATGTTCTTTACTTTTTTAATTACTTAACCGAAGGCACATCTTTTGTTTAGTTTTCGTGCAAAGTTTCTAGATTATGAAACACTTGATCTTTTTAGGTTATGTACTTTCGAATTCTACTAAACAAATAGAACATGAGATAGCCCCTCGTATTTTTTGCTTTGCGCAAATTATTTTTTACCGTAGTATAAGATATTAAATCGCAACGTCTAATACGAGTTTAAAAGTGTTTTCATAAAATATAAAGTTGAAAATCGATGCAATTCATATCTTCTAAATGAAAATTTTAGGTAAATCCAGTGCCGGTGCAAGCGGGAATGTAGGGTGTCCGATGTATGTGGGTGCCATTAGAAGAAGACGCATTTGTTTATGAATAGTCAATATCGAATAAACTGTATAGTACTATGATTTACATGGGAACCACATACGCTCGGGTCAGTAACATATCCAGACAGAGGGCTACCGCGTTGCAATTTTCCTCATCTAAATTCACCATATATAAATGTAAATTAACTGTAAAGTAATCTTTAATAAAAAAAGTAAATACTTTTTGTAAAATTATGTAACATAAAATAAACGAAACTTTAAAAGAAATTATTAGTGCACCACTGTTGTTAAAAAATTTTGAATTAACAACTAATAGAAAATAAATAAATTATTGTTGAGTGTGCACATTTCGGCTGAAACTTTGGATATTTCGTTCTTGGGAATATGAAGCGCCACGCGTATCTTAACGCTTTATTTGCTTGCCTCGCTCGGAAATGTGCCATTTCGTGCTCGAATGTGCAGATACCTCCTATTAATTGAATATCAACTCTCTTTTACTTATGATCCACAAAAAAAAATTACATTAATGGCCCCCTTTCTCTTGTTATTCATAATTTTGTTATTTACAGGTTGTAATTTTTTGCGACGCCCCTCTAAAAGAATATATTTATTTATTGCTCTAGCAGATATTAATATTAATTAATTTGTTTGTTATTTTTATTTAATTATAAGATACTCATTCAGTGTGTCGCGTGCAGGCGACCTGTGCTAATATGCCGATCGTCGCGCGACGCCCTTAGGATAGACCCGTGACGCCCCGGGGCGTCGAGACGCACAGTTTAGGAATCCCTGCTATAAGATGTAAGTCAGAAGTAGGTGGTTAAGTTATGCAACAAAATATAAAATTCTCTCTTCTTCTTCTTCTTCTTCCTGTTAAGCTATCAGCTTGTTTCTCTAGACTTATCGTGCCCTTGTTTGATTTCTGCTATTCCCTCACTCCATCTCTTGTTGGGGCGTCCTATGCTCCTTCTTCCTTGTGGTTTGTTGTCTCTTGCAATTCTAACTAATCTTGTTTCATCCATCCTGGATATATGCTCGTTCCACTTTCTTTCTCTTCCATTTATCCACTATGATATATGTGGTACATGACATGATTTGCGGATGTTTGTGTTTCTTATCCTTTCCATCCTGTTATTGCCAGTTATTTTTCTCAGTACTTTCATTTAGGCCACTTGCATTTTTTGTTTCGTTTTCGTTGTTTCTGCTGCCGTCTCTGTAGCATATGTCATTATGGGTCTTATAACTCCCTTATAAATCCTTGCCTTGGTATCTTGTCTTAGGTATTTATTCCTCCATATAGTTTGGTTCAGACATCCCGCTATTCTTTCCGCTTTATTTATTTGTTGATCTATTTCTTTATTTAGATCGCCATAACTAAATATCGTCACTCCTAAGTATCTGAATTTCATTACCTGTTCAATTGGCTTGTTGTTATTGACTAGCTTACATCTTATCGGTTCTTTGGCTATTGTCATGGTTTTCGTTTTTTCGGTTGATATTTCCATATTAAACTTCTCACAAGCTGAGTTAAATTCAAATAGCGTTCTTTGTAGACTGTTTTCGTTTTCCGCAACCAATATCACGTCGTCTGCATAACTTACAGAGTTTATTTTGTTTCTTCCCATTTTATATCCCTCCATGTTTCTTACGGATTTCAGGATCTCGTCCATTATCAGATTGAATAATGTCGGGCTCAACGAGTTCCCTTGTCTTATACCTTTTTCTGCTGCTATTGGTGCGGTGAGCCCCTCTGGGCATTTTATTTTCACTTTGCCTTTTTTATAAATATCTTCTATGGTTCTGATTATTTGTACAGGTACTTTTCTTTGAATGAGTAATGTTAGCACATCTTGTAATTGTATTCGGTCAAATGCTTTTGACAAGTCTACAAAGCATATGTAGGCTGGTTTATTGTATTCCAGCGATTTTTCCATTAACTGTCGCATTATAAAAATTGCGTCCGTGCAAGACCTTCCGCTTCGGAACCCCTGCTGTTCGTCCCCCAATTTTAGTTTTTTGTTCAGTCTGTTGCTAATGATTCTTGTTGTGAGTTTCAGTGATGTACTCAGAAGGTTTATTCCTCTGTAGTTTTCTGGGGACTTTTTGTCCCCTTTTTTGAAAATAGGAATCATAATATTTGTTCTCCATTCATCTGGTATGGATTGTGTGCTTATTATTTTTTGTATTAGTTTAGTAACTTCTTCTACTAGTTTTTTTCCTCCGTATTTGAGTAATTCATTGGGTATTCCTTCTTCTCCCGGTGATTTTCTGTTTCTCAATTTTGCTACAGTATCTTGCACCTCTTCTTTTGTTATTTCGACATTTTCGTTATTCACCTCCTCTTCTTCCCATACTGTTATCCTTCTTTTTTCCTCGTTTTTAAATAATGTCTTGAAATGTTCTTCCCATTCACTTACTCTTATCTTTTTTGTTTTGACATATTCTTTTGTTTCGGTCCTTTGTGTTCGAATAACCCGCCAAATTTGTTTCTGTGTTCCATAGAAATCATGTTCCATTTGTTTCGAGAACCTCTCCCAATAGTTTTGTTTTATTCCTCTTATTCTTGAGTTCACTTGGTTTCTTATCTGTTTGTACCTTTCATATTCTGGTATATTTTTCGCTTGTTTGTATGTTTGATATGCTATTTTTTTTTGTTGTGCTAGTGTTTTTACCTCTTCACAAAACCATGGTGTTTTTCGGTAGTCCGTATCTTTGTTAGTATTTATCTGTCTTCTTCCTAGGGCTTCATTTGCGGCATTGGTCATATTGTTTTTTACCTTCTGCCAGCTTTCATTCACTGTATCTTCATTTATAATTTTATTTTGATCAATGTGTGCCTCTAGCCGGTTTTTGTACAGATCTTTCGTTGTTTCATCGTTTATCGATTCAATGTTTATCTTAGACTCATATTTTGGGATCGTTTTCTTTGGCTTCTTTACACTCAATCGTAGTTTACCCAGCACTAGGCTGTGGTCGCTGCCTATATCTGCCGAGGATAAGCTCCTTATGTCCAATATTCGAGTTGGGTGAATCTTCCGATTGGTGATTATGTAATCAATCATGGATTGTCTTCCTCTCGTGTCTTGCCACGTATATTTGTATTGTGGTTTGTGATTGAAAAAGGTATTGTTGATGCGCATTTCATTGTCTGCGCAAAAGCTTATCATTCTCTCGCCGTTTTCGTTTTCCATATATTCATTAAAGCGTTGTTTGATGCCTGGTATTACATTGTTCCCGATTCTTGCATTAAAATCCCCCATTATTATGATTGATTCCTCTACTTTTATCGATCCCACGACTTTCTGGAGTTCGTCGTAAAACATCTCCTTTTCGTGAAGTGGCTTACTCTCATCTGGCGCATATACCGATATGATATTAACTGTACTTTTTGTGGCTTCTAACTTGATGGATAATATTCTCTCCGATATATATTCAATATTTTTTATTGAGTCTTTATATTTGTTATGTATTAGTATGCCGACTCCCTCTTTGGCTCTCGATTCTTTCTTGACTCCACGATATATCAAAATGTATTCGTTGTATGACGCTGTTCCTTTTCCTTTTTTTTTTTGGTTTCTGATATGCAACATATATCTATTTTACTTTTCTCTAACTCCATGATGACCTCTTGATCTCTGCCATTCCAAGATCGTATGTTCCATGTTGCAATTCTTGATATGTTCTTTTTCCATTTTCTCAATTTCCTTTTTCTCGCCGTGTTCGTCAACATGTTATCCGTCCCATTCCGAGGCAAATTTCTGGTTCTGTGAGCGTTAATTTGTTTTTACGGAGGGTAGGTTGCTAGCCCGTTCCTCCAACTCTCCTCCTTTATCCGGGCTTGGGACCGGCAACGGCACTGATGGGCTACTCAATCCACCCATCAGATACCGCAGGCGGAGTTAATATAAAATTCATATACCTTTTAATAGAACTATCGGCAAATGGAAACATTAAAAGAAAAGTAAATAGACAGATAACTAAAACCAACAATGTAGCAACAAATTTAAATGATTCAATCTGTCGTTACAAACATTGACAATGACAGACGAAAGCAAGAATCTTAAAGCTACAGTGAGACCGATTAAGACTTACATTGCAGACACACGACTCATCGCAGTTACCACTGGAAACAACGGAAATGAAAACCCCGAGAAAGCTTGCTGGTAAAACATTGATGTATAGAGAGAAAAGTGCAAATGTAAGAATATTAGAGTAATAACGAATGGATCCCGGAAAGGAAAAATGGAATTACATAATTAATAGAATGTCAATATTTGCAGAGTGAGAAGACCGAGTAAGAGATGGTGTGGCAACCTCAACGTGGAACAACAGATAGACCCAACCAAAGAAGCAACAGGCATTAGCCTATAATAGAAGAATGAAAAAGAAGATTTCTGAAGAAACGCGCTATGGTTCACATTATAAAATGTGATGGTCTCTCTATCAAATCAAAAAATAGTCTAGTTTTGCGAGTTTTTTTTTTAATTTAAAGAGAGACGATTAAAATAGGCAAGTTCAATAAAACGAGCTATGTACATAGTCTACCATTAGAGCTGCAGTCCTTCATAGTTAAATACAAATCCACTCTGATAACAAGTCGTTAATAAAATATGAAAGACACTATTGAATACTAGTGAAAAGTAATCGCAATAAACAGTTTTTGGGTGTGCCGCTACCACGGACACTACTAGAAACATTTCGATCTAAATTACAGGTGGACGCCAAATATAGTTTCGCCAACGCTGGGCAAATATCCGTTTAAAATGTAAATTAAAATACAATAACAATTTGAAAATTTCCTAAAATCAAAATTTCATAATGACCATCTACAACTAAGATTACGAAATATGCGCAATGCACTCTGTATAAAAATGGATTACGTTTTCTACCTTTAATATAAATAAAAGACGTAAACGTATTTAAAAGTTTTAAATTTAAAAATACTGCAATGACCTGTTGCCAAATTTAATTAAAAATAAAACTGATGGTTTTCTTTAAGTTTTCGTGTTAGAAATTAATAAGTGACAGTTTTATGGTTAGGCTTTATTTACAATAATTTTGCGTAGAAATTTAGAATGTTTATGGCAACTAATACTGTAACTACAAGGACCGACTGCACAATTTGCGGCTCGGAGTTGAACTTTACTTCACTCCCTTACATAATTATTGTCGCATTAGTTTGTACGGAAACTAAACAGGGTTCTAGTTTAAATCACAATTACCATACAATTGGGCCTAAGAGCTATCTTTACATTTATTATTGAAGCCATGATATTCTCCCCGAGAACACCGCAATAGGAACGCTGGAAATGTTTACATTTCACAATTTATGATACCTAGGAATTGTTAATGGTATGTTTTTAATTTTGTTTATTAACTAACAACAGAAAATGAAACGGCGAATTTCTCAATTTGTTTAAGAGAAAGGTAGTGGAAGCGTGTGTACGTTAAATCACTGTACCGTTAAAAACCTACCGTAGCGTTAAAAGAGAACAGCAAACATTTTTGAAATGGACTACTGGGAAAACCATAATTGTGATACGTATAATTTGTTATACTTGCCTGTTATTATGTCTACCTATTTATTTTAAATCATTTGGGAAACATAATCAGCAGAGTTTATTAATTTCCTATATGCGTGTTTATTGCACTTGTTTCAACTTAAATATAGGGTTGTCTAATAAAATCGGTTTTTACGTTTAGAAAAAAAAAAGTACAGTAATACATCGAACTTATACGATAGGTGGGACAAAATTATGCATTCAACGATGGAGCATTTTTTAAAGCTTCGAGAATTTTTTTTTTGTTTTATATAATTGTTCTGACTCTCAATTTTGATGGAGCAAACTTTTTCAATTCTCAAACTTCACAAACCTTGATGTTTAGTTTAAGTTACAAAGATATTGTTTATTTTTTCTTATTTGATGGAGAAAAATCAGATTTAATTAAATTGTTTTTAAATCATATTTTAAACAAAAAAAATGCATTTTTACATAAAAAAATATTTTATTTCTAGCGCCATCTCATAGAATATTAAAGTACCAGTAGGCTAAAATATTCATGCATTCATACACAACAGATAGCACTACATCCAAATCCATATATTTCAGTACATAGGCAACCGAAAGCCATCACATTCTCACGGCGAAATTGAAAGACGCCGAGTACAGTTCGGTCACTCAGATATTGATATAATAAACAAAAGAATGTATAGACGTTCGTCGAGTCCTCGCAAAACATGCGTGCCATATCGTAATCCGATAACAAGTGCGGGCAAAGCGGGAGGTGTTTTGCAGTCTGATTCAAAAATCGAGAATCTCCGATTTTGCGTAAAACAGGGTAATGTAAGTTGGGGTATTACTGTATCCAATTCAAGTAAAAAGTAACATATTTCTCTTTTGCGCGCCCATAGGGAGACAAGTCTGAAATAGTATTTATGTGATATTGACAATAAAAGAATTATTACTTCATTTAATAAACAACATTGCTTAAATAAAAACCACTTACTTTATGTAACGTAAACGCACAACATAGGGTAGGTATAAAACCATATAATTATTACCTTTTTAAAAATATTGATAATTTTAATAAACGTTTTGCGTACATTTTAATTTAAATGAATTCAACAATTAAACACTCAGCAAGTAAAACCATTTGAAAATACCTTGTCATAAATTCTAAAGACAACCAGAATTAAAAGAGGACTGCCCACGACGCCCTCATGGACGGACAACGCCAGAAATGTTTTCACATCCCCAAAATTCAATAGTTGGTGCATGGAGACTACATAAGGGGCATGATTCCGTGTATACAAATGGTTTCTCAAAATAAGAGGGCGCTAGTGCTTCTTTTGTACCGAAACAGTTGAAGGTTATAAAGCGGCAGTTTAAATTCAAAATCACATTTTGATGCTATTTGATAATTTTTATTTAAATAAATTTTTTATAATTATTAAAAATATTTATTGAGATTTCTAGATTAAAAGTAGTTTATTTGCAAATGAAAATCAGTTTTTTTGCAATACTAAACCAATGCCAGTCGAAAGGGGACATTGGCGACGCTGGTGGTGAAAAAAAGAACGTAATTTGTACGATATTGGTGGACAGGTTTTATTAATTTTGCCATAAAATTGGGCTTGGTGAAGGGCTGAAGTGATCATTCCCTGTACTAGAGTGGGGGGACCAGGCGGTAGTTTAAGGGAGCCCCAAATTAATATGTTTAAGGCCTAGGGCACCGGTTGAAAAACGAAGAGCTGTAAACTTGGCTTTCCGCATACTTGTATAATTTGTTACTTACTTGTCTAATTTATAGTTTTACTACACAATAAAAATTAATTTAAAAAAATCAGTCGGTACTTATCTCAAGTAATTTCTTATTTCATGTTTTTAGCAATTGTATCCCATTTTTTATTTTTAATCCAGACATTTTTATCATCAGAAAGATCCAGATCTAATAGTGTATTGCACTTTTTAACATTGTCGATTATTTTTTCTGTTAAATTATCCATGTTTTATCTAAGTACATAGCGCTATCACAGCGATCTATACAACTAATAAAATTATGAAAAATAACCGAAGCCCCAAGAAGAAATTTTGAGAGCGCAACTACAGTTTTAGAATTGTTTCAATTTTTTTAAAAGTAAATTGATCATTGTTAATCGTGGCCAAAAGCGGAGTGTGCACATTTGTGCTCAAAGTGGCACATTCCAATCTCGGGAAAATGCGGCACATATATTCGTGAAAATTCTCTATGTTAATAGCTAATGTTTCAAACCAAAACATTATTTTATTCAGCTTTATTGAATTACATCCCAACTTCAATAAGTCGAAGTTGAGCGAAAGTTAAAAATAATTTGAGTTATCAAAAATTCGAGTTATCGATATAAAAATATTAACAATGAAATATCCAAGTCCTAGGGAAACAGGTTCGAGTTATCAAAAATTCGGCTTACCGCGGTTCGACTTATGTAGGTTTGACTGTATTTAATTTTAAAAGAAGATTGGTATATACAGTGTGTCCCAAATTGAGTAGGCTAACATGGGTATCTTTCTTATTAGTGGAGATAGAAGTTTGGTTAAATGGGCAATGTTTTGCAGTTTTAGGTGCCCATTCAGATTCTGTTAAGAAAATTTTAAAATTCCGAATAGTTCCGAAGTTATGGTCAAAAAACTGAAAATTGTCATTTTCTTTAATGTCAAATAACTTTGTAATTATAAAAATTAAAAAAAAAAGTTTAATACAAAAGTTACTAGGTTTCATAAAGTACAGATGGAAATTAAGTCAAAATTAAATTCAAAATGGCGGTTTCCAAGATATTGATACCAACTTTCTTATTTTAAATAGGCGCCATATTGGATTTTTACATAGTTAAATAGCTTTTTTTTTCTCTTTTCAACCATGTATAACAACCCAAATTTAAATAAAAAAATTATTAACAATATTAAATTTTTCTGTTTAAAATCAAGTAGCCATGAATTATCAAAGAACAATAAAACAGCATAATACAAGCCAAGGTCATTATATTTATTTTTTGACTGATATTGTAAGTTTTTTAAATAATAATAATTATTACCTTATAAATAATTCAAAATGGCAAAGTTTTTAACTACGCAGTATGATATGTTTTGTACCTACATTAAATGTTACAAAAGCTCCTACATTGCTGCACAAATATACTTTAACAGTTTTCAAAAAAAAATGATGAAGGTCGTCTTCCACTTTCCTTCAATTTGGTTATTGTAAACATCCATACTTCTACATATTCACATCCAATCTTTTAAAAATTTTAAGGTTCCGTTGCTTTTTTTTGGAAAACTGTTAAAGTATGTTTGTGCAGCAACGCAGGAGCTTTTGTAACATTTAATGTAGGTACACAACATATCATACTGCGTAGTTAAAAACTTTGCCATTTTGAATTATTTATAAGGTAATAATTATTATTATTTAAAAAAACTTACAATATCAGTCAAAAAATAAATATAATGACCTTGGCTTGTATTATGCTGTTTTATTGTTCTTTGATAATTCATGGCTACTTGATTTTAAACAGAAAAATTTAATATTGTTAATAATTTTTTATTTAAATTTGGGTTGTTATACATGGTTGAAAAGAGAAAAAAAAATGCTATTTAACTATGTAAAAATCCAATATGGCGCCTATTTAAAATAAGAAAGTTGGTATCAATATCTTGGAAACCGCCATTTTGAATTTAATTTTGACTTAATTTCCATCTGTACTTTATGAAACCTAGTAACTTTTGTATTAAACTTTTTTTTGTAATTTTTATAATTACAAAGTTATTTGACATTAAAGAAAATGACAATTTTCAGTTTTTTGACCATAACTTCGGAACTATTCGGAATTTTAAAATTTTCTTAACAGAATCTGAATGAGCACCTAAAATTGCAAAACATTGCCCATTTAACCAAACTTCTATCTTCACTAATAAGAAAGATACCCATGTTAGCCTACTCAATTTGGGACACCCTGTATATCCCCAATGTGAATTTTAATATCGCATAATTGTCAAACGTTAAATAATTCTATGCTTGGCTAGAAGATTTTTGAATGGTATAATTAAATACAACAAACCGTATGGGAGATTTGTTTATTATTAGAATTTCTTGAATGGATTCACTGAAATATTAAACTGAAAAATTTTATTTCACGCGATACATCCCATATACACTTTTAATTGAACAAAAATGCGAATTAGTAATCACTCGAAAGTACCTACAGCTGAAAATATTTTTAACAAGTTTGCTGCAATTAGGCGTACAGAAGAGCACCATGATAACTTATCAAAAGAAATAAAATATATAACCTTCAAACAAAAAATAATTCTAATTTATTCGACACTTAATTTTTTGAATTTAAGCATAGAAGATTAATATAGGCAAATCCAATAAATACCAGGATGTGCACATTCGAGCGAAAAGTGGCACATTTCTGAGCGAGGGATGCAAATGAAGCGCGACGCGGAGCGGCGCGCTTCATTTTCCCGAGATTGGAATGTGCCACTTTGAGCTCGAATGTGCACACTCGGTTTTAAGCACGACTACCAAGCGTCCAGTGTTCACAAGAAAAAAAATTGGTTACGTTAATTATACCCCAGCTCGTACACGGAAGTTTAAAATCAGCATAAAGCAACTTAATCGCATTTTTTCTATACCATTGCACATTGTTTATTATTTCAGAATTTTTGTGATTCTTGCAAATTTAATTTTGATTTTACTTATTAAAATGCGTTTTAATTTCCATATGAAAATTTCTACATATAGTATTTTTCAGTTTGAACTCAATTTATGTATGTATATTGAGTATGAATAATTTTCCTGCGATAAAAATTTTATGGAGCAACTCATGATATTTTTAAAATTTAACCGGTGATGGATTAGTCATGTATTTTGTTCACTAATGTTTTGTTCTTTTAAACTTTTCTAAAGTTAAATAAATTAATCTTATATAATTTTCATGCTAAAACATTACTCATTTTTATGAAAGCTCGGAGAAGTAATTTTATGATTGTAAGTAATTGCCTACAGTTTTTTTTGGGAATTTAAAGTGTAATAAACTTACACACACCTATACGTTTATCTCTTTAGATAGGTAGGCATGTCAATTTGGATATCTTCAGTCTGTTACTAAAAGGGTACGGAAATTGAATCTGACGCAAATGCAAACGTTTTGATAGTTTTCTTTTAAATCTTCTAGAAACTAGGTGTCAATTTAGTAGAAAATTTTGATTGTACTAACTTGCAACTTTTTTTGACGGTTATCAATTGAAATAAAAATAAATTTCTTATAATTTCAGAATTTATATTTCGTTCTGATAATAAGTGAATGAAAACACTTAAATTACACTTCTTAAAATAGAGCAAAGTTTTTCAACATTCTGATACTTTATTTTATTTCTGTGCCGCTGTAAAAAATATACCTATTTGGGATGTAAAACTTTATGGTAATGTATACAAAATAAACAGAATTCATTACGAAGTTTCTTCAACTGTTAAAATAATGTTCTCTGAAAAATAAATTAAAAGAATATAGCGATACGAATGAAACTGTAATTATACAGACTGCAGTGAGTGATAGATAGTGCAATAATACTTTGGTTTTTTTATTGGGAATTTAACGCTGGAAAATATGCATTTATTCAATTTTTAAGTTATCCAATATAATTTCTTTTTAATCTTGCATATTCATATATAAGTTTTCAATTAGAATATATTTAATATTGCAAAATATTTTTTTTGCATCTTTCGCTAGGGTTTATAACTTTAGATCTGCTTGCAATAAAAGTTACTAATATATTTACAGTAAAACCTCCTTTTACGGACTACTCTCTCAGTAGGACACCTCTCTTTGGCGTACACTTTTTTGATGACGGAGTCCCAATGCTTTATATGCATTTTCTTCTATGTCATTTAAAACTCTCTTATACCGACAAAAATTTTATGACTATCGATGTCGGTCTATGACAAGTTTTACTGTATATCAATTTTTTTTCCAAAGTTATTTATTTTGTCATTTTACTGTCTACTCTCTAAAAATCGGTTCAGAGCACTATGAGTAATTGACATCAGTGGAGTAATCATCCAACGATGATGCGCTTAATATTCAGTTCCTTCTTTGTTTTTGGTGATATTTGGTGGCTTTCTAATATCGTTGTAGTAAGTCAGATGGTTATTTTAATTTTAATTGCTTCGTTATAAAGAGAGGATCGAGTAATGTCCTTAAATCGGGTTATGGCGTCCTCCTATTAGAAAACGAATGGGAAAATTTTCCACAGTATAGTCCACATACTAATCTAAATATACCGGCAGAACACAACGACGATTGCTGCGCATCAATAACTGCGTCTTATTTTCTGATTTTCAATTTTCAGTTTTAATCCAATATTGGCGCCTTAATAAAGGTGGTAGATCATAATCTGTTTAATGTTTTACAAATATTTGTTTATATTTTCATAAAATATAAATTTATGGTTCTACGTATTTGAAAAAAAAATTGCACGGAGAAAAAAATATCGTTATAATAACCATACGTATCCTTATTATAGCTATCCGTTGGATAGTTATCTTTCACAGGGATACGCCGTATAGCTAATTTAGCTATCCAGAGTATCCTTATTGCGGATCGTTATAGTAACGATCCGTATTACTGTTTTAGACATTCAAACGATTCTTGTCATAGTGATTTAACGGATATGCACAGAGAACAAAATATCGTTATAATAACCATACGTATCCTTATTATAGCTATTCAAATCCTCAAATGAACTATCCAGTTACCTACACGACGGATACTGCACACGTTCACGAGAGCTTTTCGTTTGAATGCTTGAATCAAATAAATGAATCCTTATTATAAGTATACTATGGAGAGCTGTTTTGATCATACTATGGATTGTCAAATT
This sequence comes from Sinopyrophorus schimmeli, assembly GCA_036325965.1. NCBI lineage: Eukaryota > Metazoa > Arthropoda > Insecta > Coleoptera > Elateridae > Sinopyrophorus > Sinopyrophorus schimmeli. Next base: position 978,344 of record JARFIZ010000139.1, read on the forward strand.
GACTTATAAATATCGTTAAATTAGACATTCGAATCCTTGTCAGAACAATACGTCAATTGGGTATACGTTAGATAGTTTTTATAAGGATATTTTTTTCTCCGTGTGGGGCAATACCGCCAGATATGGTGCGATTACTCCAATCCTTACTAATTTTTACATAAAAATATGAAAACTACGTTTGTAGACTTTGAAGACCCTAAAATAAAATCCTAGTTTAATTTTGTATTATTCTATTTTTTTTTATCACTCGTGTAATAACACCATTCTACTGCGCTATTGCTCCACAACTTGCGGATATGACGTCATCCGTTCAAGTTTAAATTTTTTATAACCATGCTTAAGATTAAAGAATTTGCTATTACCTAACTTTACCAATATAAAGGCAATACTTAAGAGTAGGACATATGCAAAAACCATTATTAAGTTTTCATAAATAAGAAAATTATAACGAGCTTTTCTTTACCCTGGTCTCTCCTACGCAAAGCAGGTTCAATATTTCATCAATAAGCCTATTGTCAAAATAAATATGCCCCAAGTTTAAATTAACTAGGTATTCATAGTTTTCATTTTTTACCGTCGCGTCGGTTAGTAGGTAAGTTTTATTTCACACGATTCCGACGTGTGATATCCGATACCGGATATATGATTGCTGTTTTGCTTTTATATATCTTCGACTCGCAGTCGGTTAATATATTCGAAGAGTTCGCTTGTCTCTTTTCAGCCTGTCACAGAATTCGTGCGTTTTATTTATTATGTTTATGATTGCTCGACGGGTTGTATTAATTCTAGCACTGACAATGGATTCGGTGTGATATCAGCCAGCTACCCAGCATCCGCTGCGGGATTATATTTACATTAGGTTTGTATGACTGTTAAACCAACTATTGTACAAGTAGGTGAATGCTACCCTGCTCTTTCATACATATGCTATATGACGATTATCCGGTTCTAGTAGCTTCTATTGTGGGAAGCGTGGACGTTCTCAAAGAAAACAAGTTTTATGGGTGATTCCGTTATAACTGTGATTTTTATGTTCAGAATTGTTTACTCTCACTACTTATAAATAATCAATTAATTAATAAAATTTGTATGATAATACGGTCCTACCTAAACTATTTCATCAAGTTTTTTTATGTGGATAAATCAATACTTAAACGGAAACATAGGATTATATACTGTACCGTGTCATGTCTTATTCTAGGATTTATCACAAAACTATTTATTTTCTTCATCTAACTATATAAAACTTTTTAATGTTATGGAAATTTTAATATACAGAATTTATTTTAAAAATCATTATCGTTGATTGTATTCTACTTAACTTATTTTATGTCAGTACCGTGACATGAAGATTTTTAATTTTATTCTTTTTTCTGTTATTTTAGAGTTGTAGCAAAATACTATTGCACACGTAGAAGAAGGTGGTACAAGATGATCCTTTTAAGGGGGACGGTTGTAAGTCAGAAGATATACAACGTAATGTCAATGTTAAAGCTGTTCTGGATAGACAATTTATCTGTTTAAGTATTGGTGTACTCACAATTATTTAATATTAAAAGTGTTATTAAAATTAATTTTTTTAAAATCTGTCAAAGGATCATCTTATACAACGGGTTGTCGAAGATGATCGCTGTGCTGTGGGTGAGATTATCTCAAGGGATCCAGTTAGCAGAACATCTACCAAAACTATGTTTTTGGTATATTAAATAAAAAAAACAAATTAAATATCATTTACAGCGTTTTATTCAAATCTCACTTGTGTATAAAATATAATTGTTTATCTTTAAGATCAATCATTTAAAGCCATAGATGTTTATAATAATATAAAACAACTTTTTTACCACCTAAATATTTCAACTAATCTAAAGCTTGCTAATATTTACCTTTTGTGCGATTTTTTAGTCACATTAAAAAAACCCAACTTTAACATTTAAAACTCTATAAAATAATTTTTAAATTTTATATGGTTACTGCGTCACGTTTCAATTAAAATTGAACATTTTAGGAAGCTGCATAAAACTAAATTGGAACAAAGTTGCCTAGCCTCAAAGTTAGTCTTGCCTTAGATCAGCATCCGTCAATTTTTATTTTTTCACTTAACACAACAGTCGTCGCTCACACCCCAGGCCGTTTTAACAGACGGGTAGATAGGCCGTTGATTACATATTACCCAAAAATTAACTAGAAAACGTTAGCAATTTCATCAAAGCCGAAAAGGATCATCTTACTCCATAGGATCATCTGTTACCATCTTTTCCTATTTTTGATACAATGTAAAATAAGAATATGGATAAAAAAGCCAAAAAATTTTACTTTTAGAATAAAAAAATTTTCAGCTAAAAATATCACAGTTAAAAAATGCTCATTTTTAAAAATCATCTTACCTCTATGTTAACAGACAACATTTTTAAATAATTTTTTTATACATACCTATGTTAAAATTGAATAGGATCTTCTCTAATATTTCATTATCCAATGTACAATTAGCACATCATGAATTATATGTGGTTAAGGTTCGACCCATCAATTGTGGACGGTAACTCATCCAAAATGACTTTACCTAAACTTTTGAAAAAAGTAATGTTGGATATTGTTAATAAAAAAAAGGTCTGACCATTTTTGCGCGAAAACAAGTGCGACATAGCTTTTATAATTTATTATTCCATAAGTTGCAAAATCAATTCGGCAGTTGGGACAATTTCTTTGACAATTCATCTATTAAAACAACCTTTTTTGTGACTTTATAATTTTGTTCTTAAATATTGAAAATACCTAATAAACAGTAATATCAGTATTTAAATCTAGTTATGACTGTTGTAATATCTATTGTATTTATTTTAAAGACGTTTGAAAAACAATTTAGGTACTTAACTCGCTAAGTAACTATGTTCTACTTCTTGGAGTTATATTTATTGATTAACTTGGAAAAGGCAGCCTATTTAATTCCTAGAAGTAAAGAGAACAGGGAAAAGCTTCTGAGAATTCGAAATTCTAATTGACAAAGGAATTAAGTTGTAGTTTCTTTAGCAATAAAGTAAAACCGATTAACCAAAGACTAGATATTTTAAAAGAAAATAATGAGTGTTTATTGTCGATTCAATTGCTCGTGCTCGTTAGTTATTACAGTTATAAAAATCTTGATTTTATTTACAAACGTATGATTCTTTTATATTTTGATGAAAAATGTCTGTTACAGCAAAATTATTTACGAAACTAATAACAGAAGATAAGATCGACTGTAAGAAAATGAACGGGGATGTATTTGACGTACGTTCACTGAACAGAAAAATTAACGTAACTTGAGTGACAGGAATATTAATACAAGCTTTCTAAAATTGATGTGTATTGAATTAATGTAGTCATGAATAATAATTTAAGGGTTAATCTGATTATAATATAACATATATAACATATTGCGTATGCTTTTAATCTATACGATTTAGATTTATTACAGTAATATTTATTAAAAAAATATTTCTGATTAAAGGAGAGAGAAAAAACGAGAATCACCACTACAAACATTTTTGTCGAAAATACTGAACGATAAGCTCGAATTTGTCAAGAACCGGAAAGTTTTTATGAGAGGACGCTGCTGGAATTTATGAAATATGCAATGTCAACAGTAATCCTTTTTTGTAGACGAATAAAACTACTGCATATTCTTAACTGGATATTTGTTCAACTATCCACAATAAACATAAATAAAACGTTAGTGATTTTAGACATCGAAAGAGCAAAATAATTTACTTGACAGCCGAGAAAAGCAAAACCCGGAAAGCGACTAGCGATTTTACACTCTCAGGGATAATCACACGAAATCGTAAACCCACAAATTCTCTTACAGATCCGAAATAAATGGTGCTAATTTAATAGGATTACTTGAATTAGTAAATTGATTTTATTTTATTACAATAAATGCGATTAATTCCTTCGAATAAATTAAGATAGGTGCGTCTGAAACTAATTTTATTTTATGCAAAATTCTATCGAAAATAAAAATAGTCATTAACATGTTATTGTCTGCAACTGTCGTCCGTGTATGCAAATAATGTGAACACAAAACAGTTACAAAACTACGAGTCACGAAATTGGAACACTTCAAAGCAAGAATTTCTTTTCAGGATATAAAGGTGGCCTACCATTGTCCTCTAAAAGCTTATAGCATCCATACAACAGAGGACGAGGTTTTCTTTTGCCACAGTTTAGTTATTTTTCAAATTATATGAATTGGGTTGTAGATAATGTTATGTTTATTTCGTTTTTACTTATTTTTGATTGAAAACCATAGCGTTTAGTTTAGAATGTAAAGTTAAAATATTTAATCTAAAAAAATTTGATAAACATCAGGATTGTTTTTGTTAATTATTGTGTTACTGTCTATTTTATTTTGAAGAAAACAAGCTTTATTTTCTCATCACCCTGAAACATTGTTTTTATTATTTTTCTGCTCTCTATCATTTTTGTAATGCGACCAACCTAGCGTATCTGTCCACTGTACGCCTCAATAGTTCTATTTGTAACTCGAGACCGTTGTCTGATTTCAATCTTGGTTAAGGATCAGTCATATTCTTCGTTCCATTGCATTTGGTTTTTTGGCAGTTCTATCCGTTTTCTTATAGTGGTCATTCAAAATTTATAAACAAATTATAGAGTAGTTTCAATAGCGCCTACTATGATATGACGCCCTTTCTGAAATACCAAACTATATGCCTACTTCTCTGAACGAATTTAATTTTTTATAAGAACTTGCTGGTCACAATTTGCTAAAATCAATATTTTTCGTATTACTTGTTATGATAAAAAAAAGAAGTACGTTTCGTTTTCATGTTTAACGAATAATATAAAAATAATTTTTATAAATAAAAAACATACTATATTTTAAGAATATTTTTTTTGTAATATCTGCTGCGAACGTATGATTTTTGAGCGCCGTGTGACGGTAGTATAGTGGTCGATTTCCCCATGTCAGAATAGAGTATAGTTTTGTCATTCCTTTCTGCACGTATGTAGAAAGTGCCTATTACCTATGGGCTCGTATGCGCTGTTCTTACTCGATTCCGTGGTGAATGCGTCATAACCTTGGCCTCGTTTCGTCAAATCCAAATCTACCGAAATTCCTTGCTTTACGCATATGTATCGAAAATACATATTTCTTAATTTTTTGCTTTATGTTTTTATTTTTAGTGCATACATAGTAATTATTGACTTGAAATATTAACATCTCTGAGTTAGAGCTGTAAGAGTAAAAGTTCGATAATTTGTTCCCACTGTCCTTGGAATATTTAATCAAATTTTCATTTTTAGTGCCTTTCAAATTGTTCTCACTTTTCAAATTTAAGAAACATCTCAAATTTTGGCGCCCTATGGGAGGATGTCGCCGACAAAGCCTAACTTTGTTTCTGAAGTAGAATTAAGATGGATGCTGTAGATTAAATGTGATTTATGTATTAGTAATGTAATTTTTTGTGTTCCATAACATAATATTTAACACCATTCAAATATGAAACTACATTTTCAATTCAATGCGTTTAATTACGAAATGGTTGGTAAAATCAGTAGATATAAAACAGGAAAAAATGTAAAATATAATTTTTAGGTCATAACCTGTACTTTTTATTATTAAAGGGTAAATCATTTTTACATATACACGGTGGGTAAGTGTCGGCGCATGACGTGAAATTAAAAGAGGGTCCCTCACTTGGAATCTGGCGAAATCGACATAAAAATAATTGGTTTGCGGACGAATGCCACTTTCTTGTCGACGGCTATGTAAACAAACAAAATATGAGATTTTGGGGTAAAGAAGATCCGCATATCCCCTTTGTTAAATCACTTTATTCATAGAGAATTGCAGTTTGGTCTGCTATGAACGGTGAGCAAGTAATTGGTCCAATTTACTTTGATACAGCTGTTAATGGCGCCGATTACCCTCAAATGTTTCAAAGTCATGTTATTCCACACCTTCAAGCAATCAACGTTATCGAACAATTTTTTTGGCAACTAGATGGAGGTCGTCCATATTGAAATGCTGATGTTTTTCAGCTCCTTGGTGAACATTTTGGCCCATGTCTATTCGGCTTAGAAAGCCAGAAGCACACTGGTAGAAGAATAGACTGCCCAACACATTCACAAGACTTAAATCTTTTTGAATATTTTCTTTGGGGATTTTTAAAGGTAAAAGTTTGTTCGTCGGTTCCTATAACTATTGCTCAACTAAAGACTGCAATTAAATAACAAATTATACTCCTTGATCAAACACTGCTCGGCAGTGTCGTTGAGAATTTCCAAAATTGTCTTCAAAATTGCATTGCAGCTGAAGGAAACACATTGAAAATCTTTTTAATTAGAACTGTATTATTTTTTTTTCCATGCCTGATTTCATAATATCTGTATATGACCAATGCGTACTGGGAGTATGCATTCTTCATATAGGTACATATTTTCTAAATTTTAATAGAATTTTTTGGTTTTTAATATTTTATTTTGTTTTTCAAAGGCTAGTTATGATTGGCGTATGAGCCTATCAATTTCTAGATTTTGGTTAAATTTCTTGCGTGTTATCAGTGGACTTAACTAAATATATATTTTTGAACTGTGTCAACAGATTGGTTGTCAATTTTTATATATCTATGTTGTGTTTGTTAGACATTATTTTTGATTTTTGCTTATTTATTCTTAGCCCAACCTTTTCTGATTTGTCCTTGAGTTTTTCGAGCTTTTGTAAGTCAGTTGATGAGTTTGATATGATTAGGTCATCTGCATAGGCCAGGTGACACTTAAACGTTATCAAGTTTTAATTTAGTAATTGACGCTACATAAAAGCATAGCGGCTTATTAGTACCAAAATAAAAGATTCATAACATTTAATAAAATTCCGTACCGGAGCACTAATGATATAATTAACTCCACTTCACGTTTTTATATCCATTATGGCTATAGCGCTAATTTCAGTACTTTCTCAATAAAATACTACTGCTGCAATTAACTACTCTGCAAAATTTTATAAGGTATCTGAAAATGATTGTATTCTAACTCTCTGTTAGTTCAGTATTTTAAATTTTCGTAGTATAAAGGAAATAGCTTTATTAGTTTAACAGTACGAAACTTACATTAAAATAGAAAGTTCCAAGTTTTCATTAAAAATAAAGATTTTGTATGTAGTTTGTATTAATTCCGAATAACAGAATTTCATTTCATGTAGTCGTTTCCTTCATTTATTACATTTATGTTTATAAGTATATCATGTAAATAATTTATACCATTATATGTAATTTTCAAGTATTTGTGATAATTGATTTACCTATGTTAATTTATAATACAGTATCGAGTTACGTTATTTCAATTTAATTTATGAATTTGCGCATCTAACTTTATATTAAACCGCGTTGCTACATTTAATCCAAATTAAAATATTCATGTATCCGATATTAGAAGTAAAATTCATTTTAAAACAAAATAATTTGAATTTTTTTTAGTTTTTGTTAAATCGTAATACAAAAAGAATAAAAATACGAAACGAAATTTTCTTAGAATATTCTGTAAATATGTAAATTTATTGTAGCTGGAACTGATGTAAAAACATAATAGGCCCTAGGCAGTGTTTGCTATCTGTAAAATTAAAATTCGAGTGCTTTTATTCATTTTTGTAGCCTTGGAAGCACTCGGAGTTGAAATTAAATATTGAAACGACATAAAAATTATGTTTAATGTTTGCAACGGTTGCAATAACGAAATACTTGGCAGTTTCTACTTATATTTTACAAAGCACATCTTAATGACATACTTTAACATTTTAAAAATTTACTCTACAGTTGGGGTCTTACATTGTTTACATTTAGATAACATCGCTGCTGCGGGATGTTATTTAAAATTAAATTATTTTCAACGTCGTTAGGTTCTTTCATAATTAAATTTTTAGTTTGATGTAATAGGTATTTATTGTTTAAATAGGCAATTGTATGTGCACCAGAAGGAAGATTAATTTTAATTTAAGCATTGCTTATCTAAGTAAAAATATGTTTTCCTAATTAAATAAATGTTCTTACTGTTTGCGTCTTTCTGGTAGAATTGTGTCTTTAAAAGCAACAACAACTGAATTGTTTTATAATTCTATAGACAAGGGATCGTATTTTTAATTACTGCTAGAGGGAAGATTTGTAAACGTCAAAGTTCATACTGCATCAAAGGTAATTCATGCAAGCACAAAGAATTTCATAATTTGTAATGTAACTCATTTCTGCTGATGCTTATCGTTGATTCAAAGAATAAAGTATTTTTTTTTTTTTACATTTATTATGATCAAAGACATTTACAAGTTGAAGGGAAAATAAAATTGCGTATTAATTAATGTGAGTATAAATATTTTTTATTTATGAAATATATATTATATAAAGTTCTACCAAGACAAATTGCCTGCTTCTATTTATATAATTTTAACAAGAAATATTTTTTTTATATTGTAGATTGTAGATATTGTATTGTACAATTAATAGAAATTACATTTTCATTAGGTGTAATCTGTTTACTTGAAAATAGGAAAAAGTATTTTGATTGATCAAGTTATAAATTATTGAAATGGATTTTTCTCTGCTTAAATCGATTTTCAAAGATTTACGTAATACTCGGTGAATACCTATCAATTACGGTAAACCAGTAGATTCTAGAAAAGGAGAGAAAATTATATTAACCGACTTTCATGTTCCAAGTGATTTAAAAAGATTAATATGAATGGTCTTATAGTATATCTTGAACTTCTCCGATTCCACATTACTTGAATTACAAAATTAATATACATTAGTTTTATAATATGTACCCTGTTATTATTTTCTAGCTCTATTGATAAAATATATAATTAAGTATTTTAAGCATAATTATTGAAATAGAAATAGACATAATGAAAAACGTTTAGTATAACAGAAAATTTTATACTGGCAAGTATTATTATGTTTAATACAATTCACAAATAATGATAACACTAATTTAAAATAATTTATAACATTGTTACAATTCAGGAGGATATTTATCGTAAAAACAATAAAAGCAGTTAATTTTGCGATATTTTGTACCTTGTACAACAATCGTTATTTACAAACACAAAATATTTTTATAATTTCAAGGAAAAAACATACTTTGTTGATGTTCATAAATATTTCTTTGTCTTTAAAAGTTTTGACAAAAACCAATCATATTTTATCATTTTATTAAAAATTAAAAAACATGGTTGATGATAAACGTATATAAATATCCAAGTCTAAAGATCTTGAATATATCTCGCTCTAATCTAGCCTACTTTAGATGTTTCGCGTATTATTTCGATCATTTTCCCCAGTATTTTTGAATAGGGCATCTTATTCCTTGCAAGAATTAATGTTGAAGTAATGAAATTCAAATACTGTAAATATAAACAAAATATGTGATTCAGCGTTCTGAATATCTCCTTGTTAGTGACGTTTATTATTTCATAAAAGACCGAGTTTTTAACCTCAATTTTCTCGAAAATTTAAAATAATAAGCTTATAGTTCTTTAGAAATATTCGAAGTCGGGAATTCCAAACCTGCAAAGTTTTTAATGATCTATTCACACATAACCCAGCTACCATTTTTTAAATGTTCAATTCCGTGTCACAAAAATAAATTAACAACTTCAACTCTTAATTTCTCGAAAAATTAATATTTCACTCTATGCCGATTTGGCACGTATCTTATGGGGAAGCGAACGTTAAAAATTAATGTCTGCTTCAAAACTAAGAGAGCTCTAAACTTAATTTCCCTATCAAAGTTTTAATAATGCCAAAATTTTTAGTTTTCTCGGAAATTTATACGGTTGAAAAGATAGCAGGGAAAATTTGTTCAAGCTGTGGACACTAGGTGTCCGCAGAAAATTATATTTTTCAAAAGTTTTTCAAATATTTTTTAAAGGCTAACCAACCTTTTTTTTGGATTTTAGCCAAAGGATATAATGTGTTAGGCTAGCTCTCTTACGTATTAGGGTCCAATACGTTCAGAAATGAAAGATTTGCCGAAATTCTCAAAGATGGGAGAGTTATAGCATTTTGAATACCTTGATGTTTTTCTAAACATTTTCACTTTGTAACCTCTAAACAGGTTTTTCTTCATAACATAACAAGAAACCTTAATTATTTCATCTAGTGTTCGGATAAATGAGATTTTAGATTTTAAAATTTTTTGTAGATATCTTCACAAATAAGCTACGAATTATCAAAGTCGAAAATTCCAAAAAATAAAACACGAATATTTAAATCGTTAGTGGACTATTGATTTACTAAGCAATACAAGATTTGTACATATTGGAAAATACCTTACTGTTTTTATTTTCCTAGAGAATTGTTCTTATATGTATAAAATCGATGAACCTCAATCAAAGTTAAGAATACGATTTGTTGAATTTGTCTGGAGATACACTCACAGGACTTGAAGCGTATTAAGAAGGTGAATGGGATAAATTATAAAGGGCGAACTTCGTTCCACTCTCCTAAATTTCACGCCTTTAGACTGATGATTCTAAGGACCGCATCTCTCGGTTCAGTAGCACTACAAAGCACAAAACAAGTTCAATTAATCTACGAGATGAGAACCTCGAGTCCCATCCATATTAATATGAGATGCAATCGGAGGTTTGAGCATCTTAGTCATCATAAAGCAAGTCACGTTTGGAAGTTTATCTCTTAAAGCTTGTTAGGAAATCTAATACGTAAAATTTTATTGCTATTAAGATACCTTCATACGTATAAGTTTAAAATGTAAATCAAAAAATCTTAACATTCATTTCAAAAAGTACACTTTATGATATTAAAAAAAGAAATGTGAATAGAAAAACATAAAAAAGAAGGTGTTGTTAAACTTTCACATAATATAAAATTAAATAATTTTACATACTGGGTTTATAAAAATAAGGAGCTTCTTATAGTAAAATGGGATGGATTGAACTAAACACACCTTGTTTTTTAGATGTTATGGGCTATTAACTTTTTATTTAAATTTGGGTGTATTTTGTAAATTACAATTAGTAGGTACATATCTACTTTAGGAGAAGCGAAAAAAATATTAAACATTGTAAATATAATAAAGAATTTTTTTAATAAACATTTAAAAATTTTAATTATATCGTACGAAATTGTTCGTTACATGATTAAATAGGAATTGCACTTAAAATTTCATATGTATAGGTATTAATTTTGTTTCCAGTTTCTACTTTAAAAAAATGAGGTGCAAAATCAGTGAAGTACTTATAAACTATATTCGTCTATAGCAAATTTCCAGTTATAGTGAGAGTTACTTCAAGTATCTATATTTTAAAATAAACTACGATATATTCATATACATTTATTTGATGTTAAGTCACAGTTATTTATATATTTCTTTTATCGATTGAATTATACCTTCGTATGTTTTAGTTTACACTGTAAAAAATCGGGAGTGAATCCGGAGTGAATTTTCACTTTCATCACTCGGAGTTTCGGAGTGAAAACAAAAATCACTCCTCGCTCGGAGTTAACTTGGAGTTTTTTTAGCGGATTAATTGCAGAGTGATTTCTCATCAATTTCGGAGTGAATATAGATGTTTGGGGTGAATATCGATTTAACTTACAGAAATTATTATAATTCATTAAACACAATAGATTAAATTTAACATATGACCTAAATCTTCTAATTCTTTACAATATAATTATAAAATTATTTGCATGACTGTAGTTAAGGTTAACGAAAGTAATAAATAAATAATATGTACTTCCGAACGCCATTTTCTGTTTTTTTATTTATATTATTATAAATCAAAATAATAATGATATTATTATTAATAATAATAATAATAATGTTAATAATAATAACAACAATTTTTGTAATAATCAAATGTATTATGCACGGTCCTTATATCTAAAATTTATTCAGAGTGAATTTATTGAATTGTTCATATAAAATAATGTTTGGAGTAAATTTTACTCCGAGCGGGATTAAAGTAATTAAAAGTCATCCACTCCGCATTCACTCCGCAATTCACTCCGCAAATTTTTTACTGTGTATTTTTCTTCGATTTTTTTAAATACTACGATTAAAACTTCACAATGTTACGCGGATTTTGGAGACTTCGTAAAATCTTAGGGGGTAGTATAAAAATTAGTCCCGGTTGTGCTTTGGGTCAAAATATTATTCTGAAGGTTTGTCAGTGTGTATGTAAAAGTAGGTAAATCGCATAATATAGAAAAGTTTTACGAAGATGAAAAGTTTTATTATTAGGTGTAATTCATTGTCATTTAATGTTAACTTGAATTATTTGAATTGCATTTCAAATAGATACTTGTCACACGGATACACAGTTACGCGCACTACAAACTTGGGCAGCTAGAAATAATTGTTTTGGGGTTTGTTATTGAGCGAACATTGTAAAAATGTTAAAGTTTGTAATATGTCGAAATAACACTGCACTTTAATTTTTAAAATGTGTATGTATTATAAAATTAATTAAAATTGTACAATCATTTCTCAAATTAAGTTTTTTTAAACAAGCTTTTAGGAAATAAATATATGCAAATTTAATGGTAGTTAATATCTTTACTGACTTCGATAGATCAATAATTCGTGCAAAATTTTGTAAGTATGAAGTTTAATTCATATAAAATATCCCTGCATCGCGCGTTAATCTCGCACATAGCACCACTCAAAATTAGTTTTCTTTATACTTTGTATTAAGCACAAACTGCTTTAACTTTTTAACAACTTTTCTATATTATTGAAAATCAACTAAAAAGTTTCGGACTTCCTAATACTATATTGTTAAGAGCTTCTGAATTTTGACGTAAAACATAATTTTCTAATAGAATGAAGTTTGCGTTATAATAAATCGATAAATTTCGTTCGAAGAATGAGCACTGGGCATTCCAAGCATAAGCGAGTGTTACTTTAGGCTAGTTTCTTGACAAAGAATAATATGTTCTATTAGTTAGCAGGGTTACAAGATTTGTGTTTCATTTTTCAACTTTAAGCTGGATGTTTTTATCAATGAAAGCGATTGAGTTGTTAGAATATATATTTTTTTTACGCAGATATTCTAAGCAATAAATCTGATTTATAAATGACGTACTTACAACCCTAAGTTTTTTATTCAAAATTCTATTATGGCGAAATATATCAAGGTTAGGACTTAGAAATGAACCTTTGTCAAAGTAAAATGGGCCGTGTCCATTTCAGTTTTCCGGATTAAAACGCAAACATATGTAATATGTAGAGTGTGATGTGATGATGTATTGCATGTAATGGCTACTCTTTGTATCAAATGATTGAATGCTCACTAAAGATAAACTGTAAGAAAGCAGCACAAGCAATAACCTATCTACCGTAAATGTAAATATATGCCTGGAAAGCACAAATTTGCACTTTACCACGCAGTTAACCGTTAATTTATTATGGGCAGGTAGACTATTCACGAATAGCATTCCAATAACGCAGAAGATTTAATATTTAAATCAACCTGTATTAACGAATTACTACTCCTACATCAAAGTTATTACGAACTGAAATTATTTTTAACATCGTTCGAATATTCGGTTCGAATTAGGGTTGAAATTCGTATAAATAATGCGACAGCGACAATAATATCTGAAGCGTTAAAAATACAAACGAATTGAAAATTAAAATGCAGAAGCATTGAAACCTCAATTGAACAACCTTTCGAATTAATACCCTAATTGAACCGAGCGAACGATTGATATTATGGCCTCTTTCAATATTTCCGACTTTTTGGGTTATTCACTCATTTACGCCTTTTAAATTCGAGATCAAACAGTCTGGTGGCGAAAATATTTAAAATAGACATTTCACTTAAAAAGTTCATTCGTAAAAAATCTCGTTAAAAAAAAAGAAAATTAAACTCTTGCCGAAATTGAAATAAAATAATTATCAAAAAAAAAAATACGTTACGCAATATTTTAATATTATAAGGATGCAGAAATGGAGAAATAAATTTGTATTATATGAAAATTAATGCTTTTTCATAATATAATACAAAATACAATTCGTTCAGAATGAAAAGCTCGTATTCTTCCCTTAGCCGAAGTGAAAACTTTAAAGCGCAAGTTTTGGTATTTAAATTTCCATAAGCGAACAGTTTAATTAAAAGTTAAAAATATGATTAAAATTAAAATAATAACCCAGCAATTTCTATCTATTCAATCTAAGTTTTTATATCTTTGTTTTGATAGTAAGTTATTTTAATTTAGTTTGACCTAATTCTGTTTAGGATCTCGACTACAACGGTTACCGTTTGTCTTCAAACTGAAAACTAGAAAAACCATAACTTCAAGTCGTGTTGCGTAAATAGGAAATTCGACTAAACTTATATCGTTTATTTCTCACTAATTTAGTTACAAAACTGTTTATTAGATTTAGTTTAATATCAAACACGATAAGTGTCAAGCAGGTCATTGGTGATTCCCACAGGACTTTTCTCCGAGCTCGTCATGTTTTTAGTATGAAAAGTAACAAATTGAGCGAGCTACCAGCGGTCCATTTAATATTACTGCTAAATCACATATTTACTGTGGGTGGATGCTTCCACATTACTTGATATCTTTCCAAATACATTAAAATTTTGAAGTGGTATAGTTCGGGTATATACAAAAGTATTTGTCAATAACTTCTCATACAAGATGATTTTAAATTTGGTGTTATATTACCTAATTTATTCTTATGTTAGTAATACTGGTTAACATCTGTTGAACAGGAGATGCACCAAATTCAAAACGATTTTAATCTTTTATTGACATAACAAAATTCGCTTCGCTCATTGTGCTAGACAAAATCTTTTTGCGATTTAATTAATAACAACAATATATGATAAAGTTTTATTTGAAGTATAACGAACATTTTCGTGAATAATTAATATATTCTTTTTAAATACTAGATCTGGTATATTTTAGTGATTTTGAAAAGGTTGTGATTTTCATGTCTTCTTATACAATAAACCCATGCGTATTTATTTGCCATACGCGATATTGGTCTAAACTGATAATTATGCTTTATATCGGGTGTCCCACGAATAACTACTAAAATTTAACTCTCTTGTAAATGCCCCTAAACTGAACAAAAACATACTCCAAGTCAAGTGGCCTTATATGTAATATTATTGAGTTACGGTATCGTAAACTTCAAAATAAAAATGTGTAATAAATATTTTATTATTTAGAATATTTGGAAAATATTTTTCAAGTCTGTTATAACGATGCCATTAAAGCCATATGTCAAAATTTAAAAAAAAATTAAAAAATTTTTACTGAAATAACTAGCGTGAAGACAGTTCAAAATTATTTTTTAGGAATTAATATTAATTATGTAAAAAGGACATTACATGTACTTTTTACTTATTTTTCGACAGGACATACTTCCATATCTACTTATAATACTTTTTTTACAGGTAAACATGAATTTCTTCGATCATTTCTTCTTATCTTTAAGATAGTTAATTGGTAAGTAGTGCAATTTCCTTTTGTAAGTGCTATTAATTTTTTTTTATGCAGTGACAAGCCAGAATTCATTTAACTGAGCAGCGATTTACTTTACTTCAATCTTTTTTCCATTTAAATCCAATTTTTTTGTCCAATGTAAACTTTACTTTAAAATTATCGACATGGAACATATAGTAAAAATTACTAATACATTTCTGCTTATAAGTACCTCTTACTTAATAAACTAATTGAAAGTGACTTTGATATCCAGTTTGGAATTGAATTGGTTGACCAAACCGTATGCCATGTTGTTCCGCATAAATATGACTTTATTCAAGAATAATAATAATAATTCATGTTATCGTATTTATTTAAAAATTGAAAGATAAAACAATCGAGTCTAATTTACCTTATACCTATTTTTATAATTTTAACCAGAAAAATTTTAATAACATGGTATTCTCTTGAGTTCCATACATAATATTGGAATGAATATAAAAAAAACGCAATTATAGAATATTTTAAATTTTATAACAACTTCTATACAGAAAAAGGTGTCTTTTCTAAAATTGTTTGTCTATGTAGCATGCTTAAAACTCTTCTTCAGCGATAGTAAGTCAGAGTAGTATATCTTCGAACGTGTCCCGGTTAACATTTTCGACGACAACAAAACACGAAGTTGTTAAACTGCTTTTATAATTTTTAACCTATCAAAATACACTTATGTATGTATATTAGACAAATTCAAAAATATCGACTATTTTTGTTTCAATGTTACCTACACGTTTAATAGTTATATGAAGAACAAAACAGATGCCTGTTATATTTGAGCACTTAATATTAATATTTAGTGGTTTCTGAAGGCAATTTTCCATTCAATTAAACATGTGAATTTTTTGTAGTTATTTCTGAATTTCAGTAACGAGGCAACGTAGGTACTACATAAATGTCTGATACATATTTTTGTAGAGAAATTAATGCTCTACGAAAAAAGGTCTCTTATAATTTTTTGATAGTTCAACTCTTTTAAAAGTTATTTAAAGCTAAAATTTATTGCTAACAAATAAATTACCTAAATATATGTTTTTCTCTAATTACTTTAATAAATGTGACAGTTAATTCAATTTTAAAAGCACCATTTTTAACATAGAATAAATTTGTTTAAGTTGGAAATTAATTGAATTTTATAGCGGTTAAAATGCTTTACAAAATAATTGATAATATCTTGTAATTAGTATAGTAATTTCGCTGTTGTTTTCAAAAAGTTACATTTTTACATGATTTCAACTTTTACCTTGAATAGCATTTGAAAGAGTTAAGTTATTAAAAAATTTAAGAGACTTTTTTTATAAAGAATTAAATTTCTTACAAAAATGTGTATCTGACATTTATGTACATTGCCTCGTTACTAAACTACATTTAAAAAAAAATACAAAAAATTCTCTTGTGAATTAAATGAAATATGGAAAATTGGATTCAGGAACCACTAAATATGAATATTAAGGGCCAAAATTATAACAGACGTCTTATTTTTTTGTCCCATTAAACACGGGAATTTGAAAACAAATAGTCGCTTTTTTGAATCACTCCAATGTTCATAGATAGCTAAGCTTTAAATCAGTAGTTTGCAACCCAGTGCCAGCAACCACAAAAATCTATTTTTTTAGAAAGTGCTCTCAAATATTTTAAAATAATTGTCTTTGCTTTATACACAACAATATTCAAAATGTAGTAATTAAATAATATCTACCAATTATTGTATTACAGACTGAAAAAAATGTTCTAGAATCTTAATACGTGGTCAAATTACTATTTCAATCATTTATAGGATCAGTCCTGTATATACGCATTAAAAAAAGTCTTGGGCAAAACATTTAGTAAATTATTAAAGCAAAACGCAGATAGGCTGCTATTTAAAAAAGTTGGATATGATATATTAGTGAGATTAGATCATCGCGTTTTCACTTTATTTTCAATTAAACACGAAAAGCTTTTATAATTGTTTGTTGCTTTAAAAAAAAACAAGTTTATAAAAATTTTATATAACAAAAAAATGTAAATCGAACTAATCCATTCATATTACAATAAATGGTGTATTTTAGGTTAAATTTAATTGATGAGTTGGTTATTTATAATATTATAAAATCAGAAACTAAGGCGTGTGCTTATAATAACTAAATTGCCTATTTAATACTGGCTCAAGCTATTCTTCTTAAATTAATTTGAAAAGCTGGTAATTACTAAACCACTTCTTATCCGCTTTGCTTTGTTTACATCTTATCTAAATCTCATTACTGTTCTTGCATAATAATAAAGACACCTTAGTTAGATTAAAACAAACATAAAATATCAAAATTCAAATGTCACACTCAACTATTATAAACCGAAAAGTTTAATCATTAATTACTGGAAAAATAGACATTATGGTTTATATTGATTTTGCACTTATCTTATGGAGACAAGTCTTAGAATTTCAAATTTCGGAGACATTTAGCGATTGGACCAAAAATATAGGAGTTACAACTTTAATCCTGCTCCAAAGTGAAAATTATGCAAAATTTTCAATTTACTTGAAAATTTTTGGAGTAGGTAAACAAGATAATAAATATAAACACTTTGGGCTGTGAGCACGGAAGTTTATAGGAACGTTCTGAAAAAATGTAAAGCAAATCTATTTTTCAAAATTATTTTTTTGAAATCTTTTTTTCTCGGTTTTGCCCGATTTGGGCAGTTTGAGTTAAAACCGATCTTTTACGTGTTAGGGTCCGAGACGTTTAAAAACGAAATGATTTTGTAAAATTTACAATGATGGTAAAGGCAGACCATTTTGAAAATTTGTCTATTTCTTCATATTTACATTTCGAAAATTACTAGATTGTTTTTTTCCGTGGTGTAAGTACCATCAGGTCTTACTTGCTTTTTTCCTAAATCTTATGATTTAATAGAAGAGCTTTTACAATCTGAAAGATTTTTGAAGCTCATAACGAAACTACCAATTTTCAAGTTCAAAATTTTGAAAAAATAAAACACAAGCCCGATCCTTAAAACCCAATTTTTTTGAAAATTTTTAAATAGCGCCTTTGTGGTTTTTTAGGCTTCTTCAAAAAGTTCCAGAATTCCAAATTTTCAAAGTTTTTAAAAATTCGTTTCGTCTTCTACAAATATATAAAACCTTATTGAGCTTATTTAATAAACCGAGTAACAAACAAATAAATTTCAACGCCCTAATTTTAAATAATTATAATAAGGGCCTAGTATTTATAATTTTAAATATCATTTTTTTTAATGTGAAAAGTAACATAATTGTATTGTTAATAAATCTAGAAATTAAGCACTTCTTAATAAGTATAGAAATGATTAATATTGGACACAATTTAAACTGAATAGAATTTATCGAGCTATATTCTGAGAGTGCTAAATTCGGTTTTCATTGAAAGATATAAAGGAAAAGAGATTAGCAGATTGATAGCTTTGTGGTCAGCAAGTGTATCTAACACGCAACACGTGTCACGCACCTGTACTAATGCATCCGAGTATAATAACAAATATTTATTTACAATCATGAAAGGCATTACATCAGTGTAACACTCTACAATGACAGGCACAATGGTTCATTAATTTATCTTGCTCTATAGCGTACTTAGCAAAATTGAAACGCAGAAAAAAGAATAACGAATGAACACAGTATAGAAATTAATTGCATTTGCGAGAATTTTTTTCCGGAAATGTGGTATATTTTTATTCCTTTCAAGAAATTCTACGTTGGCTTTTGTCCAATAAAATCCTTTGTCATTCCACGATTTGACCTCAACATTTTTGGTGATAATTAATTGCTTTTATAAAAAGCCATAAATTTGATAAATTACAAATTTCGACGATTAGTTCAAAAGGTGTTCGACGATTTTTGAATAAAAAACAAACATTTTATTATTTAGCAAAAATAAAATGGAAGATGCAAACGACCGCATGCTGCAAACTTTTAAATTCAGTCGGCGTTCCATAAAAGTTAATTAACGCAATACCTCACATTGTTAGATCCTTTGTATGAAAACATAAAACTGTAAATTACAGCGGCGGGGTACGCGGTAAATTAAAATATTCTATGAAATTATTATTATGATCTCAACAGCGAACTCCATAATCGCTAAACAAACTTTATTAAATTTCAGTATAGAAGCAACTGCAAGAATAATTTACATTTATATGGAGTCTTCCTTTTAACTTGAAATAACCTTGATTCACCTGAAACCATTAATCACTTTCTTGAGATTTAGCATTGTCGTTTTGCCATTTATTATTGTTGCTACTTACATTTATGTCTGTAGACTTAATATAGGTAACAGATAACAATAACTGTTTTAATATCTTTAACTTATTGCTAATAAAAATATTTTGTAATTGTTCCTTTCTACGAATTGTTCTTTCTACGAATATACGAAATTTTTGCACTAACTGCAAAAACAACATTAACAATAAAAAGTACTAAAAACGTAATAGGTACGTAGGTATTTGAATTCTTTGTCTCGGGTTTTAGAATTTCATTTTTTTTCCTTACAAAAGTTCTAACGAGAAAGTTAAATATAAATAGAATGTTGTAAGTACTTCTTTAGAAACAAAAAAAATCCTGATATAACTAATATTTATGAATTAGAATTTTTCAAATATTTTATGAATTTTATAAAAACGAAATATAAAGACCTGTTATAAATTTATATGCTACATTAACATACTTTCTACTTTAGGTAAATATTGTATAAAGCTTATATAAATAAGCGACAGCCCCTAGCTTTTACTAATTAGAACAACTGTACAAAGAGGAATGTTCGCCTTGTGGAAATTTCGAAGTGGCTAAAACAAACCCTAATATGATATATGCCCTTATTTTAACATAAAATGTTAGTTTTGTTTATCTTAATTTTTATGCATATGAATTTGTCCAAGTTTTAATTTAATTATTTTCTGTTTTAAACTTAGTGTTTCTAAATACTAATTTATTTTGGTCGTGTTGTCAAGTTACAATAATTTCTTATGTTTGTTACTGCTTGCTTCCTGAGTTTGTTTTAAACTAATATTAGATAATTAATTATTTAAATTATGTCAACATTCCATACCTTCTTCTTTTTCTCCATTTTTATAGTAGACTAGCTGTTTCGCCCGGCTTCGCACAGGTATTGCAAATTTCGAAGTAAAAACTATTTTTTTTCAAAATAAAATATAGCCTATGTCAGGGGTTCCCAATTTTTTTTTATACTGGGACTCCCTTTACAAAAAGAATATATTTGTTTGTTGCTCTAGCAGACATTAAGATTAATGAATTAATTTTTTATTTTTATTTAATTATAGCTGGCCCGCCGAACTGCGTACCGCCTCATAATTGAATAATGTGTCAAAATTCAATAACTAAAATTATCAGAAAACCAAAAAATAAAATAAAATAAAATACGGATACACTATTTCCACAAAAAATACATATACATGCCAATTTTCATGGTTATGGGTTGAACGGAGTTGGAGTGAAACGGTAACATACAAATATATACCTATATATATATACAAATACAGTAGACGGCACTTAATGTGATCACGGTTAATGTTATCAACCGCTTAGTGGAGTGGTTTCCAACCTTTTTGTACCTGCGCCCCCTTTAAAAAAAATTGTTGCGCCCCCTTAATCTTTCTATCAATCTAATTTCATAAATACTCAACTCATATTATAATTTATTTAATGGGCTGCAAAATAATATACAATATTATGTAAAAATATACATAAAAATTTTTTGATACCTATTCGACTTTTTAGGTTTGTATTCGAAAATGATATTTTGGAAACAGCTGCATGCCCCCTTTGCAACAGTCTTGCGCCCTCCTAGGGGGGCGCGCCCCACAGGTTGGAAACCACTGGCTTAGTGTGTTCAAACTGTCTTTGAATCGGTCCACCCAATACAAAAGCATTACAATTTGTTTGTTTATTATTATCAATATTTCGTTTATTGTGATCAATGTTGAGTCCATTAGGCATTAGGACAGCGGTATCCAAACTATATGTAGCCTCGCCTCCCTTTTAAAATATTTAATCATATGACGCACTTCTCAGTTTGACAACGTTGGATTAACCCCTTTGGTAAATATGAGAAAAACAATTATATAATGGATTTGCTTTAAATTTTTATGGCACGTTTCTATAGACCCCATACCGACACAGCCGGAGCCATTCTTCCCTGCTTCTCCTTCAACACCGTAAATTTTTACGAATTTCTCGAGAAATTTTTCATTACTGGTTGTTAATATCTTAGGGCCCCCATAACGTGGTTTATCTTCAATATTACCTACCTTGCAGATTTTTAACTAAACGGTTATTGTGATTTCCAAGAACTTTTTCACAGCCTCTTTCAATGTGTTTGTGTTTCAGATTTTATATGCGTAAACATTTTTAATTATATTTTAATTAAAATAAGAAATCGAGTAGAAGAATATTTCATCTAACATATAATAAACAAATTTTAATACTATAAACACACTTTATGTATTATTATGCTCATTTTATTGTTCTAGGAAGCATTTTTAAAAATGTATTACATTACCGTATGTAGTAACTTTAAAATACAAAATTGTATGAGTTCTTCATTAATAAATATAAAATTCTAACACGATTCTAAAATATCAAATAATAATATGTAATACAAAAACAGACTAATTTAAAATACTCCAAATCTTCTATGTAAGCAGTTCAGTTGTGACAACATCCGGCTTTGTTTTATTTTCTTAGGATCTTAATTGGTAATAAAACGTGACTGATAAAAAAACACTCTTACAATACGATCAGTTTGTATGGAAAAATAAAATTGTTGTTTTTACTATTTTTCTTGAAATTTCTTTATATTTTCTCACCTATAGTTTCCTTGGACTTCTACAAATATTTCAAAACCAAAATTGGCCAAATCGGCCCAGCCGTTCTCGAGTTTTAGTCAGACTAACACTCGCCATTTCATTTTTATATATAAGAAGATTATAGAGGTGTTTTTTATATTCAAATAAAAATATTGAATTTAAATGTGTAAATTGCATTAAATAAAATGGTTAATGATTGTGAAAAAAATGCTAAGAAAGGGGAAACGTGATAGAAGATAAAGAACTATAACACCAACCTTTTGACAATGACCAAATAATTTTTACGGAACACAAAGAAAATATGACGTTCATGATTGAAACATAAAATAACGAATTAATGAACTATGGATTGAAAATTAACATAAACAACACATAGTATATGGGTATGGGTGAAAAACAACAAGATATACGCATTGGGGTCAAGACCCTCCGACGCCGTCAAAATTATAAATGCTTATACTCAATTATCTCGGTCAATAAATGAATAGAAAAAGACGTAAACATCAGGAAGAATAGTAACTACAGCACTGAATGGAGCTCTGTAGAAAACAATATAAAAGAAGAAACCAAAAACTATATATTTCATAGTCTAATTCAAAACATTATCTTGTATGGGATAAAGGTCTGGCTAGGAACAGAAAACTTGAGAAACAAAATAAGAACGGTCAAATTAGACTTTTTCAAAAAATCAATACACATTACGAGTAGAGAAAGATAGAGAAAAATGGGAATTGCTTCATCCATTACCATTACCATTATTTAGAACATAGAACTCTTTGGTATGAGCATGTAGAAAGAATGCAAAATCACAAGTGGCCAAAAAACCTATTAAAATGGTCGCAAAGCGAAAAGACGAAGAGGACCCCGACTTTAGAAATAGAAAGCTTATGTAACATACATACATAATGATAGAAACATATTTCCAACAAGAAGATTGGGCAGACCGCGAATGATTAAGGCCAAAGACGACGAACCTGTAAAAGGAAAAATCACCATAAACATTGCAATACATATGCATATTAAAATCAGACATTAAAGTTAAATTTAGTACCTAATGTTGTCTTTATTTAGTTAAACTTTTTATTAAGTAAAAAATAACGTTTTTCTTCTAGGCTCGATTCTTGATTTTCTGGATTTAATTCTTCATGCAATTCAGTTGATTCCCTTGATGGATAAATAACAAGAAAATTATTGATTATGTTACTCTCAACTTCTTAATCGGAAAAAAGATACCCACTTTCTTCGAAATTATCAAGTTTGTCGTTAAGTGGATAATAAATTAGTTTGTATTTTCTATGGTAAAGTTTGAAAGAGCTATGCCCCTCGGTAACTTGAATCAATCGATTATTTAAAGAAGAATTACTTAAAATTAATTCCAAGTTGTTTGAAAAACAATATATTTTATTAAAAAATTACACATACGTGTAGGTATAAGTATATTAGACTACTTTTATTCATAGTGACATGCTTAATAGTTGTAGGAATAGGAAATAAAACGCCTGTTAAAATTTGAGTCCCTAATATTAATATTTAGCGGTCCTCGAAAAAAATTTACCATATTCTGTTTAAATAACATGGGATTTTTTTTTGTTATTTCTGGATTTTGTACCAAAAATTATTAATAAATTTTTTCCCACTATATTGTTTAGTTTAAATGTCCAGGGTGTCCCGTTGATGAAAACTCAACGGGTAAATATAAAAGCTACATATAAAATAAAAGTTTGCCACAATGGCCAATTTTGAGATTATAATTTCCACCTTGGTGATTTCAATCGAAGACACCATTTTTCTGGGCTAATTTCTATTCTCG
Source organism: Sinopyrophorus schimmeli (assembly GCA_036325965.1). Lineage (NCBI taxonomy): Eukaryota > Metazoa > Arthropoda > Insecta > Coleoptera > Elateridae > Sinopyrophorus > Sinopyrophorus schimmeli. The sequence goes on from JARFIZ010000139.1 coordinate 1,002,500, forward strand.
TCGATGCACCACTCTTTACTGACAATCACAGTGAAAGAATTTTCCAGATATCACTTAGCATTCAAAAGTTATTATAACTTTTTTTTTGACCAAAAAATAACTAGTGCTTTTTTATCTCAAAATATTTTTAAAATTTTTTTTGTATGTATATTCTGCTTATGTAACACTATAATTACACCAAGTTTGAAAAGAATCGGAAACCATTTTTTCTTATGCCGCTAAGTCCTTTTAACGCTAACATTAATTGTTATCGCTGAATTCATTCATGAAATTTAATTGTCGCTACAGTGACATCTAGGGGCAAATGATATAAATTATATCTTGTATTTTATATGTAGCTTTTATATTTACCCGTTAAATGGAGAATAGAAAAGAACCAATAAATGCTAATACTAAGGGCTCAAATTTTAAACGGCGTTTTTCTCCTTTTTCCTATAACTATTAAGGTTGTCACGTTGAAATAAAATTGTCGATTTTTTTTAATTAGTCTAATGTAGGTATATGTTAAATTATATCTTATTTCCGGTTTTGATAACGTTTCTGACAATTTTGTGTAGTGTAAATACAGACATATGTATTTAAATAATTATTTATTACACGATAGTCTAAACACATGGCAGTCTTGTTTCCTGCCTACAGTGTTTATATGAATCTAACAATTGCGACTGGGGAACTGATATTCGATATGTCAAGAACGTACCTTGTTCTCCCCAATTCAATATAGTATTGTTTCAATAATCATTTCTCTATACAGCTATTCCATTATACGAGTAGGCAAGTACCTGCCAAGTCACGTAGTAACATTTTCAATATATAAATATTGAACAAATATAAATAATTATTAACATAGTAAATAGTTACGTTTAGGAAGGTGTTATCGTTATTTGGCAAATAATCTAAATTTAACTATGTTTTATAGAAACCTTTTTTTACCCTAAATAACATCTTTAATCACCAGTTAACGTTTGACACAGAATTCATAAATCACTCTGCATGCCATTATGAAGTGTCCGTCCTCAATAAATTATGGTCTTACAAAAATAATATTTCATAGGAACTTTGCCTTTCATATCATTTTTTTAAATAATTTATAGATATTAAAAGCATTCGTTCCTATTTTAATTACTATTTTAATAGATTATTAATTTATCTATAAATCCGATAACCCCTTTAATTACTAAATTTTACTAAATCACTTCGATTCTAAATTGTACGAATTTGTGAAAATAAATTTTCGTATAATTCATATTCAAGAGGGCTTAGTATGATTAACGTGGGAGCAAAACCGCAAAGAGAACAAATCGTTCTCTATGAGTTGGTCATCTTTTGTACTAAACATGGGTATCCAATAATTTACAAGGAAATGAATAATGCGGAAAAACTTTGAAATGGCAATTTTATTTTATTTTTTTTTTGGATTTACGTTGGAGTAAATTGTAACATTCAATTTTTTTTTAAATTAAAGCTTATTGTAAGCTGGGCAATAGAAACATATACATTCAAATTTATGGTAATTAATATTTAAATAAGTATTATAATTACTTAATAGACATAAATATAATATAAACATTTTATGTGTTTAGAAAATATTCATTCGCACTTCTGTGTTATAAATAGGTAGGTAGCTAATTTTGACAAAAAAAAACGTACAAAACACAAACACACTAAATCAAACTTTTAAAGGCTTTATTGGAAACCCATATTTTTTTTCAAAAACTATAAACAGACGCATTGCTCCTTTGTGAATTGCCTGAGTTTGTCATTTATCTCTATTCAGTTTAAAAAGGATTGTGAGCTTGCAGAATTGTTTGAATTTCATTAAAATATGCTCGAAGAGTTTTGATAAATGAGGCGTGTGAAAACCAAACTCAAACACACTCTTGTTTAATTTTTAAATTAAAATGAGCGGAAAAAATCTCTTACATAATATTTATAGCTCTTGTATTGTTTTTTTTAATCTAATATTTGTGTGCTATTTCAACTTTCTGTTGCAGTACTTGCAAGAAATGTAGAATATATTTTTTTTTGATGAGTACAAAACATAAGCAATCTATTGAATGATTATATGCAAACCTAACTTATTTGTAAGTTAATAAAAAAGTTGTTGCATTTTGTTAGGGAAACTCCAAATGTAAAAATGCTTTCGACTAAAATACAGTGGTACCTCGATATACGAGTGCTCTAACATACAAGTGTTTTGAGATACGAGCCGCCGAGCGAGCGATATTTTGCTTTCAGATGAGAGCAAGATTTGAGATACGAGGACAGTTTTTTTAAACAATCTGCAGGTAAAAATGAGCAAAGCGAAGACCAGTAATGAAAATTAAGCGCTTTCGTAAGCACTTCACTTTTTTTTCATAATGTTTTTATAGAATATGTATTTGTTATTTATAAACATTGTAAATGTTTCTTTTTGTAAATACATTTTTCTTATTCAAAAACACTTAAGGTAAAAACAACTGAGGTGATGTTTTGGGAGCTGGAACGGATTAATGGCATTTCAATTAATTTCAATGGGGAAAATTGCTTTGAGATACGAGAAATTTGACATACGAGGTACCACTGTACATTCAAATAAGTGTTCCAAAATTATTTGTGTGATATCGTATTCTGTTCCTTTATGATTAAATAATTACATGTATTTCACTAGAACAACAGGCTACTTTTTAAAAACACAATTATATTAGTTTTTTTTTAAATCGCATTTCTTAATTATCCTTCAAAGTTAAACTATACATTTCTATAGAAAGAGTTCAAAATAAGCAATTTTTTTTAAAATGTATATAAAAATTGAAGCATAAGAATACGCATTGTACCATCTTTTTAAAAAATTTGTTTCAATTTTGTTCTTTCATTAAACTATGAAAATTCTATACAGTATAAAACAGCTTTAAATTTTGTATCGCACATCTAAAAGTAAACTTCGTCCGCATCCCTGGAAATTCTTCTTCGCACTCGACATTGAACACTTAAAGCGGATTATCAGTCTGGCAGGCCGATATATTGGGTTGGGAAAGAGTAATTTCGGTTTTCACAAATCAATGGCGTTACAATTTTGCGAATCACTTCAGTTAATGTTATAATTTATTCCGTTTGCCAGTTGACAGTAGTGACTTTTAACTTTAGAAAAAAATTACTTGGTATTTGTTTAAATTTTTAGTGCAAAGATCAACAATTTTTATGTGTTTCTTTTTTATTTCCGTGAAGGCAAAAAAAGCTTCTGGGGCTCACAAATACTTATGTGAACTTTACGGTGATCAATGCTTAATTTCGGAAATTCTTCACCTAAAGATGACCAAAGTTCTGATCCACTAACTGATGTTAATAATGATCAAATCAAAGTCATAATTGAAGCAGATTGTCTTATAACTGAAAGAGTAATTACAAAGAGGTTAAATGTATACACACAACAATCGTAAATTATTTCAAATGTCTTGAACTTGTTAAACAATTTATTTGGGTTCCACATTAATTGAACGAGATTCATTGAACACAACTAATGAGTATTGTGATTTGCATCTCAAACACAACAAAATCAATCCTTTTTTAAAACTAATCTGGTGATGAAAAATGGGCTGTCTATAATAGCATTAATCAAAAACGATTATGTTCCACGCGCTATGAATCAGCATAAGTCACATTAGAAGCACAATTGCATAAAAAAGCTCATGCTTTTAGTTTAGTGGGATTATAAAAGTGTATTTTGAGCTAGTTCCAAGGAACCAAACAATAAAATTCAAGTGATAAAATTGGAGGAAGCAATCAAAACTAATTGGTCAGAATTAGCTAATGGTAAAAGCGCTATGTTCTACCATGACAACGCTTGACCTCACACATCTTTTATAGTTTGTCAAAAATTCTTGGAGTTTGTTTAGAAACTGATGTCACATCCACCATATAGCGCTCACTTTGCATTATCAGATTACCATTTATATCGATCGTTATAAAATTCTTTAAATGGTTAAAAATTCTAAACTTGTTTATTTTTTAGTTTTCTGTCTCACAAGCCTATATTGTTCTCAATTAGTGCCCAAGTATTAGTCTTGCAGAAGTTTTGCGTCTGTTGTTTGTTGAAGTTTTCTCCCACAGTAATTTTAGTTTCAATTATGTGCAAATAATTTTGAATATAGTTTTCTTTATTGTTTCATTTCAGTTTTGGTTTTAATTATTTGGTAGAAATATTTTGTATAGGTACCTATTTTCTGTTTTTCATCATCTTGCTTTCAACAATTTTTTTATTACCAATCTTTTTATTCTAAAAATTAGAACCTGCATTCCATGACCCGAAAAGTAGCAAAAGCACAAACAATTGTTCCTGTTGCCTATACAAGATGAATAGCACGACGTTTTCTTAAAGAGCCATGACCATAAGAGGCAAAAATCCCCCGGGGTGTGTGCAAAAATTTGACCAAAAAGTTTTGTTGCTGACATTTGTAGTTACTAGCCAAAAAAAGAATTACTCAAATATCTCGTCGGCAACATGGTCAAATTATTGATAACAGATGGCTACTACAACAGATAGAAATAGCTATTTAAAACATGCATTTTCTTCATACCTTGGTCGAAAGTACGTACTTTCGTCCCTAATAGCAGAAACGAAAGTTTAACATTTACTCCCTGTGAGAAGTAAACTTTCGTCCCTGCTATTAGGGACGAAAGTACGTACTTTCGACCGAGGTATGAAGAAAAATAGTGTACACTACACGGGACAAAAGTTGAAATCTCAGTCTTGCGCGTCATGATGCCCTCGGATTCGCCTCAGGCATCATGACGCGCAGGGCTAAAAATTCAACTTTCGGCTCTTGTAGTGTAATATACTATTTTTCTATTGGGCGCAGTGCCCCAAGGGTCAGGCACGAGATTTAGGCAACTGCGCCTGCGCAGTCATGTGCAAGTCATGGAAGGGTTCTGGAACTGGCTTCTATAGATGTTTGAAAGACTCATGAACATTGCGCGAAGAACCAAAACACGCAGGTTTACCCTTTCTACACAAGAAACTACCTACTCTTCAACCTAAAAACATTCGCTTTAATATGGGTTTATTTTTAACCTTGTTCTCGTGGCGTGAAGATCTTGCATAGTGGTTTATTTACATTTATTTTTTCGATTTTTTTCTTGGCTTACGTTTAATTAAAAACAATTTGTCTTTTTCAAGACAATTGCATTTTAACTTCAGTATAACTTTTTGATTTGGGTAGTATATTTTTACCACTCGTCATCTTTCCTGATTTATAACTCCTCCTTCGTGCATTAGCGTAGTCATGAGTCTTTCAAACATCTATAGAAAGATGAAGGCAGACTTTTTCGAAGACATTGTGCCCTATGAGAGCAGTGATGATGAAGACAATTAGAGTTCATACAAATCTGCGTTTGATTAATATTGTTGAAATCAAATGACAATTCTCTTGGAAATGCAGTTTACGTAGTATATTGCTGCTGTTTGAGACAAAACAAGTTGCAAATATTTTGTCAAATCATTAGAATGCTGTTTGCATGTGTGTGTTGTGGTAAATGTTAGTTCATCTTGGCCACAATCGGTGTTTTGCAAAAAAAAATATACTTTTCTTTCAAAGTGAAATTTCAACACCTTCACGTTTGTTTAAAATTTTTATTTTTTTACCATCGTACGGCCGACGTGATGTTCCTACAGGAAATCAGGTCAAATCTTTGCACACAAGCGGGGGGAAATGCTCCGCTTATGGTCATGACTCTTTTGATTTAAATTAAAATATTTTGTTTTGGAATTCCCCTTGTACTAATGATAACACCTCCAAGAATAAGCAGCAAGTAAAATAGTTTGACTATACAAAGGAAAATTAAAAAAAAATTGAATTTGTATTACAGACCGATGTTCTAAACGATTGCTTATTAAATTATCTCACGTATCAAATTGTATATGCAAATCATTAAAAATTGTTATTATTAAATAAATTTTACTTAATATTGTTTTGAATATTTAAGATTGTCGTTGCACAATGTGTAAGTTTAGATTGAAATTTGAATAAGATTGTCTTAATGTAACACTCAATTATGTAAAGTACTTGCTATAGATGTTTCGTTGAGCAGGAATACTAAGTTACTTACAAAGTGTGATGCGTAAAATTATTCAACTAAGATTTAACAAATTTCATCAAACTTTCTCAAAATATAGGCGCCACAAACTTTACTCACATTAATGACATGTAAGTCATGAGTAATTGTATGTCATTCTTCAGATCTAACCTTCTTAATCCATTGATAGACATATAAGAAACTGGAATATCGGTGAACCTACTAACATCGCATAAGTTAATTAAAGAGCGACGCGTAAAAGTATCCTTAGTCATAATTACCTGAAAATGGAAACAAATGTTTTTTTATTAATTAAGTTTATTGCGTAGTGGTGTTTTATTTTTTCTGTACCATTGTAAATAAAAAACATCATCTTTTTCAAGGATTACGATATATAAATAAAAGGATACTGAGGTACTTCGTTAAGTTTCCCAAGAGTTTATTAAATTTATGGACGGCTTTAGTTGAGAACTGTTGTTAAGTTTTAGTTTGCGACCTTTATCAACTTTGATAGTTGAAGTTATCTCAGACGCATATAAAATGTAATGGTAACAGATGCTTTGTCGAGTTTATAAACAAGTATGAAACTAAACTGCTTAAATTAATGATTATTGTTACTGTGAGTAATTGCAGTTCTGAAAATTTTAATGCAATATAGAAATGTATGCGATATAATTCAAAATTACATCGCAAACTTGTCAAATATCGAATGGCAAATAACGTTGCTATTAGTGTACACCTTCTGTAACTTACATTTACTTACTTACTTCAAGATCTAATTTTAGAATACGTACTTCTGTTGGCGCGCTGAGGGTAAAATTTTTAGCAGGGAACGGCCGTTGCGCACGCACAGCAAACGAAAATTTGACAGTATGAAGTTGGCCATCTAAGAAAGTAATTTAATTATTGTGAATCACGTTTAAAACAGAGTGTGCATATTTGAGCGAAAAGTGGCACATTTCCGATCTCGGGAAAATGAAGCGCGCCGCTTTGCGTCGCGCTTCATTTGCTTCCCTCGCTCGGAAATGTGCCACTTTTTGCTCGAATGTACACATACCTCGTATTCATTTGATTTCTTTATATTAATCATCCCTCTTGCAAATCAAAAAATTAAATTCAGATTTTCTATTCGTAAAAAACTGTAGCGTTTATGTTTTTTTAAATAAATTAGAGATTTTGTGAGTTGCGGAAAGTTATGAGAGTTAACATATGTGGAAAGTGAGTACAGATAGGTCAAAAACCGAAGGACATATAAAAATATGCAATAACATAACTTCGCCCATAAAAATAACAAAAGGTCTTAAACAGGGATGCGGTCTATTACCACTTTTGTTAAATATATATGTCGCACAAGCGCTGGACATGTGGTACAACAACTGCTCATGAACGGGAATTAAAATACATAATTCAACCTTACACTCTGTACTATTCGCGGATGATCAGATCTTGTTCGTACAAGATCAGGAAGACATGGAATACATGTTAAGAAAACTGAATAAAGAATTTCAGAAATGTGTTTTAAAACTTAAGTACCAAAAAACACAATACATGTGTGTGGGCAGAGAAGCACAAGATATCAGAATTAAAAACAAAGGGATCACATACCGTACAACATTCAAATATCTGGGTTCACTTCTAAGTGCAGAAGGTACATGCGAGAGAGGCATAAAAGTAAGGGTTATCATGCGAAAGAAAGCAACAAGAGCACTGCACGAATTATTATGGAACAGTCAAGACACTAAAAATAGAATATTCCATACCGCGGCGGAGGAGACATGTGGCTACTTACGAAGAGCGTAAGAAACAAAATTAGATCAATAGAATTGGACTTTATGAGAAGATGCCTACATGTTACAAGTCAAGACAGTCTCAGAACCGAAGAAATTTGGAGACGAACGAATGTCACCTGTTTAATAACGAAAACATTAGAAACAAAAGCACTTCAATGATACGGGCATATTAGACAAATGCCAAACCACAGATGGCCAACGAAATTGACACTGTGGTCTCCAAGAGGGAAGAGAAAAAGAGGTGTGGGAATATAGACAATAAAATATTATATTGAATAAGTGGACTTATGGAAAAACATATAAACGAAATAGATGAAGTTGTTTATGTTAGTAACAACAAGTGACCCTAAGTTACGAGTAAGATGTATTAGAGTTTATAATTTTAATTCCTTGTAAATAAAAACCTCCGAACTAAAGAACTTCTCAATAATTAACAAGTTATTCTCAATAATTATCAACAAGAGGCAGTCCGGCTCTTTTTTGGGAAACATACATAACAACGGCTATGACAAAAAGAGGTTCACAGGAATCAGGTTTGGAGGACAGACAGACATGGAAACAGAAAACGGCAAACCCGGTGGGGTAAAAGACCGAAGAAGAAGAAGAGTAAATAAACTAATGTAAATCCCGCTTACAACCGAGTGTGCACATTCATTAGATTTGTTTACATTAAATTTGAATTTAAAAAAAAACAATGTTTCGAAATAAAACGACGTATGTGTTCATTTCAGCGAAATATAGGTATTTTCCGGAGACCAAATTGAATACTCAAATTTTAGCCAAAATTTATAATAAACACTACACATATTCTTCAATTTACGCGCTACTTGTCTTACCCGAATTTACTTTTACACGGTTTACAAAAATGAAATTACTAAAAATTTCAGAATTTGAATTATTTTTTCGATTTACATGTTTTTCTTCGATACCTATGTATCGTGTAGATCGTAAAATAGATTACAGTGTGCAGCCCTCAAGATTAGATTTTTTTATGAGAGGCGCAGTAACATATAGTTTGGGAACCACTGGTCTACACAAACGCAAGGTTCGTAATGTAACACGTGATTATATTTAAAAGAAGTATAGCTTCTAACCCGCGTACATAAGTACACGCGCCGTTCCTTTATTAGAAATTCGAGTGTTTTTACAAAACCGGTTGAAAGAGAAAATAATTGACCATGAAATTACAATTTCAGTCTGGTAATAGTATTTCTTTAATTTTGTTATGCAATTTTCTTTAACACAATCTGAAATACAATTTATTGTTCTTTATAAAAATTTAAGAAAATTGTTTTTTTTAAATAAAGTAAAGAAAAAAATTTATGAAAAATTTGATTTAAAACATCAAATAATAGCACGAACAAAATATTCTCAGAGAGTAAAATCAGTGTAAAATTGTGGCTAAAATATTCAGTCCTTATTTGAAATATAGGCGTAGCTATGCCGAAAGCGAAAACAAGAGGTCAAACTAAAATTCCACAGGTGACAATTTAATCTTATTCTGAACCCTCATTTTGAAATGTTGATGTTTATTCATTGGTCTTGAGTCTGTAGAAAATTCAAGAAAGTGCGAAGCTGACGAATTACATTATTCTGTGTCTCCTTTTTAGAGTTTCGCGTAAGAAATATTTTTAACAAATATCTACTCAGCGTTAGTCAAATGTATTATTATTCTAGTCTTGAACAGCTCCTTAACAAAAAGGTACAAGTCTTTCAATTTCTTTTATGTCTACTCAAATACGAAAAGACCGCAATACTAATCAACTTCACACTGTGCGTTTGAAAGATATAAAATGCTCATGGTAAATTCTCAAAAATTATTTTAAACACTATATATTGCAATAAGTCAACAATAAATCGTAATATTTATCAAAAAATTAATATTTGTATATTCTAATATTTTTAATCTATTAACATTATCCATTTTGATCAAATGTGTTGAATTCTAGGTATATTTTTTCTAACAATAGAATTATGGAAATATACAAAATTAAACCTTATCAAAATTATGTCTCACGTAATAAAAGTAAAAACCTTCAGAGACGAGATTAAGCTATTTTTATTGTTCCCAATATTTTGGTATTAAAAATAAAGTTAGAATAATCGATAGGCAACGGAGCAATTTTAATTTCTTGACTCTTTTTAACAAACTAATATTTTAATTAGTTTTACGTTAAAAAAAGTGCAGATATTTAAATATTTTTTTACAAACAACAATTTAATTTTGCCTTTTGTTACTTTTTATTAATTTAACAAGAGAATATGGGGTGTAGATCTTTTCAGATATCAAGAAACATAAAAAGGCGCTTAGAGACGTCAATACTAATAGTATTTTCTTCGTGTTCTTAAAATTCTTTCTGTTAAATGTGGTATTATAAAATGAGTAAAAAGTTTGAATTTTAATGTTAGTAATGTATGGGGTAAATTCTACGCAATTTGATTTGGAATAATGACTACAAAAATTGGGATTATTAATCGAGGAAATTTTAGATTGACCCACAAAAAAACGGTTTTCATATGAAAGCACTAGCTGCTATTTCTCCATTGAGCGATTCATTTATTTTCTGTAGATTTTGTAACATCTGTTCATAATGTTGTGATTAGGTTGCGTGAGCTATAGTTCTCCATTACTCTTAAAAAAATGGAGGGTTTGTAAAGAACAAACGATCGATATATTGTAATGCCTTTGGGTTTAGCGGTTCTTAAATGGTAAAGTTTTAAACTAACTAAATTAATCGCTTTTCGGTCTATATTTTTCCGTTATAATTCCTTCCTAAAGCTACGTAAGAAGAAACTGTTATTCTACGTTTTGTTCAATATTCCGCATCTACGCTTTCGTAGAAAATGAATGCTCTTTCTTCGGCATACAATGCAGTCAATACTATATGGGACAACTAATTTAATTTTCTTAATGTATTTAGTTCTATAGTGTCGCTTTATTTATTAGTACCTACTGTGATTTCCTTTATTCTAAATTAAATTGATGCGATTTTATTGAAACGTATTTATCATCTTATCTGAAACAAAATATCTAAAAGTTAATTAATTTTATTGAATGATGTATAAAAGTAATTTGATAGAAAATATATTATAAATATTACATAACAGAGTTTTTTTTAAATTTGATATCTTACAGTAAAAAGAGTTTTTATTCATAAAAAATGCATTAATTCCAGATAGAAGTCGGCGCTTGGTGAAAGTACTTCAACTATCAACTAACCAGCTATACTATTTCACTCAACGTTTCTCAACTTTTGGGTCGCTACTCTATATTGAGCCGAGTTCAATTTTTAAAGAGTCGTGAAGACGCAAAAAAAAATTGTCATTATTAGAATTTTTTGTCATCGGTTAATCGCAGGACGGCATTAAAAAAATATGTTGGAATACGCAGCAAAAAAGTTCAGAAACGCTGATTTAGCGTACATTACTCTACGTTTGTCGGATATTCTTTTTACTTCTGTTTTAGGCATTATAATATTTCATATTACACTTTATACAATTGCTTAAAATATGAAACATTTTTTATCCTTACATAATGTTACGCTTTTAATTAAAATAAGCAAGATTGCTTAAAATGACAAATGTCATACAGTCCTTTATCCATGTTCACTTTTTTCATTAATAATCATTTTAGGTTTCCTTAAATTTTTTTTGCATAAGATTTCAAAAAATTATTTCATTAAATCGAAATTATTTTAACATGGAAGAAGTAAAATTGTATGGCAAATCATCAAGAAGCGTTACTTACAGTTACGTTGTTTTATAAAAATATTATTTGTAAAATAAATTTCTAAAAATAAATTAATCCTCTCATATCACAATGTCGTTAACAACAACAGTTACGAGCATCAATAAAGTTCTTGGTAGTTCTTAAATCAATTAAGTTCTTCTTAAGATTGTTTTTATCGAGCACGATCGCATAAGTATTTTATAAGTTTCGTGAAAGATTATTTTTCTATGTGATTTATTTCAGATGTTGAATTATAAAAACCATTAACAACTGTATTATTTAGAAGCATCGATTTAATTTTGTTGTTATAACAAAACGCAATACTTGAGGGAAATTACCAACAGTACGACTAGGCAAAGTGCAACGTAAATTAACATCTATTATTGCCATTAAAATTAATATCAACGTGAATTACATGTCGTTCAGGGATTTCAGGTCAATCGGTTATTAAGCTATTGTTTTCAGCAATAAGTTACCGTAATTTATACCAACTAATAATTGAAAGACCCTCATATTTCAATTAAAAGTTCTTTAAAGTTTAATACATCTTATAACTTTGCTATATGGGATTTAGTATTTATAAACATAATGTATGTGCGACTATTGTGCAGATATTTCAATAAATTTTATATCTACTGACATTTCAATACTGGAATTAAAATAAAATTTGTAGGAAATCACTACAATTAATGTTAACATTGTTTGTATATTAGTAAGCAATACAGTTGTAAATTACTAAATATAATAATTAAAAATTCTGTAACTACTCATAATTTTTAAATGTAGTATTTTACTCTAAGTAACTATGTATAGGGGAGGGTGGCCTAAAGCGGGTAGGTAGACCAAAGCGGGTAACGGCCCTTATATGGATATGTTATATATTAGCTGAAATTTATATATTTATTTACAATGCCAGTACCCAGACTAATTGATGTCATACTACCTTTGACACCTAAGTTGCTTAATAACGTCAAAAAATTAAAAAACAAAAAATATAACAATTTTGTAAAATGTTTGAAATTAATTTAACTTCAATTGCTACTAAAACTCTTTACATTAACCCATTTTTTATAATGGGGTTTTCTTTTACAATAAACTAGTTTTATTATTTGACTAAATATTTTAATATCCATCCATTATTTTTTACGTTAATGTATCAAAACTAAGAAATATGTGTTTGGGCAAAGCGGGTAGGTACCCTCTTTGCTTGTACCAGAAGTAGTAATTTTATTATAATTGCTAGGAACTAGTTGATAGGAATAAATTGGTATTAAAAATAAGTGATTTAAAGCGTTGAAGAAATTAAGATTTAAAAACAATGGTAAACAGAAGTAATGTTAAGATTGGAACAAATTAGCAGTTATAATATGAAAATGCTTAATATAACTTAATACTAATGTTACTGTCAAGAACATGTCAAGTGTAGATAATTTTTTTCAAAGGTTTCGATTAATCCGATTGGTTTATGAGAGCCTACCTGCTTTAGGCCCCACTATCGGGCAAAGCGGTTAATTTTTGACATTTTATATTTTTGAATTTATTTCTACAATTAAAGCAAAAATGTAATTATTTTTTTTTATAAAATTAAAGTTTAATAATTGTATTACGTAAATCTAAAAAAGAAACACTTTTTTTTAGCCGAAGTGGTTCATAATAATCGATGAACCTTAACCTACCCGCTTTAGGCCACCTTCCCCTATTCAATATTTGATAATTTTTTATATTGTTTAAATAATACATAAATATGACAGATGTAGGATGTTTGAAAAAGGTTGCCACTTAACCAAAAATCTAAAGGCATAGAGCCTATTCACTATTTTTGTATTAGGGGAGACCGTGGTTAGAAGTCACAATTTTTTCTTTTGTATTTATAGAGCCCATGGTCTTAATTTATCAATGACATTTATATATCAATAGATAGTGTATTTATTCTAGTTTAAAAAAAAATAAAGACTTTTTGTCTACCATTATCTAAAGAGAACATATAATTTTTCTGAAAACAGAAAAGTCCGACTTTTAACCCCGTGTTAGGGATGGCTGTTATAGTGTCTGGGGTAGGTATTCACCCGCTAAATAAAAGGTAAAATACAAAACGATAAAACAAATGCATATGCTATTCCTAACCTATTCTATCTAACAAACTTAGGTTATGGTAACAAAAATGACAAATGTATAATTACAGCCAATCGTTTATGTAGTAAAACCCTAGAAACCAATAAAAAAGGCCGCACATATTCATGGTTGCTTTGCACAGCTGACAACTAGTCTCCGTTAACTTGAACCAACTTTCCCCAAAACAGTTTTGGACAATTAACTCCCAAAATAAATTTAAATCAATGGTCATTTAAGAAACCATATGAATAATGTCATGAAGCATATCTTAAACATCATAAATACACGAAAAAGTATATCACTATGCAAAATTTAAATATACTTACGAGACTCAACACAGATTTACAAAAAATTACTTTTACTGTACAAAAAATACAAACGTATATATTTCTTATACGGTATTTCAGGAAGAACTGAAGTGAAGTATGCAAGGAGATATTGTGCTCGGGCTTCTTTGACACGAGTAAACAAATTTATTAATTCGTTAGGTTTGCTGTTATGGCTTTTGTGACAACCTACCCGTGACACAACCATACCCGGTCTCCTCTATATTAGCGATTATCCCTAACTTCGTACGCTTGGTATCCTATATATAAACATAAGTTTGTCCAATTGTCCATAATTTCATCAGTTATTTAATTTTTATGCAGGAACCCTAAATATCTCTAAAATCAAAGGTAGCCTAGATTACTAGTTAAAAAGTTTTTTGTCTTCCAATGCGAGGCTCATCAGAATCAGTATAGATGTTTTGCCACTTAAAGCCAATTTCTTTTATTGGCAAAGGTAATTAAACGATTTAACGTTTAATTACTATTTTTATTTTGGTTTTAACTTGGTATTTAACAAAAAGGTAGATTCTAACACAAAGGTAAATTCTTTATAAGAGACGTTATGACTGACTGGTTTCTGATTTTCTCGTAAAACTATATATAAACTTAAATTGTTTTTTCTCTCCTTGGTGATATACTTTTTGTTTTTCAAAACCCCCCAATTTCAAACAATATCTAAAATCCGCTCTAGTTCTGAACAATAGATGATTCAGTAATTACCTAGCACAAACAAACCGTCAGACAGACAAAAATTTTAAAAACTAAGGTTGGATTTTGGTAAGTGCGAATAACCATATAAGCTTAAGTAAAAGTCTTTATTTTGAAATCAAAGACACTTTGATTTTATTTATAGGTATAAATTATAATTAACCATTTTTTTGAATTTTTGATTGAACAAATAACATATTTTTATTTGATTTTAATAAATCACAAGTTATAATAATTTATGGAATATTTACGCTATTTCATCTTAAGCATGGAAATTAAATAAAAGAAACAAATTAAAAGATTTAAAAAAAAACAGAAGTATAGAAATGTCAAAATGTCGAAATATAGAAAGTATTAGATAAGAAACAAATTGCTGAGAAAGTGAAAGAACAAAAAAATAATTAAAAAAACACGGAGAAAATGACCAAAAGAAAAGGTTTCTGAGAATAAAAAGATAAACTTGATAGTAAAGAATATGTTGACGCTGAAAAAGGAAAGAGAGCAATATAGAAGAAGAATGGGATGATTTTGAAAATTGCAAACGCTAGAACAGTTCTAACAAAAGTTAATGAATCATATAACAGTTTACTTTCATTTCAATATATCGTACTTTAGAATAAATTTATTATTTGTTTCTAAATTAAAATAGATAATATATATATATAAGGCGAGTTTATTTACAGCTGTCGCCGTCTCTCGCACCCCTGTCTCTACTGTTTTCTGTCGTGCTAATTCTCTTGAAGATTTCTAGCTAGCAATATTGAATATAATATAATTTTGTAAAGTTACATATTTTTTGTCAGAATCGGTCTGTTAATTTTTTTAATAATTAATTTTTATTTATGAAACTTTCTAGTTTTAATTTATTAAATTAATATTAATAATTCATTCTCAAACTGACACTTTTCCTTAAAGTTCAACCACTCTATCCCTTACCCCCATTATTAATTTTTCTAAAAATTATATTCTTGCTATTATAAAAACTAATATTTTTTAAGAATTTAAGAATTCCACCTTTGTTATTTGAAATTGATTTCTTGTTAAATTAATATAAAAAAAAACTGTGAAATAGATAACTGACATTAATTTATTTTGCTTCATTTAAGCCTAAGATGGCTTGTTACGCTTTAATATCACTTGATAAATTGAATTTCCCCGAAATGTATACAATTTTTACAGAATATTTCAGTATTATTCACTGCTGTGCTTCTATGATACCAATGTTGGAAATTCGACACCTATAACGATAACTGTCAAAAAAATAGATGACTTTGGAAAATATCGATAGCTATTATTGGTTTCCTTTTCCTCAAAATTTAGCAACAACACCTTTTAAGAGTTTTCCCTTGCGTTGTTTTCATCGAAATTTGTAGCTAAATAGCTCTCAGAATTAAATTGTCAAGTTATTCAATACAAACATTTTAGATTAAAGTCGATTCCTGTATTTCTAAGGATCATAATAACGTGACAGAAGCAGATGACCCATATATAAAATAATGGTCTTCCTTGTACGTGTTTGTAATTCAGCAATGCTTATTAAATACCGAAGGCTTAAGTACGTCTTATTGAATCATAAAATAATTTAGGTATTTCCTAATGACAAGAAACAATATATACCGAAAATCGAAAACACATTTAAATTATCCAGTTACAATTAATGTTTAAAGTTTAACCTATTTTTTTAACAATGCTGTTTATATTGCACGAGGGAAATGCAATTTAATTCGTTTTTAATTGAGAAATGCGAATTATATACACGTACAACAAACAATAAATTAACTCAACGTAACTTCTATAAGTACAAAGAAGATCTCGTGAGATACAAACTTCTATGACAAAGTTGAATTAATTTATAAGACCGAGTTTCACAAATGCAGTTTAAACTTTAATATTGTTTGGTATAATTTCAAACACTTTCAATAAACTTTGGTAACTGATTTGAATGCCTGTTTTCTGTACAATCATTTCGTAAACATTGGTGTTCAAAATACACTTATTTTTTTTTTATTTTGTTTTTACAACGCAGATGGACCGTATGAAACAAAAGTAAACAGCCAAATTTGTATAAATTGTTGATTTACCTGAGGAATTAAGGACATTTAAAATTGAGAATAAGCTAATATGTTCAAATTAAAAAGCTTTTAACGCTTACATTTAAAATTTCCCTTATAATGTTTGCGTAGGCGAAACTCCATAATATATGTTTCACACGGGATTCTAAACTTAATTACAAATTCATCCAGGTGCTCAACAATTCAAGGCGCAGAAGCTGCTCTTTTATCAATAACGATGGTCGTGTTTACAACATCGAAGTTAAGCTATACTAGTCTTTGATCTCATTGAAACCCCAATGTCCAATAATATTGAGTTTGTTTCGTTTTGTAGTGTTATACAAGCGGAAAGTCTTACCAATAAAGTTATACAAAAGTACGCTTGTCGACAAAGTGTAGTTCTTGTCACTTCTTTTAATATACGCTTTCTCCTTGCTGTGTGAAAATGGTAGATGTAAAAGTCGTGACAATATTTACATAACTTTTGACGTTTTCTTAAAGGGTTGATTTGTTCGTTTGAAACTTTCTGGTTTTATTATTGAATTTACATTAAAATTGTTTTATCTGTAAATACTCGTTCTAGTTTAGCTACTTCAGAGAATGAACTTTATTTCCTGCAAATATTTTATGTACTACTAGCTGATACTCGTGACTTTGTCGGCGTTGGTTCCTATATTAACAATATATTTTATTTCCAGTAATAGACACTTATTGCCTCGCCGACGCATGCGCACCACACGGTTCTCTCTTTAAATGTATGGAAATTTTAATAACTTGGTATTAAATAGGAATATCGCGCTAATTTTTATTGGAAATAAAGACCAAGCTTCTAAGAAATAAAACTAAAAAAAATTGATCAAAATCTGTTCAGTAGTTTTTGCGTGATGCGCGCACATTGTCGGACCTAGCTATTATTTTATTTACATATTATGGGATTTTATGCACTCGATCGCCGTTTTATTACTGCAATTTTAATAAATCTTTTTAATTGCAAAAATGTGAGATTTAATAAAAATGGAAAATATTATGTAACTTTTTCACGTAAAAAATTATTATTTTTCAAAATAATTGGCTAATTATACATATTTTGCTTTGTTTTCCATTTATATGGTTTTCTCCGTGTAAATTGGAAAAAAGGTGTACCAGTGGGGAGCCCTCAAGAATAGATTTTTTTAAAGGAGGCGCAGTAACATGTTATTTGTTCTAGCTATACACAAAAACAACGTGCGCAACATGTCACGTGATTATATTTACTTTAGGCACGCCAAAGAAGTATGACTTCCATCGCGCGTGCGGAAGTACACGCATCGTTTCTTTTATATTGTGGTTTTTATTATTAATCCCCGCGAGAAAATTAATAGGTATACTTATATTTTGTTACATTTCATTTTCAATTATAAAATTAATTAAAACACAATGCATGTAAATATGTATCAGTAATTCAAAAAATACAATACTTTAAAATTAATTCTGCCTCTCGAGAATTCCGAGCATTTCATTTGTGTTCTTACAATTTATTGCAAATTGTGGAAGAAACGGCGTAAAGATTTTTTTCCAGAAAAGGACCTGAATAATATTTCCTTAAATTATTCAAGTAGCCGTTGTTATTACTAAGTCAATCCGTTTTATTATTCCAAGGAAATTAGGGGATTTCTGTAAATTCTTTGCGGTTTCGGCTGTTACGTAGATTAAAGGATTTTGTTCGCATCTGTGTGGTCGTTTTGTAACTATTCAGAGTTTCCAGTGTGGGCCTTTTTAACCAATATTGTTTCTGCGCATTAAAACATTCTGATTAATAATAATTAATATGATTGTTGTTACATTTAATTTATTTTACCATCGTTTTGACTTTAAACATTTTAATTATTTTAAAAATTTGCGGAATTTTAAACTTTTGTTTAATTTAGCCGCTTAGCGAATTCCATTCGCGCATTAGTTAATTATACATGTCTTCAAATTTATAATTTCCCAAATTAGGAAGTTTATTTTACTGCTTCGCGTATATTTTAATCAAAAGTATACATCACAAAACAGATTTATAATTTTGTTTACTATAATTATTTCTATTTAAAATCTCAATTTTCATTACAAGAATAACGTGTTTGTGGCTGCGTGTTTAATAAAATTAAGTTTCCAGCCATAGTTGGATTATATTGACGCTTAAAATTACTGCAATGCAGTATTGTACTTCGGTTGTCTACATAATTTTAATAATTTACGGTGTTTTATTTGCACTATGGGGAATGGAATTCGTTTTCGCTTTAGATTCACAATTGAATTCAAACAAAACCAACTGCGACTCTTAGTATGCAGGATTAATGGTGCACATTCAAAGTTAGCGCTACTTAGCAAATACTTTTGTAATTAAGAAAATTGCCTACAACCGATAAATAACTGAAACACTAGTTGTATCGCCAGATATATTTAAGGAAGATCTACATTTAGACAGTTAAGCTTAAGCTTTAGCATTAAATTCATTTCTGAATTAAACTATCCACTTACAGAGTAGCATAGATACATATACAGAGAAAAGTTACTTTTAGATCAGTTATAAACTATCAGTAGGTATAATAAATGAACATTTGTATACAGGTTTTTGGCATTTAAAACAACAATAAATTTGTTTATAAACACTACATTGTCAAACAATTAACTTTTTTTTGAATTTAATTAGAGAGTGGTGATTAGATTTTAATTATTATTTCTATTACAAATGCTTGGGTTATTGCGCTAGCAACCTGAGTTGGCCGCGCTAACGATCGGGATTTCTTAGAAATTGTCGTGGTTCGGAACCCACATAAAACTGTAGATCCTTACGATCTTTAAACACTACAACATTCACAACAAAGATTCAAGCGGGGAAATACTTAAATCTGATTACAGATATAAAAAAAGCAATATATATATAATGTTTAATTCAGGACCTATGGGGCGTATGTTATAAAAGAATTGTTAAGTTCTGCACAACATGGCATGTCTTGTCTAAAGGTAGAAAAGCGTATATGGTCTACATAAAAGCAACAAAGATAGGGCTAGGAATGCATTTTGCATAAAGGATCACGACACGATAAGCAACGCTAAAATTTTTTAGTTGATTCTATTTCATACTTACGTCCACCACTTATTTTAGACTCATATCGATTAAGCCGTAAGCCTAATCTTTCCTGAATTGAACATTATGTATATTTTTATTACAATAATGTACAGTATCCCAAACATGCAATAAACTATAAATTTGTCAAGTAACACTATTTAAGTAAAAAGCAGATTGATTGATTTAATCTGGTCATGAATAAAATAATTAAAGATCTAAGACCACTACACGGTTAAAAATTGACAAATAATCAAATGAAGATGATATGCTATGCAGACGATGCGCCGTTAGTCCCAAATAATGAGGATAAATTACAAATACTTTTGTTCGGCTTCTCGCAAAGTTGTAGGTAATATAACCTAAAAGTTGCCATTGCCAAAACTAAATTCCTCACAGTTAATTAAAAGTTCCTACATTGTAAATTTGAGTTACAAGAAACAGCCTACGTATGCAGCAGAGACCCGTGCAGATACAGTCAAGACCCAACAAATATTAGAAACAGTAGAAATGATAATATTACAAAAATCACTGAGAATACCTTAAAAGACCATAGAAGAAGTGAGTACATAATGGACCAATGTGCGATACCAAAAATGGGAGACTGGGTGAAAAACTATATATCAAGAATTCAACACTTTAGGCAAGTAAAAGTGACCAGAAATAATGTCCCACACCAGGAAACTGTAGTCCAGGCAGATCAAGGAAAAGATGGAAACAAAACTGGGATAAAACAAACTCTATGGCTTATATAGAAAGTAGAAAAAGAAGAAGAAGTAAAAAACAGTGAATGGGCTAAACTATCATACCCTGGGATAAGCGTTGTACTCGACTAGTTAACACATTCGCTGGTACACTTACTTCATAACAACTTTTCTCTTAAGTTTGATCACAAAATACGCAAAAATTTTGAATTGGAAAATTATAGGATAGATTTTATGGAACAGTAAAACATATTAAAAAGCTTTTCTATGGTGGAATGTTCGAAAAGTTTGAATTAAAGAAAGTGTGCGTTAAGGAGCTTATATTCAGAATTGTTTAACTTTGGGTTTATTATTGTATGAAACGGCAGTTTATGTATCTAAAAATATCTAACCTGCAAGTGAAGCAAACAATAACTGGATGTGTAAAGAAATGTGTAATTGTAAATACACATTTGAGCTCATAGTATAATCTGTTTGTTTTTAATATCGTATGCAGATGTGTTAATAAATTGCGGTTTTAAATTGTTTAAATTATCCGAGTTAGCTTTTGTGTAGTCAAAATAAAATTAATAGACTATTTGTTTACAAAGAAGTCGTTAGACAAGAAAACGCCATTAGATGAATTTAAAAAGATATTTTTATAAAAATGTATATAATTTCCTAATTGTTTTGCAACAGTTGCCAACTTTATTGTAATTTTAAATTACGGACTTCAAAGTAAGAAAACCCATAATTTAAGAAAAGTATCACAGAATTATCCGAAGACTCACATTTGTGCACAGAGGTAACGTTGAATTGGTATAGGCATTTTCAAATTTGCATTAAAATTACTGACATTATTTATTAAATTTATTGATACTAAATTATCTCTAAAAATGTGACCGACAGTTATCATGAATCAATAAAATTAATTTTACTTTTAAAGAAATACTGACTGATCTTACTCTCGTAAGGAAGCATATGAAGTCGACGCAGTGTTGTCATTTTTGGTAAAATTAAAATGCATTTTATACAATATCAAAAAAATTTAATGAATTTTATTTGTTTCCTCCAAGTCTGTAAGATGTCGTGCCAAAACATCCGCGGCCATGTAGTCGTCACGGCCTAACACTTTTTTTTCTCAAAGATTCGTAGGTATTCAAATATTCATCAGAAATATACTCAAGAAAGGTATTACCGCTAGAAGGCGCTACTTGAGACTTAATGTGCTTAAATTATTGTTAAGAAAAAAAAAAGGGTTGTTGTACAGTTTTGCTGTGATTGTTATTTCATCAGGCGATTGCTTACTTTTTTGACTTGTTTGAGTACTATTTGTGAAAAAGTTGTTAAAAAGTCATGGCATTGGAAACTTCCATCGACTTTGTAATGTTGCTACAACTGAAGGAGGGATATCTGGCATCCTTGAAAATGTACACCAATCGATGAGTTGTCAAGCATATATTATTTACTTTTGACCGTTGGCTCCTTCGAGTATTTCTTGTAAAGTTAATAAATAAAGATTATGTTTCGTTTTATAACCATTTTGTGTGATCGCACTTAAATGCTTTAGTTGCGAAAACACACGTTTGTTGAAAAAAATGACTGCTTGTGCCGTTGAACTTTAACGTGTGTTCTAGGAATGTAAAATTACTCTGAACAAAAGAAAATGACTGAATAATTTTATGAAACTTTCTTTGCAATTACTTGTTGAAATAATTAATCTATTTCATTCGTAATTAAACTAGTAAAAAATATTTTAAAATACCCGTCCTTTACTTGGTTTTGAATTTATAAATTCAAACGTTTTTGTATTGCTACCAAGACGCCTCCACACTGCTTGTATATGGAATGTGGGTAGAATACAATAAATTGGTTGTTTTCGTTTGTGGATATATCGGAATAATGTCAATTTGGGTTATCTTCCATCAAGTTAATGCTCGATGCCGGTTCTGACAGAGTGAATAACAGATTCTAGACAAAGTAAAATTTATAGTAGATACATGTATGTGTAGGTATTTCGATAAATTCTATGGTTTTGGTTAGCTTTCATTTTGACGTGTTTGTATTCAGTTTGTAAATCCTTTGCACCGAGCAGTCCAATATCAAATGATTGCTTTTCAAATTCGTATCCTTCGCGTCGAAAAAAAGTTAAATTATATTATTTTTGATGTTTTTTTGTGGAACACTTGAAAAATTTTGTATAACCACTTAGATAGTGATATAAGAAAAGTTTTAAGAAATATATTGGGTATTAAATAAATACTCTGCTGCATACTTTTGACAAATTGTTGTAGAAATTTTCTATTCTAGAAAAAACACTTTACTAATGTTTTTATTATTTTTTAATTGTGTAATTATTTTGTAAACACTGCACATACATAAAATGGTATATTCACATTTTTTTCTCTCTAAAATATTGCTTATGAATTTTTTATCACACTGTATGTTAGGAATAGGAAAATTACTTTTTTTCTATTGAATATTCAGGACAATCACTGTGTAAATATAATTTCTACAAAAAAAAGTATGAAGGATTGAATTATAAAATCATCAATAATAAAATCAATGTGAGAAACATATTATAATTTATTTTGTAAATTTCTTTTTTTTAATATATGTTGAAAATTTTAAGCTTTTGTATTTCAAATGTACCTTACTATAAATAACAAATTAAGCTCAGTACGTACTCCTTGTATCTTCAAGTTACCTGTGTTACTTAACAGGTGTGCAACCTTAAAACGGCCGTTTTCTAATAGATGGCAGTACGCGCGCATTAGGCAACAGCCAACCTTGCCTGCCATTTTTTCTCATTGCTTGAATCTTTGCCATTAGAAAACAAAAGACAAAGTCAGCAATTTCGAACAATAACGTGTCCTTTGATCACGATAAACATGTCGAATTTTGTGCCAGATAAAGAGCATTTGCGGGGAGCACTGCTATTCCTCTTCAATTGGAAGAAATCTGCCGCCGAAGCGCATAGAATTCTTGTGGAGGTCTATGGCGACAGTGCTCTTAGTGAAACTCGGTGCAGAGCGTGGTTTCGGCAATTCAGAGACGGAATTTTTAACGTCACCGACAAGAAGCGCGAAAATCGACCAAAAGTTTTTGAGGACACCGAATTGCAAGGTTTATTGGACGAAGACGATACCCAATCGCAGAAACAACTTGCCGCAAAGTTGAATGTTAGCCACCAAGCAATTTCGAAACGCCTTTTTGCTATGGGAAAGATCCAAAAGATCGGGAAGTGGGTGCCACATCAATTGAACGATCGACAGATGGAACGACGCCAGACCGCGTGCGAAATCTTGCTTGATCGGCACAACAGAAAATCATTTTTGCATCGAATCGTCACTGGCGATGAAAAATGGATCTTTTTTGAAAACCCTAAGCGCAAAAAATCGTGGGTGGACCCGGAAAACCCTCAACATCGTCTGCTAGGCCAAATCGATTCGGAAAAAGACAATGCTGTGTGTTTGGTGGGACCAGAAGGGGGTGGTTTACTACGAACTGTTGAAACCTGGTGAAACGATCAATACTCAACGCTACCAACAACAAATCATCGAATTGGATCGTGAATTGTGCAAAAAAAGACCCGAACACGCGGATCGGCATGAGGGTATCATTTTCCAGCACGACAACGCACCATCACACACAGCAAGATTGGTCCGGGATACATTGGATGCACTTGGCTGGGAGTTGCTACCCCACCCGCCCTACTCTCCTGATCTGGCCCCTTTAGATTACCATTTATTTGCGTCGATGGGACACGCGCTTGCTGAGCAGCACTTCAATTCTTATGAAGATGTTAAAAAATGGCTCGATGGGTGGTTCTTATCCAAAGGGGATGAATTCTTTTGGGGTGGAATTCACAATCTTCCTCAAAGATGGGAAAAATGTATAGCCAGCGAGGGCAATTACTTTGAATAAAATATTTTTCACTTTTCTGCGTTAATTATTGTGTTTTGCTAAATAAAAAAACAACCGTTTTAAGGTTGCACACCTGGTATAAGCCTAATTGAATGTTTAAAGACTTAATTAATTTCCTTTTCATGAATAACGAATGAGGTGTTACAAAACTACCGAATAAATTTGTTTTAAACAAATCTTGGATATTTTGAATAGATATACGCTCGATTCTTCATTTGCAAGTAGGTGTTTATTGCTTCAACACAAATTAACAAACTAAAAAAGAACAATCGTTTAATTGTACAATTTATATGAGTAGGAAAGAGGACAAAATAAAATTAACTTATGCAAAATAAAGACATTAAAAAATAGTAACAATGATATTTCTGGGAATGTATACAAAAGTTTAACATCACAAATTTAATTGTTGCTGTTTTTTGTAAAAAGAAAGGAATCGGATGTATTAAATGAAATGTAACAAAGTAAACAATGTTGCTTTTTTTGCGATAATATCATTCTTATACACAAATCTAATAAATAGCAAGAAAAGAAACATGAGAATCAAATGTGTTTTTAGAACGTAAGAAATGTGAGAAGTTCAAGATGTAGCGTTTTTTTTAACAAAAAAAATGCATATCTATTTCAACATCGTCGTTTAGTGGATAGCTTTTAGAATCGGATGCTCTCACGCGACAAAGGTTTCCTGGGCTTCAGGTAAATACATAGACAGCAAGGAGCAAAGGCCCACCCAGCCTTCGGGCTTCACATCCCTGCCAGATAATGTAAACTAAACACCGCAGCGCTCTCTGCATTGAAACATCCAGGGGCGTCTCGTAGTAAACCGGGTTTATTATTCATCCCTAATACATTTATTCTAATATTTCCACTACCTTTCCTAAGTACAAGGCAAATACCATAAATTTGTGACTTGTTTTTCCAGTTATTATTGCAAGGGAACTGTTTATAATTTTGCATATATTTCAATTTCTAATAGAATGCTTATTGATTGTTTAACAAAGTTTTTAAATATATTAAAAAATTTGAATTGCCTACTTTGAAGAAACACATTCTACATGTTAAATCTAAATAATTTATAGAAAAGAATTATGTTGACCTGAGCAAATTTCTTAATATGTATTGAATAATTTAATATTGTAGTATATGCAAAATTCAATGACTAATTAAAGTAAGTCATACAAATAAAATGAAAGGTTATGGTATCAGTTGATCCATTATCACATTACCTGCAAACACCAAGAAGCTCTTACTTAAGGTTTTCCCAGGATAAAAGGCTCAATTTAAGCAGCTTAATTGATAGATGCATATGGCAGAACCTACATAACCAATATATGTCAAAAAAATTTGACTATACCATTCTTCTCTCTTAATTCTACTAACAAAATATATGTCAAAATGATTACTCTATTTTCTCTCACGTAACATAAGCTCATTCTCTCATGCGATCTATTATACAAAAAAATGTCAACTTCCATTGTATGTGATTTAGAAAGTAAACGATTGGGACACCATCAAGTATACCTATTTCCAAGCCCGGGTTTAAATGGACGTAGGGTAATCTAGGGTACCAACTTCGAGAAGTAATTTAAGGGGGCACTAAATTCATACGTTGAAGAAAAAATTTGTTTTACTAAAGCGCCTAAAATCTCAAATGATGGAAGAGAGTAGCGTCAATGTCAAGTCTGAACGCACGGACGCGGCTTCTATATTCTACCTTGTAGATTCCAGAATGTTTCACACTGTTTCACTTTTGACTCGCCCTACGTTCCAAGATAGACAGATTTTTCCAGAGAGTTTGACCTGCTACTGGCTGTACACATTAACCAACCATCCGTAACCACTGTGGTGGCGCGCTACCTACATTACTCCAAAAGTTGCCTTTGTTTTCTTTGCTCTGAGATAATATAACAAAATTAGTTTTCCTAAAAACAATATTTTTAACAGGCGCTATCAATCAGTTAGCATTAGTTATTTTATCATGTAAACTTTTTATAAATTAAAATAATAAAATTCAAATATATTCTGAATAGACCTCATATAGTATGTGATATACAAATAACTATTTCGTTTTTAAGATATTAAATATTAAATTTTTAATTATTATTTGCATTACTTAACAATAAGTGTAAAACATCAACTTTCAAACACTGAACTGCAATGTTTAACAATTTAAATAGATTAATTGCAAATAAAAGTAAAAACAATAAAAACTATTATTTTTTGTTAACATTGGTAGAGCATAATTTCAAGAAAATATTTTGGCTACTAAGTACTTATGATTGTAATCCCATTAACATGCTTGGAACTACCTTCAGAAATAAGTATTATAAAGACAAAATGCTTCACTCAAATTAAATCAGTTACAAAATGCTTTGGTAGCCGAATAAACATTAATACATGAAGATTATATGAATAATATAATCGACAGTATACCAAGAGAGTACCTACTTACTAATTAATTAAGCAAAAGTAGGTCTCACACAAATTATCACAATTTTTTAATTGATAGAAGTAAACCATTTATTACTAAAATAACTACAAGAAACGTGTAAAATTTCACAAAATTACATTAATTATTCAAAACAGTTTTGAGAACATGTTAATTTATTGATGAAATTAAAATAAATGTTTTTAAATGTGATGGCAAGGAAATAAGAAACCAAACATGGAAATATATGTAGAAGTATTTAAAAGCTAGCATTCAAAGTTTGAGGATATTTTTTGTCAAAGAGTATTACATAACCTAAGAAGTTTTGAGAGAGATATGCATACTGCACTGTATAAAAACATACCAGAAAATAATTTAGTAAAAAATACAAATTTTTTTGCCACAAAACATTTAAGCTATTTAAACCAAGCAAACAATTCTAAGCAAAAGACCTTTAACTAGCCCTTATAGCTTTTGTATATTTATCTAAAAACAAACTTCACGCTATTTATACATTTATAAGCATATTAAAAAAAAATAATACAAAAATCCCATTTTAAATAATAAAGAGTAAATGCATATGAAAAGAAGATTACAAAGGGTTTTAAAAAATAAAAGATTTACAACAAAATATTTATTTAAAATTATTTTTGTGTTGATTTATACATAATTTGTGGTGTATCAATAGTTTTGTATGTACCTTGCGTTTTGAGAATTGTTTTGGTTTATAAATGTATAAGATTCTAAGATATTAAGTAAAATAAATTTCTATTTAATAAATTCTATGCCTTTACGTTTCTTCTTGTTTGTGGAATTCAAAAAAATAATTTAATGTATTTGCAGCTATTGTATTGTATAATAATTATATTTACTTATATCATTACTTGTTTAATTAAACCCAAGTCTTTTAAAGTTACTTTAATTTAATTAATTTATTAAATTTTTTATTGCACATAATATCAGAAAACATCACATTATCACTATATACATTGAATCATTAAAAAGAAACACGTCAATATAAATGTCGAACTACGTACGTACTACGGATGTTTATAAATTTACATAAGGAAAGACTCGTAAAAGAATACCTCCATGTATGTGGGACTTTTGTAGGGCTTGTTCAGAATATGTAGATCAATAATAATATCTTTAGTAACTGTCAAAAACAGTAACAATAGAAGTAGCAATAAAATGTGAAAAATGTTTTCGAAATCGGTTATGTCGGTATATAAGAAAAAAGGTTTCTGTTTTTATTTATTAATTTCACAGCATATACGAAGATCGTTCAATCAAAATTGAACTTAATAAAAAAAAATGGGACTTGCTAGAAGGAACAATATCGGAGGCTTTTATACAGAATTGCTTAAAATGGCGATATTCCAACCCTGTTGTAACTGGAATAATAGTAAATGTAGCTACCAAAAACTAATTCTTGATCCTTAGCTCCAATACAGGAAATCGCTTCTGCACCGCACTAGTCCTAATCTAAGCCAGAGATTCTCGCTAAGCCTTCCAGATCAAGTCAGGTGAATTATGTTCAGCTGTACGTCATAATATCCGCCGAATTAGTTTTTCGCTTACTTCCTTTTTATTTGTCGACTCGTTAGTTTTTAGGGCGTTATAAAACGTTTATTTCTCATAGTTAAGATCTAAGTTTTGCATAGACGTTTAAATTAAAATCTGTTTCTTTTTATTAATTACGAATGCTATAAATTTCTTTGTATTTATAAGAATTCTTTGGAGTAAAGTTTGGTATACGAAAAGTTTTATTATTTTATTGCGCTTCTAAAAATATGACTAGCATAAAAATATTTACACTAGATGAAATGCATTTTATACAGTTGTTCTTTATATAACTTTCTGAAACATTCAGACGAGAATAAACAAATATCTATGCTAATTTCAGTCATAAATTTGAGATCAAACTATGGATACTGCAGTGTTTTTAAACATTTTAATTTAATTAAAATGCACAAAAAAATTTTATAATTTTTGCATTGCCAATAAGTAATTACTAATTTTTAACTATATCAAAATCAATAATTTTACCGTTTACTTATTTCCTAGTAATCAAAGTTTAGTTGAGAGATAAAAATTGGTACGTACTTTTAACCCTCATTATTTAACAGTCAAGGATGTGTCCAAAAATTGGAAGATAGCTTTTTATGTAAGCAAATTTATTTATATATCCTTCTCAAAGGTTATTCAATTTAGTTTGTTAGGATCTATTTTCTTACAACACACGATCAAACAATATCGGTTGTAAAAGGATAATTTTTTAAGCGTAAGAAAAGGAAGGGAAGAGTGATGCGTGACAACAATGTTAAAAAAAATATTAAATGTAAAAAGGCTATTTAAGATTTTATTTTATACTACACGGAGAAAAAAAAATCGTTATAATAACCATACGTATCCTTATTATAGCTATCCGTTAGATAGTTATTTTTCACAGGGATACGCCGTATAGCTAATTTAGCTATCCAGAGTATCCTTATTGCGGATCGTTATAGTAACGATCCGTATTACTGTTTTAGACATTCAAAAGATTCTTGTCATAGTGATTTAACGGATATGCACGGAGAACAAAATATCGTTATAATAACCATACGTATCCCTATTATAGCTATTCAAATCCTCAAATTAACTATCCAGTAACCTACACGACGGATACTGCACACGTTCACGAGAGCTTTTCGTTTGAATGCTTGAATCAAATAAATGAATCCTTATTATAAGTATACTATGGAGAGCTGTTTTGATCATACTATGGATTGTCAAATTGACTTATAAATATCGTTAAATTAGACATTCGAATCCTTGTCAGAACAATACGTCAATTGGGTATACGTTAGATAGTTATTATAAGGATATTTTTTTCTCCGTGTATTATCAAAGTAAAAAGTATTGTCATCTCTCTTTGAAGGCTCAGATGTCGAAAAATACCCAAAGGATTTAATCCAACCAAATTCGCATTGCGGACAGTTTATTTTCACGCGTCCATGAATAATTTTATAATTTTTTACAATTGGATGATTAGTTGCCTTAATTTCATGTTCAAAAAACTGCTTGTTTACTCATATTTTACAAACGCCTAGTTTTAATAATTAATTACTTCAATTTCTTCATTTGAAAATATATTTGACGAATAATGAAATAATATTAATTAGTCTTAACAAATTAAAATTATATTACGCGAAAAGTGAGATGCCCGCTTAACAAACGTAGAAAAGTGTGGTGTATGATTTGACACCTTTTAGTACTACAATTATTACGAAACGGCAAATAACACATTCATATATAACTATCATTTATAATTATACATATATATATATGTCTAAATAGTAAATAGTACCTACAGTACAACTCGTTTGAAATTATACATTACATTTTGAAAATATTTTTCCGAGTTATTGTTGTCAATAAGTTCTTTGCCAAAATCAAGGTCGTAATTATCTTTATCTTGCAAATTAATAATTACCGGATCTACGGCAATTCTACTTCAAAAATGACTTTTTTATATATTTATAAGCCAAACAAAACAAGGTATTTTTGTGAGTTTACGCTTCTAATAAAATTTAAATAAACAACACAAAATTATAATTATTACAAAATCTAGAAACAATTTCTAAACATATTCAATATAAATATTAAATTGATTGCAAAATATTTTTGGCACATGAAAGTGATAAATAATTTCATGTGTGGTTTACCCCTGACCGCCTGGCTTGATACAGATGATGGAGAGTGGTGTTATGCACATCTCGCTTTAATGACAACTTATCATTAAATTTTCTATATAACAATAAAGAAAAATATTTCATTATTGTTTTATAGAAAATTTAAGCAAAATAATGAAACAGTTATTGTTGAATAACTTAAATTAATTAGATCAAACAAGCTTTTTTATTAGATGCTATATATTACAAATGGCGATGGCTTAATATTTTGTCGTCTACAAAGGTGAACTAACAAAATAATTGGAATCTCTTTAACACTAAACCTACCGATACTTCATGTATACCTATTACTACCACAGCGTGTCAAGTGACCCGTATTTAAAATGTTTTATATATTACTATGTATAGCGAAAAAGTTTTTCTATATAACTTAGAAAAACTAATAAACAGTTCTATGTAGATACAGTTAGATAACTACATCACATTATTTTAAAGCGAGGTGACAATAATTTTCACCTAGATAGTACACGTTTTACGTACTTAATTTTTGTATTAGATTTGTATATCTTACAACTTCAAAATCTAATATTATCAGTAAAATCATACATTATTTGAGTAATATGTTTATCATTGCTTTTAATAGTAACTGTGTACAAAAGTTTTTCCACTGCCTTCTATTGAAAGTCAGTGATGTAACATAAAATAGCAAAAGTTGAAGGTAGTTCTACATATTAATTTAAACACAACCAGTAAAGCAATTTCAGTAATTAATTAATATGGTACTTTATGTAAATGGAATATCGTAGGTCATTATAACGTGCACAATTTTTTTCACTGTTCAGTCTTAATTACTGACAAGTGTTTTGCACTACTTTGCGTTTTCCATTATGATCTTCCATAAATTGTTTAACTTGGCGATGTTCAGTTTTTGCACTATGTTCCTTCGTAATAGTAGTGAGCACAGTAACTTTTGCTAATATTTACTAATGTTGATATAGTATGCTTATAAAATCATAACGGATTCTCTAGATACCACATCGAAATGTACTTCGTAAAATTAAACTCTCTGATCTTTCATTTAAATTATTAAGAAATGTTAGTAAGATATAAAATATTGTATGCACTTCGGATATTATATGATGTTTATATCCCTCGGGCGAGTTACTAACCCTCGTTCCACCGGCCCTTCGATGAGCATAAACATCTTCATAGTGTTCTTGATACATATATGATAATCAAATAGTTAATCTGTATATTATAATTACTACGGTATGTTGTTTGCAATTAGGTCTCGACAATTAAATGGTATACAACGAAATATGAGATGCAACAAATATTTTAGAAAATTCAATAAAATCCATTCAGGTATAAGTAACACCCTCGGTAGACATCAAGCTTTGGAATATTATATGAAACTGACACAAACCCAATTGTAAAATATATCTTATTGGATGAAATTTTTATTCAATTGAATTTTTTACATTGAGTTTAGCTTTTGAATTTTGAATACAAGGTAAGCTCATTATTTGATTCTATGGTTATATGATTCTATTCATCACCAAAATTTTTAGTTCATATTTCATTTATTTATATGCAAAATATGACATTCATAAAGAAATATCCGGCATTTAATTGCGTCGCTGAATTGAATAAAAGAGAAGGCGAAGAGAAAATCTAGCTTGCTGTATAGAGTTTTACTTTGTAGGCTCTTGTCACATTACTGGGATGTTTCTTTAAAGTGGCTGCATTAATTAATGAATAAGTAGTGTAAATAGGCGATGATGACTTCTTAACTCGATAAAATATATATTTTGTAAATTAAACGAACAATAACAAAAGAGACTGATAATATAATACTTACATTAAGTAGCAAACGTTTTAATACAAGTTAGTAAAATATTTACTTTAGTGCATTATTTTTTCTTATATACAATTAATAAAACGGATAAAATTGCAGAACAATATTTTAAGCTTTTTAATTTTACACATTAGAAGAGAATTCAGTGTGTATAATTCCGTTTTTGATAAATTATGCAAACATAAGTTTACTTAATGAACAGTTTTAGTTATGTGAACATTATTTGACATGCAAATATTCTCGACTTCTAATGATTGAATAACAAACGTTAACTTTATATGTATAAAGAGAGTGAGTTATGTTGATTATTCTATGTTTATGAAATATTTTGTAATAAAACTTTCCATTTTTAATTTTTATATTGTACATTACTCAGCCCTAAAATAAGTGTCGGGATCAAAATATCTATTTCTTTACAAAAAAAAATGTTAGGGTAAAACGTCCAGTGAATGACCCATTTGATGCATCGAGAGCTATTTTGATATAAAAATAGCAAACAAATTAATAGTCTCAAAACAACAGTTACAGTTGAAAAGAGATATTATTTTGTTTATAAATTAATGAAAACATTATCGCAATTTGGTCAAAAACTTTGTAAAATTAATTATAAAAGGTATAAAATGAAGAGTCCAGTGAATGACCACTGTTGTCCAAAGAATAACCGGGTATAACCAAGTGAATCATCGTTCACCTGTTAAAAACGAATAATTCAAAAATTTTGTAAAATGTAAGATTTTGTTCTGTATCATAAAAATTATTTATAAAAATTATTTTAATGCCTGCTACATATTTAAGAAATACATAATATAGTTAAATTTATACTTTAACAAAGACAATAATCATGTTCAATTCAATTATTGTTTATGTATAATCATCAACTTTCCCAAATATCAAATAATAAACGAAATAATTAGATGTCATCTTGAAATAAAAGGTACACGGAGAAAAAAACAGGGATTTTTCCTAATTTTGCATAGAAAAAATTCCTATATTGACATAGGAATGTTTCCAATGTTAACATAGGCATTTTTCCTATGTTAACATAGTAAAAATTGTTGGTAGTAAGATCCTCTTTATAACTTTCTTCTATTCTCATGGGACAAAATTCTTCATTATTTATAAGATTTAAATTATTTCTATGAGAGTAGCAAAATCTGCAGGGAAAATTTGCTTTAAAAGACTCAACAAATTCATTTATCCTGTGTACTCCTAAATTGTGACCCAAAACCGCAACATTAAAATAAACTCTTTTTTTTATTTTCATTAAAATTGAGCCATACTCCCTCACTTTGTAAATCTCTCAATTCATCAATTACAT
This sequence comes from Sinopyrophorus schimmeli, assembly GCA_036325965.1. NCBI lineage: Eukaryota > Metazoa > Arthropoda > Insecta > Coleoptera > Elateridae > Sinopyrophorus > Sinopyrophorus schimmeli. The sequence goes on from JARFIZ010000139.1 coordinate 1,036,250, forward strand.
CTTTTAAAATGGTTTCAAATCCTAACGAATTAACATCTAGATAATTAAATAAAGCTAAGATATATGGTATGTATTTTCCAATTTAGATTGCATAAACTCAGGTAAACATGAAATTCTGGCATAAACCGCGCCAATCTTTGTAATCCCGCGATGGCTACCTAAAGGATTATTTGGCTCATATTCATCGAATGAAATTTCTAACGGCAAAACAAACTTATTTTCAAATTTTGCAGATATTTCCCTCCACAAAGATCCTTGTACCAAATTCATCAAAATTCCATGGCTCTCTGAAATTACTTTTTGAAAATCCCTTATGTGCTCTAATGAATTGAATTTTTCCATCGTTTTTGTCAAAACTAATGCCAAAGGAATCATTTCAATGGTAACAGAAATATTTTTTAGTTCTTGACGATTACCTTTGAATTTGAAATCTTCCCGCTGCCCAACCTCTAATGTTTTGGGTGGAATATAAGTCCCCATACGTGCAAAAGCTTCAATTTGCGTATATTCCGTCGGAAAAAGGTCAAATGTTAACATAGCAAAAATTCCTATGTTAACATTGGAAAAATTCCTATGCGACATAGAAATTTTTCCTATGCAACAATAAGAAAAATCCCTTTGTTTTTTTTCCGTGTATTGAGAAAAAATGAAATTGAACCCTTGTTTAGAGAAATGGGCCGGGACCCCACGTTTTAAAGCGCGCCGCGAGGACAAGATTTTTGACGGGCTATTCGTCTCCTATACCCTATAGGTTATCTCTTCTTGGATAAGCTATGTAACTTTTATATATATTATCATTAAAGAAATTTAAAAACCAAAACAATTTAAAAAAACTAGAAAATATAATATATCATAGATAATATACATATTCCAAACTATTACCCGTCCAAAATAAATTGTATTTGATTAAAGGTTTAAAACACTTATTCATCTACAAACACTAAGAATTTATAGCGAATTAAAAAATGTTCATTACGTGTCTGCTTAGTCATTTAAAATTCCATTAACTTCTATATTTCATCAATTGTGTAATCGTGTGTGTAATCCAAAATCAATATGAATGTAGTTGAATGTAGGCTTTTACGGTCATTGTGCAATGAAAAGGTGTGTTTTGGGTTTCACAGCGTTCCCTTTAGGACACTTCTTTATTCAGCTATTTTTTTTTCTTGCATTTTAATTATACATAAGTGCTATTTCATTTCTAATATATTTGGTCTTTTAAAAGCATTTGGACGCTTTTTATAATTTAATGTCAACTTAATTTCTGCCTTTACAGTATATCTATAAATAGTATAAAATAAACTCCCCGATATGCGTCGGTTTGTGCTAATCTTCGGAGACAATGAATAAATTTAAATGGGAGTTTTTTCTATTTTATAGACCATCGTATTGAAATAGATATAGGTGTATATCTTAATGGCTAAAAACAGAAGACGAATAATTAATCATAATCAGTTCTGCAATGTACAATGGTAAATCTTATGTAGTTCCGCACCATACGGGGCGATTTTTTAAGATAAACGTTTTTAAATTGGCATCACAGTTGTAGTGTATGTCATCATTGCAATGTGGTTAAATTGTAAGAATCTGACAATTTTTTCTGTCAAATATCTAGGTCATGAATATTCTTAAAGGGTTTTCCATTTATTGTTTTTTGTGATTATTCTCGTTTTTAATTTTAGTACTTGTTATATTTTGTATGAGAACTGTAAATGATCTAAAACATGGCAAAATGACGAATGTTGTTTGTAGAGAAACTTTTTTAATAAAAAGAAGCATGGTCGTGCAAAGCTGCAATAGGCCGTCTACATATAATAATATATTTATAAAACGTTATTTTTATTCTCAAATTTAAAAGATAAATATATATTTTTATTTAAAATATAATAATATGATGTTTATATAGAAACATAGGTATGATTTGATTTTTCACAATAACCACGTACCCATATTATACGTGACCAGCTAGGCATATGTAACATTATATAACTTTATATATACCTATAGCGTTAAGTGGCTACCACTGAAAATAATACAAACTATACACTCTGGTGTATAACATATGATATATTTTATAATAAACAAATGTAAATTGCAAAAATTATTTTAAAAATACTTAAAAATATTATGTTAATGCTCACTGGAATTGGACACAATAAAACAACAAATTGTTAACTTGCAACGTTTCGTTTCTTTATTGAAACTTTATCAAGCAACTTAACAACACAAAAAGGAAGTTAACCATTAAAACTCAATAATTCTACATGTGTCAAAATGAAAGATTAACTTAAAAATATTACAAACATGTACAAAATTTTTAATTACGTTTATTTTAGGTTGCTCTTTTAATATACACAACAGATTGTATCTTTTTGTAACCATTGTAATATAAACTGTACCTACGGTACAACTATTTTGCATACAATTGTTAATTAAAACTAAATTGAAAATGTAATAGCTACATACGAACGAATGTGAGTGTTATTTAATTCATAATAAAATATAAAACAGCAATGTTATAATATACATCAGCATGTTTTATATCAAATTGTATAAAGAACAAATTGAAATATTATTACATACATAAGAAAAATAAATAATCATTTTATATCCATTTTTGTCGATTTACGTTTTGTAGGTATTTGGTATAACATGGCCATTAGTAAATAATTGCATTTATGTTTAACTTTTTCTGTAGTTCAAATTTACATTTAATTACTAGTTTAGCAACGTTTTTACAAGTTCATCTCTCACAAACAAAAATTATTTCGAACATTAACAGTTAGTCTTAATTATGTTTGTGGTGTAATTTTAATTTTATGCCAATAAAATTGAGATTGTATGTTGGGAAAATTTAGTAGAAAACAAATTTGAAATTTACAGTTACGGTTAACTTTCAATCATAAGCTATGTAAGTTTTAGGTAATAGTCATTTGGGTCCGTTATAAGAAGCATTATTGGAAATTGTAAAATTTCATATTGCCGTTTTTATCTGCTAGTTCCACGTCTAAGAGTTTTAATAGGGCTTTGAATAATAAACAAGCCTCGTATTTCATGAAACATTAAGTAGCACACAAGAGAATAGGGAGTATCCGCACCTGTGGCGGCTCGTGCAAAACATTAACGAGATTATAATTGGACTACATTAATATACGATAGATATTAAGATACCTAGAACACCGTGAAAACGCTTTAGACTGGTGTACTTGCCATATGGGATGTTGCATAAATCATTATAAGAACTCTTCTAACATTTTCGTGTTGTCGATTAAATAATTCATACGTTTAATACTCACTTACTTCTTTACGCTTTGTTAACATCGTTCATAAACTCAATTAACTAAGAAAATATAAATTACTTCCCCCGTTTGCATACTATGAAACATAAAGTTGCTGGAAGATATGCGCTCAAGCAGACTAAGAACACTTTAAAAACCCTGACATAGTGCTTATCTGTAAGCAACGCATTTTATAGTTTTGTGAAATCACAAAAGAGCATTTTAATATCGCAGCTGAATTGGTGTTCGTTTGCGGTTTAGTATATTAAAAATATTCAGTGTGTTTGAATTTAGTATGCTGTCGTACTATTTTAGTAACCTTTACTCTACAACATTGGTATTTCTGCTGGGCATGATGCGTTTAACCTACATTTTATCAGTAGCGTGCTCTGTGTTTACATTTTGATTTCCGTATATTATTATATAGTTGTTATTATTAAGAAAGGCTTTTCTGATTGCAAGCACAATTCTCGTTGGTAAACACCCCTCGTCGTTAAGAACCTAATAAATGCCTAAAAACGTATACAAATGTTTTAAGGTTAGCAATGGTTTCTCACGTGCCGCCCATAGTAGTTACATATACTTTTAGATACCAACTTTTGAAAATAATCCAGTTAGCAGAAAATTCAAACGCCTTTTAATCATTAATGAACGCACAGTATTTAATTTACAGAATTAAAAATTATACATGCGTCAAACATAGTTACAATTTTTCATGCTTAACAAATGTATAATATTTAAGTTTAGATGGTTAAAATCTTTTTTGTGTTGTTAAGGTATTTTATATTTCATATTTATTTATAAAATACTTGTAGTTATTGTTGTTCTACTTTGTTCATTTTCAATTGCTTGATAAAGGTTCAATAAAGAAACAAAACGTTGCAAATTTAACAATTGTTGTTTTATTGTAAGTGTCCAATTCCAGCTAACGTTAAACATAAGTTCTCAAAAGTCTAAAAAAATGTTTAATTATGTACCATCTCAATAAGTGTAACTTAGTATTTATATATAAATATGTAATGTAAGAAAATAAATTTGGTCCTCTGTAGCATCTGGAAGACCTTAGATTCACTATGGGTATTGAGGACTTTGAGGTGCTAATGGGTCGGTGTTTCTTTAAATTAGGTCCTCAATAACGTCTCAAGTATGCAATTTGTTCAAAAACCATCTAGTTGATGCGCTATTGAGGTCTTAAATCATTTTCTACTGTGACTTAGAAAGTCTGCAATAGCACCTGTAGAACCTCAGTTGTTAAAAATTCAGACGTTAAATTTCGACGCTCATTCTCCAACCCCCTACAAACATAAGACATATAAACATATAATGGTTGTATGGTTAAAATAGGCCCTAGGTACTTTAAAACTATTATTATGCATGATTGTATTTATTAGTTTTTTACTCTTCACGCAGTAGAATAAAATCTTTCACCCCTGCTGTAAAGTTTTCTGGCTAGTCAGTTATATTTGTCGTTTTAAAATTGATTCTCAGATTTTTTGAATATTTGTAATCTTTGCCTACATTGACGGCAATAAATTACTTAACAGAAAAAAACCGTGATTTAATAAAGTAAAAACCATTACATGACTAAATTGGACCATAAAATTTAGAACTGCAACCCAAACCTATATATTAATTTTAGATTGGACGGAAACCTTTACCAAACCGTACGTTATTTAGTCTGAGTCCCTATTGCTAACAAATTTTGTTTAACGAGAAATACTAGGGAAGCGCTCTATTTGTTTCGCAAATCAATAAAATCGGCTTTTCGTATGAACTTTATAATCGTTAGGAATTAAAACTTTTAATTACAACGCAGCTCTATAACAATAGTGATAGCAAATTCTATGGAAAATATCGGCGAGGGTAAATTAGGAGTTGCTGCATTTCATGTTAAACAACATACTCTCAAACCCGCCGGTTTAACTAATTCTAAGAACTTTTGTTTGTATTCACTCTATTTGCGAAGTTTTAGATATTTGAAAAACAATTTACCAAAAAGTGGAACTGCCGTAATTATAAATACTATAATAAACAGTTATCTTAAACCTTGTAAATATTATGCAAAATAAGGTTTATTTGCATACCAAACACACATTACTCTTGACATTCTAAAATATCATATGCAAAAGATATTAATTTAAGTGTTTAACGTAGGAAAATGTTGAGGAAAGATAAGTTCACAAAATATTGCAGCATTTTGTATTAAGTAATAGTGATAAATAAGGTAGCTTTTTCTTAGCTCAAAGAATATGAAGCTATAGCTGTGAAATACTCTATATTTGTTAAGCAGATTACAATGATTTATTATAATAAAGCAATTCTTACTTTTTAACGTTAATGTTAAAGAATATGTTAATTATATTTTACAAAAAAATATTTGTTTGAAATAAAGTTCACTTTTTATATGTTGAGTAAATTTAGCATAGAATTTTATTTCAAGTACATAGGTATATAAATTTTATTAATGTGAATACTATATAGGTGTAAATTATAATTTAATATATTGATATTAGGTATTTGGAACTCCTCCATAACTAAGCGCTAAATTGGTGCATAAAGCACTGTTAGCTTACTGAACTACTTTAACCAATCTTAATGGAGACTTTTTAAGGTAATGAAAATGAATCGTCTTCTAAGTCCTAAAAGTTTTAAGACAGCTTCAGGTGTGAAATACGCATTACAACTCATTCTACCCAATGACTTTTTCAAACAATAATCTTTAGCAGTATTACAACTTTCGTAGCTCAGAGTTCACTAAAGTTTATATTGTTCAACATAAAGGATATTTTTTTAAGATTGAGGACTTTTTGAAATTACCGCCATACTAATTTATTTTTGTGTTGGCGGTACTGCACAAGATGTGTTGGACAGGAGTTGCAAGTGGCGTATCAAACAGTGATGGTCAGTATCATATTAATAATTTTAAAAACTTTTATTTTAGATGATTTACTGTTTTCATACAAAATGTAACAAGCAATAAAATTAAAAACAAAAATAAACACAAAAAAAATAAGTACAACTATGAAAATCAAAACAACAAAGCTCAAAATCTTTTAGAAACATTCAAGAATTGCGTTAAGACATTTCAATACAAAAAGTACCAGATTCTTACAATTGAACCACATTCCAAACGTGAAATATACCAAAAACCGTGGCGCTAAAATTAAAACGTTCTCAATCAACCTATCTACAGGGCGATTTAATTTCAACTATGATCTATTACTTTCTGAAAAGCACATTTGGACAGAAATAAGCAATTGTGATCAGCTTGGTCTCAAACGACAGCGACTCATTTTTAAGCATTTGCTAGCTAGCGCAATGACTCATTGAAATAATCTAATCGAGATATTTCTTCATATATTTTTAAAATTAATGTATGTGTATCTGAGTTGATACAATTAGAAGCACAATTATAATTAAAGTAAAATTTAAAATATGCGAATTCTAAAAACAGCTAGTAAATATGTTGTTTTCGTGTCACATGACGCATTTCTATAAATACTTACCATATAAATAAAATTAAAGTGTCTGTCTGTGATTTTGAAATAAAGGCACTATACCTAAAAATTAGATTACCCTTTGCATTCGTTCTTTAAACATATTTAAAAATGTGCCTAGACCTTTTAAATGGATAATTATACTGATGAGCAATTGTTGTTAAAAGTTCAATAATATGTAGATACAGTACTAGATAATTTATTTTGAATTTTTTTAAAAAGTTTGTTTCGGCACTTCCCACATTGCAAAAATTTGAATAATTATTTTTAGCATTTCTATGTAATATATAATATAAACATTTTAAATAATTAGGTTATATATTATATATCACTATTTCTTTAATTGAAATCAAAAGGAATTTAGACTAAATAGAGATTTTTAAATAAAGGTTATTATGTTGATGGTTTTTCTATAAAAAAATATTCTGAACTAATCCATTTTTAAGAATAGAAAAAAATAAGCTATTTTTGTAGCCAGTCTTTTGTAGTTTCTTTCTTAAAAATATACGTTATGTATGGTAGATAAAATCGACCAGAGAGAATCAATTCAACTTGAAATTATCTAAAACGTTTTTATATCACGTTATTACTTTTTTAACAATTGGGAAAACTCGTAATAAATAATGTAGCCAATTTCATGGTTCTTCTAATATCTAAAGCCGGGTTCACACCTACAAGAATATATGTTGTGCGTTAAATTTGACATTTTGCTTTTGTGTATAATAATCTTTGCAAATGTGAGGGTGCTTTTTATGTCACAAACAGGAACGTGTTTGTGAACACATTTGTAGAAATTAGTTAATGGCCAATCAATTTACACTATATTAAACGCACTATATAAAATTTTAAAGTGTGAAGCTAGCTTAAAATTTAAAACAATAAGATATCCGTTAGGTATATTATAGAGGAAGTTAACCGGTTGTGGGCAGAGTTAGCTATTTAGGCCATAACTTTTGACCAACTTAATATTTTTGCAGAATGAGCATATTATCGGGAAGCTAGAGACCTTAGCTAACTACTGGCAAAGGAATTAATTTTATATCAATTTAAAAAAAAAACATTTTTAACTTTTCATAAAGTAGTCAATTTTCTTCATGCAATTTTTTTTAACCGGTTGTGGGCACATCACGAAAATTCCTCAAAATGGGAAAATATGGAGTAAAACGCCACTATATAGAGAAAAAACACAATTTATTCATATTCAAAGCCTTCAGTTATGAAAATAAAATTCAAAATAGGCTTTTACAGTGAACTTTACGGGATCATCGTCAAATGGCTCCAATGTACGCATCAAAATTGATTTTTAAAATCGACATTTTGTAAACATATTATTTACAATTTTCAAGTCATATGAATTGGTCTGTCAAAGATGCTTGACAATCGAAAATCTGATTTTCAATAGTCGAGTTGTGAAAAGAAGTCTGTTTGAAATCCAAAACCAAAAATGTTTAATTTTTTTTTAATTATGGTGAAAAAGTATTGATAACTTTACATTTTTGTCGTACATGATAATCGAGTGGGGTCTTTGCCCGCCCTGCTCGAAATCAGGCCGCAGCTACACCTCTAGACACCGCAGGGGGGTTATGTTACCATGAACAACAATATTCGACAAATTGTCAGCGCAATACAAGGTTTAAATGGCAAAAACTTAAGTGCCCACAACTGGAAAATTCATAGCTGTTGACAAATGACTGGCAAATTTATTTCGCGAAGATTTTGATTCAATCGAAATTAAAATTATAAAATATATTTAATTTCCTGCATATATTTACATTAGACCGACCTTTTGCAATAAGTTACTTTTATTTATCGCACTTTAAACACAATAAACGATTACATCGTGGTACATTTTTAAAGATGAAAATATGGAATAACACATAGCTACTACGCATATGCGTCTGTTCGCTTTGTATTAGCAATAAAACATAGTGCGGACATTGCGAACAAATGACGATCTTGAAAACACCTGTATCTGCTCACGATCAAAAGTTATTCGGGGGTGCCCACAACCGGACAATGCCCACAACCGGTTAACTTCCCCTACTATATAAACCTAAAATCAGAAATTGTAAGTAAGTAATGTTGCCTAATACTGAAGACTTATAGTACATATAAATCAGCCATAGCTCTTTTAGATTCCCGAGCCAAGATAATCTATGTCTGCCCACATTTAACTTTCCCCGAATTCTACCTAGCAATATCAATTGCAGTAATGCGTATTTTTATCCGTTCATTTGTCCCAATTGTTCCAGTTTCCTTCTTTTAACGTTTATTAATATATCTGGTTGATTTTCCACCGTCCTAGTGACACAACAGGATAAGAGTTTTCTACGTTTTACAAACGCCACCTTCATATATGTTTTTATATCATTGATGTGGTCTACACTTGTTTCTGTCGCGTGAAGTTTCTTGGAGATTTTCAACCAAGGTTGCCTAAATCCACTGTGTGGCAACATCGCCTATCTGATATATTTGATTGAATAGCACAACCCAGGGCGTCTGCACTGAATGATTTTAGATGGTAGTTAATTTAATTCGCTTGGTATAACTTTTTAATGCCAATTTAAAATTATAGCCACGAAGTTTCTAGATTTTTTAGTTACTTTACGTTTCCCACGTTAATAAAGCACCAAATAATAGTAGCGTACTCTTGCAGTTAAAAAATTAAACAAAATAAAAAACTACAATTTATAAAAAATTGAATTAATAAATTATTTTATTATAATATATATAATATTTCATTAATTAATAATAACATGATCAATTTTGGAAAAATTCATTTTGTCAAGTTGTCATCTCAGTCAGACCGACTCTAACAAAATTGCGCAAGAAAAGAATCAGAATTTGTCGCTCCCTGAGATGAAACAGCACGTCTATACAACCCTTGTCAATAAGTATTATTAGTTGTATAGATACCTCATCCGGTCCTTCTGCTTTACCATTATTTGTATTTTTTATGGCATTAATTATTTTCTTGTCTTCATATCGGTGTTCTTATGTATTTTATTCTTTGTATTATTATTTTCCCTCTTTCGTCTTTAAATAATTTGTTGATTGTATTTTACTAATCACGTTTCGAGGATCTTTGAAGATATAATATTTCAAATTTCTGCCATTTTTCTTATCATTTTATGTACGTTAAAAATATGATATTTTTTGTCGAGATATTATATTTCTTAGCATCTCTTAGAGAGATAGTTGTCTTTCGCTTCCTTATTTTCTTTCTAATGTTTCTGTGGATATTATTATACTTATTATTGTCTCTTGTTTTGTTTTCTTCTTTTTTCTATGAGCTCCAGCATTTCTATTGACATCCGAGATTTTCTTGAAAAAACAGTTATCTGTTCTTTTCCAATAGAGACCATATCTTTCCATCGTTTATCTATGTTTATTGTTACTATAAATGTTGTCATAATCTTTCTAAAACTTCTATTTATTTTTGTTTTTGTTTCTGTATATACATTTTCGTCTATAAGTCTTCTGGTATCCATAATTTTCTCTACAATAGGTATTATTATGCTTACTAGGGTGGCGCAAAATAACCGACTATTTTTTTTTTTTAGTCTTTAGTGAAAAAATGTTAGTTTTTGATGTTTTAAGAGCTACCTCCAAAAGACAGGTCAAAAAAAAAATTTTTTAGAGGTCGTTCAAAATTTTATAAAATTTCAAAAACGGTCATAAATCAAATTATTTTTTTTTTTAATTTTTTTTCTTGTTATAGTATAATTTTATAAACAAACAAAAAATAAGTTCCTAAAAGTTTTAATTTAAAATTTGAGTTTTAAAAGGTCGCTCAAAATTTTTTTTATTTATTAGTACATCACTTTGGATTTTTTCCAGTGAGATTTTAATATTCAAATTAAATTTTATACATTTTTTTTCTATTATTTAGTAAAATAATCAACAAAAATTCACCCCTAGATGAACAAAGTTTATTTAAATATTGTTAAAATGTTGTAGTTGATTAAATAAAATTATTGAGTTTTAATAAAATTATGTTTTTTTGTCATTTGTTTGATTTTTTTTGTTCACCTCGTGGTGAATTTTGCTTGATTATTTTACTAAATAATAGAAAAAAAATGTATGAAATTTTAATTTGAATATAAAAATGTCGCTCGAAAAAATGTAAAGTGATGCACTAATAAATAAAAAAAAAATCTGAGCGACCTTTTTAAACTCAAATTTTAAATTGAAACTTTCAGAAACTTATTTTTTGTTTGTCTATAAAATTATACTGTCACGAACAAAAAAATAAAAAAAAAAAAATAGATTTTTGACGGATTTTCAAATTTTACAAAATTCTGAGCGATCTCTTAAAAATTTTTTTTTGAGCTGTTCTTTGCTGGTAGCTCTTAAAACATCAAAAACTAACATTTTTTTATTCGAGACTAAAAAAAAAATAGTAGGTTTTGTTGCGCCACCCTAATGCTTACACTTCTTTAATTAAATAAAAAGTTATGAATTCTTCACATTTTATGAAAAGTTTGTAGGCACATATAATACTACCTATTTAAATTAAGAAACCGTATTTTAAGTACGGATAAACTTGAGGAGATTACTTTTTAGTCCGACTTAACAAATTAAAGGGTGGATAAGTATTTTCTTTAGTAAATGAAAAATACAAGAAGGATTAGCCGCTTTAGCAAAAACCACAACCATTAAGAAGACAAGTATCGACAAAGCGCTAAAAGGGCAAAAAATTTAAATAACAATAACATTGTTTCCTTGAAAAAAATCTTTTATTGTTATTTAAATTTAGCAGAAATTCTAAGCGAAAATGCTTTTACTGCATTTCATTTTTGTGTATTTTGATGTTAAGTGTTGCTAAATTTCTAAAATGGTTTTATTTTTCATACAGTGGTAAATGTTTTACGAATAAAAATAGAAAAACAAACATATAAATATATTTTATTCTTTTAAACTAGCAATTTGAAGAAAGTTATTGAATACACTTTGCCATTCAAAAATATATAGTTTTGATTTAAAGCTGTAGTATAAATCTTTTATAAGTCAAGGAAAATGTAACCTGGCAAGGATGATGGAATTTATAACATATTTTTGAAAGGATTCGTTTTAAATTCGAAGCGAATATTTGAATAGGGTAGGTTTGGAGATGAAAAGCTTTGTATATCAGTAACGAAGGCTTCGTAAAGTAATATGTACAATGCACCACCATATCCTTTCTTTAATCTCATAACTTTATACTTACTGAGAAAGCGAAATACGTGTAGGTACCTGTCGTTCCACATTCTCACCAAGCAATTGAACTTTTCCTGAAATTATGTTTGTCATACCGACTTATTTTAATTGATTAGAGAAATTTTGTTTTATTACAAACTGTCTCATTGTAACAATTTTACCATTTGTGTTCAGTCATTGAACTTGCTTAACAGCAAATGTACGAAATTTAATTCCTTAACCAGGCATTTTTCATCAATATAAATTTATATTTTTTGTATACTTTATAAATAAGTGTTCTCAAAAAAATATAGAAAAAAAGTAAGTACATCAGATCTCTAAGATATTATTTAATAAATACTTGCAACAACGCATTTTATGCTTTCAAGTATATATACAAAAGTTAATTTCAATGAATGGAAAACCAATACATTTTATTTGTTGGCTAGTGTAATGAGCCAGCTTCATTTTCCGATAAGAATTAATTAAGTTTTTGCTTATGAGATATAGGATACTTGTTGGATTTTTTTTTATTTGTTTTAAAGTTGAAGCAGTTTATTCCATTGCAAATTGGAAGATGTCGTGATGGTCTTTTTACCAAAAATTCACCTAGAAGTGGAAAATCAAAGAAAACCAATCCAAACCTACTTTTTTCAAAGTAAATTCAATTTAAAAAGTAGATGTTAATAAAAATTTAAAAGGAATATTAAATATGAAAAAAACATTTCTTTATTTCGTTTTTGACAAGAGAGGAAGTTATTATGGCGTAGCCCAGCGTTTCCTAAACTTTTTCTTACTTGGGACCGTTATTTCCGGAAAATTCTTTTTGCGGCTCATCTTAATACTCTTCACAAAATTTGATTTATAGGTAACAATAATAACTTGTCCGTCAAACAATGACAAAGCAGCATTTTTTTAAATTGTCATTTTGACGGATTTTGTCAGTGATTGACGGATTTTGTAAGTGATTGACGGACTGTCTCAGATTAAACGTGACCATTTTAATTTTTTTTAAGAACTAACAGTTTGAAAAACGCTGTATTTATTTTATTTTTTATATTTATGTATGTGTATTTATTAATTAGTTTTTTAATAAGTTACTAGTTTATGCAAGACCTACTTATGTTTATTTCCCATGTTACTTTTTCATTAATTTTTCTTTATATTTAACCTTCGTATTCTTACAAGAAATTAAATTGTGCTAATAACCAGCCCTTGTTTACACCCATCAAAATAACAATAACTTCTTACATTATGTATAATGTAAATATAATTAAAACAGTATACACCTACGCATATTACACATAATCTAAATACACTTTTGCATTTATAAAATTAGAAATTAAGCTTTTAATTTTTTAAGTATTAAATACATATTACTTATGTACACGGAGAAAAAAATATCGTTATAACCATACGTATCCCTATTATAGCTATCCGTTGGATAGTTATCTTTCACAGAGATACGCCGTATAGCTAATTTAGCTATCCAGAGTTTCCTTATTGCGGATCGTTCTAGTAACGATCCGTATTACTGTTTTAGATATTCAAAAGATTCTTGTCATAGTGATTTAACGGATATGCGCAGAGAACAAAATATCGTTATAATAACCATACGTATTCCTATTATAGCTATTCAAATCCTCAAATTAACTATACAGTTACCTACACGACGGATACTGCACACGTTCACGAGAGCTTTTCGTTTGAACGCTTGAATCAAATAAATGAATCCTTATTATAAGTATACTATGTAGGGCTGTTTTGATCACACTATGAATTGTCAAATTGACTTATAAATATCGTTAAATTAGACATTCGAATCCTTGTCAGAACAATACGTCAATTGGGTATACGTTAGATAGTTATATTAAGGATATTTTTTTCTCCGTGTATTTATTATTAAATTATACATTAACAATTTTGTACAACTAAAATATTAAAAGTTTCAGTGGCGAAACTTGGCAAAAGGGAGAAGCGATAGATAGTGGAAGTTATTAAATTATAGAAGTAAACTATTTTCCTTTAATAACACTATCATTTCTCTTAGCTATCCTTGAGGTCGTATTATGAAGGCTTAAAAGAGGCCTCAGATGCCCTTATAGCGTTTTGCCCCCTGGGGATGAATAAAGTCCACAATAAGATGATAGATGACTAGTAAACTTGAAAGCGTCTTCCTAGTTCTCGTCACTATAAAAGTATAGAAGTTCGTTTTATACAAAGATGTCACCAATTTATGATTTCAATTTGAAAAGATTACTAATTTGTTTTCTACTTTTTCTAAAAAAAGATTTTTTTTTTGTTTTTTCATTTTTATTATAAAGTTTACGCTATATTTTTTTTAGTTTTAAGTGTCTATTATTTGTGAATAAATGCCACATTTATTTGAGTTCAAAATATCTAATAATACGAAGTCAAAGACATATAATTTAATGGTATGACCGACTGCAGAAAATAAGATTCGTATACGTAAAATGCGGAACGCCATTTTATAAGATTATAGGTTTTATCCGAAGCGAGGCAATCGATGGTCAATTTAAATAAGATTTGTTCAGCAAAATACCAATATTTTTACCTTTCTATTTCCTCAGTTTGTAAGTTTTTTTTGCAATTTTATTGGACGCTGTGTTCTATTACCTCATAAAACTCTAGTTGTAATTGGAAATTTTATTTCTTATGGAAAATTACTGATTAAAAAAAATACTTTTTCTTTTATTCTATTCATGCATGTATCAAGTTGAATATATTACTGCATTAATTTGTTGTCGGTTTGATTATATAATTGTAATTGAATTTTAATTAATTCAAAATGACTTAATAACGATAAAAAAAGAGAAAATTAGAGTTACATCCGCTTTTCATGAGTTTAAATTGTTTTGTGCTTATTTAGTGCACCGTTTCCTTGTGTTTCAAGTTCTCTTCCAAGTTAAACTTTTTAATTGTTTGCTTGTAGTTTCTAGTCTCTGCAGCTAGGATATTAAGAGTTGTAAAAGAAAAGATCCAATTCCAAGAAACAAATTTAGCGACAATGATTGAATATTAAAACATTGCCGAAGGAAAATTTTAATTAATGTGATTACTATACATAGTACCTACTTATTAATTTTTGTTATATATATGAGTGATTTCGTTCTATGATTTTATTAGCTGAAATGCGCAAAAGTGTTTTGTTATAACTTTAAAATAACAGACAGAGAAATAAAATTTAAAAATTTTTATGTCACGGTACTCATACGTTTATCTATAGTACAGGTAAACGCCGTTTTGCGCTGGTTCGATTCACGCCGATTCACAATTTCGCCGGTTGGTGCCGTCATGGGATTCTCCGGTTCGTTCGGTTCGGCCGTGGGATTCCCCGATTTGGCCGACACTAAAAGACGGTAGGCGCCACGATTCTAACAACAAACACACTTTTACACGTTGTTTTATTCTATTACCGTGCATGCGAGCAGCCTATTGTGTGTGTGAAATTGTTTCAGAGTTAGTTTTCGTTCTTTTCATTTTACGCTGATTTTTTTTACGCCGGCGTCTCTCGGAACGGAACCCCGACGTAAAACGACGTTTACCTGTACTGATATAAAATAAGTTCACTAGAATACAATCAATGATAATTTCTTTTAAAATACACCCTGTACTTCAAATTTTACCATAACATTAATTTAAAAATTTGATATAGACGAAGAAAATAATTAATCTTATGGTAAATCCTAGAATAAAATATGACACGGCACTATTATTTGAGTATGATAATCCACGTTTTCGTTTAATTATTGATTAGTTCATGTAATAAAATTGATAAAATAGGTTAGATAGTAGGTACTGTATTGCTATAAAATTTTTATTAATTGATTGATTATTTACAAGTATTGAAAATGAGAATGAAATCACTCACATATAAGGGAGTGTACCCGGGTATGAGACGGGTTTTGTTTATGAGCCAAAATTTTTTACTGGTTAAATAAAGTCGAGTGTTCTATTCATTGTTGGAAAGGTAATGAAAATAAACAACTTTTATCCGCAGAAAGTTTTGTGTTTCTATTAACATGCAAAATTTTATGACCAATTTTCTAAGTGACAGTTTTTTGACAAGAAAAAAATTTGTATCTAGGTATTAGACACCTACAAAAATACATTAAAAATTGTAAAATATAAAGTAAAAACCTCATATCTATTTCAAAATTATAATTTTTTATCGTTTCCATAATTTTTATTTATCACTTTCCTCTTCATAATCGTCGCAATGTTTGCATGTGTAGATGCTTGCACACATGTTTGCGCACTTCAAAAGAACGGGCCGCTTGCAAATATTGCATTTGATGTTGTTAACAGCGTTCAATTTGTTTGGCAACAACTTTATACTAATGATGTTTTTGCTTTGGATCCCTTGGGTGGTGGTAATATGCTGTGTCTCATACCCGGACAATGGGGACATTTTGAGAATTAAAAAAAAAATTGTTTTTCAACCACATATTGGCCTAATCCAATATTGGATCGTAAAATATAAGAAAAACATTAAATGTTATACATTACACTTTCCTTTTTCAATTAATTTACATGAAAAAAATAACATTTTGAAAAAAATCAAAAACGTTTTTATACTGCAATTTTACATATGATATTTGCAGTTGATATAAGCAATGCGTCGATTCATTTCAGTGTTAGTACAAAAACTGACTGATGACCAAAGAAGTACTTGACAGTAATCAGATCGGCCATATTGACATTGCATAATGAAAATAATTGACTGTCTCATATCTGGAGCCTGTCTCATACCCGGGAACACTCCCCTACACGGAGAAAAAATATCGTTATAATAACCATACGTATCCCTATTATAGCTATCCGTTGGATAGTTATCTTTCACAGGGATACGCCGTATAGCTAATTTAGCTATCCAGAGTTTCCTTATTGCGGATCGTTATAGTAACGATCCGTATTACTGTTTTAGACATTCAAAAGATTCTTGTCATAGTGATTTAACGGATATGCACGGAGAACAAAATATCGTTATAATAACCATACGTATCCCTATTATAGCTATTCAAATCCTCAAATTAACTATACAGTTACCTACACGACGGATACTGCACACGTTCACGAGAGTTTTTCGTTTGAACGCTTGAATCAAATAAATGAATTCTTATTATAAGTATAATATGTAGAGCTGTTTTGATCATACTATGAATTGTCAAATTGACTTATAAATATCCTTAAATTAGACATTCGTATACTTGTCAGAACAATACATCAATTGGGTATACGTTATATAGTTATATTAAGGATATTTTTTTCCGTGTACTATTATAAGTAATATAGAAAATAAATTAGAGAAATCTAATTCAATTTAATGTAAAATATAGAACACTGTATAACAGTAACAACTTTTTAAATCTGTAAAGAACTTCCAATCAAATCGACAGAATTAATAGCATAGTGTGAATTTAATGCAATTGTTGCAATATAATTATGTTTAAATTTATACTATGGCATGAGAATAATATAGCTATTGTTGTACGTGTTTACACATCTGCAATTTAATAGATTTCTCCAAAATTAATACCCGGTTACCTTCCAATGCTATTATTGATGTGTATTATTGTAACAGCATATATTATAATCTGTGTAAATATTAGTTATAGTAGAGGTTAATTGATTTTTAATACACACCATTAAACAGATAAGGCTTTACATAAGAAATGGACAATTTTTTTCCATCGCCTGCCGGATAAACAATCGGAAGAATAATCCGGAGCAATAAAAATTTTAAATCGTCTTTGTTTTAATTTTATCTTTATTTAGTGCACACTTGCCTTATCTTTGGTTTTATCGAGAAAACTATTTGGCTGTCAACTATATTGATGCAATCTTTATGGTTTTTTTACTCTACGTATTTATGGGGCGAACTCGGAATACAGTATCTGGCCATCCTTACTTTACATAGTGTTTAATTCTTTTTACAGATATTTCATTTTATAATACAGAATTACGCTGTTTTTAAATACGTATATTTTAATTTTTCTCAAACACTTTTTTGGTATTATGACCAAAAGTGTTTTTGTTTTGTTTTACAATGTATCAGTTGACAATAAACTCGAAGAAGAGCAAACAGCTTTCCGACCAAACAGACAAACGCAAGATCACATATACACTCTTAGATCTATAATAGAGAAAGCACTAGACAGGAACAAGACCATATACTTAGCATTCCTGGATCTAAAAGGAGCTTTTGATCAAGTACCAAGAAAACACATATGGAACGCATTAGAGGAACTAGGAACAAATCCAAAACTACAAAGAGTAATTCGAAGCACATACAATAGTGTGACGGGAACAGTTAGACTAAACGGAAAGGCATCAGAAGAGTTCAGTATAAAAAAGGGAGTTAAACAAGGCGACAGCTTAAGCCCACTTCTTTTCGTAACCTACATGGATACAATAATAAAAAGAACCAAGAATCAAACTAGACCGACAAGACTAGGGTACCACAACCTAATTCCAGTTTACACACAAGACCTGATTTACGCAGATGATATTGTCCTAGTATCTGCCAAGGTAAATGTTTTACAAAGAAACATCCAAATATGGAATGCCTGCCTGAGAGAAAAAGGAATGGAAGTGAACAAGAACAAGAGTATGATTCTACACATCACAAAAGAAGAAAGAGAAGAAAACATAGACATAAGAATAGATGGACAACAACTAGAGTTAATAGAAACATACAAATATTTAGGAACAATGATAAACAAAGACGGGAAGATCGACCAAGAAATACGAAACAGAATAGCCAAAGCAAGTAGAGTCTACTACCAAATAAACAACACCCTAGTAGGAAAGAAGGAATTAAGCACTAAAACAAAGCTACACTTATACAAAACCATCTATACACCGACACTCAACTATGGATCGGAAACGTGGACGATGCTGGACAAGCATAAATCCAGAATAACAGCGGCAGAAATGAGGTACCTCCGGAAGATACTAGGAAAAACCAGAAGAGATAGGGTACGTAACAGGAGCGTAAGAGACGAACTGGAAGTTAAACCCCTAGTAGAAGAAATAGAGGAAAAGCAACTAAGCTGGTATGGACACCTGGTTCGCATGGGGGAGGAAAGGATACCCAAGAAAATGTTCAGTATGAGACCCGAAGGAAGAAGAAAAAGCGGAGGACCAAGGATCCAGTGGGAAGGATCAATAGAGGAAATGGCAAAGAAAAGAGGAAAAAACATCACTGAAATACGGAGAATGGCAAGAGAAAGGAACACCTTTAAAAGATGGATAAAAGACCCAACACTGTGAGGTATAAATGGGGACAAAGAGAAAGAAGAAGAAGACAATAAAGCAATATCGGTTTTTTAGTTTGAAACAATACTCAATTTTTTTTATACAAAGAATAGATTTTAACCAACTGTAAATGTACCAATTTATTCAACGATCTTTTGCCATCGTTTTGGCAACTTAATGATTGTACATACGGAGGTTAAAACCCAACTGTCCTTTAATCTTTTAGGTCGACTATCTTGTGGTCTTTTGCTCTCTGGGTTCTTTATCATTGCTATTTCGGTAATTCTATCCCTGTCCATGGGTTCAGTTTGGTTCCAATGATGTCGTCTATCTCTAATCCATTTTTACACATCTGCTATTTAACAGTTTTCCCTTATTTTTTTGTCTTTAATGCTATCTGTAAAGGCTTACTCCATTTGTCGTTCTTAGAGTCTTCATCCCGTTGTTGGATTTATTTGCATTGTTTTATTCGTCTCATATTTTGTCTTAGCTCTGTAGGTGTTATAAGTTCTCATCCTACTATCGATATTTATGTATCTTTTTCGCCATATTACATCTCTAAGTTGTCCTGATTTTACTGCTGCCTTCATTGCTTGAGATTGCCTTTCTTCTACTGCGTTTCTGTTGCTTTGTTATATCTAATCTCTGGTATTTAAATTTTCTTACTTATTTAATAGTTTTTTCTTTCACCATTAACTTGCATCGTATTGGTTCTTTTGCTGTTATTATCGCTTTAGTCTTCTCTATTGCCATCTTTTGTTCTACTCTTTGGCAATTTAATTTAGTTGGAGAAGAATTCGTTATTTGCCATTAACATTCTATCATCTACGTATTAGATTATTGTTAATTAATGTTATTGTAGACAACACATTTTTCATCATTAAAAAAAATTGATTTCGGTGTCTTTGAGATCTATAACTCAAATATTCATTTGTTGTGTTAAATGAATCTCTTTCAATTCACGTAGAACCCAAATGGCTAGGTTTTTAACAAGTCTAAGATATTTTTAAAATTTTTGATTGTTGTGTATGATAGATTTAACTTTTCTGTAGTCTATTTCACAGTTATTCGACGATCTGCTTTAATAATGATTTTTATTTGATTATTATTAACTTTAGTCGATTGACCAGAACGTTGGTCACCAATTTCCAAATCGAAATTTTTGTAGCAAATTCTGACAAGTACGTACTGTTAAGCATTCATTGCCATAAACTTCACATGTCATTGTGAGCCTCAAAAGCTTCCTTGCCTTTACGAAAATAAAAAACGCAAAATATGACAAAAGTGTTCAATTATGCACTCATGTAAAATTTGACACAGAACTAACAAATCCTAACTAAATACCAAATAATTTATTTCTAAAGCAAATTAAAACTCACAACCGTCAACATTCAAACGAAAAAAATTATAACATTGATGGAGGTAATTAAAAAAAAATTGTATCATTATTGATTGCCAACCTAATATGTAATTAAAATTTATTTCCCAATGCCATCAAAAATAACATATATGAAACAAAAACAAAAAATAATGCAATAATAACTCTTTCAGTAAAAATGAGCAATGTTGAAATCTAAGAACCAATATAGCTACTTCAGAAAAAGTTTGTTATGTATTTTTAAATCGAACTGCACAAACAGATCTAAGCATTAGTCGTTTCGGTTCTATAAAAACAATTTAGAAATGCATGCAATTTAGAGCTTCATTATTCAGTTATATAGACAACTGGCTTTTAACGGATCATTTCCTATTATATCAACATTTTTCGACTATGTTTTAAGAAAGTATATAATATTAAAAAAAAGTGATGGAAAACCCTAGTCTAACATTACTTGTACAAAAAACTTCACGTAAATTTGGAGAAGACAGTGGGTGTTACAAAAAACCGAAGTTTTATATGAAATCAGGGACCTGAAAACCATAAAACCGAACAAAAAAAACCTTTTTAATACCCTTAACGTTTAAAGTGCAATTATTATATCTATAGATATTAAATTTTTCTATAAACAAGTTAAATAATACAAGCTTAAGTGTTACACTCAAAGTTGCAATGATACAGCTCATGGCGTAGATTCTCCAAATGTTCTCATTAATTGATTTTACAAAGTTCTGCTACTTTAAGGTGTGTGTAGTCATTTCTCATATGCTTTAATCACATTCCATAATTACACACATTTCAAGTTTAATTATTCGGTATTTAAATGGCTTTAATAATTTTAGACGTAATCCTGTATACACTGCCTTTTGCACAATTTGAGCCAAGCGTGTGTTAAAACTTTAATTAAAGTAAACGTAATTGTAAAATTTTGCGCAATAATTTATAACTATAATATATGTTCTACATTTTTTTTATTTTAAAACTAATTGTGAGATCC
The DNA here is from genome assembly GCA_036325965.1 of Sinopyrophorus schimmeli. Classification (NCBI taxonomy): domain Eukaryota; kingdom Metazoa; phylum Arthropoda; class Insecta; order Coleoptera; family Elateridae; genus Sinopyrophorus; species Sinopyrophorus schimmeli. The sequence continues at coordinate 1,057,859 of JARFIZ010000139.1, forward strand.
CTATGTTCACAACACCGTTATCTACCCGTTATGCTTGACTCATTAATTCAACACAAAATTCGCTCCGTTAAAAGCTACACAAATTTGCTTTCCTGTTCGTACAGTGTCTGTATGCTTACTTGGTGCTCAGAGGCCGTGATGAACTAACCTTGTTTTCTGCTAGTTTATATATATTAGTTTGTTTACCAACTAAAAGCTGCAGAATAACGAGGTACGATATCATGATATCTTTAAAATGGGCCTCTAAAATATTTTAAGGACGCTCCAAACTCGGGCCGTTTTAAGCGCCGCCATGTTACTACAAAAGCTTTTTATAAAACGAAATGTGCCAAGTCAGCTCTTATCTTCATTCATCAATGATAATGTAAGTTAGCGTAATGCATCCGCAAAGTTTAACGGTTAAAAAGGTGTGACACCCTTATTAAAAATTGGGGCCGATATAGCTGGTTGCTTTGGCATTGCCTTTTTTACTCAAAGAATGATTAAATATTAAAAAAAAAGAAGAAATTTCACCTTCGCAAGTTGGCTTTCTTTGAATTAGTAATATTGAAAAAGGGAAATAGGTTGACTGCTAGAACATCATGAACTAACAAATTATTGATTTGCCAAGTCGTATTTCGTATTGAAGGAAACTTCAAGAAAACTATACGTCAAGTATTTTCTAGAAACGTACTTTCAAATATTAATGTTTAAATGAATAATTTGGGAACGCCAGTACCTGGTTAAAAGTTAATTAAACTTTGGGTACATTAGCCGGCATTCAAACAGAACCATCATAATCACAACGCAGTGTCATAGTTCAATTAAGATAACTATCCAAGCATACATAAACGGCTTAATTGACAGCTTCCATCTTTCTGAAACTAGATGATCATAACATATATTATAACATCTCTCTCGGACATAATTTTACGTTACTGCTTAATTGTTTATGCGTTAATTATTGCAATCAAATTATTATTATTATAAATATTTTTATTTAATCAATCATTCATGAATTAATAATGTTTTTAATACAGTCAACTCGCGTTATAACGAATTTCAAGGGACCCACGAAAAAGTTCGTTATATCGAAAGTTCGTTATATCGAAATTCCTTATTATAAAAGCATAAATTAACAAATTTTTACTTTGTTTAGAGATATAGAATTAATCAATCCAAAACACCACAAATTCGTTGTCGTTTATTAAAATAACCAATATAACGCAGAAATGTAAAAAAAAAATAATAAAACAATAGAAAACAACAATAAAAAAAAACAATAGAAATAATACAAATAGAAACACGTATAATCTAAAAAAACTCCGTAATTTTAGTTTGTATGCAGGTGACTGTACGTGTCCGTTCAATTGCGTTCTCCAGATTTAAGATACTTGAGAATACACTGTCGTCAAGGTCATGGCTTTGCAAGTAATTGATAATTGATAGTGTTAAGTTTGCATTTCTTTAAGATAAAAAAATCAAAAATTGTGTAGAAACACATTATGTAAATTATATAACATACCTACAGTACTTACTTTTTTAACAAAAATGATTAGACTTTGGTCAAGAAAACTTCGTTATATCGAGGGGACCAAAACCCATTAAAATTTTCGTTATAAAGCGAGATTTTCAAGGGACCGGCGGTTTCTTTCTTTATATCGAGATTTTCGTTATATCGAACTTCGTTATAACGCGAGTTGACTGTATCTGTTAAAATGACATCAAAAACCGAATTTTAAAAATAGTCCTATATAAGTAGGTAGGTATATTGGTTTTATATTGAATTTTTTTCGATCGAACAGTTCTCTATTTGTTTGAAATAGTCAAACTTTAACATTGGTAGAAGTTGGTTTTTTTAGATACAAAAAATTGTAAATTTACTAAAGAATCTCTTAGGTAATTATTTCTTATTATTACAAAGAAAATATATTTACTACTATAAAAAGTTAAAGAAACGTGGATATGCAATATCTTCCAAGTTGGTCACTTTTTGCTTTAATATGCACATGCGATGCACATTTTGTTTATTGTAATATGTATCTTTTCTATTTTCAAAGTAAACTTAATATTTTTAAAAAATATATTTAACATTTTTTTTAAATAATTCTAAACATGGAAGTTTATAACAATATTTAATTCATACGTATTCAAAGTGTTTCGCTCTTCAATTTTTTTTTATATTGATGATTAATGATGTCGCTAAATTTGTTTGATATAGAGAGGTGCTTAGTATGTCCAGGTTCAGCACTAACATAAAGACAACGATTGCACCTTTTGACTAATGTTTTTATATCTCATAATTTTTCCAACTAAATTAGTTCTTTGGAAAGATACACAATTTATGTCCTGTTTTACATTTTAATGCATTGTCTGGGATTATAAAATTTAAACTGGATAACACATTCTTCCTCTTATAATAATTAGAGATGTAGCTCTATCACGAGTATCTGGGGCGTCCCGTAGGATGCAGCTGTTACCATAATATTTTGATTTGGCTCATCTTTGGTTTATGGTTTATTTGAATACACTAGACTTTTCATGTGTCCCCAAAGGTAAAGAATAAACGATGTCACCATAACAATATAGCAAAACAATTAAATACATGGTATACCAGATTGATTTACTGTTAAATTTAATAGTGCTCATAACTCCTTATTTATTGAGTTTTGGACAAAAGTGTATTTTGATTTAAAATTGTTAAAGGAATACGTTCTTACGCTATGGTCATCAAGTCACGGGACACCCGATATAGTAGGTATACAAATTTGTAATAAAATACATAATGCGATAATAATAAGATATTAATAAAATATGGAAATAATCCCAAAATGTGTAAATATATTTTAAAGAATATAAGGAAGGCGGCGCTTCTACAGCTTCCCTGAACTGTACGCCGCTGCTAAAATTAACAAAGCCAAAAAAAAAAAAACATTAATTATTTGTATAATTTCATTCAAGAATAATTTTATAATATCTTAAGCGTTATCTAAATCCGCAAAATATAAATTATCTGGTCGTTTAAAATACAAAGTATACTTGTAATAATAATCAAAATTTGTGCATAGATAGAGCAATATAAAATAGTAACAAGCTAACCTTTTTATTTGAAAGGGCGCCGTAACTTATTGTTTCTCATCACAAGAGGTTTCGTATAACTTGTTGTAACCACTGCTATATTGTTGCGCTTTTAGAACTAATTAGCGAAATACTATAACAGGAAAATTAGTTATAAATGTGAAATGCTTTCGAGAAACCCTCGCCCTCAATATTTTAGAGCTTATAGTCAAAACTTAACTCTGTTATATAATTAATTAGAAATTGTTACAGGTACCAACTTGTTGAAAAGTATCATCGCATCTTTCAGCTTTTATAATAGAACAATTGAGATTTATTTTAAACAATTAGAATTCATTTGCACTACCTTTGTTATTAAATCATATGCCGTTTTAAACTCATTAGCCGCAACGTTAATTGGTATAAAATTTAGATGTTCAACTGAGTACTTCTCTAACGGAAACGATTTCTTATCTTTTCTTTTTTAGCTTTATAAATGTTTCCTAATGTTTGTAAAGGTTTCGATAAGGTATGTCAGCGATTTATTAACAATAAGATTTTAATCATCATTATTTTAAATAAATGTACTTGTTTACGGATATGAGCCATTTGTGTTAAGTTTGCACAAAGTAATAAAAATAGAATTTTTGTTGTTGTCTATAAAAAGCACACCATTGGTTAAGATTAGACGGTTAAAAGCTTTGGAAAAACATAAGTAAGTGAAAAATAATGTTGGTTAGGGAACTTGTAGATACGTAATTTACAAGTTTAAAACTAAAAGTCGCGATGCTTGTAAAACTGTAAGACTGCGAGAACAGAACAGCTCTATAGGGGAACGGAAGAAAAGTTCTTAGGATTAAGAGAATATAAATCAAATAAAAACTTCAGTCGCCTTAAGAATTTATGATGGAAGTATACGGAAATACATTTTTAGAATTAGATGCTTGTTTAAATACTATAACATAAAATAAGAAATAATACTAATAAAACTAAATAAGTATGCCTACATATATTTTTTGCTATTGTAGACTACAATTTATTTATTTCTACTATGTCTCTTACGACTACTGCTTACAACATCCTTCTTTACAAATAAGAAAATTTTTAATGTCTTTTAAAACATATTTACATTACTCGGAACATTTATTAAGTTACATTTATGTTCAAAAACCTAATAAAAAAACATTTTAGAAACGAAAATCTTCATTGATTGAAGTTAACTGGGAAATATATTTATTTCAAAGGACTTTTATTAAAACTCTTTAATTGCATTTCTTCACAAACGTTATTTATATCAATATTTGCAAATTAATTAATATTTTTTAAAAGTTTAAAATTATATTCCAACTATCTTTTTTGATTTTATTAGATTTTATTAGATCATTACTATAAGCCTGTCCTTAGAGGACGTAGAGTAATATTTGCTTCCTTAGAGGCTATGTCTTTGACACAATCACGAACTCTGAATCACCAAAGGATGTGTTACAGCAAATTTTATGTTTATTGACTTGACTGAATTACTAGGGCAAACTTATTTAACCTGAATATAGATAATTCTAAAAGTTATGTTTTGTACATTTTTTTTTAGAAATTGTTTTACCGTTGAAAATACCACACCTATAATAAAAGTTTTAAAGGTTTTCTTAATTATATAATTATAATTTTTGAAAAATTCACGAAAATAAATGCATGACGTTTGACATCATACTGGTCGCGCGCTCTAGCAGCGAGTGCCATAAATATGGCGTTATTTACTGTGCAGTGTGGTGGATAGCGCTACACTTATGGTACTCGTGGCAACCAGTATAGTTAATAACGTCATACGTATGAGACTCGTTGCCATAGTATGCGACCAGTATGATGATAAACGCTATACACTTCGTAATAGAAAACAACTATACTGTGCGGTTTTTCTCTACTTTGGATTAAGCGAGTTTATTTATAATTATCAATATTTCAACACTTTAAAATCACAATTTTTAATCAAAAAATTTCACAGTTTCTGTATAAAAGGATGAACTGTCGCATGCATTGTACATTTGGTCAAAGCTTTTTAATACCCATATAGGTATAACACATTTTATCTATTAGATCGGGGGTGCAGTACCAAACGATTTTATGTGTATATTCAAAAAGTTTTTAAATTTGGAAAGCTCGTTAATCAGAGCATAATATTGGTCAAAAAAGAATTTAAAAATTATTGTTCGATTACTATATTTTTAAATATATAAAGGATGTTTCTATGGAACCCTGGTACTTACACCCAGTAGCATTTTTCCCTGGTATATTTTCAAATAAAGAATATTTCGAAAAAACTAAAATTTTTGCAAAAATTTATATACCCGTACCTCGCTTTGCGTCGTTTCTTTTTGCGTTTTTTTCGAAGTTGCGTCGCTGCTTAATTAGTACTAATTTTCACCGTGCGTCGTTAGGTTTTCGAGGTTGCGTTGTTTTGGGTTTGAGTCTTTAGTTTTTTTCTTGTTTTTTAACAGACGGCTCCACTTTTTTTTCTAATTTTTTCTTAATTCACATTGCGTCTTTTCAATTTGCGTCGTGTTTTTTTTGGAACGTAACTCCGACGCAAAGTGAGGTATGGGTGTACTATGTAACTCCTTTATTACGCAATAATAAAAAATTGGTTAAATTTGGGATGTTTAGTCTTTTTCCTATAAGACGCGTTGTAAATCAGAATAGGATTTTTTTTTTTTTGGGTTAACAGTTAAAGTTTTGGGTTAATTTTGGCGACACAAAATTCAACGACAAAGAAATCGTAGCTGTGTTATTTGTGAACAGATCTTTAAAAACTCTATAGATTTGGAATCTCTGGACTCCTTCAAATCGGATAAGCCTAAAGAACCATAGACACACAATTAAAAAATTTTGAGAAATTTGGGATCAAAGACTTGCACTTGTGTTTTATATTTTCACAATTTTAACTCTGAAAACAATATTTAAATTATTTAACTCATAAGCTGAGAAAAAAAGCAATAAAAGCTGTGTCGGATATTGTAAATACTTACACTTATGCTGCTTGCTTGGGATACAATATCTGTAATTTTTTTAATAATAGCTAAATGTCTTGTAAAAAATTAATTTAAACAGGACTTATAATAAGATGTTCAGTTAAAGTTCTCCCTTATGCGTGTAAATCTTAGGAAAGGTTTGAAATCAAATTAAAAGTTTAGTACAACACAAAATACGTTTAGGATCCTTTGTTTTCTACATTGAAAGCGTTACTTCTAAAACTAGTAAATTATTCTCAACCACGACGACGACGCCCGCTGTTATGTAAATACAACTTGAAACCATAAGCTGCAGTAGTTTCTCTCAAAGTTACTTCTGTACCATTCCTACCTAAATATGTTGGATATAACCCGAGGATATGCTCTATACGATAGGGAAACCTATTCAAAAACACAAAGCTAAACCAAAATGTTTAAAATAGATAAATACGTTTAACACGTTTATATAGAAGTACTTATTTCAAGTTTACTGTGCTAATAATTTACCTATAAATTAGTTTAATTAAACAAAACATACACTCGCAGCGAAATTGCAATAATATTTCTCTTTGTTAGTTAATAATCTTGTGAAGGAAACGTTACAACAACCTATTTTCAGTATATTTACATACGTAAGCGAGCAGTATATGTGTATGTTATATATTATAGGTTTACTTGAAGATTTATTCTCTTTGCTTAAAAATGCTATACAAAATTAGAGAAACGTTTTGTAGAAACAATGATGCAAATCTTTAGGCTTCAAGCAGGAGACTAGTGTTACCCAAAAATCAAACACTACTAAAATAGTTATTTCAGATACATATGCGGAAAGCGAGGGATTTCGGTAGACTTGTATTTGACGACACAAGGTCAAAGTTATAATCCTTTCACTACAGGAACCAATACGAGATGCCGTTGTAAATGTATCATAACTTTAGATAAGTGTGGTCAATTCAAGTCTACCAGGTCCTTGGTTTTATGCATACTTATCGAACAATATTTTTTGTAAAACCCGCTGCAGAAGTTTAATTTGAGAGGAGCACTTGCGTTATTGTAAATAACAATCAAAGATTTTTAATTTACCACGCTGATTACTACTTTTATTCAACTTGCGGAATTATATAAATAAACTGGTAGTAAATACTAAAACGAACTATAGTGTTTTAAAATACAGAAAAAGTGTATGGGAGAATAGCGAAAGTAGGCATTTTCCTCACACCTGCAAAAAGGAACAAAAAAAATATACTCTATTCTGACATGGGGAAATCAACCATTTACAAGCGGGGTAGTACAAATAATAAATTATTCGCTTACTTAGCATAAAATCTTTAGGCACATTAATTTGGTGATTTAGATATTTTATTAATTGCGACTCTCAAAAATCTCAAATGCAATTTGCAAATATTCTGAAGCAATATCTAAAGTAAATATTTTGAAATTGAATGTAATCTGCAGCATTTAAAGGAACGTCAAAAATTGTGATTAGATTGTTATATAAAGTTGCTAATGTAGGTTTTAAACGATTGAGAATTGCATTTTATAGAACGCTTTGCATTCTCTTTAAGAAGAAATACTGGAGAAGAGATATTTTTAAAAAATATTTAGACATTGGTTTTATTATTGTGAAATTCACTTGTATGTGTGGAAACCGTTTCTAAAAAAGTTGCAGTTGCCTTTGCCATGGAGAATGCAAAGCATTTCGTACATGTATTGCATTTTAAATGTTATATCAGCAACTTTTGGAAATAGCAACTACATTTAAAATTTGATCTACTTTTGGGACAACCAGTATAATGATTTATTGTATTTGTATAATTATGTTCTACTTAAATTCTCTTATTATATTTTTTCAATATTTTCTAAAACGACTCTCTCAATTTGAATACAGTACTTTGATTCTTTTGTAGTTTCTGTTTTTTACGACTTTATTGTTATTGAAATATCTATTCCTTTTCAAAATAAGAATTTCTTATATCTATCATTGCTATTAACGTCAAGACGAATTTTGAAATATAATATTTGTTTTCGAAATTTGACTTGTGAAAGCATAATATAACACAAGAACCAAATTATTAAAAAATTAGAAGATATTTAGTACATTTGTTCTTCACGATACGATAAACGAATGTTTAGAGAAAACATTCCTAGAAGTTAATTGTGTTTCAACAGTGAATTACAATTAAAATTACTTTTGAAAGAGTGAATTAAACGAAAAATGTAATGAGGCCTTTTTTGGAGGGCGTCTAATTTCTTTCAAAAATATGTATCGTTCTCTTTTAAAAGCAGATTGGTTTATCAGTTACAAAATTTCAAAGTTGAAAAATCAAATCTTAAAAACAGATGGCTTGATTACGGGGAAACGGCTTGATGTACGAAAATTTGCAATTAGACCTTTTTTGTAGAGAATTTAATTTTGTTCAAAAATATGTATTGTTTATATTTGAGTGAAAGATGCATGTAGTATAAAAAAATTGAAATTCTCGATGATATTAAAATTAAGAGCTCAAATTTAACGTTAACTTTTTTTATCATCTTAAATATTTTCGATGTTGCATTCAAAAAAAATTGTCAATTTTTTTGACCCAGTCTAATATACCTACTTAGTGTATTTACATATATTTGTTTTAATTAAAATTATAGACTCATATTTATAACACACTTTTTTTTAACTCGTATTTTCAACTTATTCTAACTGACTAACTTAGGTATTGCATGTTTTATATTTCCATAAAGTTATTTCTGCATTACTTGCGAAAAATCGTCTCCATTTGTGTTTTCTATAGATTTCTAATCAAATATTCAATTTAAGTTAACCTAATTTTAATCACGGCCAAGAGGCAAATCATAATTCTTGAAATGGGCACATAGTTAAATCATTTCTACGATCTGAAGTAAAAGCTTTTACTAATAGTTATTATATTTCTGATAAAATAAAACAATAAATTAGAAAAATTATTAGATTTGTATGCAATATTACAGTTATTAACATAATCAACGAAAAATCTAGTTATTTTACATAGTAATTATTATAGGCACGAAGTCATTGAATTGCGCGTGACCTGTTTTCCTGTCAAAAATGTTTTAATAAAGACATAGTGTATATAACTAAATTAAGCTAAAAATATATGTATAAATCATAATACTTAAAAATACGAAGCAGAACCATGTACTTCACATGTTTACCTAATTTAAATGTACCTACGTGAGTTTTAATACTTTTTTTAAATAACATTTTAATTAAATCTTTAAAATAAAGAATAGTCTTTATGTTTGCATGAATGAGATTTTAATTCCGTTATTTTACATTTGCTTCTGTATTACGTAGGCGCATTTATATTAACTTTAAACATTCTCTGCATACATTTGAAACCAGTTCATATTCATTTCTTTTATTTCCTTTTTAACAGCAAAACATCAAAAGATACAAGATAACATTTAATTTTCTAACAAATTGTATACTGACAGAGGTTTATTTACAAAAGACGTTATTTTCAATGCATTTAACTTTAAATTTAACTGGAGACATAAATTCCTAATCTTAAGCTTTATTTAATGAATAACAAATTCGAATTGCAGAAAATACATTAACTTTATACTACCCTCATATATCTCCAAATGTAGTACATTTAAGAATTAAATAGCCTGTTCTTAATAGAAAATAAACGTACAAACTATATCTTATTTCAGAAAAAACCTAATATATTTTCATAACCAATTGATTTCCTATTAAACTTGGAAACCCAGCTTTCGTGTTTTTAGTTATCAAATAATTGTTAATTTTATCAAATGTATCATGTGTAGAAAAAAGATTAATTTAAGATAAATTGATGTATTATTGGTAAACTGATTTATACTTTTATTTTGTTACCTTCATCTGAAAATAAAGTTAGACCGTAATTGATCGATTAATAAAAGTTGTTGGATTCTCAAGTTTCGCATATAAATATTTGCGCAAAGAGAATATTTAAAAGCGTATTTTTCCATAAACAAATGTAATTAAAATTTTGCAGTTTAATTAAAGCGCTTAAGTCAACAATAACATTGAATAGATAATAACGTGGTAGTTATAAAACATTTTTATGTTATTGTGAAAACTAGAAAAAACTTATAATAACAATGGTTTTCAGATTACTTAATTTAAAAGTAACTAACAAGTTTAAAACCCCTGCTATGAGGATAAGATGAAACTCTATCATTATGCAAATGAGGAAGTAAGAAATGTGCTAAGTATTAAGGACAACGATAAGCGTCTCAAGAGACAAAAACCCCACGAACTTGTTAATAATCAAAATTATATATTAACATTCTCTTAGATGGTCTTTGATTAAATTAAGGTATTATAGTAAGTGAGCTCTAATTCCGTTAACGTTTATTTTATTCATTGCCTATATTGTATTAGACGTTTAATTTAACTTGCTACAGGGCGATCGTGGATATAAAAACGTACTAACTACATATAATAAGCTTTGATGAAAGAAAAGTAGTTGTAATGAAAAAGTCTATTATAATCATTAAAGTTTATATAATTGTACATTGTACAATTAAGCAGCAAACTTATTATATTTCCTTTAAACGTTGCAAGTTAGTCGTCGAACTCTGATAAGCATCTACATTTTATGATTACCTTTTCAAGCAATAAAAAGTATATAAAAGAAACAGAGTTAATTTACTTTAAATGAAAACAATTCGAAAACAACTTTCACTTTAAACCTGCGAGAGCTTTTTTAAGCGTTTAGAAATGTGAATTTACCAGAAGGTGAGGGTATGTGTATGTGTTTAACTTTGAGAGTGATGTATATTCTGGTTTCTAGTACCGTAAAGTATTAATTAATCACAATTTCATCAGCAAGTGTTGTCAACCGCATGTTTACGTAAACTGTAAATTTCTTAACGTCGAAAATATTTTACGTATTTTATTTTTGTATTGACGTACGTATAAGTCACAACCGCCCTATTAACATAAAAGCAGATGTATTTGATTGTGAAGACACTCGCATGCTTGTTTATTGATCGAGAAGATTTATGTCGAATTTTATAAAACGAGGCTATTTATGTGTGTTTAACTGCATCTTTTATTTGAAAAAAAAACCTATTTTTTAGATTGAAATGGTTATTTTTATTGTTTTTAAATAACAATGCGTCTTTTACAGCGCATACAGTAACATCTATATAGATTTTTGTACTGTAACGAGTTCGAACTAGGGTTGTGAATATTAAGAGTCGGTTTTATTTTAAATAATAATTAAATATATTTAATAACGATATTTATTTCCACTGATCGCTATATTTTTATTTTTGAGTCGGAATCCAAGGTTTCTAGGTGCTCTGAAGTTTCCAGAGCATTCCCGTTGTAATGTGACCTTTAAGCACTTATGCGTTTAGGGTCGCGGTATTTAGGCGCTTCTTTCAGGAGAACGCTGGAAAAGTCCAGCGCGTACCTATTACAGTATAATACAATACGTGATTTTGTTTAAGTCTGTTATAACGGTGCCTTTAAAGCCATATGTAGCATTTTTATAAATTAAAAAAATTATGGAAAAAGAAACATAAAATAAAGTTGCTGATCATAATTACTTCACGATTAACATAATATGTTTATAACAACAAAATTTCGCACATTTATTCTGAAACATGTTATCTAAACATTAAAATAAATGTGCTATAAACAATCATAAAGGAGGTTTATTATAAGATAAAATATTCACACCGCACAAGACACAAGTAGATGAAGGAGCATGAGGAATCAGTGGACGACTTAAGCTGGGAAAAAACAATATTCAAACCATAAAATAAATTAGAAATAAAGCACGTAATGATGTCGGCTCTCTCTTTTAAGAGCATATGAGGACGATGTGATGTTGCCATTTACTGAAAAATTAAAATGCATTTTTATTCCAATTCTTTAGATTTGGGTCATATTATATACAAATTGTCATGTATCACCCGGTTAAGAGTCAGTAACCATTCGTCTCACATCCTGTATTACTAAACTTGTTGCAAATATAATGTATTAAAACGCTCTCGATAATATACATTTATTTACCAGCCACCCTGCATAGATATTATAAAAACAAAATATGTATAATTCAGATTCATAACAAGTAAAAAAGATTATTCAAAATACAAACGACGAGAAAAAATATAATTGGGGGTAAACATACAATTGAAGTATCTCAATTTTAATCAGTCTACATTGTTTTATAACATACCGTGCATTCTGTTTTACATCCCCAACAGTGTGCTTTTAAGTAATCTACAATTTTTATTGCTAGTTAACAGTTTCTAGTTTTTCTAAATTATCAATTGAATTTAATAAGTTTATTTAGAAAAAGTATTCTTACACATAAATACTGTTTATAATATTATAATCGGTACTGAAATAATATATCTAAAAAAACAATAATAGAATAAAATAATAATAATAAAGAACTATGCATTTTAATATACTTATCGCAGATTTTCCGATATATGGAAGAGATTTATTAAAACTGCAAACCTTTCTGATACGTAGTCTTTCAAAAATTTAAGCAATTCAAGCTTTGGTACGTTAATCTCACACACAATAGTTCATCTTTTACGATTCATTTTACAATTATATTTAATCAATTTTTGTAACTAAGGAAGAAGAATGAATATGCATGAATTCATTTTAATACATTGAATTCTATTATTTAGCATTTATATGTTTGCCCTTAGAAAGTTTAACTTTCTAATAATTATATGCATGTATCGCCAAATATAGGAATACTGTATGCATATAAACGGCTAAAACAATTCTATTCGGCTTGTTCACATTATGCAAATTATATTCAACATTAAATGTTACATTTTGAATTGTTTAATAAACATGATTTTTATTGTATTTTAATGTATGTACTACATTAAAGATAAGACCTACGTATTTAAAATACACTTTTATGCAAAAACTTTAAACTACATACTATTTTTTTAATTCCATATACTTTAAAAATTAAAAAAATATATTCTTCCAATAAGTAAAATATCCGTGCTAAATAACGTACTCATATTTAGATGACGAATAAAAAGATCGCTTAAAAGTTAATAATAATCTTATTTATTACCTTCAGTTAATCCCCAAGCACATTTTTTACGGTTTAAAGAACCAAGATTACAAAGCTGGGCATCTAATAATCAATGAACGAAGAGAATGCAATAGGTTTCTCATCTCATTTTTGTTGGTTACGTGCATCATAACACCCTTAGCAAAGACGACCAGTCACGTTAAGAACGCATTGGTAAGTTTGCGTGATGAAATTCGCACGAGTGCTTTGGGAATCGAACAAAGCTTGAATTCTCAGCACGGCTATGATTGTCGCAACGCAAGCATAATGAAAACTAAGTAATCCATCGGGCAAAGTAAGTTTGTGGTTAAGCTATACCAGTTTTCATGTTTCCTGTCGTCTAAGCACTAATTAATCTTATTTTCCTCTTAAATTAACAAGTTTATCATCCTCCTATGTGTCTTTGTTGGGGGATAAACATAATCAAACTGTCATTCATTATTTGCATTTTATTATATACCTCTTAGGTAGCAATGTTTGCTTTCGAAACGCATACGTTTCAAATACTAATCTGTAACATCAAACACGAAAGCAACTTGACCTAAATAATATCCTTAAAGGGATATAAGTTAAAAAAATATTGAACTAACATAATAAAAAGGAAAATACTGCATTAAATTTATATTAGCTTTCGAGGCAAATATTTGAAGATAAGATTGAAATTTTTATTATAACTACAACTCTAATTTACTTTAACCTGCCCTCAATTTGTGTTAGTGTTGAAGCTTACAGTAAATCTAAAATCTTATAAGTAGTTCAATTACATAGTAGAAAAATTTGAGGTTGTACTTTAAATACATAGCGTCCACTTCCAAACTAAAAATTCAGGTTAGTCACAACCATTATTTTTAGGTTAAATTACTGCCATTTATGGATTGACAACGAAGGTTTATACTAAAAAATTAAGTATGTAGAATACTAGTTAGAAAGGCATATATTTAATTAGTTGTAAAAATAGATACGTTTATCCTACAATATAACATTTAGTGAAAAAACTTCATTCAAAGACATCAAAAATCACATGTGGCCTTAAAACGTAAGTTTCACACAAGACAATTGTAGGAATTTGACTTAAAAATTAATACTTGCTATATATTATAATCTGCTGCATCTGAGTTAATTATTATGGGAAGATTAGCTAGCGATTTCGACTTGAGATGCGATATTAATTTCCACTTTCGTGTACAAAGTTAAGTGATTGAGATATATGTTGGAAATCTCATCAGATACGCCAAACTAACACTGATTCAAATTCTATTAATAATCTTAACAAAATTTCTGACATAGCTAACGTTTAGAATATGTAAAATCAATCGAATTACAGAAATATTTTGCATAGCGCGGTTTCGATGAACACGGTTTTTATTACTACATTTGACGTTATAATAGGTGACTCTTGGGAATTGCAATTGACCGTGTAAAAGCCACCTTTGTGGAGTAATTATTAGATTGAATTTTATGTAATCACATTTATTTCATAAAGCATTTTATTATTTACGTTAACATTTATGTTTCGTCGATAGTTTTTATTTAAATAAAGGTCAAACAGCGCAGTTTTGCAAAACGCAGACGTTTGTTAGAACGAATTAACCGCATCATAAAAGGTTTTTCTATATATGGCGGGTTTTTTGAATTTTCCTTAATTATGTTTTTGGAATTTTAATTACTTCTTTTATCTTAAATTAAAGCGGCATTATTTCTGTCCTGGAACAAGATTACCGTATAAGAGTACACGACAATTGTTGTCGGTGAAATAAATTTTCACCCACTCTGTATACATATTTACATAAATAAAATTATAGCTAGACCCGTCGATGTGCGCGCATAGTGCAAAAACTACTGGATAGATATTGATAAATTTTTATTGTTTTAGTCCTTAGACACTTGGTCTTTATCTCCAATAAAAATTATTACGATATTTATATTTAGTATCAATTATTAAAGTTTTCATACACGTTCGATGGCCAAATAAAATGGTGCGCATGCGCCGGGTAGGAAGGAAGTTTTATTTCCATAAATAAAACATATTGTTAATATAGTACACCATGGTCGAAACACGGGCATCAGCTAGTTTATATAATATAGCTTATTGTACTTATTATTTTGTATTTAATACCATTTAGCATTGAAATAGAACGTGTTAAAAGTATTAAGATTCAGGTTAAACCATCGCGTGTTGCTTTCAAATGCAAATAAACATAATTATTGGCTCAAATTTCAGACAAAAGTAAATAAAAGCAAAACTAGGTTTTGTTCTATTAACCTAAAATATTTTTCTTCTTTATTAATAAATTTATTTAAAAATTATCTTGTATAGGTGCAGCAGATTCTCTTTTTGCACAAGTTTTTTTTACATATTTTCGAAATAACACGGTTTAAAAATCTGAAAAGTATAATTATTTATACGTGCAATTTTATGAGTAGAGATAAAAACGCAAAATATAAATATATTAATTAAAATAAAGTAAGCTTTATTTGCTATTATATTCGGATGAACATATCTACATTTTTTATATGTTTACTATATCTTTTTTTACACGGTATTATTTGTACGGTAGTCTCTGAAACATACTCCCTTGTAGAAAAAGAATTGGGCGTATATTTGTTTATTCTTGACGGTTCTACATAGATAAGATCAATTTTTTTTACATTAAATTGTAATAAATTTTGATACCTTCATGAAGAAAATTTAAGCAGGTACTTAAAATATCATATGAATCTATAAAAAAAAAATTAAACTATTTTGTCATTTTGTATTGAGAGAACCTACTGGTTTCAACTTTCGAGAGAATCGAATTGCAGTTCCACAAATCCCGTGCGTTATTCTTAGCTTACCATTTTGAACTAAAAATAGAAAAGGCGAACATTCAATAACAAATACATCTTTTTGGTATGAAAGCTTTATCAATATACGATATGTACGTTTGTATATTACTTACAATTACAACTATGGATTTTAAAAAGTTTTGTAAAGAAAATATACATTTCTGATACCATTTACATTACACTGTTCAAAATATTTGTAAAATTAGAATATTTTAAAAAACAAATGTATAGCAAAATTTAACAACGGTGTATTTCAATGCAAGATTAGAATACATTTCTAGCAATATTACACTAATTCATAGTAAAATTACAGATATGAGTTGAAATTTTACTAATTCTTTGTTAAAATATAATGAAGTTGTAATTTTACAATGAAGTGTGGTAGTTTTACAAAAAAAAAAATTCGGAATAGACGTGAAACTACGCACCTCCCCACCAGCATCACTTAAAGACGCTACCGCTAGATGATCGCTGTAAATAAGTCGCCATTTACATTCAAAACGACTTTATATAAAAGGGTTATTGCTATTGTGCTATATATCCATCTCTACGTCTATATACTTTTGTTTGTAATCTCTTCTTCATTGTAACTATTTTCGGTTTTGACTTTTGCTGGTCAATCAAAACTATTACTTAATAAATTTAAAAAAAAATACTAAAAAGTGTAATAATGAACAAATTTTTGATAATGCTTAGTAATATTGCAACAAATATTTTGTTATATTTCCAAACTGAGTTGGGATAAGTTCTGTAGTAAAATGTCTATGAAATTTTTTGTAACTCTTCAAAACAAAAATAGACAAAATGTTTTGTAAAATTTGTGATAGAAAATTTTAACAATATACTGTTCTTAAAGTTTTTATTACAAGTTTCAATCAATTGTATTTCAAAAATAATTAATTTATATATATTGAATCAGAAATAGAACAAACAACACGATAAAACAACTAAAGAAAGAATATTGGGATCGGTTCTCGGCCGACATGGAACACGATCTATATGGAGGGCAAAAGAGAATCTGGAACATGTTACGAAACAGAAGAAAACAAATTAACGAAGAAGTACAACTAAACAAAGTAACGCCGGAGATGTGGGTAACATACTTTCAGACCTTATATAGCGACACTGAGGAAAACGCAGAAGGCCAGGAAAAAAACAATTTTGCCCATGATAACAGCGACATAGATCATATAACAAGAGAAGAAGTGGAAACAACAGTACGGGAACTCAAGAACCGAAAGTCACCGGGAATAGACAAAATCACCAATGAAATGATTAAAAGTGGCGGACAAAATATTCAACAAGAGATCACAAACTTGTTTCGCATAATTCTAAATACGGGTACAATCCCAGACGAATAAAAGACTAGCATATCAATACCCATATATAAAAAAGGCAAGAAGAAGGACCCTAACAACTATAGAAACATCACACTACTGAGTTCAATCCTAAAACTATTTACAAAAATTTTGTCCAAAAAAATCTCTACCAAAATGATCACCTCCGAGGAACAACAGGGGTTTAGAAACAACAGATCAACAGTGGACGCTATATTTATCTTACGGCAGCTTGTAGAGAAATCTATTGAATTTAATAAACCGATGTTCATGTGCTTTTTGGATTTAACTAAGGCATTCGATAGAATACGCTTAAAGGACGTAATCAAGACCCTAGAACTTAACAACATCGCCAGGAAATACCAACAAATTATAAGAGAGCTTAACACTGGGAGCAAGACAAGGATAAAAACTAATCATGGCCTATCAGAGGAGATAAAAATGACGACAGGCATACGACAAGGAGATAGTCTTAGCCCGATGTTGTTCAATATGATCATGGACCGAATCATTAACAGTGTAAACCAAACCAACGGGGGCTATAGAATGGGAAACCGCAGTCTTAAAATACTATGTTAAGCAGACGATGCAGTGCTTACAGCAGAGAATGAAGATGACTTACAGCGACTCCTATACGCATTTAAGATAAACGCAGAAAAATTCAACATGCGTATTTCCTGCGAAAAATCCCAATCAATGGTCGTCTCGAGGGACCCTATCCGGTGCAAACTAGCAGTAGATGACAATATAATACAACAGGTGTCAAGATTTAACTACCTGGGAGCAATTACATCAAGCGATCGGCATATCAAAAAAGAAGTCCAGACTCAAGCCAATAAAGCAGCGAAAATCGGTGGGTGCCTCAGAGAGATCATCTGGACTAACAAAGCCATGAGCAATGAAGGTAAAATACGAATCTATAAGACATGCGTGAGACCGGTCCTAACGTATGCCGCCGAAACCAGAGCAGATACATCGGCCACTAAAAGGATAACGAGAACAACTGAAATAAAGATCTTGAGATGTATCAAAGGAGTCACACTCAGAGACAGGATAAGAAGCACACAAATAAGGGAGGAACTAGGAGTTCCAGATGTGGTAAGATGGACTAGGGCACGAAGAAGATCTTGGCGAAACCATGTGGAAAGAATGCCTGAAGACCGATTAGCCAAATGGGCAAAAACACAAACACCTAACACCCGAAGACCACTGGGCAGACCTCCAAAGAGATGGAGGGACAGCTGGACGTCAGCGTCTCAAGAGACAAACCAGCAATAAAATAAAATAACAGAAAATACACAGGACTTAGTCCTACTTTAAAGAAGAAGAAGAAGAAGAAGATATTGAATCCGATGTTAGTGAATTCGAATATCTACGTGGACACGTATTTTATTGTGATACCAATTTCACAAAACACAACTATTGGAATATTTGCACACAATACTGGCATTTTATCTAGTCACGAAAACCCGCCAGCATCATCAAATTCTATTCATAATTAATTGCTAGATCTTCAAATTTGATGAAATAAATAGAAAATTTAAATTAATGATAATAAAACAGTACACATGACTTTTACCCTTCCAAAGCAAATATGCTCAACATTTAAAATACATAATATACAAATTCCACAATAAAACACAGCAAAGTAGGTATTTAATATTATTCTACAAAGATGTAATACAACCTATTTGGTCATATGGAATAAAATTATGAGGTCGTGTTTCCAAATAAAATACAGTCGAACCTCGAAAAGTGGAAGTTGAAGGAAAACTAAAAATAATTCGAGTTATCGATATAAAAATATTAACGTTGAAATAGGCAAGTTCTAGAAAACAGGTTCGAGTTATCAAAAATTCGGCTTATCGAGGTTCGACTTATGGAGGTTCGACTGTATAGGTAAAATGCAAAAAAATTGATTAAAAATTTCCGTGGAATTGTAGATGCGCTGTAGATGTACTGTTCAATTTGGGAAAAATTGACTTACGTCATAATCAATAAGAGTCTGAAGATGGACGTAAGTTCTAAATTGAATCAACTTAAAAATCTCAGCATAGCTCTTCGTGTCGCGGTGGGTTATGAGGTAACATGCAACATGAATTCATCGCTCTATCTTTGTCGCTTTTACGTAGACACCATATACGCTCTTCGCAGTCAACGATTTTCAAAACATGACATTCCACGTAGTTTATATTTAATAAGTTATAAAATAATGTTGAATAGGTAGTGTCGTTATAATTTTACTTAATGTCAATAGAGTCAGCATTTTAATTTATAAGATATTGTATTTTGATTGTTTAAATAAAAGTGATACTAAAAAACAATGCATTTTTTTTCAATTTTTAAATATATTGAAAATTTATATTTATTTATTCTTCAATTGCTTCTGGGTAGGTTTTGATACACGTAGTTTCTTTTACTGTTATTTATAAAAGAACACGAGAGAAACTGTTAGATATTCACCATAAAGAAATAAAATAAACATCTTTAATACTAAGTAAAGTAAACGTACCTTTGTCATAGCTCTATTTAGCGTTCATTTTTGAAACATTGTACCAGTCTCGTTTTGTATGAATTATTCAGAAGTCGATACATGAAAACGTTTTTAAAATCGAGTTATTCTAGTAGAAATAGTCTCTTTTATGCTAATATTCTGATATAAAATTTTAATTTCGCCAAAAGATGAAAGCTTTGCTGCATCTATGGTACATAAATAAAAAATAAATATTTCAGCTTGTTTTTATTAGTTTAAATAAATTTCATAATTGAATTAAAACAACTGGAGTAAATATTATACTAACAATATTGAGTTTTATTGTAAAAAACGTTTTACAATAAATTATTACTCTGTATCTAACATAGAGTATAACTTTATCGTTTTTGCTAACAAAAATAAGAGTGCCAAGTGAATCGATATTTTTTTGATTCTGATTAAATACACGTCCAATTTCATTTTGGATTGGATTATTGGTAAAATCTTTAAAATATTTATGACTATAAAGTGCTCTATATCTACTAAGTTTGTTTTGTAAATAGTTTTCTTTCATCAAACAGGTTTTAATTTTAATTTTACTTTTGTGAAATCTATACGAATGCAAACGAAGAATAAAGAATAAGGTATTGAAATAGTATAAACCTTAGTCACTTTGTACAAACACTTGTTTAAGTGTAAGTCATAGCTTTTCCGACAACCCGAATAAAACAAACGCTTTTACTCACATAAGTGGTACATAGGTACTTGTACACTGAAAAAGATTGTACAGAAAAATTCAATAAGAAAATCACAATTATATTGTGATACTTCCCTTTTTTATCTTGGCATACAAACATGTTGTTTTTTAAAAAAGTTAATTTAACGTTGAATAAATGTTGAACATTATTCTACACGGAGAAAAAAATATCGTTATAACAACTATCTAACGTAACCTCAAAGGCACCTATTAATGATATCCTTATAATAACTATCCGTATCCCTATTATAGCTATCCGTAGTATAGTTATTTTTCACAGGGATACGCCCTATTGCTAAATTAGCCAATCGAATCGTTGATCTGACGAAATGTCACTTTGAATATCCGCAATAAGGAAACTGGATAGCTAAATTAGCTATACGGCGTATCCCTGTGAAAGATATACTACGTATAGCTAAAATAGCGACACGGATAGTCATTATAAGGATATTTTTTTCTCCGTGTAGATAATTACGCTTTATATGACACAAAATAAATATCTAACACATCGAGAAATATTTTCAACAAATTTCTAGTCCACAGAAGATTAAAAAATAATGTTTATAACTATTAGAAAAATTAAATTATGTTTATGCAATTTTGTATGTCTCATTTTTCATTTATAATTAAATGTTTTGTTAGAAAGTTGTTGGAAATAAAATAAAACTGCAAGTAAGAAATCAGTTTATCAGGTAATATAAAATTTTATACGTCTGAATACCAATGAAAGTAATTCGAATATTTTGGATACAATAGTGCACGGAGAAAAAAATATCGTTATAACAACTATCTAACGTAACCTCAAAGCAACTATTAATGATATCCTTATAATAACTATCCGTATCCCTATTATAACTATCCCTAGTATAGTTATTTTTCACAGGGATACGCCCTATTGCTAAATTAGCCAATCGAATCGTTGTTCTGATGAAATGTCACTTTGAATATCCGCAATAAAGAACTTCTGGATAGCTAAATTAGCTATACGGCGTATCCCTGTGAAAGATATACTACGTATAGCTAAAATAGCGACACGGATAGTTATTATAAGGATATTTTTTTCTCCGTGTGAGAAATGTTTGAACAAAAGCTGAGCAACTTTTCATCGAAAAATTTTGATTTGTTTTAGTTTGTGTTTACGTTGAAGTAAAAAAAAATTAATTACATTTAAACTTATATTCATCAAACTCAAAAAAGATTTAATATAAAATTTATTTTTTACAGTGTATTTATTCAATCAACTATAATTTAATTAACGAAAAAGACGGACTAAATTTGCAGATAATTCTTTATTCAACAATTCCGTAATCAATATCTAAATCGCTATAATTCTAAATGTCCTCGGAAGACGTCCAATTTTCCATTCTTTTTAACGACATTTATTAATCTATGTCACTACAGACAATTTGAATGGTTTCTGCATACTTTTCTTTATTAACTCTTTAAAAGACATTTAACTTATTAAATTTGGTGCTTTATTTCCAAATGCAAAAAAAGAAACATTGCCTAATGCGTTTATAAATTTATATATTTTATATTCTACAAAATTTAAACACATTATTTAACAATATTAAATATTAACATCAATGAGATGTGTTTTAATTTATCTAAGAATTACATTACTATCTTAATATTTAAAAACGGAAACACTTGAAAATTTGATTTCATTAGTTAACCCTTTTGAAAAAACGTAAAAAAACACTTTTATTATTAGAGCGTAAAAGTTTCAATGTTTTTAATTACTTTTTTAACAAGTTTAATTATTGACGCAATATAATTTAAAATTTCCACGAGCCCGAGTTCCAACTTAATTCAATGTACACATTTTTTATTAGTTTTATTAATTTTTTTCCCAGTTTCTTTAAATCTAATCTAAGTTTTATACCGTAACATAAATAAAAGCCTTTAATATAACTGAATCGGTAAGACCAGAATTGGCGTAAGTCACTATTTTAAATTGACAGGGTTAATTTCAAATATACTGTACATATATTCATTTAGAGCTGGGGAAATGTAGCGTAGAGGAGATATCGTAATTATGAGAAACGTGTCATTTTAAGATTTGTGCAAGTTTCACAAAGTAAACAAACATTTTTTTACATCTTTTTTATTTATTTTACATTAGTTTTATTTCATTCTTATTATAGTTTTATGTTTACATTTGTTTCTTTTTCAATAGGGGATGGCCTATACAGAAATAAATTATTAATTTTTATGTCTACCCACGATACACTTATACCGGTATTACGCGCATCTCACCTCCCCACGTCCGACGTCACTGTGAAGCACGGGTTAGATTTGATACACAGAAAACCCATATATTTATAATGCAGTTTTAATCACGTTTTAATGCAAAAATAGCATTGTATGTAAGGTTGGCAAATAATTAATAGTTGTTAATAAATAAAGATTGTTTAAAAAATCAATATTTATGATTTTTAAGCTGATTTGTAACGTCTGAAAACTAGCGACAACTAATAAATCAAAAATTCTCTCACAAAATGACATACATATTCGTAATATGATTGACAAGATCTCTTCATTGATACTAAACTCAATGCATTAGAACAATAGTCTCAATATACTATGTTAATTTGTCATGTTCTTTACAAGAGAATTAAAAAACCTTCTAAAATCTATCATTCGAAAGCAATCAATCCTAAAATCGACTATTTGTATTGCTGGAGTACTGCTCCCAAAAACTAAAAGGAAAGCTTAAGGATTATATATTGTACAAGTATAAAGAAAGAATTAAAGAAAAAAGCACTCATTATATTAAATGGTATTGATAATATCAAGTACAAAATGAGAGTATGGCAGTTCCACAATGTTCTCAAAGAGCCAATTTGATATGTGTATTAAAATTTTGTAAATATGATTTTTAAAAACACATACTCGCGTTATTTTTTCACCGTTTGACTAAGAGAAACTTCATTTTCGTAGGATTGTGCACTTGGTAGTCTGATAGAATTAGTTCAAGACTTGAATAACTAGAATTATTTCTTAAAGTTGTTAGTAAAAAAGTTTTCCGTTTTTCACAATACCTTCGTTGGAAGAAGAGTTGGGGAGTCCATTGTAAAAGCACCACCTAACGAAAAATTTCATTATACTGAGGTCATTAAACAAAAAAACCTATACTAATTCTGCTAATACGTCTTTTCTTTTCTAACTACAATGTATTGCTTTTCCGAGGTGTAACAAGTATCTAGTACATCATCAAGTTTATAAAAAATTTAAACTAAAACGAAACATAACCGGCGGTAACTGTTATAGAACTGCCTAATACATCATCTCGAGCAATATATCATGTCTACCTATTTTCTTAGGATGCAAACTTTTCTAAATCAAGCAGAAGTGTCTATACTTTTAACAAACACAACTGTTCTCTTAAATATAAGAAAAACTTTTTTAATAACTTACGTTGGAAAATATTTCACCCGCTTGCAAAAAACAATCTTTCACTTATTACAAACGAAAATAATAGATATTGATGTATGTATTTAGTATCTATTTTCTTTCCTTTAAAAGTAAACTATTGGTTTAAATTTTTTTATAGAAAAAATTTTAGTTTATTTTGAAAAAAGTCATAAACTGATTATAATTATGAAACATTAGAATGATTCATTATAATTACAAGTGTTATATAGCTGTAACTAGTGATCATTTCTGGTAGATATTAAATACTAAAAAGTAAAGGTAACCTGAAATAAAAATAATTACTGTATATTGTATTTTAAATTTTTATAATCCACTTCATTTTAAATTCTCAAAAGTTTTCCTAACAATATTGCTTTAATGAACAAAATATAATTGCTGGTTCTTAAAAATACAAAAACTTTTTCAGTTCAAAATTAAACTTGAAAATTTTTAATCTTTATTTAAAGACATTTTTCAGAACGACAAGATTTTTAATTAGCACGTTACTAGAGAAATAACTCGTGTAAGGCATATTTATAAAGAATCAAGTTCTAAGATTTCTTAGACGTAATTATGCCAACCCTCTATCGTTATGAGTTTTTCCACTAAATATTATTAACTTTTCTCAAAATTTTTGTGCTCCGACTTTTGCTTCAAATGAATTTATTGAACAAAGCAAGACTAATTTGAAAATGAGCTACATTTTGCAAAAATATTGCGTCTGAGTTCTCTAGATGTTATGCCATAAAATAACTTGGCCAGATTCAATACATATATAACTTTTTAATTCGCCTTCTACTTCCCTGAGAAAAATTGTTTCCCGACTAAGGCGGAGGGTTTTGGATTCATTGCTTAAAAGTTGTTTTCTTAGAATTGATTCTGGAATGCCATTGAATCTACCAACGTCTCTCATATTTCTACCATCATTCCTTATTGCATTTAATACGGCTTTTAAAGTTTCACCTGTGTAATAATTAATTTCTCCCTTTCGAAAGTTCTTTCGCGGCATCTAAAAGGAAAAGAACAAAAAATAACTGTTTAGTATTAAATTCAGTGAGAGGGAATCGCGCGCAAATTTTGCGCTTAATTAATCCATAATAAGTTTAGAAATAAATCACGTCATATCGCCGAAATAATTTATTTAAATTCAAGAAAATTATACATAAACATGCATCAGATCATATAAATTATGAGAAATGTATTTGAAAGAAATCGGGTAATAATTGGGAACTTACCGTTTTATTTTGTGCAGATATAGTAGGAATAGTAGGAAAGGGGGTCGATTTAAACATATGCAAATATTGCGAGTAACTGATATCTAACGGTGAAAGTAAATGATTCAGATTCCTCATATTGCCGTCTAATTTAAATATACTATAGTGCGTATGGTTACCCTCTGCGCACCGTTACATTACTTGCCCCTAACCGTTTTATTTCGGAATCTGAGTTACATCTGGATAATATAAGCTGACCCCAGTTGAAAAAGTAAACGTTGAGTTATCTACAGCAGCGCTGTATTTTTATTTTTGAACGAACACGAAACCTATAAGTTTAAGTTATTTTATGTTTTATTATTTTTTTTGCGTGAGACTCCATAATTTAACAAAAATCTTGAATAATACTTTTTTTAAGTCAGATGATCTCGATCTGTAAAAAATTCAACTTTTTATCTTCAAAAATACGGCAATAGGAAGGAGACGTACAAGTCTCGGAACTTATCTTGATACCTAAAAACTGAATGCGCTGTGAACTTGCGATGAAAAAGTGGAGAGAAACCATTTTGGATAGACCTCCCGTGGTGTTTGTATCGGTACAGTCCGTGAGAAAGTATCTTTTCGTTGTGTTCCACGTGGTTTTTTATTTGTAGTTTGTTTTAGTATGTGTTGCTGTTTTGTTCTTTGTTATATTGTTCTATCTTGAGTTATTTTGTTTTACAGTTTTTTTTTGTTTTAATTTGGATTGTTAATGTTTTTTAAAAGTAAAGTTCAAAAGACGTAAGAAAGAGTGGGTAGAACATGTCGAAAGAATGGATGATAATAGAATAGTAAAACAATGTAAAAACGGCATACCATCAGGAAAAAGACCCCCCGGAAGACCACCGAAAAGATGGAGGCAGAGCTGGTATTCGTCTTCAAGAGAATAATGAGGCAAGACAAACAGGACATAGTCCTAGTCGAAAGGGAGAAGAAGAAGAAGTTCAAAATAAAGTACTACAGCTAAAGGAATTATTAGATCTGTTTTAAAATTTATGCAGCAAGAGGCGAATTCGCCAACATACATGTTTAAAACTTTTACCCACGATTGTACTTTCTCGAAACGCAGGACGCACTGTTCAGTCGCACATCGGTTGTCTCATGTTATCGTTTGCGCATTTCAGGTATCTAGATAAGCTCCGAGACTTGTACCTAGTTTATATTTAAAGTGCATTAGATGAAATTCGGTGATCTACACTATTAAAAACGATTTTATTATATTCGTTTTATTTACATTTCAAGAAAATTGAATAAATACCTCGTTGAGAATATGAAAAAAATTAAAATCAATTAAAATGTAGGTACAATCCGCGGAAGTTATCTTGATACCTGAAAACTGAATGCGCTGTAAACTTGCGGTGAAAAAGTGGGAGAGACCATTTTGGATAGATCTGCCGTAGTGTTTGTATCGGTACAGTCCGTGAGAAAGTATCTTTTAGTTGTGTTCCACGTGGTTTTCTATTTGTTGTTTGTTTTGTCGTTTGTTTTAGTATTTGTTGTTATTTTGTTTGTTGTTATATTGTTTTTGTGTTGTGTTATTTTATTTATTGTTTTTTCTTTGTTTAAATTTGGATTGACAATGGTTTTATATACCAAAAATTAATATGTAAGATCTTGCTGAAATCTAAATAATTAAGAATATTACACAAACAAATTTTAATAAACAGTTGCCTAAAACAATTGGAAATGGTTTTGTAAATAAATTCTATTTTATTCAAAGATTATTTGTATTAATAACAAATATTTATATAATAATAAATTGAAAAGTGGCGTTTCAATAATAGCTGTGATATACAGGTAAGTATTTATAAAGTTAATTGTTTGAAGATTATAAATAAAAAAGAATATTTACAGGTTTCAAACTTGTGCCTCCAATTGTATTTTTTCGGAACGCAGGGCGCCTTGTTTTAGTCGCACATCGGAAGTCTCATGTTATCGTTTGCGCATTTCAGGTATCAATATAACTTCCCGAAGTGTACGTACTGTACATATAGCTCCATATATATTACAACAGTTTAAGGTTTTCGAATTGCTAGCCTTAATTAAAGCAGTTGCTTTTGTTGCATCTACTTTGGATTTTCTAATTTGTACTAGGACTCCTTATTTGACTATATAACTTTATTACTGTTATTAAAACAAATAATTACCTTCTATTAACAACAATCTTAAACTTAAGAACTACTGACATTACAAAGATAAAGATTTAACACCCTTTTAGAGTTATCTGCATCGAGTGCTTCGCCAACCGTTTTTTTTTTAAAGTAATTCAGATTTGTTAACCCTATATAAGCCAGTCTAAATTGGGTAAGATCGAAAATGTAACCGGAATATCTTTAAACGACAAAAGTGAGTTTTATTATATTAGGTAAACTTTTTAAGAGGCATAATGCCAACGTAGCGTGTATAGAAAAGTTTAACACTTTTTTCTAAGAACTCATTTATTTTCTAACTTGCGCATTGTACTGTCAGTTTGGATAAACTTATAAAAAGTTCAAAGAAAGTTATCAGATGAAATATCAACAGAGTTTTTTATAAAGAGGGATAATATAAAAACTTCTTTTACGGCATTACTCACACTCGGTGCATTTTTGTCCGACTCTTCACATGCGAACATCCCGTTTTGTATTTACATTGCAAATGAAACCTTTTCTTTGTTTATGCACACGTGCAAATTTGGTTTAACTAACTGATGTTTTTATTTACAGTAATCTGTGCGGTGCAGTCCAGTGGAGGAAGTTCGGGAAATTCGCTCACCGATAGCACAAATTATAATCGAGGTCCTTACTTCGACACGAATGCGTCCAAGAATGTTACGGCCTTGTTAGGCAAAACTGCCTATCTTAACTGTCGTGTAAAAAATCTTACAAATAGAACAGTGAGTATCATTTTAAAATTTAAGCCACTAGGTATTCTAGTCTAGCTGAAGACTTTAAAAACTTTAGCTATTATTCATCTTTTATTACATACTAAGTTTCTGTTTTTATTCCTCAAGAATAATTCACTATCTACTTGCCACACCGTTTCGTTCTAAATTTTAAGAATTAATTTTAATAAATTAGAGAATAAAATACTTTTTGGACTATATAAAATTGTGGTTTAAATTAACCCTTTGTGGATAAGCGTTGTTTTTCTGGGGGACACCACATGTGTATATCCTCCACAAAGGTACAATTCGACTATTTACTTTGGTTGAGCAATGCAGTGAATCAACCAAAGTGAAATGTATAAATGGAAATTAAACAATAAGGTTGAACGTGAAATAAAGTAAAGTGCCTTCTTACTTTCTTTGATTAAAAAAGATTATTGCTTATCCAACCGAATTTTTCCTGCTTGTCAATTTTAGATACACAATAAGTTATTAATTGTAAAAGTAATACAAATTGTGTGATAATAATTATTATAAAAAATTATATATTGAAATCTCCAATGTGTTACTTTTTGGTCGTATTGAACATTTGGTACTTCTTATCTATATACATATTTTGTTTCAAAAGAAGGTCAATATAAGCAAATTATTCATCACATCTTTACGTTTCACAAAAAAGTTGCTGTTTTACAAGAGAAAAACAAGATAGGTGAGTCGTGAAGAGATTTACATATCTATGTAAATGCTCGAAATCAGTAATGTTCCACTTTTCACTTCAATTTAACACTTAGCCTTTATTCAGGATTATTATTATATAACATACACTTTTTTCTTTTTTATTTCCTATTCCATAATTTCAAAATAATTACATAATTTAAAATAATCTCAAACCGCGCGATTTTGATACAACTGTAAGAGGTCTGTTCAGAAAATAAACGAATTATATATTTTTTTAATGTATTACTAATTTTAATATTATTGGTGCTTGTTTCTTTCAAAGTATTCTCCTCCTCTATTGACACCCTTTTGCCACCGGTGTTTCCATTTTGCGGAGCAGTCCTGGATAGCATCGTTTGATATGGCTTTAAAAGTCTGTGATGAATTTGCTTTGATGTCATCAGTTCACTGAAAATAACGTCTTTTCATCAGTGATTTTAATTTCGGAAATAAGAAAAAATTGCAAGGAAACAAATCTCTGCTAGCGCGTAGGTAATTCAAGACATTCAGATATTTTCTGAACAGACTTTGTATACGTATCCAATTACTAATAATTAAACCCGATATGGCTTTTCTCATTATATATATATATATTAAAAATAGATATCCTTTGTAAAATCTTAACCTAACTGATGGTAAGCGAAAATAAATATCAATCAATATATCAAAACTCATTTTGAGCGTACAGTTGTGAAAATGTAATATTACGATGACAAAAACAATTGTACCTATAGTTCAGATTTTTTGAATCTACATATAAAATTTAATTTTCTTAAATTATTTTCTACTGCTAGTTTCTTAAGATTGAGGACATTTTGAATTGGAGAAGTAAAACTGTATTACAAAACCTGAGATAATGAATATATGAAGCAATTTGGAAAATATGTTTTAAATAATTTTTTCCGAAAGTACTCCCGCCAATACATGTGGGTTACCATTAAACCTAAATCTGAATACAGTAAACGCTTTTAGCCAGAACACTGGTATTGAAAATAAAATGGTTTTACTGAATTTCTTACAAAAAAAAATATTTAGACTAAGGGAAAAATTGA
Source organism: Sinopyrophorus schimmeli (assembly GCA_036325965.1). Lineage (NCBI taxonomy): Eukaryota > Metazoa > Arthropoda > Insecta > Coleoptera > Elateridae > Sinopyrophorus > Sinopyrophorus schimmeli. The sequence continues at coordinate 1,087,677 of JARFIZ010000139.1, forward strand.
ACAAAGCTATTGCCACTGAAAAATTGTAAAACCTAAATGATTTTTAGATATTATTTGTTGTTTTGTTGTATAATTAAAATTATTTTTCTTACACGACATGATAGCAATGGACTCTTACCTAAATAGTATAATTTATCTAACTAAATTTATTTCTTGTTCTTTAATTTTTAATTGAGCAATTTCAATCAACGATCTTCAAAGAAGAAACTGTCAGCAGACTCTACAACATTCAATCGCCTTATTTAAACAAAATTTAAAATTCTGATTGACCTAGATTTTCAAATTCTTTTTTGCTTCTAATAAATTCTCGTTTCCAAACAGTCAGAGCCGTTAATTAAATAAAAGAGAGCGCGTTATTTTGGGAAATTCTAATGAGTGAATTAGAATAAAAATACAATTTCGATTCAATTCTCTTTTGCCAACATGAATTCTGTAATGGCGAATTATATTTAGTTGACAAACGAATACCTTTCAGATATCTCTGCAGGTGTCCTGGGTTAGACATAGAGACGTTCATCTACTTACTGTTGGACGATATACTTACACCAGTGATCAGAGGTTTAGGGCCATCCACCAACCGCACTCCGAGGATTGGACCCTTCAAATTAAATACCCGCAGCACAGAGACTCCGGAATCTACGAGTGTCAGGTGTCTTCCACTCCACATCTTAGTCACTACATTCATCTTACTGTTATAGGTAAGATCCTTTCATGAATTAAATAATTCCCCAATATTGTTTTACAACAAACGACAAGCGATAAATTAAATTTCAAAATTATTATAAAAAAACCATTCAAACTTAGAACAAGATCAAGCTTAAATGATTCATTCAAATGAATAAAATACACAACTAAATCTAGATAAAAAAAGGTTAAATTTTAAAACTAATGCAAAATATATATTAATATTATAACATGAAAACATGCAGCGTATCCAATAAAACACTTACCTAAGAAATTATAATGTACTGTTCAATTCAGGAAAGATTTGACTTACGTCATAATTGATATAAGTTTGAAGTAAGCGGTGAACGTAAGTCTGAGATTGAATTAACTTAAAAATGTCGCGATGACTTACAAGGCTGCGGTTACATTGGATTGGTAAACTGGCGACTAACGAGTCGGACTTGTTCGTACATACACGTAAGGCTCTAACAAATAACGACTTTAGGTTATGGTTAAATCGCATGCGCAAACTGAAATGTAAAAAATTCGAATGTACACGTGCTTCTAGGTCGTACGTTTAAATGTGGTTACATTATCTCCGAGTACATCAGTTCAGTTTTGGAGTTACTTCAAAATGCAATTGAATAATTACATGATATTCAAGAATACAGTATTACCTTTACTATTATGAAAGCAAAGAACATGTTGGGTAAATAACATATTTACAACTAGGAAAAATGTTGGAGAATTCAGATTATTTTACAAATTGTTCAACGGCGCAGAGAAATTTTATTAACACTGCAGAATAAAGCAGAAATTTTCGGCATAATACCGAGTAAAATTAAACTCAAGTTAAAAAATCATCAAATTTTCGATAATGTGTAATATATGTAAAAAAACTAATAAATACATTAAGTTAAGTATTTATTTAGCAAAATCTCTACATATAATAGGTATGCAGTAGCTATACAACAAATTTTGAAAATAATTGGACAAATTTTGCAGATTTGGGATATCTCGCCTGTTTCAGTAGATCATCTTGTGTGTAGGTTAGTATTGACCGTGTTAAAGAATACGATGTATATGACGATTAAGGTAGTTTTTCATTGTTGATTATATCTATAAGTGCATTTTCGCAACTTTTACCGCAAGCTAGTATTTGTGCGAGTCGTACGAGTATGTATGAGCTCATCCAACTCGTTAGTTGTCAGTTTACGCATTCAATGTAACCGTGGCCTTAGAGTGCAGCTAGTTACAGTGCATGTAACGTAGTCTTGCGTTCAGGGTCGACCACGGACGAGAAACAAAATATTTTGTTTTTTTTACACAGGAATGATCTAGTGAAACAGGAAGAGGTATGCCACATCTGCAGAATTGTTTTCATCATTTTCAAATTTTTTTGTAAATATTGGTGTAGTTTCGACATACCTATTAAAGTATATTATATGTAAAGTTTTTGCTAAATAAATACTTGCCTCAATGTAATTAATGGATGAAGTCAATATATTCTACGTCTGGTTCATCGCCTTTTAATAAAAGTGTATGCATAGGGTAAAACTACCGACTTTGGACACGTTAAGCTCAATTTTGGACACTTGAATAATTTTGATAAAATCACTACGAAAAAAAACATAATCGATGTTTCTATCGTAAGTAGTTGAAGATACATTAATTACACTTATAATAGCGGTATTGATAATTTTTATAATTTGCATATGTCAATATAAAGTGACAAATGTTCACAACTGGTATGGTGTCCAAAACCTTATTCATTACTTGACAATTTCTCGATGAAAAAACAACTTGCTCGTTGCTAAATTTGAAAGTTTTTTTTTTGTGGATTGTTTACTATGGAATCTGTTTTTTTTTCAAGTACTTGGACACAGAACTGAGATACCAAATACGTCTACCGTCAATTGCAGCCATTCATGCAATCTGCAAATGACGCCGTCCTGGACAGTAAAGCTTATGCGTTAAAATGCAATATGCATTTATAGCTCCATTTTTGTGGATTTTATATATACGCTCTTCGTAGCCAACGATTTTCAAAACTTTTTCTTTCTGTTTTTAAAACATGACATTTTACGTTATGCGTAACTTGTAAATATTTTTTTGATGACGCCCAATCTTCCTTCGTTGAACAGTATAACATTATTCATTTCAATATTGATTATACAGAAAATTTGAGGCACCTTTGATAGTTAAGATAATCGATACTGTAATAATATTATCGTAATTGGTTGTATTTTCTCACGATTATTTGCTATACCACAAAAACAATCACTGCGTTACGGATATTAATCAACTAATACAATGTAGATTATCTTAAAAGTATAAATCATGCTAATTACAAGCAAACACAAGTCAAAAGACCTAAATCAGAACCATACTTAAAAATCCCCTTACAATTAATTAACTAATTGAAACATCGTTTGTTTATTGTACAGATTTTCTGTGTGTTTTTATAAATATCTAAAAAATAACATTTAATTAATTAAATAATATACAAATGAGCATATGAAAAAATGAAATATGTATCAAATGAAATTGAAAAAAGTTAAAAAACAAAATGATTAAGGCACTCCATTTATAATGATTTCTATCTAAAGTTTGAAATTGTTATAAAAACAAAACGTCAGATAAGCATTTGGATAAATTATAGTTACTATTACGTATTTAAAACCGCGTTGTGTTAACCCACGTCTTACGGTGATTTATTTTATGGGACATTATCTTCACTCTTAGCTATAGTACAGAATGGCGTTGTATACAAATGGTCTACTAATTGTGTAGTGTAATAGTATTACGTGCGTTCAGATATCTATTAATATGTACACAAATACATGTATAGATGGTACTCCAAATCCTCTAAACAGTAATGAACCTGTATTTCGGACAGAAAATTACATTTCAGTAATCCAATTTAATTTGTCGATGTCAACGATTTTCTCATTTTGCGTTGAATTTTAATAAATTGGGTAGTGTTTTTTCGGATCACGGCTTAATTAATTTAATTAGGGATTTAATTATGTTCCTGTCCATTCAAATTTTACTGTATCAATCAAAGACGAACAAACATCTTTTTTTATTAATTAATTAAGTTTAACAACATCATTTTCATGAAACATTCTGTTAAAATATTATTTATTTAGTTTGTAGTAATTCCTATAAATAAGTATACAGCATCAGAACGGCCGTTTTGACAAATTGTGTAAATCTCTTATTTAACAGCTTTATTAAAAATCAAAGTCTAAACATGACTGGGAATTACTAAAAATTCGAATTCAAGTGAAGCGATAACAATAACCGAATTTTGTTATTCCAATCTCCATAAGTCATTTTCCACACATTTCAGTTCTGGAACGTATGTTGAAATGTTTATAACATTCCTACAAATTTTGATTTTAATTATTGTCACTGTTTGTGAGTGACGATATGATATTTACCGAAGTGTGATTAATTTTGCGAAGGACCTCTTCTATAAACGTCAAAATTGTACAAGTCGGCCAATTTTACTGTGCGGGTGAAATAGTCTCGCCTACGGATGCGCATGAATAGGGAAACTCCTGCAGCGTTGAGGTACAGTCGAGACCAAAGTGAAAATACTAACCGGGTGATATGGAGTCTCAAAGCACACTTAAAGGCAAAATACTGAAAAGTCAAACTCGCGAAGTGATAGCTCAATGTGATTCTGTTCATGAAGCGGGAATTGTTTATTTACAGTATCTATTCATTTCAAATAAATAAAATATCCGAATAAATTTTATATTTCCTGTATTTCTTCACAAGAATGTACAAAAGCCGAGCGTACAGTACGTCTTTTTCTATCCGAATGCGTTCTCTCTTCATCGTGTGCGCCGCTTGTAAGATTCTCAACCGCACAGAAAAGTTGGTCGAGGAATAAGTCTTTTTTTAACGATACGTTTTATTGATTTTTTTAGATACCTTAAAAATTTTTATACTGCAGGGTTCAGAAAATAATAAGCATTTTTTAGCTATTTTGGATAATATTAATTGGAAAAAGCACAAAATTGATTTTCTTTGTGCTAATTCTTAATACCTCACAGAAATCGCTAAGCGCCTCAGAATCTTTTTTAGGCGAGTTTATCGCACTTTTTACCGGGCTTTATCATACATTTGATCTTTTAAATGTTAAAATATTTATTTGTTTGTAAAGGTCATTAATTAATCGTAAACAATTTAAGAGTCGAAATTCAAAAGTGTCTAAGTGCTATATCTGCCAAAAATCGAATTTTGATACATTTAATGTTGTATGAAACAGTCAAAGTACTTTTTTAATGTGGTGAGTTAAATATATCTAATCATAAATGACACATCGTCAATTGTTGCTATCATATACCTATCATTTAGTTTTTACTGCTTCTTTCCAAATTATAATTTTGATACTTAGGTACTTTTGAATTTTTACTCTTCAATTATAAAGCATCAAAGCGACAGTTTTGGGCATTTTCGAAGATATTTTGTTACTCTGTTCGAATAGCCGATTCAACTTTTTGATCGGGCGATTTCAAATAGGTGAGTGTATTTTCATTAGTTGATGAAGCACATTACTACATATTTTTACAAATATATTCTTGTTCTTTTTATCCATGGGCTATTTTCAATGTTTTTTTTATTAGCATTAAAATCTTACTCCAAAATATGCATTCAACACGGCGAATTGCATTGAAAATTTGGAATCCGGAGAACGCTCTTCAAACACAGATTCTCTGGATGAAGATGACCATGTTGACAACCCTAAACTCAAGACAAATTAGTATTGAATCGTTTATAAACGTGAAAAAGTATATATTTTAATTGCGTTTAATTACCTTTTAATAGATATGAAAAATTTAAATATACAAATAACAAAATCATCTTTAGAAATGTCAGTAGGAAATTTGATTATTAATATTTAGGAAATTCTAAATTGGCACATTCTTAAATTACTGTATCAAAGTTGATAGTTAATTGAAGTAGAAATTGGGAGCAGTCTATAAATCACATATTCAATGTTAATCTGCGGTTAACGTATACATTCCACAAGGATGAGTATTCAGTATCTTGCTGATAATTTCTGTAGTTAAGCTACAAAATTATAGCCGATTAGAAAAATATCGACTTTTGTATTACTTCTTAAAGATGTATTAGATTACCATATTTGGTACCTTAAACTGTTTTTACTTTATTAAAAATTTTTAATAAATATTTTTCTTCGAAAAGTTTAATAGTCCGAGAGGTGAGCGCAAAAAGTGGATTGTAATGACCTACAAGAGCAAATTTTCAAGAAAAATTGTATTATACTTGAGCATAACTACTAGCAAAGGTTAGCCTTACGCAAATCTGATACATTGTCAAACAAACGGGAAAATTTTGTCAACAAAATAACGGTAATAAATGTTACAAAAGCGCTTTTTAATATAATACTTTCTCTATACAGAAGTAAATGTTTGATTTGTGTTTTTAAGAAAAGCATATCTTGAATAATGACAAGTAATTTTCAGATTCTACAACAGATTTAATATTATTAATGTGTGAATAAAATATTTTATTGCATTATTTGTAAAAACAGAGGTTTGTTGTAAACTGAGTTTTTAACGAAAAATTACAGAATGTTGATTTTCTCGAAATATGAACTATTCAAATAATGTTTTGGCATGTTTTGTTAGAAGGAACCTAATTTGGCTCCAAATATATGGCGAGCTCTCTACCATTCATTATTAGAGCTCAGTAACAGCGTTAAGAGTCCTCTCTTGCACGTGACTTTTTCCGACGTAAACAAACAGTCACCTTACGTCTTCGCTGGGAGCTATACCTATCCCTACACAAACGCAAACGCGCCGATCTAGCTCAGACACTATTCTATAATATGGATGACATTGACGAATGTAGAGATATCCACTGGTCAAGCGACGTACATATTTTATTAAAAAAGGCAATAACATTATATGGCAACGTTGTATTCACGCTTATCACCCTGCCTTCATTTACAAAATAAAGTTCGACGAGAGCAAAAATTAATACATACCTACATGCAAACGGTATTTGAATAATTCGACCGTTCATCAATATTTTCTTATCGGTTTTTCAGTAATTGATTAATATAACTTTTATTTACGAAGAAAAGCCTAAATTACGAAAATAATAGTTTTTTTTTATATTATTAAAAAAGCAAATTAAAAGCAAATTATTTAGAGATCTCTAAACACTTTTCTGAATATTTTTAAAAATAATACTAGGTAAAAAACGTCCGATGAATCTCAAACACAAAATTTCTGTATGCAATCAATTTGATGCTATAAAAATATAATGAGACATACCTATAACATCAAATAAATTTCCTAAACAAGAAAGTTTCGTCATGTGCATTTTTCTCATAAACGGCTACGTTTAGAGCAAAAAACGTAAATGACCATTTTGGAGGAAACTTAATTTTCTTTAGAGTGTAAACTGTAAAGCTAATAAATAAAAAGTTATTTGAAAATTAAAAATGTAATTTTTAAGACGATACACTCCATAATACAGTGATATTTTAGATTATTATCGCTTTGTATCTATTCATCTCATAAACTAAGAGATTTGCAGCTTAGACTCTGATGATCTTTTTTGTAGCAAATTAAATTTTATCTAAAATTGTAATTTTCTTTTTTGTTCTAAGCCTAGTAAAAATTGATAAAAAATAATGTTAAGATTTTTTAGAAATAAAACCGTTCAAGTTACATAAATAGATCACGCTTTGGGCACTTTTAAAATCGACATTTTTTCTACAATTTTCTGTAAAGAACACGACGATTTTAGAAAATACAGCAGGGATATAAATAACTTAAAAAAAACTGTAAATTAAGGGCTGAAATTTAGTGAGAATTAATTTTTCGATGTTTAGAACAATATTTTGTTTATGGACCGCAAAAAAATTCTTTAGAACGAATCACCCTAATAAAACATATTTACAGTTCATTTTATAAAAAAGATGATTATCCTTGCATTCATATTCATGTGTAATAGAAGATTTGTATATAAAAATTAAAGTAATAATATACTACATACATATATTAAACAACTAACGTAAAAGACCGTTTATAAATGTTTATTATTTTGTACAATGTGTAACAACACGAAGCTTACTAATAAAAAAAAAAGTAATTTTTTCATAAGTTTCTTTTCATGATTTCCACATAGTAAATAATTTGTATAAACTCCATAAGAAAATATTAATTGATTATCGTATTATTCAAATAATAATACCCTCAGGTTTTAATAACAAAGAAAACTAACAAGTTGTGTTATAAATTACTTTATATTACTTTCACATATTGTTGGTACCACCCCCTCCACAACCATGTAAGGGTTGAAAAAGAAAATTTTCAACCCACCAGAGTAACAGTTTAGCATCCGAAGAATGAAGTTCGTTTACTGAACGCACAATAAAATTCAAAGAATAAATACATTGCGTATTTACTTAACAGCTAATCCGGGTACACTGCGCACCCGACACATATGAACAAAAGTCTAATTAATTTATTGGTGATAACCCGATCAAAAACAATTAGGGTAAATAAAACAGATTTTGAGAAGTTGCCAAGATACCTATCCCAATAAACGAAAACGTATTGAAATATTCAATTCGTTTCAATACGTTTTCTGATTCCGATATTTCGTATAGAAACGTATTGAAACCAATTGCAACGAATTGCATCGAATTGAAAGTGTCGTATTCAAGAGAACTGCGACGAATTGAAGAATTGAAAAGTATTAAATGGTATTTATTTATTTTAGGTTCAATTCGAATTGTGGGAAGAGTCGAATTGCAACACAATATTTCAATTCTTTTCAATTCGTTTTCGTTTACTGGGATATGTGCTGATTTCGAATCTATCTTACGTCCAAGGCTAAACTCTTCACGATGGTGTCAAACGCTATTTAACGCAAGTTTACAGCTTTATCCGCTACCAGGCAGCACTTGCTAGAAATTATTTATTAATATCTTGTTTCTGGTCTTAATTAATTATTAAGTATTAAAAAATATTGAATTTTGCGCCAAAACGACTGAAAATATAAGATACTTCCGATAATCTTATTATGCTTCAAAGAATTATTTTAATAACAAAAATAAAATTAAAATTTTCATTATATATTAATTTTTATGAGTTACCCGGAACCACAAAGGCCTCACTAATCAATTGGTAAAAACCCGATCAAAAAATATTGATTTTTAACGGAGTAAGAAAGAACAAAGTTACGAAACAGCGAAGAGGCCTCTTAAGCTAAAGAATGGTACGCTTCAATCAAAACTACTGCCGATATAAATGTATCAAAGAAAACTGTTGTCAGGCTTTGGCACTGAAAGAAATAATCATTAAATGATAGGTCAACAGTAACTGATGGATCTTTTCTTAAAAACCTTCCTTTTATTATTAACTATGGCATAGATCTTTTCATAAAAATTCAAAATTTTGTTTAATTTTATACTAATAGACTTAATTAAAATTTATTTAAATAAAATGCTTTAGTTTTAATTTTCTGAAATAAAATATTTGTCAAAAAATAAACACTTATGTACGAACAAGAAAAAGTCTCAAATCGGACATTTATTTCTGGGCGGACGGGGTATTCCTCCTGTAACTGCACAATAAACTTGAAAAAGCGATTTTTTTTTTAAATCAAACCGGTTTCCATAGATAAAAGTGATAACGGTGTTATATTAGCTTGAACTAGACGTATTTTTAATTTTTGTAAATTATTAAGATTAACACACCTTTTTGGTTTCAGATGTTTCAGGCACTAAAAACTTACTTTTTCATGTAAATTCAGAAAATAATTTTAAAGTTTTTGAATATCTCTTTAAATGTAGTTGGCGTTTTTTTGAAGACGAATTAGGTCTGAGTGAGACAACTCTTTCCAGTAGCTGTGCCCGAGTTCAATCTTTTCTGAAAATTTTGTTTTTTAAGTCGATTTCATCTATTTTCTGCAACCGCCTTTCCGCCTGTAAATGATTTTGAAATAATTTGGCTTCTGAAAATACTAATCCTTTTTTTATTATAATAGTTCTCATATCGAAATAGGTACTTGAGCGGGAAAAAATGTAAGGTAATGCATATAGTAAAAAAAAAATTGTTGCATTGAAATACATACGTCTGAATAAATGGATTTTATTGCTAATACGAATATAATTTTTCAATTTATTAAATTAAATTAAGTTTTTTTCATCGGTGTAAATATAATTAAAATGGGCTATTAATTATCTAATTAATTCTCATTCTGGAAAGTTATTTAGGACGAAAACTCATTAAACCGTCCAAATTGCTATTTTACAGCTCAATTTCTATATTTAGATATTGATCCCATATTTTCTAATCAATTTGATATGAACTCTTGTTTTGCATCATGTAATTTATTGATTTCTATGCTCTATTACTTACGTAATATTAAAATTATTTGAAAGGTACGCCAAATTAATGAAATAATAAAATATTTAAATAAAATTTCAAAATTAGGACAATTTATTTCCAATATCAGGTTGAATAGATGAACTAATAAAATTCATAGCATTATTCTCGGAAAACTAAATTTCACTACAACACTCAAATTATTTTAATCAAACAGCATTTAAACAACTATAATCAAGCGTTGACAGATAATATATTAAACATTATCTTTGCACCGTTGAAAGCCATAGAAGGCAGTTTATCACGTTTCCTGCCAGAATAAAGCCTATACTTTGAATAGGTAGCTGCCTATTGTTTACATTTCATTGTTAATGAAAGGGAAATAGATTTTTAAAGCGATTAATATAATCAAAATTTTTAGCAATGGTCATTAAAACTTATAACATAAAATAGATAATAAAAATCTAATTTAGAACCTTTAACTTTTTACCTAAAGGACATATTTCTTAAAACATAAAGTAATTAATTTGTTTAAACACAATTTTTAAGAAAATTTATTTAATTTTTTCTATTATCATTTGCAAGCAGTTAACAACATGTTTGTATGAACCATCAATTTTTAAAGCAATTGCAATTTATGATTTTATTGCAGTGGCACACTTAGAATTTTTTTGAGGATGTGATTATTTATATAAGTTTTCATAGTGTTTTTCTTTCTTTTTATTAATATATTGATCTTGCAGTTCATTTGTGTTTAATTCTGGTTGATTTTGGCGAGTACTTGGTTCTCCAGAGTTTACAATATTCTATCTTCTTTATTGTTATTTCTGATAAGACTGTATTTGTCAAATTTTAAGTTCTACACTTTTGTATAACAATAATGATATATATAAAAGCAAACGAGTCTAAATAAGTCATATGTTTTTCATGTATGCACAGCATTCCATTTCTGAAAACAACTTAAGACGCTTATATGCGAAAAAGAAAAATACAATATCAATGTTTAATAATACTGTGGCTTAAAATGTGAAATCAATAACAAACTGATATAAATACATGTGTATATATACATATTTTTTATATACCTGTATACTTATATAAAACAGACATAAGTAAAATTATATTTTATATTTTTATATACAAAAGTTTCATCAGAATGATGTTCTTTTGGGACTACTTTAGTTCTACTTTGTTTCTTACATCGTATGAATAAGTAATTTCGTAGTTTCATTTACCACTTTGGTATTTTTCGACTTTTTTCCCAAAAATTGCCTAAATGCTCAACTGACACACTTATTCTTTATTTTTTTATTTGAGTTTTTTCTTAACTTTTTTAATTCTGAGAAATGTACTTCATAAATTATTTACTTTGTAATAACAAAAATATCTAAATGCATTACGAAAAGCGCTGTGACGATCATTATACTAAAAAGAACATCTTAAAGTTAATTATGATAAAAACTACAGTCATTTATGGTCATTAGTGTAATTTGTGTCTTGGAAAAATTACAACGTGCTCTCTAAAGGCTACTAATCCTTATAACTACATGGTCGCCCTTCTGTTTGAAATAAAAGCCTCATTTTTCACACTAGGCTAGGGAGTCTAGCGTTTTATTTTAATGTAATTAACTGTATAGATTATTGCTCTAATTGCAACTGTGTCGAGAATGGATTTATTTCTAACTATTTGTTGTTTAAAGAGAAATCAATTTTTTAAAACAATGTTTTGTGAATTAACTTTTGTGTTACTGCAAACAAACAAATAGCATTTTAAATTCTAAAACTCTACAAATACATGCTTACTTATAGATTTTATAAGTATAATTATTAGATAATGTTTACGACCAATTTATTAATATATTTTTTTATTTTTGATGCTAGTTCGGCAATTGTAAAGAAACTCTAATATAGTACTTAGATACTTATTTAAAAGTTAAAAATCTAATTACAAAAATACACTTTCTAATGAATATGATTTAAGTTTTAGAAATTCTTTCCATGGCTCCATTCAAGTACCATTTTGCTTGCTTAATTGAGACATTTAAATGACAGGCTGCTGAGGACTAAGCTCGTAAAATGATCTTTTTTACTGCAAATATTTTCTTGTATCTCTATAATTAGCACACGTTGCTGTTAATGCAATAAATTAATTACGTCGTTGCTCAAGTTATTCCACATTAAAAAATTCGGTATAGATTTAAGAAAACATAGGTGCATGTGATCGCATTCTTGACATACGTTATTATGTATTTATGCTTTTTATTAGTAGGTACTTACATATTAATTAGATTTTTTTAAACGCAAACTGTTTTGCTTTTTTACTAGATCATCTGGCTATGTTCAGTTTGGCATTTATTTCTAAAAATAAATATATTTAACTTTATGAACTAATATCATTGCTCAGCTTCTTTCTATTCGGAAAAACTTTGGCAGTAGATATTAATCATATGACACTGAACGATAAACGATAGAAAAAAATTGTTTTAAAAAATTGGTATTTTCGTAGGCCTCTGTTTAGAAACACTAAAAGCAAATTGTTTATTATTACAAAAGTTTCTAAATATTTGATAAACTTTTTGTATGTTTAAAATAGCAGAAATAGTCAGAGATTGTCTAGCTTTGTTCGAAAAATCAATTTTAACTCTTTAAACGTGAAAATCTTTTGTGAACAAATGATTATATACCTATCCAAATATTTCTTTGCCATGTTCAATTCAATGGGTAAACAAGTTTTTGTATTGAATGCAAAGTAAGCCCAATAATTGTAGTCCTCTAATTCGCCAAATTACATGACTGTAATTAATGTTAGCAGACTTTGCTGAATAGTATTGATCTAGAGAATTGAATCACTTCCAATAATTAGTTTGTAATGTGGTAGTTACGCAGAACAGCTACATAAACGGTTTTGGCGTGCTAATGATTAACTACAGCTTTCTATAATAGTCACTTGATAATATTAATTTACCTAATACATATCATTTTTTTATAATAATTGTATTATATATGACATTAGAATGTAAGTTTTACTCATCCATTTGTATTTGCAAAATACAATTAAAAATCAATGAAGTGTTCTATCTATGTTAATATAGTTATAAAGCCTGATAAGAATGTCTGTAAGTAATTATTTTCCATTAATAATAATTTTATTAAATATTGATTGATTTTGTAATTTATAAACTTTTCGTAAAGGTAGTCGATGGAGGGACAGGCCGGACGATAGAGAGGACATCGCGAATTTGTACTATTATCATTTATTATTAACATTATAATTGAAATTATTGGGTTTTTTCTTTGTTCATTTTGAAGTTAAAGGTATGATCTTTGAAAGTTTTTCATAAATTTAATTATATATTAATTAATATTTTTAATATGGCTTTAAAAAAAACTGTACGCTTAACTGTCCGGTACAGAGGTCACTTACCTTATTTGTAATATAATTACTTACAATAAGTTTTTTATTAGGTATGCATATATGTTTCAATAAAGTGATTTTTATAACGACGTACGCTTATAGCGACACAATATGGAAGGTTTTTTGAGCACTGTTATAAACATACATGTTGTACTTTTCCAGAGAAACTGTAGCTATTGAATCCTTTAAATCAGAATTTTTTTATGTGCTTGTTTTGAATCTACAGAATTACATTCTTGGTAAACTTGATTTATATCAGATGTGTCTTACAGTTAAGATTTAAAATTATCAACTTGTAAGTTTACTTAATATTATTCCATTGCTGCACAGCATCGTCATATAACTAATTTATGAAAACTTGATAAGCTTAATAAAGTTTATCTTAATAATAGGCTTGTTTTAATTATAAAACAGAACATCTCTTTATTAATTAAATACAATTAAAAACATTTACTCGTTCAATTGCAATATTAAAAATGATTGATTCTATTTGTTAAGATTTGTATTTTATTTTAACTTTAATAATGGTTTTAATTTTTAATTAAAATCGAATTTTATTGAATCATAAACTTGTGTTAAACTAGGCAATGAATAACTGAAATGAGAAATTACTCGTAAATTATATTGATTTGGATATTAAGCAAATCATGAAGTTAACTATGGGCCACCTGACAAACCTCTAATAATCTGTAAAACCATACTTTAGGAACCACTGAACCAGTACCATTGAAAATCTTAAGGCAATTAGGTTTCCAGAAATTATCCACAAATGTTACACAACTGCTCATAAAATTTGATTAAACGTGGTTTCGTAGAACATTATATACCTAGCTAAGTAAATGGGGTAGAAAATGTTTGATGTTATTTGCTTGAGCGACTTTTATTATTGTGATATTCTGTAAATGAGCTTATAGAAATATGTTACTGCGAAAATTAGCTTTCTAACCTTATTTTTTACTGCTTATATTATAATTTTATTAAAAATTAAATCGGCCAAAGCTATTAACTGGTTAATAATCATATTAAGCCATAGAGTATTTAATTAATTAATTCTATTTTAGTTAAAAATTACAAATATAATTACGTATTAAAATTTACTCCACCCGAATTTATTAAAAATAAAGAGAAGTATTAAAGATTTTCTCCGGAAAAACAAGTAATTACATATTTCATCTATAAATAGAGCACGAAAATATCTTTAGAGGAATAGTTGGAAAAATATATTAAAAACTTCCGATAAATGACCAACTTTCTTTCCAAAGATTTATTTGTGTAAAATGTTTGAGTTGTTATTTCCAAAACAAATTTTTAAATTAGAATTTTTCTTTTAAGCGATATTAGGTTCTTTCTGTGTTTGTATGTTTATTATTAAGATTTAAAATAAATTGCTTTTTAATTCTTTTTAGGAGGAAACGCTCAAACATGTTTGTAAATGAAAAAGGCTCGAAAATTACTTTATCTTTAAGTGAAATTTATGCCATTTTATGCTAAGAAACTAAATAGAATATAGGCATTTCAACAGTTTATTACCAGTGCTTCCTATCAAATTACTAATGTATCAAAACCCTAAATTGTTTTATCCCTTAGGGCCAATTATGAAGCTCCATGTCGTCATCGTTTTTGGTATTTACAACTACAATAAAAGATATATAACGATCGGATTGGGAAGTTAGACAAATATAGATCCTCTTATTTTGTAATATATGAGGGCAGTTTGATAAGTCAGTGACTTTTTGAATAAAAGATATTTTTTTCGGCAAATAAGCGTTTTATTTCTCAACTTAGTCTCTTTTTAGCTTGATACATTTAATTCAGCGTTTTTCCAAATTTTTTATTCCTTCCAAATAATAGATTTTTTTAGGGCCCTCAAAATAGGCGTGAGTTTCTGTGATGACCTCTTTTTTCAATCCAAATCTTTTACCGTCCAGCCATTTCTTCAGGTTTGGAAACATAAAATAGTTGCAGGGAGCTAAATCTGGAGAATATGCTGGATGTTTAATCAGCATATGAAATTCACTTTTTACCATTTTTATTAAATTTCAAGCGGTTGTCTGCTTACAATGACTATCAAACACAAACTAAATGCAGCAGCTTGCTCAAACTATTCATAGATGGCGGTTGACGGGAGCAGTGTTGCATTTAAAGTTACTGCGGGGGAAATTTAAAAAGTCACTGCCTTATCAAACTCCCCTCGTATGTATGTATGTATCACGAATTATTATTTACTTTATCACAAAAATCCGTTGTTTACGACTTTTGGATGTAATGTTTGATATTCGCAAAAAAATGTAAGTGTAATTGCTAGTATTAATTAATTTTCTTAACGAGCTGAAATTTATCAACGCGTTCGGACTTTAATATACTATTTTGTTAAGACAATTCAGAATTTAAAAAAAGAACCAGCCGCAAAAGTAATCACCAGTAGTAACAGTAAAGCACTCTACGTCACTTTTAGATTAAAGAAAGCTATTTCTAGCGCAAAATAACTCAAAATGCATTTATTACACGCGTGTCTAATTCGTAATGGTTTAGAATCTAACATAAAGTAATTACGATAAAGCGTTCTGTGATTAAATGTAATTTGCGTAATTTTCCGGGAAAGAGTGTAACATGCAAATTTTTAAATTGAAAAAACGGGTGTAGAGTAAAGTATATGAGAGCGCCACGTTTTTGTTATAAATAATATTGATACAATTTATTAGGGTTTCCACGGATTTTTCTTCTTCTTGACACTTGTAATTTCCGTCGAATGTTGAACTAAGTTAAATTTATAAACGCTTCTTTATTCTTTCAGAGCCAGACACCGAAATTGTAGGTGGCCCAGAATTGTTCATTGATCGTGGAAGTACCATTAACCTTACCTGCGTGGTACGTCACAGCCCAGAGCCTCCAGCTTATATCTACTGGAACCACAACGACGCTGTGAGTATCGCGCATAAAATGTCTTATTAAATATTTAAAATCAATTCAAGGCAAACTTTACAACGTTAACTCTAATTGCAAAGTTTTGTATCTTAGGAGGAGTTGATATCATTATGCATTATATATTTGACTCAGTTTTTCTTTTCCCAACAAATAATTCTGATGGATGGTTATGTTTCTAACCCTCGGCGCCTTTTATTCCTTCCTTCCTTCTCATTGCCACATCGTGATAACTCACTTAGGAATACACCCTCGCTTTTTAAAAGCCACAATTAGAATAGACATCTGTGTGAATGGTATTCAACAAAATATTAAATTCTTTTGCGTTCCTCTCGAAAGAAAGCCTCACACTTTGACGTCGATGTTGTTTTCCGCGACAAATATGCAAAGCCTATTAAAAAGCATAGGACCGATTTTACTCAGCAGACGATTATTATTATCGAATTTGATAAGTCACAATACACATTGTTATATATTTTGAATTACCTACCTATTCTTTTTATTGTTTTCTTAATTCCACTCCAACATGATTTTTACTTAGCAAACCGTTCAATTTCTATAATAATCCAAACCTAATATATTTTTAAAAGTTTTGACAATTAACAATTTAAATATATATTTTTTTATTATTACCAGAGATTTTGATGAGTACCTATCGTGTCATGCGTCAATTGCGTCCATCTAGAATGTGACACTTTGTTTGAATGTGTAGGTACACTGTACAGAAATATTACTATTTTTTTTTTAATTTACGCAATTATAAAATTGAAATCAATTTAAATAATTGGATGATTAATTTAAACAGAATAGTTTAGAATGTTTTTAAGAAGAAGTGAGAAGTCTGTTCCCGTTTCGAAATGTAAGAGCATGGAAAAATGAATCAAAGTAACTTACGCATAAACTGAAAAAAGTTTTTATGTAACAGCTATTTGCATCAGCACATTAAACAAAATTACAAAATAAAATTTTTCTGTAGTTGGGGATTACTTATGTATATTTTTCTGTAAATTGATTTAACTTAGTTTCACTTCATATTGATGATAATAAAAGGGCCAGTTAGGGTAATTATAGGGGTAAACAGTACAGTGATTGGCCCTTTTAGAAACTGAACAATTACAATACTAAATTTCATACTTATATAAAATGTATTTATGATTTTTTATTGTGCTAGTAGGTGTAAAAAACTGTATATTTTAATATAAATAAAAATTTGAATACAAAATTTAACGTTTTATATAAAATAAAAATAAAAATATTTTGGTTTATTAAAAAACATAGTTATTGGCCATATAAATATAGTAATTGGCCAGTGAATTTACAGTGATTGGCCATAATTTTCTAATTAAGATAAAATATAGTAAATTAGCAAAAAAAACGAAACGTTTAAAAATAAACAATTTAAATATGAATTTAATAATTAACTTTATGATATTTAAGAAGGCATATCGTTGCTGCGAAGTCAACACCTCGTATCTCAAAATTCGAAACTTTTTAGGAAATATAGATTTATTATTATAGGGGTAAACCGTACACTGATTGACCCTTATAGAAACTGAACAATTAATTTAATAGAAAAAACAATATTTTATTTCCCACAAGAAGGCATATCGTCGCTGCGAAGTCAAAAACTCGTATCTCAAAATTCTAAACTTTTTAGGAAACAAAAAAAACTAATATTTTTCTATTATAATTTTGATTTAAGTTACAGTGATGCTGGAAATAATCTAAAAATAAATTAATTAATGCAAGTGAAATAGGTTTTTAACTTTTAATTACACTAGCACACAAAAAAAGAAAAGTAGTCAGTACTTTTGACCAGACCCACCTAGGGTTATGTATTTGGATGCCCTGAATCCGAATTTGTGGTCGGTTTACCCAATATACCTCTAAAATTTTGAGTAAATTGCAAAAAACCACTAAAAATTACAGTTATGAAAATGAAGAAAATTTGATTAAACTAGATCAAATCTTTCTTATATTATATTTTAATTAGATGAATCCAAATTCAGAATTTCTTAATCTCGATCATTCATATATTTATCCAAAATTGTAAAAAATAGTCAAAAAGTAGTAGAACATAGCCAAAAATATCAAGAGAACACAAAAAAAAGTGGTCAGTTCTTTTGATCAGACCTACCTAGGGTTATATATTTCGATGCGCTGAATCCAAATCCGAAGTACGTTTGGCCCGGAAACCCCCAAAATTTTAGAGATATATTGGGTAAACCGACCTTAAATTCAGATTCAGGGCACCGAAGTACATAACCCTAGGTAGGTCTGGTCAAAAGTACTGACCACTTTTCTCTTTTTGTGTGCCGGTGTATTTAAATTAAATAGAGAGGGTTATAAAGACTATAACGGGCCAAAGTCAATTGTGATTAAAATTAAAACTAACTATTAGATTTTAATATAAAAGTTATTAAAATATTTATTATACTCCCCTCTATTGGTTTATTATAAAATTTTTAAGCAAAAGATTATGGGACGCAATAAAGTGAATCAGATAGTTGAAGGCCAGGTTCGGCGGGGCCTTTTAACGGCCGGTTGGACGGAACGGGACATCTTAAAAGAAATCAACAAGAATGGCACGTACTGAGAAAGGGAACCATCCATTGAATCAAGAAACGGCCGCCAAAAAGATCACCGAAAAAGGAAAATAGAAGACCGAAAGGCGTGGATATCAAGAAATTAAATAAGAAAAGTTTAGCCAAATTGAAGAAATGGTCCGAAAACCGAAAACCCAATGCGAGTCCGATGGATTATTTTTGTTGGGGATACCTTAAGAGAAGATTATGGAACCGAAAAGTAAAGGACAGCACGGACTTAAAAAAAGCTTTAAAAGTTGAGTGGAAGAAACTACCACAAGTTTGATTGATCGTGCGTTTCAAAGTTGGCCAAAACGGGTTCTTAAAATCGGGAAAGCTAAGGGGGGTCATATTGAAAAGTATATATTCTGTTAATAAATAATTTGATTTAATAAAATTAATTGTAATTTAAAGTGCCCCGTTATAGTCGTTATAACCCTCTGTATTTTACTAAAGATATAAATAAAATTCATATTTTAACCAAAACAAAACTGTTTATCTTCTTGTGCTCTTATCTGTTACTTAAAATATACTGCCAATAACTGCCACATAGTCATTCTAACCATAGAATAGTAATTGGTCACATGGCCAATCACTGTCGATACCATTTTTCGCGCGATATTTATTGGCCTATAATTTTTTTGTAATCTGTGCTTTATTTTAGTTTAAATAATTTTTTTTCAAAGAATTTAAACCTTTATTGAATTATAATTCTTAAAAATTTGTACCAAAAGCTTTTACTAAGCATAGAAAAATCTAAGAATAGTAAGGTCTCCGCTTGTAGATTTTTGTACAAAATGGAGTAAATTTGTAAGAATCTCGGCCTGATCATTTTAATGATTGAATATACTTACAAAACAGGAAATTATAAAAAAAATACTAGTTTTACCCAGTACAGAGAGGAATAAAGAATTTTCTGGTATTGATGAAAAATTATATGGCTAAAATATAGATCTATAATTATATAATTTTTTAAATATGGCCAATCATTGTCCACTGGCCAACAACTGTACTGTTTACCCCTAAACAAAGGTAATTGGAAAATAGTGCTTTTACTGTTTCCTGTGGTAGAATTCTGAACTGCTAAGAACTTAAAAATATTATCTTTAGATAGTAATTATTTTGTACTGTATGACAGGTGCAACTTCTGATTATTAATAAGGTAGTGGGCTTGGTGTATCAGTTAAGGTGTATCATTTAAAAGACTTCTAAACAGTATTTTATTTTGTGCCTAAATTATCACGCCAATAGTTATGAAAAATATCAATTATATTTCTCATTTATCCAAAACTGAAATAACACAGACCAGAAATCTAAGATAATTAAGATTGTAAGATGGAATGTGCTTATTGTTGACCACCTCGTACCAGTAGTTGACCAAGTAATACACCTGTGATTAACCAGTAAATAGAGTGAATGTTTTTATTGAAAAATAACTGTATTACAAATGTATTAAACTGATAAGGAGAGGGCACGATCTGGGAAATTTATTTCGGGATGAGACTCGCTATATAAGTGTTACACCTTTAAGGTGTTTATAAGGAAAAAAAAATTAAAAAAAAATAGTTTTATTGTTTAATTTAAAAATATTTAAGTTACAATATTTTTTCTATCAATAAATTTTAAAAGAAATGGCGTGCCTAAAAGTGACGCAAATAAAGAGAAACTTATAATATTAAAATAAATAAAAAAAATGTTTGTTTAATATAAATATTATTTGTTTCCATGTCTCTTCAGACTCCAAAAGTAAGTTTGCGATACGAAAAATTTAATATAAAAATTCTAGCGTATAGTTTTACAAGATACCTTAAAAATAGTGCACCAAGAATGTAGTTCTTGATCTTGTAGTTGCTTCATTAAGATTATTATTAATCAAAACATCGTCTAGCGAGCACATTACCGCTTTCAAAAGCTGTTTACGTTTTCTATACGCTAACGCTTTGCATATAATTATGATATGTATCCAACCAGTGAAGAATATGCGCATTCGTTTTTAAGCATGGTTCACAATAATTAATTTACAGTCTTATTGTTAGACGGCTAAATTCAATTGTCGAATTTTCGTTAGATGTGCGCGCGCAACTTTCGTTAGTTACTAAAATTTTACTCTCAAAGCCCCAAAAAAGTATAACTTTAAAAATATTTAATTCAATACTTGTAGCAGGAGTAGCCAACCCATGGAGTATCCGGCAAACCAAGAGGATAGTATGGTAAAAAGTTTGCTACCTTTGGCTTAAAGCACTACAGATTTTGTGACAACTAAATCTGAGTTACTATCGCTAAGAAAGTTTCATTTAAGAAAATTGTGAAGTTGGGAAAAACATTCAACTCTACACCAAATGCTGGTCGACGTCTTGGCCGTCCCTGGACTATTAGAACACTTTAAAAGAAAGTCTGTGTGGGATGTATTACGAAATATACAAGTTCTGAGGGACACATTTATTCCGAGATACACCTTACATCTTCAGAAACAATAATAAATGTACACAAGACATGTATTCAACACCTGATAAATTGTCAACCGGTGCAGAGGGAATTTTCAATACCAAATTGTGTAACCGGTGTTTTAAACTATCTAAACTGATGGAAAACTATAGCAATTTTTTTTTATTTTAAATGATTATTACTCCTAAAATTTAACACAAGTTGTCCACAAAGGCTATTTAACCGACACAAACAAATTTAAAAACAAATAATGTTGTTTTACACATCAAATTATTTCTGTTGTTTTCAGCTTCAGATCAATACAATTTACAAAACAAAAGTTATTCTTATTTTGTGACATCATTATCTAAAACAGTCCTTCCCAAGCAATGCGTCGGAAGTATAATACAGATGTGTCGCGAAATTTCTTGATTATCTGGTTACTAAAATATTTAGTAGTTTTCATTCTATTTCATAGCAACTTTATTATGACAATTTACGTGGGCCGCATAATTCTAATTAATATCGTTAACAAATGTGTCGTTAATTCAAAAAAAGTTTGGAAACGCCGATCTAAAAAAATTTATTACGCAAAAAGGTTTTTTGTAAAAAAACACATCAATGTAAAATGATTTATTACAGTATTCTAACGTTTACTTTTACTCCGTATATTTAAAATAATAAATACATGAAGCTTGGAGATGAAATTATTTTATTTACTATTTTAATCATCCTTCACTTTTTAAAATTATTGCACTAAATAAATATTTATTGTATTGGTTTTAATTTTTGAATCTTATAGTTTCTATTACAAAAACAAGTCTGTTTAATTTATAGGTTAAACCGTCCAATCTGTAACCTCCTACCAGTGAATGACCATTACAAAAAATAATGTTTATAACAATTAAACAAATTTACTTATATTCATTGTATAATTATAATTAATGCAAACTTGTGTGCCTTTTTTTTTCATTTAAGTGAAAGTAATAATGAAGTGGATCGCTAAAATAGTGAAAACATTGCAATTTGCAAGATGAAGGACGCAATTAAAAAAGATGGGCATTACCTTCTAAGGGTCAACAAAGCCTGTGATTTATAGAATACCAAAACGAACATTAAAAAAAACTACACGAAGGTACTTACATCTAAGCATAGTGTGTAAAATAAAGTTTACAAAATTTATAAATTATTCCTTTGGGTTATTTTGGGTCCAAAGGCGAATTAATTAATCGGTCATTTTCTGGACTATACCTTGGTCAATATTGACACCAAAAGGAGATTTACTGGACTTCTCGTTTTATACTGTTTATAGTCAATTGTACGAAGTTTGTGACCAAATTGTGATAATGTTTTCTTTAGTTCATAAACAAACATAGTATCATATTTCAAGGGTAACAGTTGTTTTGGGTTAATTAATTTGTTTATTATTCTTTTATATTAAAATAGCTCTTGCTGTAACAAATCGGTCATTCACTGGGCGTTTTACACTACCTCAAACAAATTTACACAATAACTTTTCAACGTTTTTGACTTTATAGAATCATCTAATACTTGAAGCAATGTAGCTAGAAAGTATCGAAACTGGAATCGATTTTATTTTATAATCCTATAAGGTGTTGAAATATTGATTTGTAATTCAGTATTATATACAAAGTACAAACGAGGCGAAAAGGCTTCGGAAATTTAAGAGGACCTGCTTCACTGTAATATACATGCAGATATATTCTCCGCCTTTCTCGTCTTAAATTCTATCCAAGTTATGAATAATTAGATTTGACATTTAAAAATAATTTATAATTTGTTTTCCAAATTGTTTTATGAATTTTTCATCTAACACTAAATAACGAAGGCTTGACTGAAGTATTTTCTTTAAAAATTAGGTCAGAACGAGATTTTAATTGGATTGAATTTTACATAGCTAAGTTATTTTAGGTAATCTATAATTACTTCATGTATACAGACAGGCACCTGCTCTCTTACGCAGGTGCTTAATTTAATAATCTAGAACTTAATTTAATGAATTTAATGAAATGTTATAAACAACTTTGATCAACAGTTGTCACTGTGTTTCTCACAAATTAAAAATTAAGGAATATCTGTATCTATGCCAAAAACTTATGCATAGCTTTGATAATTAATTTGGACTATTTTAAAAAGAAAAAAAAACAACCTTCAAGAATACTACGCACGTTTAAAAGTGTTTTGGATCGAGCCAAAATGAATGTTTCTATCAATTTTGAAAGATTGAATGCGTTGTAGCTTTTTTCTCTAAATTTACAATCAAAGAAATGTAAATGTCTTATTTTTAACTATTTGTTAACAGAAATGAATAGTTGGTAATTTG
This sequence comes from Sinopyrophorus schimmeli, assembly GCA_036325965.1. Taxonomy (NCBI): domain Eukaryota; kingdom Metazoa; phylum Arthropoda; class Insecta; order Coleoptera; family Elateridae; genus Sinopyrophorus; species Sinopyrophorus schimmeli. Next base: position 1,111,419 of record JARFIZ010000139.1, read on the forward strand.
TCAAATATTATTTAAGTCCAATGTATTGGGTATAAAGTATTTGTCTGCATATTTTGGCAATATTTTCGGTTGCACTTATTTAAATAAAAACGTAAATACAAATTAAAATTGCTCGACGATTAGCGTAGAAGTCGGGAATCATAAAAATATATTTATTCAAGTTTAAAAATACATAACAGCTTCATTTAATTGAACCATAAAATTTTATAGAAGTTATTAACTAATACCTACTCTGTTCTGTTCATGAAAATTTGAATTACGTACAGAATAATAACAGTCACGCAAGTGTAGTTACATTAATAAAGCAATAAAATGGTTCTTAGTACGTGTTATAGTTTTAACTTTTATTACTAAAATAATATTGAAATATCTGTTAAGTAATTTTAGAAGAATTTTCATTGATATGTCGCATTGCGACGTGAACTGTCGCATTTGGTTTTACATAATTTATTAGAATGTAACGTCGTTAAATTGATAATTTTAATTAAAGGTACACGAGTGATTAAAAACATTTATAACATTCATATCTAGGTAGTTCGTAAAAAATTATTGTGTGCAGTTATTAATTATTTAAACTAAATATAGTCTACTTTTCAAACAGTATAATTTATAATAATATAATTGTACATTTTAATGTAAATAAGAGTTTAAGCTTCTAATAAATTTCGTTTAAGAAACCTTAATAATTTTGAACCAAACTTATCTCGAATCTTTTTCAAGTTTATAATTTTTTGTCACGCACGAAATTTATACTATTGTCGGCAAGTACTTTTACAATGTGTGATTAAAATACAACAATTAGAGTTACAAAAATATTTATCTTCGTACAGTAAAACCTCCATTATACGGATTCGCGGTTATTCAGATGTTTTATTTAGTGATTAATATTTGTTGCATTTTTTGTAAACATATACCTAACAATTTGACCAAGTTTTTTCCTATTAAAACGGGACACTTTGTAATCGCGCTTAAAACCGAGTGTGCACATTTGAGCTCAAAGTGGCACATTCCGATCTCGGGAAAATGAAGCGCGCCGCTCCGCGTCGCGCTTCATTTGTCTTTATCGCTCGGAAATGTGCCACTTTTCGATCGAATGCGCACATCCTCGTATTTATCAAATTTGCCTATATTATTATTTCATTCTTCAATTCCAAAAATGAAAAGTCGAATGAATTAGATCTATTATTTGTTTGAAAAAGGTTAGATATTTTATTCGTTTTGATAGGTTACCCTGGTGCTCTTCCGCACGCTTAATTGTAGTGAGCTTGATAAAAATTATTTCAGGTGTACTTTCGAATGTTTATTAATTCGCATTTTTGATTAATTAAAATTGTATATGAGTCAAATTTTCTGAAGTGGGCCACTAAAAATCAACTAGTTGATTTTTATATCATCTTTTGCAGATTGTTGAAGGTTTTTATGTCAAAATTAATGTCTCCAAATATTTTTGGGTAATTTTCATTTTTGTAAAAATTATAAACAAATTAGGTTTAAGGCACATTTTGTATACACTGTTATAATTAGACTTCATTTATGGACTAATTCAATTTTTAAATATAAAAAAATATTTATGTTACATTGGGGATGCATCAAAATTTTAGAATGACTTGGATGGGATATGTTAAAAAAAAGGTTGGGAAATAAGAGTCAAAAATCGGAAAAAGTTAAACTATTTTTTTTTTCATGTACAATGAAGTCTGCCATCTAGTTTAGTTTAAAAGTACTAAATTAGAAATGTGGTTTTTGGTAAAAAATACCCTACTGTAATTTTTAATTAAAAGAAAGCGAGAAGTGGTGCATTTAGTTCAGTTTGATTTAATTAATATTATTTGTAAGAAAGAATAATAAGATAGGCAAATTCAATTATGAAGGAGTATCTGCACTTTCAAACGAAAACCTTTTCCGAATAGAAAATCTGGATTTGAAGGATTTGTTATTAATATAATCGAATCCAATTAACATGAAGATGTGCGCATTTGAGCGAAAAGTGGCACATTTCCGAGCGAGGGAGGCAAATGAAGCGCGACGCGGAGCGGCGCGCTTTATTTTCCCGAGATCGGAATGTGCCACTTTGAGCTCGAATGTGCACACTCTACTTTCCGCCACGATTAACAATGATCAATTTACTTTAAAAAAATTCAAGTATTTCTAAAACCGTAGTTGCGTTCTTAAAATGTCTCCTTTGGGCTTCGCTTATTTTTCATAATTTTTTACTTTTTTCATTTTCAATTAACCGAATTTTCGATTATCCGAATGAGCTGCAACAATAGTTAGTCCGGATAACCGAGTTTCCACTGTATTATGAATAACTTGAAATTTATTAGCGCTTTCGTTGAACTTATAAAGTTGTGCAAAATAAACGTTTTCTTTTTCGATTCGGTACTCGTTTAAATTTTAATTAAAATCTTTCTGCTTAAAGTTCTGAAAATGCAAAGCTCTCGTGTTCTCATGTGAAGATAGTATTTAATACCAAAACGAGAGAGTTGATTCACATTTTTAGAATGAAAAAAGCCGGGTAAACAAACGTACTATAAAGCGTTTTAATTGCACAAAACCAAGGATTGCAAAATGTAACAACCGTCACTTTTATGTATCTAATGTAGCAGCTTGCTTGTTAACGAGTTTGTTATACACACAAACTACGAACTTGTTTGAGATCTTCCGGGCTGCTAACTGGGATATACCTTCCTGGAACTGTTTCTAAATATCAAGTTTGTTGTAGGTAGCTCAAGCAATCCTAATTTTCTACCAACAATTCTTACGTGGGACACAATATTAGCATAATACCAAGATAAACTTCAATGTTTCGAATTATAATGTTATTATTGTAATACTAAGTTGAGCAAGTCCAAATTTTACCTAATGAGTTAACCGAGAGTGCTTTGAATCATTTTGACCAACATTTCCGTTAGTACATATACTTTAATTGGTTACAGCTTTTCTAATTACTTTTGTAAACAAAATCCGTATTCGTAAACATTTATGTAACAAAGTTTTGGCAATTAGTCAATTTAATTTATATTTGTTTATTGTATCAACTAAAAATTCTGTTTTTGGGGCCAAATAAATTAAAATATTTATTTATCCTAAACATATTTAACAAATATAAATTCTTTTGTTACTGTTATTGATATATGTACATAGTTATATGTACGAATATAATTGTTAAACAAGTATAAGTAGGGTCAGACTACAAAGCTTAAGAGCATCAAAAAGATTTTCATATTTTTTTGTTTTAATTGCAAAATAATTTTTGAATTCATACGTTTTATAAAATTGAGAAATGCCACGCTTACATTAGTTTGTTTGCACTATTTCTTATATTTAACATTAAATTTGCAATAGACAATAGTCTAAAAGTGCTTTGCAACCTTATCTCAACTTTGGCATATATAAACTATCCTTAGTATTACAGGACACAGAACTATTTTGAACAGCAGCTTACAAAGTAACTAGTCAACGTTCGATAACTGATATGGCACCTTAAAGAAGAAAAGCTCTAAAAACATTAAAGAAATATCTGTTATAGAGCTACAATAGGACTAGATTTGGGCCAGGCTTGACCATACCACTGTTTCTAGCATTAGTGCGAGCTATTGCGAGCATTCGGCGAACATAGGTACGAGACTTGGATGATGACCATGTCCTAAGCCTTGGAATATTAAAAAATTAAGCCTAGACCAATCTTTGAGAAACCTAAAACCAAATTTTGCCCAAGCCTTGGGAAACCAATATAATGAAACTAGAATATTGCATTTATCTAAAGAAAAAGCAAAAATTTATCCGAAATCTTCTTTGTGGTGATCAACACTAGTGTACTAATTAAACCTTTAATTGGTGTTGGAAGTGAGATGGCAAGGTGAAGAAGAGTCGTAGATAAAATTTTTTACTAAATGATAAAACAATTATTAAACTTTTAAACATTATGAAAAATGATACAGACGATATGTATGTTTTGGGAAAATCGCAAAAAAATTTAAACTGCATCTATGAAAAACCGTGTGTATCAAAGATGCTGGATATGTTTTTAGTTAGTTAAATATTGGGAATACATTATTGTCATTATTGACTAGGGACAGTTGGGGTACAATGGAACGAAAAAGTTGTTTCGATTTATAGAAAAATCAGTGTTTTATATTTTTCTAATTTTTTTAAACTATTAAGAACAAATCTTAAACTAATAATTGAGCACAAAAAAGAAATCAAAAATTAACCCGAAACCTGAAACATTAGCGTGTTTGCAAAACAGTTCCTCCGTTCCAATGCGCCCCAGGGCTGGGGTACAATGGAACAGGATCTGGGGTACATTGGAACATGATCAAGAAATTGCATAACATCATAAAATATATTCAAGTAATTATTAATTAGTTAGGTGTCATACGTATTTCTATGCCCTCCCCTGTCGCTTTTTTTTTTGACATATCGATGCAACGTAGTGTACTTGACATTTTTTAATTTAGCAACAGTTTGCAGACTCATTCCTCCTTCTACGAGTTCTACAGTTTTTCGCATATTAACTTCACTGTGCAGGCCCCTATCACTTTTTCTCACACGGTTTCTAACCATTATGACATTAAAATCTGCTATAAGATATAATTAAAGTAATGAAGCAGTGTTCTATTGTACCCCGTAAGGTTTCGAAAATTTCAAACACGAATTTAAAAAACTTAAGTTATTTTTTTTAATTTTTTGTAACTGTACTAAATAGTCAAAATGATTAAGATTTATGTAAAAAAATCTTACATACATACTATTATTACTTTTCTGATAAAAACAATAGTTTTTTGGTACAAAATTCCAACTTTTTGTTAACAAAAACTATTTTTTTCTTCTGACAGCTCCGTTGTTGCAAAGCGACAAAGTTTCACTACGTACTCGTGTGCCTAGTTAGGCGTTGTAATTAGTGCAAATGAAAGTGCGCGAATTTGTTTGAAATTTGAATATTAATCGCCGTCGTTCCATTGTACCCCGTGTTCCATTGTACCCCAACTGTCCCTATAGCTTTTATGATTACAAAATCACAAAATTTTATTGATGTTATCGCTCTAAATATGAAATCAATAAGGAAAAAATATTAGGTAAAGATTTATTCAGCTGGGTTATACATTGATAACAAATTACTGTGCTCAGTTTAAACTAAAACGCAACACAATGGACTTTTTTCAAGATTCGACTTATAATGTAAAAATAATCTATAAAATTATTTACTTCTACTGATATTTCTGTAGTACGATTTAATAACAAAGATTTTATGCTTTGTTTGAAACATTTTAAATTATATTTTGCTAATTAGACATAAATATTTGAAAATTGTTGAATCTATGGCAATCTTGATCCAAACATATTTTGATCATACTATACTAAATAAGTTGTAATTATTATAAACCACGTAAATAATGTTCTATTTGTGAAAGATTGGGCTTACGTTATAAAATTATTTTTAAGTTACGCACAACTATTTCAAAAGTAGAAAGTTAAAGTCTTGAAAATCATTGTTTGCGTAGATTGTATATGGTGTTCACGTAAAAGCGACAAAGATAGAACGATGTATTGCTTGACCAAAATAGCTTGGCGGGTGAAATAGTCCCGCCTACGGATGCGCATGAATAGGGAAAGTCCTGCAAAGTTGAAGTACAATCGAAAGAGAAGTGAAAATACTAATCAGGTGTTCCGTTTCAACGGAACTCTTTAACTTTATTTTGAAAACGCGTTCTTTCCGTGAGAACGGGACTTAGGATCCATCCGTAAATTGTGCCGCCAATAGCTTTTACATTTCCAATTACCTATCCTAATAAACGGCGGGCACTAAGACGTGAAAATTTACTACCCTTTTGTGCCTAAAAAATTTTATATTTCAAGTATTTTTTTACCAGAATGTACAAAAGCCGAGCGTACAGTACGTCTTTTTCTATCTGAATGCATTCTCTCTTCATCGTGTGCGTCGCTTGTAAGATTCTGACCCACCAAGCTCTCTTGGTCAAGCCGTACGCATGTTAATGCATAACCCATCGTGGCACGATAAGCAACGCTGACATTTTTTAAGTCATTCAATCTCAGACTCATGTCTACCACTTATTTCAAACTCACATCGATTTTGCCGTAAATGCAATCTTTCTTGAATTGAACAGTATTTACTTTTATTTTCCGGAATGATTTTGCTTTCTAAACTTGACAACAATAGAGCTTTTAACAGGTTACATACTTTCTGATAATTGACGTGCCGAGTGTTAATTTTCTTATATATGTTTGTACATTCATTTTAAAAATTATTTTTAAGGCTCAATTTACATTTATTTAAGTTATAATCGTTTTAATCACATTAATTTGGCACTCAATATATAATCGATAACGATTGTTATCACAAACACAAAAAAAAGTAGTAGTTACATTTCTAGAAAATTTCCGCAATAAAAAATATAAATAGATTTTTAATTGAATTTTTATTGTTAGACGTTTTAAGCAAAAAATTGCTGTTCAATCAAGAACCTTTATTACTTTTCGCGTAACGTGTACAGGATACTAAAATTGCTTGATTTAATATTTTTTTAACTACGCAGAAGCTTCTACAAGCTATTTTTCAATCAGAAATAGTATCATCCAATAACGGTTTTAATTGCTAGCTCTCCAATGCTATATAAAATTGAAGAATACAAACGTATAAACCGATATTAAACTTTTACGATGTAAATTTTCATTCGTTTTAATTTTGTCTTTATTTGAGATGCTAATACCTGCGTATAAATATTGTGTTTTTATAAATTATTTTATCCGCCATTTAAATAAAATAAATTAATAGCAATGTTTATTACAATAAATATTTTATTAAAGATGTTTAATTTGATTTTTTGAGTAGTTGAACAAAATTCCAGCGGTTTGTAGATATGTAAGAAAATTTGTATTAGCTTTTATCTTTATTTTGAAAAACAATTTTATAATATTCTTAATAAATAAGTAGATTTTTGATACACAACATTTTTACTACATATTCCTATTGTAACGGGTTCGCTGAGGTTCGAACTAGGGTTATGAATATTAAAGACGGTTATTTATTTTACGTAATAGTAACTAAATTTATTTAATAATAAATTACCACTTAATAACTAAACTAGCCTAAATATGAATTACTTAATTAACTAATTTATTTACACACTTATAGCATGAGTTATTAATTAATTTTATTGCGCACTTAACTAATTTATTTACACACTATTTATTTATTTTTATTGTTGCTCGCATTTACTTCGAAGACTCCAACATAACCGAGAGCACTCTAATTATGAGGCTCCTTCGGAAACTCTCGTCCATCGAACCTACTTCTGAGACTAACTGATCGGCGCCCTCGGTTCGCTTCTTAAGTGTTCTGGTGTTTCCAGACGTATGTGTTTAGGGTCACTGTACTTTCACGCTTGGTGTAGAGATTGCTGAAATATTATAATTCGTGCCCGTTACATTATATAATCTGCATATGTAAGAATGTGTCATTCTACATTAGAATAATTAAAGCAAAAGAGAATAGATTTAATGCAAGATTCATCCCGAGTAATAAAATTGAAAATCTAATATTTTTAGTAACTGAAACTGAATAGTAGCATAAGTATACAGCAATGCAGATATTTCTGGTGCATTTCGACTACTTTATTATTAAAATTTCGTGGAATAAAGCTTTTTTAAATTACCACTAGACTTATATTAACATCATTTTTCTTGCAGGTAAAAGCATCATTGTATCAAAAGCTTATTTAAGAAAGATACAAGATAAATTAAATATAAAATATAGAACTAATTAGATCTTTTAATTTAATGTTTTTTTAAAATTAATATTATTTTAATTTTTTACGAATTGCTTTTGTTCGATACAATTACGTTCAAAAGTCGTAACGTCTTTGCCCTTTAGCCGGAAGCTATTTGCTCGTCAATTTCACTTTCATCTTAGATTAACAAGAATTAACAAAGAAATTTTAAGAAGTAAACAGTTTCATGCAAAAAGTATGTAATTCGCAAGAGAAAAATTAAGATAAAGTTTTTTTATTTTATTATAAAACTTTACAAAGCTGACAACGAAAAGCTAAAATGCTTTCGACGCAGTTGTTAACTCTTAGGTCAAAGCTTTATCTGAAAGAATTTCAGTAGTAAATAAAGTTGGAAAAAGAATGAACTAAATCCGTTTAATACGAAACTTTATTAATTAAAATATTACAAACAAACGTAATTTACAAGTTTCATAGTTTTTCTACTTTTAATTGGATTCGATTTTTTGTCCCTAATAGTTACAGGAAAAAACATTTTGTAATATGCCAAAGCTTTTCGCTTATGAAGATGAATGATACGGATTAACCGCCGAAATTTTTTGTAATTTCAGCGGTAATATGGTTTTAAGCCAGCAACACAATTAAAGCACTCCAAAGGCAACCGCTAAACTGTTAGGATCGGGAAGATATATCGTTGCATAAATACGTTGTTACGTTGATTTGAAAGGATGAATGAAACTGTTTCTATTCTAATATGTATTATTCTCTTTAAGATAATCAGCTATTCGAGTTCCCGAGGAGGCGTAAGTGTAGCAACAGAAAGAGGAGAAACGAGCCGCAGTGTACTCCTTATCCAAAAAGCTCGACCTGCTGACTCCGGAAACTATCAATGTAACCCTTCTAATGCTCGCCCCGCTAATGTCACTGTGCACGTTCTCAATGGTAAGTACATATTTTAAAGACGCACCTAACTGCTCCACTACAGATATTTAACCCTTGAACTTACACGAATTGAGGCAATGACTTTTGTATATTATTGTATTATACCCTCAACATTAATATGAACATATAACCTTCAGTATCATTACAACTGTTTTAGTTTCCAAATTCGGCTAATTAAATATTTACGGTATCGCTGATTTTCTGCATTGACAAACACGGTGAGGATCACTGCACAGAAAAAAATAATTAATCTATTTCTGGACTATTTCTACGCGTTATATAACTTAATGAATAATTAATGTTACAGCAGTTTATCTTGGTAGTCCTAATCGGATTAGACTTTATGTTAACATTTACCTACCCTAAAGTTTATTTGCGGAAGAAAAGGTCTATCGATGATGTACAAAATAATTTGCTTGTAATTTTCTAATTGGTTTGCAAGCAACTCGTGTTAAGTGTGTAAGTCACAAAAAAACCTTTTTATTTAATTTGTTACTCTTGTGTAAAAGGTTGCCAATCTGGAGATGTGTATGCATACAGTACAATCTCGATTATACGAGCCTTGTTAATCCAAATTTTTACGTTATCCAAGCGAATCCGTCATAAATTGCATTTCAATTATTTGGGTAAAAAAGAAATGTTATTGATAATGTTATGCGTCTAATATCAGGTCACCTGGTATTTAATTTTTTATATATAATTTTTTAAATAATTCTATTCAGTATCAGAAATTACAAGAGTTATAAATGGTGTGATAATATTATTAGTAGTATGTGTATATATTACTTATCCTTCTACCATGAAAACTTACTTTTTTCCGTATTTTTTCGTCTTACTCAAGTTTTTGTTTAACCAATCAGTTTTTAGTCTACATCAACTCAAATAATCGGAACTCCACTGTATGTATACTAAGTACGGGAGTAGTTTGGGACATTTTTTGGCCTAACATAGAAACAAATACTCTTTTCTCTCAAATACGGTCTTAATTTTCAACATAGTTTGTTTTCAAGGCAATACACTTTTTGCAGTGATGCTCCAACTTCTTTAACCACTCAAAATAATAGTTGGCACAATGCTGCAAAATTTGCAATTACCTCTTTGTTAATGACAATCTGTCCTCCGAACCAAACTTTGAGCTTAGAAAACAAGAAATAATCTCTGGCGGCTAAATTTGATGGTAAATCAATTTAAACTGCAATTCGTGAAGTTGTGCCATGGGACCTGTTGAAGTGTGAGCGGGTGCATCGTCTTGATGTAAGGGTATTTTTCAGTTCCGAATGGAGTTATTTTTTAGCTGAACGCCCAAAATGGCCAAAGTTTTTTTAGATACCTTTCAAAGCATATACTACAAGATGGCGTTACTCGTCAAAATAATTCTATTAAATGACTTTGACAAGTAACGCCATCTTCATGTTGTGGTTCAAAACATTTCTTACTACTCCCATAGAATGTAAAACGAATCAAAATGATTATTTAGGTATATAAAGGTATTTTGGATCCATTCAAACTTATAATTAGTGATTTACGTACGTTGTTCATTTAAATAGTGTTGAATACATTTTTTTTTAATAATTAAGTAAAGCAATACCGATAAATATAATATTTTATATTAAAAGAAACAATTGTTTAGTGTTCAATGAAAAAAAACAATTTTCGGTAATGGTTACATAGAAAAATAAGTGGGTATCAAAAAAATTAAAAAACTAACAATTTCTAACAAATGTCAACTTTAAATTAAAATGTTGCGCACGCTATAAATTTAAAAAAAGTCAAACTGTAAGATACAAAATTAAGTAATTTTTAAATTAGTAATGTATTAGTTGTTAGTTCAAATTTTAAAATCGGACGCCGTCAAGCATAAAACTAATTTAATAACATATAGATAAGCATTGAATATTGATATAATTTAGTAATGTTATTTTAAAATTTTAATACTTCAAATATATTGGAATGGATTTGATAAATTAACAGGTACTCATTTTTATAAACATATTAAAACCAAGTGATAATATTAATATAAGAAGTATTGAATAGGGTTAATTTTTGATTTATATAATGCTGAGTCAGATATTAAATTAAAATATTTTATTGAATGAATGCACATTACATAAGTTTTTGCAATACTGCTTCAATATAAAAACAGATTTTCTGTTTTTGTCTCAAACGACTCGTACAATCATTTAATCTGATAAAAAATAGAATACAAGAAAAAACGGAATACAAGACGACGTTACACGAAATTGCTTTATAATGTAATTCTGCTTTAATACAATTAGCAACTTTTTGTAAGATGTTTGAAATTTAATTGTTTGTTTAAGATAATGTTTAATAATTGTTCAGAACATTCTTTCTAATTATTTCTTTTGTTCTGTTAGAAGCTATATATTTTTTTTAAAGTTTACTTTAACAATAATAACATTTCCTGCTACATATTTGCTGTTCCTGTTTTTTGTCTGTTTACTGTATTAAATAGATATGAAAATCCCCTGAAATAAAATAAAATCCCGAGCTCGCAACGTTCGTTCTAAAATATTTGATATCGATTCGCACTCTGGAAACTGAGGCATTCGTTCTTTCAAAATAAAAAAAAAGGTGAATGCTTCTTAAATATTTGAGCAACTAACGCAATTGTTTTTTTACTATCCTGTTGACCTATATTTAAAACAAATTAGACTGTAATTTGCAATCAACTTTTGAAGGTTTAAATAATAAGCTTTAATTTTTTATAGGTGAACATCCAGAAGCAATGCAACACGGTGGGAATCAACGAAGTTGCCCTCCCATAACAGTGATTGCAGCAATTTGTTTGGTTTTATTGTTAATTTGTTAATTTTCTAGTCGTTTGCTGTCTAATGTTCTGACGCTCTAACCGTGTAAAAAACAAATCATGTCGAAAATCCATCGTTATTGGGAGTAATGATAATTTTAATGTAGGGGTATTGTATATAAAATTATGACAAGTTTAGTAGTCCTAAGATGTTGTTGATTTATTTTCTTAAGTTAAAAAATCACGTGTATAAAAACTAAAAACTGACACTAATAATTTTAATAATCAATAAAATCTTTATCCTAACCTTTAGGAAGTGTTTTAATAAGAAAACCAGGTCGAACCAAAGAATTTCGCAATTTTCCATTTGTTGGTGTTCAAATTTTGAAACACGCAATTAAATATTTTAAAGGCTATAGTATATTTAACAATTCCGTTACTTTTAAACTTTTATCTACGTCTTAAAGGATTTGGTTGTTTAAATACGTAAAGGATTATCTATAATTCGCCAAGATCTGTCTTCTGTTTAAATGAAAATAATTTTTTAACTGTTATATGAAAAATTATTAAATTTATACTACACTAATTAAATATTAAAATTTATGAAAAAATGTTAATAAAAAGGTTACTTATTTCGTTACACACATCAGAATGACTATTTTACTAACAGTATTTTTAGTACAAAATTTTAGTTTTGAATGCTGGTGGGCTAAATATATTTTTTCTTTCCGTTCATTATCCAGTAAATCTGATGATGAAGTGTAATGTAATTCTTTACACTGATCAATTTATCCACATGAAACTGTGAGGATATTTCTGGTTTACTGCATACCTATACCATGGTATATGTATATATGAATAAATTAACAGCTTAGTCAATTATTAACAGTCGTATGCGGCTACATATCAGTAAATTAATGTGATTAGTCATAAAATAAATTTAACAATATCTAATAATGTTTATAAAAATTAAAAAATATATTAATGGGTTTTTCAAGATGATATATCTTATATGCATATTTTGTTGATATGGCCCAAAGTAGACTTTTATATAACTAAAGAAAAGATGCTATTTAAAATGGGAAGATATATAATTTTTTTTCCTTTTTTCCTAATATACGTACTCCTTACATGTACAATTAGAAAAAAATCTGTTAAAATGGTGGCAGGAAAAATTGTCAAATCTCATACCGTATATATTACATACTTTACTTATGTAGGCACAATAACTATTTATTTATTTATACATTTTATTTTAATTTAAATGATTTAAACTGTTTTTTTTAGTTTTATTATTTTATTTTATATCCAGGCCTCACAATACTCTTGGCAATGTCAACTGGTCATCAATGAGTGCGCACTGAAGTAAGTATGATGTTTTTTTTCTTTCTCCTTAGCGTGATATGCAGAACGTTCGACAACTAAAAAAAAATAATAAATATTAATATTGTTTGTAAAACGATAGTAATAAAATAACCTGTAGTATAACTGTCACCGGCGTTGATGGACTGCTGAATTAGATGTTACGTGATTTGCGTGAAAGCAACTTTCAGTCAAGACTCCGGATTATTGTCGTTATAATATGCAATCTTAAAAATTCAATGAGTACCTATACATAAATTTTTATATTCCAATTCTTTATTATTTAATATCGCTCAGAAAAACTAATATTTCAAAAATGCTTACTGTATATGGTATCTTATACTTTAAACAACCAATTCTTGTATACACCGACCACCCTGTGCTCTCCACTATTTGAACAACTGAAAAAATATATGCGCCTGATCAAACGAAAGCTTAGAGACTCTACTTTTTAATGTTCATTGGCTCTTGAACAGAAAAATCAACTGCGCATGTGGAGATGTAGAAAAGAGCGCCGTAACCCACTCAAAATTTCATTTTTTCTAGATATTTCGTCACAAGAAACAAAAATTTTATTCTGAAAACATCAAGATCGTATATATTATGTCAAAACACATAAATTATGTCTCTTGTAATTTTTGCAAAACGTCTTAGATTTTCGACAAATGAAGGTCAAAAAATTTTCATATTTTTAATATTTGCGACACTATTCTTCGCATATAACAACTGATAATCAAAATTTTACAAAGACAAAAATTGTTTATTTTCTACATTAGAGTACAAGTACTTTAATCCTACGCTTCTTAATGACGATTTTAGAAAACGACCAGTTCCTCCCGTAGAGAAAAATGCGCAATCTTTAGCACAATTACTCTAAATGTTTTCAAATTGGTTGGAAATAATCTCGTATCAATACATCAGAAATTTTTTTTTTTCTGCAACGATCTACAAAATTTGACAGAAAAATATAGAACAAGTCAGACTATACAGTTTGAAAAATTCAAAGAAAACAACATTTTCTATTAAATATCTCATTCATTATTTATCAAAGCGCGTATTTAGATCTGTAAGGAGAAATTGTCAATTCCTAAAATCGTTATTAAGCAGCGTAGGATTAAAGTACAGTAAAACCTGTTTTTGTGCGGTTTTTTTTTATGCGAATTTTTTTTGTGCGCTTTGTTTTGTGCAATTTTATTTTTATGCAATTTTTTTGTGCGATTTATTTTTATGCGGTATATGAATCTCAGCGGCGTTGGCACTAACTTTATAGTACCAAAATAAAAAATCAATTGAAATCCTATCTTCAAGCGACGAAAGCGATTTTGGACCAATTTATCGCAAGAAGATGCGGGTTTTAGATTACGACAAGTAGCAGCAAACGATTTAATCTACAATTTGAAAACTTCTCACATGTATATGTACAATAAAGAATTAAATGTTTTTACAATTTTTCCAGGTCTAATTTAATTATTTAATTTAATTGAAAGCATTTTTTCATGTATTTCGTGAATAATTGATGTATTTTTTAAGTGCGACTTTTTTTATGCGGTTCCTATCCACCGCATAAAAAAATTTTTAGGTAGTATATCGTACAAAGCTGTTTATTATATGTAAGTATTATAACATTTCCGAATTTTTTTTGTACGATTTTTTTATGCGGTCCCTATTCACCGCACAAAAACAGGTTTTACTGTACATACTTGTATTCTAATGTAAAAAATAAACAATTTTTGTCTTTGTAAAATTTTGATTATCAGTTATATGCGAGTAATAGTGTCGCAAATATTGAAAATATGAAAATTTTTTGACCTTCATTTGTCGAAAATCTAAGACGTTTTGGCAAAAATTACAAGAGACATAATTTATGTGTTTTGACATAATATAAACGATCTTGGTGTTTTCAGAATAAAATTTTTGTTTCTTGTGACGAAATATCAAGAAAAAATAAAATCTTGAGTGGGTTACGGCGCTCTTTTCTACGTCTCCACATGTGCAGTTGATTTTTCTGTTCAGGGGCCAATGAACATTAAAAAGTAGAGTCCCTAAGCTTTTGTTTTTTCAGTTGTTCAAAAAGTGGAGAGCACAGGGTGGCCGGTTTCACATAGAATTACCCATATATATATTATACATTGTTTTTTTGAACGAAATTTTGTATTTAGATGATGTTTTACTTTCCAAGTTTATCTAGATAAATTTCAACGCTAAAAACGTACGTTTTCACACAAAATATTTTTTTTAGCGCCATCTCATATATCAGTATCTTGCCGACCGAAAGCTATGACATTCTCATCCCAAACTCGAAAGACACCGAGCCTAGCTATTAGGTGCGTAAGTATATGTATATGTAGGTACCTACATACGATACATATTGTAAATCTTCTTCAAGTCCAATGCCGCTGGCAATGCGATAAATATATAAAAATACCGAATCCAACAAAAAAAGTAAATGCTTATGGGGAACTCATTTACTTACTTGTATAGTCAGCTTTTTCTATGATGAACAATAATCAGCTCTATTTTACAAAATTATATATAAGGTACTAATATACATAATACATTTATTATTTTTTTTTTAATCGTAAATGTTACTTAATAAAATTTTGAGATTAAATTAACCTGGACCAACACTTTAATCATGTTATAAATGTAAATTGATTAAATTGCAAAAAGTGTAATTTATTTAATTTAAAAATTTAAGATCTATTTTGGAAAACAATACTCTTCCAACATTTACAAATACACCGTCTGTTAACTTTAAGGTATGAAACTTTTAAAACTTGTAAAGCTGCATTTTTTCAAAACTTTTTAGTATAGGTATTGTCATTAAAAAAGGTCAAGTTTTAACATTCATCTCTACCTAGTTTGCTGTTATAACTTACAAGTTTGAATAAATCGATACCATTATATTTGGAATATTTTTAACAAAAGGGCATGAAACAAAAACCTGGTTTTTACATTGTTGTTTATTTCAATAAGAATAAATGTAGATAAAATTCCATATCTCGAAAACTTACAATGGATCAAAATTTTTGATACAAAATTAACGTGACCATTTTATTTTTCTTTTAAAAATGGGACATTTGCAAATTGTTAGGTAAAAGAAAAACATTGACATTTTTGGTTTTGCTTTCAAACAAGAATAACATTTTTGGCAATTGTCTTTAATATTCGCTTTAGTAATTAACATAATTTTATAAACGAAACATTTTTGCGTGTCTAAACCTTTGTTTGAAGACAACGAGACATAGTCCCCAAAACACACAACGTTTGACCACGTTCTGTTTATCTAAAACACATTCAGATTATTCTTTGTTAGCTCATTTTACTCCTTCTGTCATAAGCCCTCGTTAAACCCACCCATTTCTCTGGATGTTGTGGTACTTGGTACCAGTTTCAGAAATATAATCAGATTGATAGGTATCCCTTTTTGTTTTGTATTAATAAGAGTTTTCTCAATTTTAACCCAACAAGTGAAGTAAAAAATAAAAGCACACCTACCAATATGTTGTATACATTTTTGGAACAAAGAAGATGCAAGCTATCGATCGACATTCATCATACATGCGGCTATTACAGTACCACGTGTTCAATTTTGAACAGGAGTTTGGCACATGAGACTTTTTTACTTGCGATCAATTACTTGTAAAGAATGAGTTCCGATTATATTGCTTATTGCTTTTTCTATGGAAAATAAAACGGAAGTAACACATGTAGATGTACTATGAAAACTTTTCTTAATTATTTATTTGCATAAAAATATAACACAATATGGAAATTAATTATACAAAACCTAAAGTTTATATAACTTTTACATATATGTATATATCCTCTTTCTTTCGTCATTCATTATTAATCGTATGACTCCCGTAAGTTATCATAGTCTAAATTCTTAATATAAAACATTTTATTTTGTAAACATTTGAAGTTATTTTATGAATATTATTAAAAAAACAATTTTAATAAATTTAGGATCAATCATTATTGCTAAATATAAATATACTTATGGATATTCCATTTTAAGATCTGAAAGTTAATTATTTCGTTTCGTAATATAATTATTTTTAAAACTAGACGATAAAATAAATTAAGACTTTTGTATATAATTCAAGCCTCTGAAGCATCTGATATAAAGTGCGTTTTCGTAGGTTTTTCAGGATATTGATATTGAAATTGACTATAAGGAGGCAGAAAACTTTGTTGTCGTCTAATTTCTATATTCGTTTTAGCTTGGCGAGTAGCTTTTGCAAGAATTAGCCCAAACACCACACCTATAATCTAAAATAATAAAACATAAGTAAAAATTCATAAAAGATCAGTAAACACAATTTTACGCTATCAGCTTTGAGTTGTGATTGGTAATTTAACTCGCGAATTAAAACCTTGTTTAAAAATGTCAACAAACTTACAAAAACTTGTGAAAACTATTTATAAATTAATTTTGCTATTAGCAAACAAAACAAAGAATCATATGTAAATATTCGTTGAACTAGATTTCTTCTCGTTCACAAATAATTGTGTAACCATTTCACTTTTTATACAAGTTTGTTTTTTAATTCAACTTTTATTATTTTACGCTGCAAACATTATTTCATGAATTATTTAATCTTGGTGGAACTTATTATAATTTAGATGAACTGGTTTAAAACATTTTATCTTTCTCAACGGTTTACTGCAATGTTTCTTGACAAAACATAATTATACTGATATTCAAAATAACTTAATTAAAACAAAATGGGAATGTTCTAACGGTTTTATAAAACCGGAAAACGATTTGTTTAAACAAGATTACTCACCTGTACCAGCGCAATGCAAAGAGCCCCAGTGCCAATCAAAAAAGAAGATTCGGAAACTATATAAGTTAAATGATCCAAACACCCTCGATGGTAAACTATACCGCAATTTGCAAAGGCACAGCAGGATTGCGGCACATTGAAGGTACTATTTATAAATGTAATTTCCGTTCCATTAATTTTTTCCGATTTCCAGTCTTGGATTGAGTGAACGCCACAACATTCCAACTGCAATTTTAATTAAGAAATTGATTATTGGTATTTAACTACTAGAACAATATAAATTACTTCTTGTTGTATAAAATCCCAAGATTCAGATACGGAAACGTCACTATTGTATTTTTTTATTGAGTGTAACATGTTATATTGAATGCTGTCTTTAATGCCTCCACGCATTACGTAGGCTCCGGACGCTGCAAGTATTTCCATTATTAGCACCATACAAAGTAGAAAGGTATACTGAAAAAAGATTTTTTCTTATTAAACAGAAACCTCAAAACTTACATATTTTACTTACTATATTAATGTACAGAGTATTTCCACGCATTGCTCCAAAGCATCCAAAAAGTGATACAAAAACTATAAATCCTCCAACTAATATGATCATGCCTGCGGGATTAAATTGGTGCCAATCCATAAATAGTTCAAAATCGCCTAAAAGTGATAAAATTCCTGTTCCAATTGATATTAAAATAAGTCCAACAATCTGAAATACATAATCAATGCAAATAATAAAAAAATTGATTAATCTTTTAGCTATTAAAACAAATCCTTAGACTGAAATTTTAAAATGGTCAGGTAAGTATACATAAAAACTTTTTATGTTAGGTATAAATTAAATTTGATTTTAATAGGACGAAGGGATGACAAAAACAAATAATTCCTTTTGGTAAAGGTTCAAGTTATAATTCTTCAATCGCAAAGTTTTTATTTGAAAGCCACTAAATTAGTTCAACAAATCTTTCCAAGCCTCAGATTAAGGTGCTTCGTTTATCAGCTATTTTTTTGCAGTCCACAGACAAAATATTGTACTAAACATCGAAAAGGAAATTCTTACCAAAATTTAGCCATTAATTTTAATTCGTACTAAGTGGTCACTAGTTACTATTAAAATTTTCCCATTTATTTAACATGTGAAATTACAGTGTTTTTTTCAATTATGTACATTTATCTTTACTGCATTTTATTCAATCGTCTTGTTCTTTACGGAAAATTGTAGAGAAAATATCAAACCTTAAAAGTACCCCGAGTTGGATTTATGTAACCTGTCTGGTTGCAACGCTAAAAAATCTTTAAGTTAATTTTTATAGATTTTAACTTTTTTCTCATAAACGGCTAGGCTTAGAGAAAAACGTAATGTACACGGAGAAAAAAACATAGGGATTTTTGCTATGTCGCATAGGAATTTTTCCTATGTTAACATAGAAATTTTTGCAATGTTAACATTTGACCTTTTTTCCGACGGAACATACGCAAATTAAAGCTTTTGCATGTATGGGGACTTATATTCCACCCAAAACATTAGAGGTTGGGCAGCGGGAAGATTTCAAATTCAAAGGTAATCGTCAAGAACTAAAAAATAATTCTGTTACCATTGAAATTATTTCTTTGGCATTAGTTTTGACAAAAACTATGGACAAATTCAATTTATTAGAGCACATAAGGGATTTTCAAAAAGTAATTTCAGAGAGCCATAGAATTTTGATAAATTTGGTACAAGGATCTTTGTGGAAGGAAATATCTGCAAAATTTGAAAATAAGTTCGTTTTGCCGTTAGAAATTTCATTCAATGAATATGAGCCAAATAATCCTTTAGGTAGCCATCGCGGGATTACAAAGAGTGGCGCGGTTTATGCCAGAATTTCATGTTTACCTGAGTTTATGCAATCTAAATTGGAAAATACATATATCTTAGCTTTATTTAATTGTCTAGATGTTAAGTCGTTAGGATTTGAAACCATTTTAAAAGATGTAATTGATGAATTGAGAGATTTACAAAGTGAGGGAGTATGGCTCAATTTTAATGAAAATAAAAAAAAAGTTTATTTTACTGTTGTTGCGGTTTTGGGTGACAATTTAGGCGTACACAGGATAAATGGATTTGTTGAGTCTTTTAAAGCAAATTTTCCCTGCAGATTTTGCTACTCTCATAGAAATAATTTAAATCTTATAAATAATGAATTTCTTCCAAAATTGGCATTTACATTTTTGGTGCAAGTTTAGCCGTTTATGATACATTTAAAAAATCGATAAAAATTAACTTAAACATTTTTTAAAGCTGAAACCGTTCAATTTACGTAGGTTCCACTTTTAAAAGTTGATATTTTCTTATAATTTACCACAAAAAACAAGACGTTTGCATAAAATGCAGCAGACAAAAACTGGAAAAAAACTATAAATTTGCGTGTTAAATCTTTGAGGAAATTTTTAAAACCTTTAGCGACCACTTACAATGGAACATCACCAACTGTGTTGCATCGATTTTGTTCAAACTTGCCATACAGACTTACTGTTGCATACCAATATTTGATACATTAGTAAAAAATGCTGGCGAATAGTTTTTATTGAGTTATAAGACGTTAACCTTCGGGCGGGCGCGCGTCTCACTTTTTACAACATGACAATTTTTAATAGTTACAGTGAGAATTTCTATCAAATGCTGTAAAGACTTTGTTTATAAATTTCAATTACATAACATAACATAACATAACATAAATGAAGCAAATACGTACACCAACAAAACATTTGGCTATTTTATTACCTTTTGAGTGCATATTTATATCCTACTAGCTGGCCCGCCCCGGCTTCGCGCGGATATCGAAATTCAAACTAAAAACTAATTTTTATCAAAACAAAATATAGCTTCTATCACTCAAGAATAATGTATCTTTTTATTAGTGAAAGAATTTTTAGAATCGGTTTAGTAATTCCAGAGATACAAATAAACAAAATTTAGCTGTTTATAATATTAGTACAGAATTGTAAATATTTGTCACAAAAAAAATATTAATTTTATTCCATATAAGCTGTATCATAAGATATAATAGAATAACAATCGGTTTTCAACGCTTGTTCATGTGACAAAGTGAATTACGATTAGTTTAGCAAAGTGTTTCTAAATTTCCAGTTATTTGCATTTTGGAAAATAAGCATAATCTGTAAATTCTATTCTTCTTCTTCTTCTTTATCTCCGCCTTTAATTTATTAATTTATTAATTGAAAAAGCAGAAGGTAAACACAGTGCACCGCAACTGCAATTGACAATGTCATGCTCTGTGCAACTTTACAACTTAATGTCTTATAACTCAATAAAAACTATTTGCCAGCATTTTTTACTAATGTATCAAATATTGGTATGTAATAGTAAATCTGTATGCAAATTTGAACAAAATCCATGCGACACAGTTGGTGATGTTCCATTGTTAGAATTAATATTAAAGACTGAAATTAAGTAAAAATCTCCTTTCTATGTTTAAAATTTATTTGGTTTGTGAAACGCAAAAAAATTGCTTAAAACGAATTGCTCTTATATACCGGGTGTCCCATGAATAAGTAGTAAAACTTAACCTACTTATAAATGACCTTAAACTGAACGGAAACACACCTCTAAGTCAAGTGACTTTATGTATCATATTTTTTAGTTATGGTATCGTAAATTTCAATTCAAAAATGTGTAGTAAATATCTTATTAGTAGAATATTTCGAAATTTTTTGTTTAAGTTTGTTATAACTATGCTATTAAAAGCCATATGTAGCAATTTAAAAAGAAAACCATAAAAATTCACAAATCAAATACAGTGAAAGCTCTGTTAAGCGGACACTCACGGTCGAGATATTTTTGTCCGGTTATTAGAGATATCCGGTTATTAGATAGTGAGTATATTTACATGCACAAAGAATAGAATTTAAAATATTTTTATTTAATGTATTGGAAGGTATTGGTAGGTTAAGGTTCATCGATCAATATGAACCACTTCGGTTAAACAAAAATGTTTCTTTCTTATATTTACGCAATACAATTGTTAAACTTTCATTTTATAAAAAAAAATAATTACATTTCTGCTTTAATTGTAGCAAAAAAACTCAAAAATATAAAATTTTAAAAATTACCCGCTTTGCCCGACAAAAGAGCTGAAAGCGGGTAGGCTCCCATAAACCAATCAGATTAATCAAAATATTAAAAGAAAATAATTATCTACACTTAACATGTTCTTGACAGTAACATTTGATATTATGTTATTAAGCATTTTAAAGTTATAAACTGCTAATTACTAATTTCAATGTAATAACTTTTTTTTGAGCCATTTTATTAAGTTTTTGCAAGTTACGCGTTCTCCTCTATGTAGTTGTGTAGTCTACTGAAGTTCATAATCGAAGGCTTTACGAGAATTAACGAACGAAAAAGGCAGTATATGATAACACTAAACAGGTTCCAATTGCTATTGAATATTACTAACAGCTATATGTCCGGTTGTGGGAAATTTACAAGATACAAAATAAATAAATTTTGTGTCCGGAATCGGTTACGGGAGCGTCCGGTTATTAGATCGTAATTTACATGTAGAACCATAGTCAAAAATTTGGTTCTATAAATTTTGTCCGGTCAAAAGAGATGTTTGGTTATTAGAGCTGTCCGCAAAGAGAGCTTTCACTGTATACCCATTAGCAATACAGCACGTACTAAATGTCCTCACTCGCTTTTAAAAGCATATTGAGACGACGCTGTGTGTTGCTATTTACCGGAAAATTGAAATATTTTTTTTTGAAAGTCTTTAGATTTAGGACATATTGTATATAAACTGTTATTGTTTAGATTGGTGTCACGTGTCACCCAGTTAAGTTTCAGTACTCATTTATACGACACCCTGTATATATTAGGGTGCTTCGTTTGGAATAACTATTTTTTTGCTACCCATTGACAAAATTTTGTTCTAAACATCGAAAGAAAATTTAGCTGTTAATTTTAAATCTAAGTAGTCGCCAGTGGATTTTAAAATTTTTCTATTCATTGAACATATAAATCTAAACAATATTTTTTAATTATCTATGCCTTTGCTGCATTTTATACAATCGCCTTGCTCTCATCCGCAAATAGTAGTGAAAATATTTATGTTTAAAAGTGTCCATAGTTGGATCCAGCATTATCAGCCTTAATTAATTATTATGGATTACTGGTTATAATTGCTTAAGTTTATACTTAAGCAATACAACACCAAACTAAGCTCAATTTCGTATTTTTTACATTGTTGTTAGTTACGGAGTGTTAGTGTTTCACAGACGATATGTATGTTTTTAAACAAAAAGAAAAAACATACCACCTTCCACAATTACAATCTTCAGTATTATTTTATTATTGTATACAAAGTATTATTTGTTTGTATACGTCATTATATTGACTAAATATAATCGTTTGGTGGAGTTAAATAACACCTTTTATTTAAAGTATTATATTTATGTATCTATACCTAGTATTTACATAACTACTACGATATGAAATAATTTTAAACAAATGTGCTAAAATAATAAGATTTAACTGGCAATTTAAATTTATGAAGAATTCAATATTGAATACTTTCGTGTACTAAATCGCTGCATTACGCGTTTGACTAGTAAAATGTACTGTTACACAAAAAAAAAACCTAACTTCCATATTGTTGATTTACATATCACATTAATAATGAAAATGTGTCAATTTCCTACATTTATTAAATAATGAAAAACCTTATAATTATTTTAATTTTAGGATAGATTAAATCTACTATTAACATTTAATAGGTATACAGAATTAAAAATAGAACTATTAATCAATATGAATCAGTTAGTACATATGTATAAGACGGAAGTGTAATTTTTGGGAATTCACTTACCATAAACATAAAATTTGATGCAAAAAATAAATATTTTATGCACCTAATTCTCAAATCATAGCTTTGTGCCATTTTAACTTGAATATAATATTTCAGTTCACTACGGCAAACAAAACGCGTTAAACTGAACAAACGATGCTACTTTCAATACGTACCTGGCAAATTTCCACTTCTTATCGAAAAGCGATAAGACATAATAACGTGGCGTGGTAACTAAACAATAATACAATATATTTACATGCATTAGCGAACTACAAACTTTAAATCGCTTGCAGATTTCTTTAATAAATTTTACCTGAAGATATATTTTGAAAACATGAAAAAATTATAGTCATTAGGTATATAAAAAAAAGAAATGCCATAAAAGTTCAGGAAAATAAGATAAACGTGTAAAAAAAGTATGACAAATAAACTATCCCTTATAAAATAAAAGAAAACAAGGAAAAAACCTATTAAGAAGTGCTCTTAACATTTTCTTTTATTTTAATGTACTAAAGGCGTTTTCGTCGAAATGATTCTAGACAATCACCCTGGCTTCATAAACAAGGGTCTTATAAAATTATATTCCGCTATGAGATTAGTAAAGTTTCATAAACATTCTTAGTTTCGTGTTAAAAGATCGTTACAGTTTTTTTTGTAAATAACATTAACGTTCTTTCCGTTTCTGAGTATCTCTATAATTTATTATAAAATATCTTCAAATTACACTAAATTGTTACATATTTGTTAAAAATAAAATTAATATTGTCTTTCTTGCGAAAGCGCAATTTAAAATTGGTGCTTGGAAAACTGGAATTATATAGATAATTTATTCAAAGATTATAGTTTTATTAAAAAATATTCAAAAAAATTATATTTAAAATTTGCAACTAGGATAAATAGTATATTTACAATTCACAAAAAGGATAATTTCTTACATACATATATGTATATTTCATATTATATTCAATATAGGTACCTATAAAATTAACTTTATTATTTTATTTTTATACATATATGTAGCTAAAGTTAAAAATACTAATATTTAAAAATTAAATTTTTAATTTAAAATTTTATTTTGTGCAATCCGTTTCAAATCCATCTACAGTAGATACTTTTTAGTAAATAGTTTTTTTTTTAAATAGATCTGAATTTTTAAAAATTAAGGAGGATATGCTACATTAATAAAATATATGTATAAGTATATTTTTGTTTATCTTGATTTACTAAGCTTCACTGGAAGATGGTGTATACAAAACGGGTGTAATTACTTTATCTTCTTGTCCAAGAGCCAATTGCTCATAGATTCTTTGTCGATTTTCTTGTCGACGCATTTCTTCCTCGGTTTTAACTCGTCGAATAGTTTTGGCAAGCATTATTGCAAATATTGCACCCAAAAGCTAGAGCATACATGTTATATTATGCAATAAATAAACGGTATTTCGATAATAATTTTACCTGCACAAAAGCAACACAAGTAGCACCAATTCCTAACATGAGAGCGGATTCGGAGACGATGCTACTCAAACGATCCAAACAACCTCTGTTGTAGATTTCATTATCTTTACAGTCCGGATATTTGCAACAGCTTTCAGGTACTGTAAATGTAAATCCTTCCATTTCTGTTATGGTGCCATTGATATTTTGGTCTTTCCAATCATACGGTTGTCGAACCCCGCAACAAAATAGCTGTTGTAAAATGCAATCAATTCCAAATCTCAATAAAATTACAGCAAAAAAATACATACTCGCTCTTGCATAAAATCCCAAGAAATTTGAGCGTCATAAACCTTCTCATAGTCGTTCATAGTGTCAATCATATTTTTTTCTATGGTTGTTGCCAAATTAGCTCGGCTGGCATACGCAGCTATAGCTCCGGCTACTTCCAAAATCAACAAACATATTAAGAAAATTCCATACTAAAAAAAGACATGATATAATTAAAAACGATAACAATATAGAATTTTTTATAGCAAAAATATGACCATCTAAATATAAAAGCTACCTAAGCGTCTATATTATTTTATCTTTTACTTTAGTATTTTATGTGAAGCAGGTGTTCTTAACGTAGAAATTTTAATCAACAATAATGTCGTACACAAGAAGTAGTGTTTCTGAAATTAAGATGTAGGTAGGCATATTGTTTAGTAAATGAAAATGTTCCTGTCAGCTGTTGCTTTGAGCATTATTTTAACGTCAAGGTAGTCGGTTGTGTAGCTCTTTTATAAAATTGAGTTTTACACACTATTTACCTACGAATGTAGGTCAGTTACTTACCACATTAACGAGCATTGTGCTTTCTTTTATTGCTCCGATACAGCCAAACATAGCAACAAAAAAGATTATTACTCCAACGGCAATCATTAATTGAGCTGGTTTAAAATGATGCGTTTCCATAAATAATTCAAAATCATAGTAGATTGCGTTTATGGTAGATCCGATTGATATTAATAGAAAGCCTACCATCTAAAACAAAAGTACAGATGTAAATATTTCTATTGTACATACTATATATACATAATAGATACGTTAATTATGTTAAAAAGAAATTAATTCTTTTAAAAATAAAGATAATTAAATGTTTTATATGTATATTTTTTCTCAAAAATTGTTGTTTTTAAAATGAGGCAGAAAAGCCGCATATCATACATAAGGCATATCTATTATTCACTTAGCAAACATCAGATGAGATAAACCCATAATGGTTTTACAAACGCAAAACTGCTTTAGACGCAAAATATGCACGGAACTGTCAAAAAGTGAAAAATAAGAATGTTTTAAATCTTAAGTACATAAATCTGAAATGACGATATATGACTTTTAAGATGTCTATATTTCCACTGAGCCTAACCAGGACCTACGACCAAGAAAACTATTAAAGGTTGCTGTATATTTCAATACGATATAAAAATACCATAAAACATATAATGTATACATCATATGTCTTTCTATCTTACGCCAACACGTCGATTTCATCGCAAGGCTCACCGTTCAAATTACATAGTGGTTACCTTTAAGGAGTAGTTTACAAAACCGGAACAATTAAGTATTCCAACTAGAATGTTCGACGACATTGGGACAAAAAACATTAAATTGAGAAACCCAGAACGTATGGGACACCTTGTATATTTTAAACCTTGTTAGCTTAAATAGACGAAGCAACCTTGTACGGGTAAGAATTTTTAGACATAAACATTTAAATCACTTACTCTAGCTATTTATTAAGACAAAATACATAGGTATTTTCTGTATAATGCTACTTGATTTGTTTAATGGTAAATGAGTTGAATATATAGCACACTTTTTGAAGGGTATTTACGTCAGTTCCTTAAATAAAACTGTACTTTAGCAATTATTAAGTGGTAAATTGAGAAGTAACGGATAATTTTAAGTAATTAAAAACAAAAAAAATTAAAACAGGTAATTTTTCTGAATAGAAGATAGCATTGGTGTTGTTGTCAGACATATTTCAATTCAAAAAGCGATTTAATTCACACGCTTCTACTAAATTTTGCACTTGTGGTATAATATAAAAATAACCATAGCTTTACTGCGAAAAGATTACAATCAAAATGGGTATTCAAAGAAGACAATAGAAGAATAGGAAATAAAGTTCATTAAAACTGAAACAAATGTGAATTAACAAAAAGAAAAGAACATTTGTCACTTTAAAAAAAAACACATATCTTGTATTCTACGCAAACGTATTAAAAATATCCAACAAAATTTTCATTGATCATAATGCATCATAAATGCAATATTCCATTGAAATTTTCTTTATTAATAAATTTCAAACAGGAATGCTATTTTAAAAGTATGGGCAACAAATGGGTCATTCAGTGTGTTTTGATTATTTTGTATTTTTCTTCCTTTTGGTCACACAAACTACGGCTTTACTTAATTTTTCGTGTTGTCCGAGATATGGTATATCTGAGGTACCATTTTTCTGCATTAGCTCACATCGTCTTATTACCTTAACCAAAACATTTTTTATTAATTTTTTATGTTCGTTGTTCATTCTTGGCGCCCAATTTTAAATCATGGTCGACGTACAATTATAAAAAAAATGATATTTATGAAAACTTTAATATATAAGGAGCTACAGTACCATGACAGAATTTTGTAGCTTTTTAAAATCTATTGATATTCAAGTTTCCATAAATTATAATTTATGGAAATAGTCGACTAATAAATTATTAGTCGACTATTTTCAAACTAAATAATAAAAAAATATCTGTGACTTTTTTGTCAAATGTACAAAATGCAATTAAGTTTACTTGCATTAAAATCGACATATTTTACTTTTTTCGTAAGTTAGCTCATTGATATTTTCAACACTAGAAACTGTCAAACAGGAGGTGAGGTTATTCATAATTATCCGAAAATAGTCAGTGTAACTATAAGTTCCATGATGAGTACTTGGTGAGGACATGCAATGAAAGATATACAATATGCTATCTGAAAGAATTTTGCATACTAGATTCAAACGTTCTAAAATTAATTTTTAAGCGTCAACTTGATCACACATTAGATTTTTGCAGTTTTTTATTGTTTTTGAGTGTACCTGCAGACTTTGTGACCAAATCATGGCACACTCGATTCAAAAGGTCTAAATGGATTTTTAAGTGTCAATTTGATACGGCAAAGATTTTTTTTAGTTTTTTCAATGTTTTTAATTGTACCTTTACATTTTGTGACCAAACCATGGCACACTCGATTCAAACGAACCAAAATTAATTTGTACCTGTCATTATTTTAAAGAAAAGAATGTTTTGAAAATCACGATTAAATAGTTTGTATGACTAAAAAATTTTTATAGAGTAAAAATTTAAAAATATTTAGAAATGATTCATTTGTAGTTTATAGCAGTAACTATAAACAAGAATCAATAACTGATAAGATAACATGACTACAAAACATGTTTTTAGAAGTATGTACATACGTACAATAAAAAATTAATAAATAATTCACTTCTAAATATTACAACATTTAAATTAAGTTGATGTAAAAGCAAGATAATCATTACTAAGAGGTAGTAACAATTACCAGTTTATAAGAAATATAAATGATAAAGTTATTGAGATCATATTAATACATATGATAAGCAAGGAGCAACAATTATTTACGGAATATTTTCTTAAAAAATAGATATACAGTATGACTACTACATATAAGTAAAAACAAACAGTAAACCTTTTCACAACAGTCGCTCAGTGATCGAAAGTCCTTGAATTAGCTTTCTTTCCAATTTTCAAATCAACCCCGGAGTCATCTAAAGTTTAGTATGCTTAGCTTAGTCATCAATAATCGTGGCAATGCATTTAATGCAGTTAAAATGAAATTTCTAAGAACTAATGGTATTTTTAACAAAAGCAAATGCTTGTCTTCTTAAGTTAGCAGTTTACCAATGCCGAAAGATGATTTACTCTTATAAAAATGAAGAATTCCAATATTTAATAAAAATACGTCTATTATGTATTTTTAAAGACAATATTACATAAATTTTTTGAAATTTGTTAGAGTAAAGAAGTGGTAAACGCTTAATTGATTATATAAGTCGCTGGAAATTTTACTCACATTAGTGTGAAATGTAATTGTCAATGTTAGGGATAAATATTATAGAGGTTTTACTTCTGTCTTATTTTCCAAAAATATACAAATATAAACTTCAACAAACACTCGTCAGTGAAATGTCTCTGCTATATGGTAGGTATATTATACTAGCACACCGTTTTTACATTACGGTTAACAATTTTTGGTATAATATGTACTCTATTAAGGGGGTATTCTAGTCTAGAAATTAAAAAAAATTGAATTTTTTTTTTATATTTCCGAAGCTTAGACATTCAAAAATATGCTCTTAAAAGGATTTTTCAAAATTTCAATTATTTAAAAAGTTACAGCTATTATAAATATGCAAGTATAGCGTATCATTCTGAGTAAAATTTCAAGAACGCGTTTTTCTCGAAACTATTTTTTTCTAGTTGGCGTACACGAAATCTCAAGTTCTACTGCACCGATTTATTTGAAATTTAGTATGAACATTCTATATACATTCCTCTATGGCGTGACCCACCAAAAGGTCGATATCTTGCATTCTACTATTTTTTAAAAATTCTGAATTGTTAAAAAAATGTGTAAAAAAATTTTTATTTTTCAAACGGCCGTCATTTTGTGAAAAATTGTTTTTTAGATTTGTCTATGGGTGAGTTCATAACATCTTTACTAATTAAGAATGCATTTGATTTTTTTGTTTTAGACGTCCAGAAGGGTTTAAACCTTGTACGCCAGGACACTGTTTTTTTTGGGCACTTAACTTTGCCACCTCATAACTTCTTAAATTTAGAATTTTTTTATTTCATTTATTTTTTTATGAATTCTTAAAGTATCAATAAACAAATGATACAAAAATGGATAGTAAAATTATTCTTTGTTTTATTTATACAGAGCTTGACAAAACGGCCGAAATTCCTACTTCTAGACTAGAATACCCCCTTAATTCATAAAAGCTGAGTAATACAATAAAAAACTATGAATTTAATTTTATGAGTCTTTTAATACGTAAGTAGATATTTAGAAATGAATTATTGTGTTTAGTATTTTCCATTACACGATAGTGCAAGTAAAAAATAATTGATATAATTAGTGTGAAAATTGTATTTCCATATTAAATAGTTTTGAAAAATCTTCTGTTTTGATCGGCAAAGACTTTATTAGCCAGCATTGGCTTACTACCGAATAAAGAAAACAGGTCACAAGAAATGACATGAACATATAAAAACGCTCAAGAAACTTGCAAAATAAGTGATGGAAATGAAGAAGAGTCTTTCTCTTACTGTGAATGAAACGAAATGCTTAGTGAAATAACATCTAATAAAGTTTAGTTTCTTATTTATTGATGATTTGTTAAAACTAAAACCAAAAAAAAATTATACATAATACAAAACTAATATTATTGGTAGTATTTTTCTTTTAATTATTGCATTTTGTTTAAATAAATTTAATTCTGATCTTCAAGTGTTATGTGATTCCTAGGTACTTTAATTAATTTACCTAATACTTATTGATTAAAAATGATTTAAAAATGTTATCATGAAACTTTGACTCGTCACGTATTTAATTATAAAGCACTGATATTTTTCTATTGTTTACAAGACGGCTTTTATTTTTTCGTTATCTTTTAGAGTTCCACTTAATCTTTTATCTATCACACAACGATAAGAAGTCATTAATTAATATAGAAAATAACGAGGCTAAATTGGGTGCTTTTAAATCTGAATAAAAAGTATAGAATGATATAGCAAATTCAACCATCAAACATGAAAAAGGTTGTTCTGATTGCTGTAGAATGATACATAATTTTCCCTGTCATAGTCTTTCTTAAAAAAAAATACAATTAATCAACTTCCTCTAACAATTTCCGAATAATTCATCAAAGCTTTTTACAATTTTTCTTCTTCCGGTAATTTAATCATACTATTTTAAAATCTCTAATAACTATTCCAATATACAACATCAAATGTTCGTAACGTTTACACTTACCACAAACATAAAATTTGAAACAAAAAGCATGTACTTAATACATTTCATTCCTATATCTAAATCTTTGGCCATTTTACTGTTAGCGAATTAAAGACACACCATAAAACAGTTTAAATCACTACTAAAATGATTTCTGCGTTCACCAAAAAGCGTACCTGGTATAATCATGTACTGCTTATCCACTTTGATAACAACTGATACGGTTGTGTATTTATTAAACATAAAATCTTGATTCATTTTAATATAAAATGATTTCATGATAAATTCAAAGTGCAATTTATGCATTCTATTCAGCAGCTTTACTTCCTACAATATTGAAAGCACCAAAAAGTATTTAAAATAAATTATTTGTGTATCAAAAAATTTGACTTAATGTAATATTACAATTTATTTATCACTACAGGTTAACAAAACTAAAAAATAATTTTCCTATAATATAATTTGCGACTATTGGTAATTATTTTTTATTGCAATATAAGTTCCATAAAATAACCGTATTAAATATAAAATTAAGTACTGCAAAGTACCTAATACCCAGCCCCCTAGGCAAAACTTGTATTTAAATTATGCGTAATACAGCATTTTTTTTTACTTTAATTACTAAATTCTTGCATATAATTGTATCTTAGCATTTGTAGTTTCAATAAAAATTATTTAAATTTAGATAAAAGTTATTATTTTTTTTTAAAAACACTTTTTTAAACAAATGTCATTTTGAACCACTGGCTAACGGTCAACATCCAGTAGTCAGCCTTTAGTGTTCCAAAATTCAGCGCCCTTAATATTTATTTCAAATAATTATTATTCTATTTATTTATAAATCTTATTTTTAAACTTTTAGCATAAATAACTTAAAATTTTAATGATGTATCAAATATATTAAGTATTTATTAATTAATAATGATAAATAAATGTACTAAATTTATAAATTACAATTTTTTTTAAAGTTTAAAGTACATTATTAAATTCATAAACACAAAAAACTATTTACTAATCAATCACTTAAACATTATAAAACTATTGACTTTTTTCAGTTGATTTTAATCGTTTACGAGGTCTTCCTTTCTATTTTATTGTTGCTCCAATTTGATTTCTTTAAAGTTATTATTATTAATAATATTAATATTATCAGTATTAAGATCACAGATGTGGACGAGAACTTTGTTTTCAATAGTAAAATTTTCTTTGGTCACGTCAATTTCATCTACTAAATCAATTGCAGCTACAGAACAATAGAAAATTAAAATTCCCTCTGCAGCACCATCGAAATTGTTAACATTTAAGTGGTTATCAACAATATTTACTGCATCTGTTGCAGTTACAACAGCAGAAAATTGCCACTTATTGCTGTAACTGAAAAATTATTCAGTAAATTATTATTAGTCTTATTATTAATACTATTATTCGTTTCTACACTAAATATATTATAAGTGTTTTAATATATGTATTTTATTAAGACAATACGTACAAATCTATAAATAAATTAAACCTAATGTTCTCTTTGAGACAAAGATATATGAAGATATTCTCACCTCTTAAAGAATTCAATTCTTGCTTAAGAAGCAAAATTTACGATTTTCTTTTTAATTATACATAATTTTTCATTAGCTTCATCAAATTTACTTAATTAACACAGTACTTTGTAAATTTTATTTAGAATTCTTACATTTAAATACATAATTCTAAATAAAACTCTTTTAAATACACAAAATTGTGGTTTGGTAAAACTAATGACAATTACACATTTAGATGTATATAAAAAATATTTTAATTTATGTAATAAACTTAAAAACTGCTTGTTTTTTGATGTATTGTATTTTTAGATATTTTTACGCTTCGGCCTCGTCTGTTGAAGTATGTAAATTGGGAGGATTGTCTTCAATAGATCTGCTAGTTGATGCTTCATATAGTGGGTTCTGAGATAATAGACCATGAGAATTTAATTGGTTTATACCGTTTTTTAATATATTGGCAAGGATACAAATATATATCAAAATTAATATCTGAAAAAAGTAGAAATATTATTTTTAATACTTAATAAATACATTTTAATTTGAAATCATATAAATTCATAACACTAACCTGGATCATAAATGTTACAAATGCAGTTATTGTAATCACATAAGCATAATTTGTAAAATAAGTGGTCACTTTATCTAAACAATCTTGAGTATAAATTTCATCGCAATTCGAACTTTGGCAACAACTGTAAGGAACTGTGAATGTAACGTTATCTAGGGTATAGCTAGGCCCTTCGATATTTTGTAATTGCCAATCAAGAGGACCAAGAAAACCGCAACACCGAAACTAAAGATAAAAACATTATATATTTTATTTTTTTAGTATGCTTGCTTGTTTCATTTTTACGTTTTCTTGTATTATATCCCAATCAACTTTTATATCATTTTGGTATTTATAGTTTTCCAGAGTTTTATTCATACTATTTTCAACTTCTCCATATATACTGCAACGAGTAACAAGTGCCATACAGGCTACAACTAAATCCAAAACCAAAGAAACAAATAATAATAGAATGTACTGAAAAAGATGTTAAAATTAACATTATTGCAGAATCGATAAACTTCTCACATTTTTCAAAATTACAATATCCCATAAATGATATTTTACTCTAATTGTATGAGAAATGTGTATGAAACTAAAAAGTCAACCTATGGATTAAATATAAATTTTTTCAAAGGAGGTACAAGTAGATAATATTATATAAACAACATTTTAGGTATTTAAATAATAATTATATTCTATAATGTCGTTAACTGTTTGTTCTGAAATCTTATTCCGCGCTAAAATTATGAAATTAATTTGTATATTTCTTCTTAAGCAAAAAAAGCACATTAAAAAAGTTCTGAATTTTTGATGTGCCACAACTGGTACGTATGCCAAAAGTAATGAAAATCAGTCACTTTACATTCTAATTGGAAATTTGTTTTTTCTTCATGAACACCATAAGTCAACACAACTTAGAAAATTAACAAAATCAATTTTGTAAAATATGAATCAGTCCCATGTTCAAAAATTGGTTTTAGTGGTGTATCTAGCAAATGCACTATAAGTTTACAATTTTTTTTAACGATATAAATTTAATACCTACGTATTTTCTAATTCGGAGTAATTCATTATTTTTTAAATAATATTTTATATACTTACTATATTTAGAATTAAACGACTTTTTCTAATACTTGATAGAACTCCAAAAAATGCACAAATTAACAAAAGTGATCCCACGAATAGCAAACCATCTATTGCTATATAGTGATAAACCTTTAGAAATGTATTAAAAGCCTGATATTTTACATAAACAACAGTTGCTGTTATTATGAAAACCAATGCTTCAATCTGAAAATAAAATTTATAGCACGACAAGTTGTATTATATTAAACATGTTTTATTAAAATAATTTTAAGTATTTTTAGAAATAAGCATTATGTCCTATCAATTTGAAATAGATATTTTGGAACTGTTGATTATACAGATAAACTTACCCAAATTATACTGGTTATATATAAAAATTTATTTTGTACATTTTGTAAAAATTGAGGCATTTCTCGATTCATTTTTCTACTTCTTTACATTTAGTTTCGATCACGTCCAAAGTTTGATTATTTTATTGGCTATCCGATATTTAATCGACAATATATTGTACGAACCCTATCATTTTAAATGATCCATACCAGCTATAAATCACTTCATATAATAACAAGGACCAATTTGTTAATCAGCAAAAGGTATTTTTTTTTATTATTAACGGTTATAGTATAAAACAAATTTCATTTGAAGTTTGATATTTTTTTTAAATACTTCAAATGCAAATTAATAAATATTGAAAAGAAATTTTTAAATCGCTTGTTTCATAGAATAAAGTTTTTTTATAATTTTACTATAAAAATAAGAATAAATCAACAAGAATAGAAAATAAACTCGATAAACTAACAAATCATACGAGAACACGGCTTTAGAATTTTTTATGTAAAAGAAGGGACGCTTATTCGTTATGTCGTAATTTCCACCCTCTTTATTTTAATAGAATTTTTTGAGTATCTCATCTATTATCAATGAAAAGAAATTTAAAACAGTTGACACTGCAAAGATTCAACAGATTGATTTTTATTTTGAAAAATCTATAAGTGAATTTTTTGCTGAGTAAAACAAAAGTTTAATGAAATTGTAGGAATTTTTTTAAAAATGTATAGGTGCCCGGGAAAAAAATTTATATAATTATATAAAATTATATATAAATCATCATATATAATTATATACCTACGAATTTTGGCGCGATATAATTTTATCTAGTTTTATATAATTTTACATAATTCTATAAAATTTTATATAAATGATTATGTATAATTTTACATAATTATATAAAATTTATAAATGTAACCATGGTTACATCTATAAAAATGTTAGTTATAAAGTGAATCGGCTCATTTGAAAATAAATGTGTGTGCATACTATGCCGGTTACAATATGTACATAGTGGCCAGGTTTCTTTTGCTTTATGACTGCTTATTTCAACGGCTTTATTTTCCTAATAAATATAATAAAATAGCATCCTAAATGTTAAATAAAACTTTATTTATATTTGCAATTTTTTATAAGAAAAATTACAGTAATAATTTTATAACAAATCTAAAACTCAACATTATAAATACATGAATGTTTTGTATTGTAAAAGTAGAGTAGATAAGCAAGAAATCCTTATTCTTGGTTGGGTTAATTTAAATTACTATAATCTAAAAGATAATAATTATTATGCACTTCAATGTATTTTTTTAAATCCATTTATATAAACTACCATGGACCAAAAATATACAATTGAAAGAGTGAAAATAAATAAGCGGTATAACCGACATTTATATTGGTCGGAGATATTTGAATGTAAAATTATAAATCTTTTAAAGAAACCAAAAAATATTTAGATAATATACGGCAAACCAGAGAGTAATTGCCCACTAATAGTGATTGTCCACTTCGAGAAAAAATATTATTTTCTGTTAAGTAACACAAAAAATTGTTTTTTTTTAGTGGACAATCTCTCTGATTTACCCCACTATTAGAATAAATTCAAAAATTAAACTTAATATAAAAAATAAGAAAACGAAACAATAAGCAAATATATTATTATCAGAATTAAGTGCAATATCGTACAAGTCCTCATTAAATTCAACATTCCTACCACTATAATTAATTATACTGCGTAGTTTTTGATGAAATCGTGCCCTTTTTATCAGATTCTGCAAATGTCAAGAAGTACTTATACTTTTTTGTTCTAACTGTAACTTCAAATTCGTTTACATTTTTTTTACTGGCCAAAAGATATGACCAAATATATAATATGCAAATCGCATAGATCAAATTTATTACAATTCTTTCAATTCCCGTTTTTAAATCTTTTGACTTGTAATTCACTTTTTTTTAAAGCAAATTTTATCGTTATACAATTTTATTCTCTAATTGCAATGTGTTTTTATTAAAATAAAATTAAAATAATTACATATTTAAAATAGATACCCATTTTAATAGATTCTTTGATGAATTTATTAGAAATTTCCCGCTTTGGAGATTTTGCACACCTGATATTTACGTAACATATTTATAGAATATTGTCAAAATATTTATAAATGTCCCAAATTATTTAAAGAACAACCGAAGTTAAAATTTAGTTTTAAAATAAAGTAATTTGTACTAATATAATTCTTATTTACATCTATTTTTATACAAGCCTATAAATTATTTAAGAATACATTTTTGAAAGCCATTATATTAATTTCCATTCGTGCCAAATCCTCTTCACATATTAAAAGCTCTCCTTTCGGAACTGTTAGCAGTATTAAAAGTTTTATGGTTACATATACATCATTAATTCATCAAAAAATTTTAAACAAATTTTGACTTTCCAACACTTTAATATAAAATAAACAGTGCTTATCTCAGTGCGAATAAGACAGTTTATGATGATAAATGATAAGCTCTATCTATTATCTCGGGTTAATGCTAATGTATATATCTACACATATTTGTTTAGTACAAATTACATGTGTATTTCTCGAAAATGAAGATTTTTATAATTAAAAAACCCTCGGTAAAGTATTTCTTATCAACGAGTGCTGCATCGCAATATTCTAGCATTTCAACGTATTTTGCCAAGTCGTCTATGCTAGAACATTATTAAATTTTAGTTTGCGCATTTTGAGAATGAAAAACTAATTTGCCACCAGCTCTGTGAAGTAATAAATATTATTGAACTCACACAAAAATCATCTTCAATAATGGATAAGGCCAACACTAGACGAAAGGTGAGTGACAATAGATGTTACCCAAATTATTTTGTTAATTGGCAAAACATATTCTAGAGTTTAACCAAAAGAGAATTTACAGAAGCTGAACTAAAAGGTCAGTATTTTAAAAAAAAATCTGATTATCGTTTTAGGTATAATTTGAATATCACTAACAGTTAGAGAAGTTGCATTTCCAAAAATAGGTTTTCTTAAAGCGTTGGCTAGTTTCCAAATCAAAAGTTTTTCGTCTAAATGACCCTGTATCCTATTTATACAAAATCAAAACACATCTGCAACAGGTTAATCAAAAATATAACAAATTGTCAAGGAAATTTCTAAATATTTTTCGACTTTGTTTTTTGAAATAAACATGTAGTACTTATTTGCGTTGTGAGGATACAATGTTTACTTTGGCTTTTTGTCAACATTATGACGATTTACTTAATTATAACATGACGAGATTTATTACTATTTTACAATGTAGTAAATCTAATTAGTCTTGAAATAAGAATTTTGACAAATTTTAATAATATGTAACTAATATGCTTAAAATCATTTAAACCATTGAATATGTAGATATATAATACATAGGAGCGATATTTTCGATCTTTTGAATTGTCCAACAGCTTAACCCATTTTTCAAATCCCGGATCATATGAAATGCTATCTAAACATTCAGATATGTATTTGTTATTTTAAGAAATTATCTCTTTTTAAATTAAATTTTTAGAATTGAGAACAGCTTTTGATTTACTTGATCGAAATCAGGATGGTCAGGTCACTACAACCGAACTGCAATTTATGCTTAGCAAACTAGAAATTCATCTTAAAGATGAAGTAGTTCAACAACTTATAAAAAGTGCAAGTTGTTCTGGTAAGTAAAAAAATGTATTTTTTGAACGATTTATTTAAATAATTTCTACTAATATTTAGGTAAGGAATTGCTAGAGGAATCAGAATTTATGCATTGGGTTAAAAAAATACAAAGTCTTTTGCCCGAGGAAATAGATGACGATGAAACAAAAGATTTAACAGCTGCTTTTAGAGTTTTTGATGTCAATAAAAATGGATATATTACAAAAAATGAAATAAAAGCTGCTATGGAAATGATTGGTGAAACTGTAACTGAAAAACAACTAAACGAATTTATACGTTTAGCAACTACTGATAAACATGGTAGAATTAATTACGAAGGTACGTATATTGCAAATATGTACATACTTTTTTTCTAATAAACATTATTATTTGTATAGAATTTGCAAAACAATTTTCTGAGTAGAAGGGAAATGTCACTTTGTATACAATCTAATGTAAATTGTAAGTATGTAGTTATTAAATAAAATATGCCTAAAATATATTTTTAATAAATATATTTACCCTGTACAAAAAAAATAATCAGAACATGTACATGTATAGAAATACGTAGATATATTTCTTAAATAGCTATAAAACATCACAGATTATTTCCACTAGATCTACAAAATGAAAGTATAAATTATAATAAAAATATATAACATGGATAATATTAACCAATCTTTTGTGTTTAATAGTGATTTTTTTACTATATTTTCATTAATAAAAATATTCCCTTGCTATAAATAATGAAAATTTCAATTAATGTAAACAATAATATTTTCTAAACAGCCTTATATTCGTGTCATACACTTCTAATTAAAGAATTGCTACTACCATAATTATTTCTATTAATATTCGTTGTCCTTAATAAAGATTCATGTTTAGGCCTTAGAATTCCCCTAATATCGTTAAAAGTTATATCAAAATCTTTAAATCCATGTAAAAGAATTATTGCAATAATTACAATTAAAAAGCCACAAATATTTCCTAAAATATCTTCAGTATTTAAATGTTTCCATTCCTTATATAATATCGTAGATGCAAGTATAACTAAAGTTGTAAACAATACATAATATATTGGTGTTACAATGCTAGTATTAAACAAATCTAAAGCTTTATTTAGATAATTCATTTGGATACACACGCAGACAGCAACTGTAGTTAAAAATGCATATGTTAACCAATTTCCTAAATCATTACTTATACCAGATAGTGTATCTTTTAATGCTAAACCTAAGCCTTTACAAGACATTACTGTTAAACTTCCAACAGCTGAGCATAAAATAATGTACACAATTACATGTTGACTACCGTATTTTGGACCATAGTAAAATGCAATCAACAGAGATACCACAATAACTATACAAACGTATAAAATAAATAGAGGATCTTGCAATTTATCTAATAATATTGTAAGAGATTCTACTTCTTCTTCTTTTGGAGAATGAATCACTATAATGGTCGAACCCAATAAACACAAGATACAGGCAAGCTGTAAATTAAAATATAAATATCACAACTGCTTATTTTCATTGAGGGGTTAAATCTATTTTAACAAATTATTAACGAGGGAAAAAACCCCACAATACTATAATTGGATCTTGTTAACTCAAACAACCATAATTCAAAATTGTCCCAATTAGAAGTTGATTTGCAAGATAATGGATATTTAGTTAAATATTTATAGTCAAATGGATAATTGAAATATCAAAAAATATTTTTTTGAATACATCAAAGTTTATACAATTCCTTAGATAAGTTTTTTCAAATTTCAGTAACTGAAAATTACATTTTTAATTTAAACGAAATAATTATAATTATAATTTATAGTCTGTACTGACCTAGGTCAATACAACCCGAACTGAAAAAATGTCCGTGAGGCGTTGAAACTTATTAATACATATACAATTCTTTCGAGATATTCATAACTATTGATAGTGCATGGAGATACCCATTTAGTAATTGCTCAATAATAAGTATTTAAAATGACCCTATTATTGCAAAATAGCAGGACTAAGTTCTTTTATTTTTTACTATCTAATAATAGAAACTCAAGAGTTTTTCAACCATGTTTAAAAATATCATATTATGGGGGCTCTTAGTGAAGTTTCTTAGAAATTCGATGAGAAAATTCAAAATTGCGGACCTTACGATTAAAAGTGTAATTTGCGCTATTTTAAAGAAAAATTTAAAGTGTTTACAATATGATTTTGCAAAAGAATAGTGTTTTTTTGTTATACAGTTATGTAATTTATGCAATTTGATTGAAAATATCCCGAAATATTAAATTGGAGCTCAATTCTAGAGGGTGCTTGTCACCAATTTAACAATACAGGTAAACGTCGTTTTGCGCCGGTTCGATTTACGCCGATTCACAATTACGCCGGTTGGTGCCGTCATGGAATTCTCCGGTTCGTTCGGTTCACCCTTGGGATTCCTCGGTTTGGCCGACACCAAAAGACAGTAGGCGCCGCGATTTTAACAGAAAACGCACTATTACAGGTTCTTTTCTTCTATTACCGTGTATGCGAGCAGCCTATTGTATGTGTGAAATTGTTTCAGAGTTAGTTTTCGTTTTGTTCATTTTACGCCGATTTTTTTACGCCGGTGTCTCTTGGAACGGAACCCCGGCGTAAAACGACGTTTACCTGTATTACATTTTATATTTTTACAGTCTGAAGGCATTACTAATGCTCTCTTTATATAGTAAAAATAGGAACTTAATGCAAAAATTGATTCTAAGGCCATACTATATGTATTTATATTTTAACAAACCGTCCTTAAATATAAATCATTTTGAATGCAGTTCATATAATTACCTTTCCAATTATGTTTAATCTTTCTTTTAAATATTTGGATGACAAAACAGCAGAAACCAGTACACTTAAGGCCCCAAGTGGAGTAACTAGTGAAGCAGGTGCAAATGCATAAGCTGCAAAATTAGCTATTTCACCTAAACCCACTGCAACATAAGAACAACAATAAAAAATCATATGTAATTAAATTATGTATGTGAAACTTACTTGATAAAAAACCCATCCACCAAAGCCATTCTTTCAAATATCCAAAACCACCAGCCCCTGCTCTTAAACTACCAGCACGATTTATTTGTATTAATGCTTTCTTTTTTATAATAAAACTTGATCCAATAAATATAGATGAAGTAATAGCAAGAATTAATCCCACATGAAACTGTGACTCCTTAATATGCTGTTCTTTTCTTGTATATTCGGTTGATACAACGTCCAAATTTAACATTTTCTAAAAAAATAAATAGATCTTTAATTTGAGTAAAAAGAGAAGTAAAAAAGTATGTTCCAAAGCAGATTTTTTAAAACAAATGAATATAATATACATATTAGCCTAACCAACTAATCTACATATACCTTGTTAGCATAAAGGATGACACAACTCAAAAGACCGATTTTTCGTAAGTACCCAATAAATAAAACCTATCTAACAGAAAAGGCTGTTACAGTCACTGTATAGTTCTAGATAATTGGTCCAATACTCAACTAAGTGTTACAACACTTTTTCAATCTTAGAAGAATGGTTTAGAAGCTAATATTCAAACCCTTACACGTATCATTAAATTTTTAAGTCGTCACTTTATCTGCAGATAAGCGATATGTAACCTAATTAACTAAAGGATACTTTAATTACCTTTTATAAGAATTTACATGCTTCTTAAGATTTTTAACCTTAGTATATTATCCATTATCAGTTACATTTCAACGAACATATACTTTGCTATTATACGGTTGACTAAAGTGGTTCATATGACTAACTTGTTGACATTTCCATTTGTTTTCATCAAGAATGGTTAGAAAACCTTGAGCTGTCATTTGATAACTAAATACTCACATTATTAAAAATGGGTTTGTTTGGGAAAACTCCAGAGAAAAATCCAAAAGAATTGGTAAAATCATTTTATATTATCACATTATATTGTATCTTAATTTTCTTTTATTTGATATAAAATAATTAAGGGACACATATTAAGGTTATATGTCTTGTTCAGGTAAACGAATGGTCTCACAAACTAAGGAAAGAAGGATATCAACTTGATAGACAAATTCGTGGTACGAAATGAACTTACATCATATATATTAGTTATTAAATCAGTATTATAGTTATACAGCGTGAAGAGGAAAAAGTAAAACGCTCCTTGAAAGAAGCAGCTAAAAAGAGTGACCGTGAAACATGCACTATATTAGCTAAGGAAATTTTAAGAGCTCGTAAAGCTGTTACCAAAATATATACTTCTAAGGCACATTTGAATTCTGTACAACTTCAAATGAAGAATCAACTAGGTATTTATTAATTCTAATATCAATTCAAAAAACAACACTATTACTAATCTAAAACGATAAGACACTCACTTGTAGAGTTCTTGCTACCTGACTATATTTAGCTTTGCAATATAATACTTTTATACTTTGAGAATGATTTAAAGATTTGTATTCAATCTTCAATTCAAAACAGCTAATTTTTGAGTTATGTCATTTTTTGTGCTGATGAAAGATATATATTTAATGTGTGGATAATACATACTTATTTTTAGCAACCTTAAGAGTGGCTGGTGCATTATCAAAATCTACAGAAGTCATGCAAGCAATGCAAAGATTAATAAGAATACCAGAAGTATCACATACAATGCAAGAAATGTCCAAGGAAATGATGAAAGCAGGCATTATAGAAGAAATGTTAGATGAAACGATGGATGTTTTAGAAGATGATAGTGAAGAAATGGAAGATGCAGCACAGAGTGAAGTTGATAAAGTGTTATGGGAACTCACTGAAGGAAAATTAGGTGAAGCTCCTGCACCACCGGTATCAGAAACTGCAGCTGCAGAACCTATACCAGCTGTTGAGGACGATAATGAGGAAGAACTTGAAGAAATGCAAAATCGATTGGCTGCTTTAAAATCATAAGTTTTATCATTGTTTCAAGGTATTTATTTTAATTTTCTAATTATAAATAATATGCTTTAAGCCTAATCTTACTATTTGCACCAGTTTTTATAAAATTGCTAAGCTTGAAATAAGAGTTTAAAATTTGTAGATTAATATTCATATTAACTTATTAAAAATAAATTAATATATATTCTATTGTAAATTTTGTATATTTACTGTTTTAAAATAAATATGCAAATTCTTAGTATTTCAGTTGGAATTTTTTTGTACAAAATTTACTTTAATAACCATTATTAAATAATTATTTAAACAGTATTTTTATTTTCAGACAACTGTATGTATTATATAATTTTTGTTGAAATTATTTTAAAATAGAATTAAATAACTAGATGTATATACATATATGTATTTTGAAAAGTTGTAACAAGTTTACTTAAATGTATTTGAAGCTTTAAAGTAATATAAATATTTTAATAGTCGTATTTGTTTGAGATAAGTTTAAATATTAAATACCGAACGAATCTACCAAATCATTGCACTTCATGTACATCAAAATTGTAGCTGAATTATAATATTAATAAACGGTATGTTACTTAATATTTTTAAATTTCAGTTTTCCCATATTAACATGTTATATGGTATGTTTAAGATTAACGCACTACTGAGGAAATGTTCAACATTTATTTTTAGTATCACTTTAACATTGATATTTGATA
The DNA here is from genome assembly GCA_036325965.1 of Sinopyrophorus schimmeli. Taxonomy (NCBI): domain Eukaryota; kingdom Metazoa; phylum Arthropoda; class Insecta; order Coleoptera; family Elateridae; genus Sinopyrophorus; species Sinopyrophorus schimmeli. The sequence continues at coordinate 1,155,197 of JARFIZ010000139.1, forward strand.
TATCGATATTTTCTTCGTTATTCTATATAAAGTATTTGGTAACAACGATTACAGTGAATTCACAGAATGCTATTAAAACGGCATTGTTTAATTTTGATTTATTTATTTCTTGGCCAACGTTAACGTTGAAGATTTTATTAGAAAAACAGAAAATAAACCCACCATTTGGTATTGGGCTTACTTTGAAAAATTTGCAACATTGTCATACATGTCTGCAGGCCTTTATAAATTGATTTAAAATGCATAATATAAGGAAATTAATTTTAGCATTTGGTTCTATAACGAAAACGCATTATAAACAATTTATTAACATATTTATTTCGTATATAATAAATGACTAGATAAAATTTATAAATACTGAAAAATTAAAATAAAACTTTGGCGTCTTTTAACAATTATCTTAACATAGAAAAAATATAATCATGTACTACATAGCTTAGTAAGCAAATGTTATTAATTTTGTATATACAATAAAAACAATATGTAGCAATGTATAAAGAGAAAATAAAATATTTAATAAATATGTTACTTTACTAATCGCAAGATATATATATAATATGTATATACTACAGGAAGCGAAACGTATAAGCTAAAGTAATTCATTCAATAATTTAGAAGTATTTTTGTAAAGGTAAAATAGTATATATTTAAAATTTTAAAAGTTTAAATTCATATGGTTTTGTTTTAATATAAAGAACTTGTATATTAATGTAGATATGATCATTCATTATATATTAACAATTAAATACTTATACAAAAACTTAAATAATCAATATGTAAAATGGCAATTGAAAAAAATTGTGTACGTACAATTTGTATATATTCTTTAAAATTTAATTCGTTCAACATGAACGCAAATTAATGACAAAATGGTTATTTTTACTATTTATTTGGAAATTCTGGCCAATAGTTAAAATGATATCGTTGAGTAGTACCTTCAAATAAACGATCTAACCAGTTTGGAAGTCCATCCAATAAATTTCCTTCTAACAAGATTTCTTCATCTGATTCGGAAGTATCTGTATTGAATCCTATAAAAGCTGCTGCCTCGATATCCTTAACTTCTAATTTTTCTGTATTATTTGCAGCCTAAAATATATTATATAATGGAAACTTGTAAATTTAGAGCTTTCATTTTGTATTTATAAACTAATAAGCTTACTTTCTTCTTTTTTTTGAATTCTGAATGTTTGGCATGGAACATGCAAAAGTATTTTCTGTATCCGTTTACAGCTAAAACGGTTCCAACACAATTACGTGGATTTATATTGAGTTCCCTATCCTCAACAAGTGATAGTTGTAGTAATTCCTTATACCAATTCAATCCTCTTTCCACATACATATATGCAAACATTAAAGTTTTGTTTCTAAAATATTTTAAAATATATTTTGACAAATATTATGTAATAACAATAATATACTTTCTGTATGGCCAGACAGCTTTATGAAAAGGAGGTATAAGTTGCTGGCGAGATTGCATATCTAAAATTAATATGATAGTCCGACAACCAGGTTTCAATAATCGCACTAAACCATTATATTTTTCGGCTCGTAATTCATGTAATTTCAGTTCAGGCTGATATTTTGGAATTGTCCCTGTATTATCAGATTTTATTTTTGAATTTTTTTTAATACTTTCTTCTTCAATGCGACTAAAATAATAACATAAAATTTCATACAAATACTATAACAATGACACTTACACAAGGTATGCCATGAAGTATCCTACAGCTACAATAAAAATAATTGTTCCAACTATAGAAAGAACTGGTAAAATTTGTTCCTTATTTAACCCATCATAAATCTTTTCACTGAATGTAACAATCTTGGTAATTATTCGTCCAACGATACCTTTAGCATGTTCATCAAATAAATCTGTTACTAAAGCTTCATAAGAAAGCGCTTCCGAAGATCTTAAAAGTCGAGTAATAGTATTTTCAAGTTTATAAACTGTATCATTAAGATTATCTTCATTTTCCCATTTTCGAGACAACCATTCATATTTAACATGAGAAGTGTCACGTCTCCAAATTATCACAACCCGTAATAATGGTTGTACATTTTCTCCTTCTAATAAATAGATTTTATTACTATATGTTTTAAATAAAAAATATATTACTACCTGGTATAAGAGAATTCACAAAGTCTGATTGTCTATCATGGTAAATATAAGCGAATCTCACACGTTCTGCACTGTATGGAGATGCTTGTGCATATCTTCTAAACGATTGACGATGGGAATCATGATCTGCAGATGTCGTAGTAACAAGAATCACACATAATCGTTTTCTAGGTTTATTCCATTCGCAGGGACATAGGGATTCCAAAATGCTCTAATTAAAAATTTCATTACATTATCATAATTTAAAAATAAACAGAATTAAAAGTTTTACGTGTGTGCTACGACCAATTGTTGTTAAAAAGTAATATTCAATTGTAGCAAACATTTATCTTTTATTTGTTGTAATAGTGTCAAAAAATATGGCTTTATAATTATAGCATAATTTTTGTAAATATAATGTATAATTGAAAAACAAAGTTGATAATTACTCTTGTGCCTAAGCTTGAACTGAAATATGCTATTTTCTTTTACAATGTAAATAAATACCTGTGAAGACAATCTTGGTAGAGCTAAATACTGATTTGAGGAAATAATGTGGTGAAGCGTTGTAGTAGGAATTTCCTTCATACTAATGCTTGCAACAGGTCTAGATGTGTTTTCATTGAATAGCAATACTGTATCCATATCAAACGGTATTTGTAATTGTTTATGAATGCGTGTCGAATTTACAAAACTGAAAAAGGAATAAACTGAAATAGTTATCAACTATTATTTGACTAATACTTACCCAAAAGTTACTCTATTACGAAAATAATAAGCAGTAATTAAATATCGTAATCTAATATTACGCCGTGGTTCGAATATTAAACCACGAACTTTATTATCCTCCCAACCATTTAAAAATTCATTTATGTTATTGTCTGTTACAGTTGTAATTAATTTATAAGGTAATCGATTACGTAAAAATTCTAAAAAACAGCCTCTAATTTAAAGCTGGTAGATACATAGGGTATATACTCACAATTCAATACCACCACAAGTATAACAAAGATCAAAATCAAAATATGATAGTTAAAATCAGCAGAAAAAACAATTAAAGAATATTCAAAGGCATGCTTAACTGTATCGTTAAAATGCCAGAACATAACTCTGCATTTTATATTATAAACGTTTTATAGATATACAAATTTTATATATGTGGTCCTATTGAATTGGATGTATTGCATATGAATACAATTATATTACCTATAATTCTAGGTATACTTGTAATTGTTTCTTTATACACATAACTATTTCCTTCTAAAAACACTACCAAGCAAGGTATCGTGTGTATATTTAACTTTCTCGCTAAATTTGGTTCTTTTGCTGAATGAATAGTAACTAACTCAACTCCAAGTGGTTCTAAATGATCCATCAATTTTCGAAAATATGGAGCAGTTTGTAAACATGAAAAACACCAATCCGTATAAAATAATATTACGTATGGTGTATATGCACTTTTTGGTAATATAGTTTTTTCATATTGTCTAAAACAAAACAGGTATAAATACAAATTTCCAAAAATTCTAAAAATTATTATCATTATAATGAACTTTACCTAGTGGTGATGGATAAACGATGAAAAAATGTGATATCATTTTCCTGAAAATTAAAATGGGCATGACTAAATATATCCTCAAAAGGATTTCCATGAAATCTAGAATAATCATGCCGGTCTATATATGTATCATCCACTATACCCCTCTGATCATATTTATTTCGTCTTTCATTATCTGCTAATAACTCATAAGCTTGTTTTATTTGTACAAATTTATTTTGAGCTTCAGGATCACTTGTTTTATCTGGATGCCTAAAAATACAATAAAGGATATATTGTTTTTAAGTATAGTTCAATAAATACCATTCTTTTGCTAGTTTTTTATACACTTTTCTAATTTCCTGAGTTGTAGCTGTTCTTGATACACCTAATATTTTATAAGGATCATATAATTCACCAAACGAGGTTAGGATGGAACAAAAAATAAGAAGAAGCAAAAACACCTGCATCTGGACAGTTAATTCATACCACCACTTTTTTATTTGCCAATTACAAAACACACACTTTATGTTAATTTATTGATCATTTTTCCTGACGCATTCAACTAACTTAACTGTCAAAAATGCGATACTGGGTTATGCCATTGCATTTTATTAACCAATCAGATAATTGCAAAACAACTATAGCCATCTGAATGCAACATCCACAAAATTCACCAGACGGTGTGTTTGCGCTAGTAACTGTAAATTTAAACTTATTTATTCACTAAATTCTTTCAAAATATTAAAATTGTAATGTAGGTGCTTTTTTATTTAATTTTTAGGTTGTTTATAATTTTTGTCTTAATTTATTTTAATTAACAATGTTATGTTTAATGCAATTCAACGTTAATTTTTATATTAATTGACGGCTTTGTGTTTAATGGTTTCTCATGCTTTAAACAAAAAAAATTAATAATTATATTAGTGATTCATTAGGTGCGTCTAAGGTGTTTTACTATTTTTATTAAAATTTAAATTTTGCCTCTCAGTTAATTTAACTGCCACCAACTGTCAATTATTTGTAACTAAAATATTATGTATTGATTACTACATTTTTAACGTTGCTTTAAAATTCATATAAAACGCTAAAATGAATGCTGCAATTAATATAGGTGTTGAAGATATGACCGCAACTATAGTGAGATATGGTTTATATCTTGGAGCAATATTTCAGATCGTTTGTTTATTAGCTTGTATTGTTTTACCTGAATCTCCTGATGATCAAACAAATTGGAGTACAAAAGTATATTTTATTTAAGTATTGAATTCTACATTGCATTTAAAATTAAATGTACAAATTTTAGGGAGATAGTGAGGATGAGAGTTCAGAGCAAAGTACACCACAAAATACACCTCGCCGACCTCATCATAGGAGCAGAAAACAAGAAAAGAAAAAAAGGCGTTAAAATAATTTTAATTAATATTTAAATATCGGAATAAGGTAATTTATGTAAACGATATTAATTTTAAATTAGATACTGATATTTATTTCATACAAGATTGCTTTGTATGTTAAATTTTTTGTCTTAATTGTTTTTTTTTTTATATGTACACATAAGATATTTAAAAGAAAATTTGGCCACTACGTACATTAATCTATGTCTGCTATAAAAAAATTATTTTTTGGCACTAAAAATATATGTGAATATTTTTTAAATCCATTTAGGAGAGGTAATGGGTTTTTTTTATCAGTCATTATTGTTTAGCTTATAAGTTTCAGAAGCTGTGTATTAAATATTTACCAACTAAATTTTTACTTGCGTTAGTAACGAATGTAGTTTTAATGTTTCATATAAAATTGAAAAGCTGATATAGACTAATCAGGTTCCACAAAGAGATTGCAATCATTAAAGTTACAACAAAATCATAACATTGTCTAATCCACACTTGGTGGAAGAATAATTGTTTTACATTATTACAATCTCTGCCAATATATATGTATAGCTGATTTAATTATGTAATGGTACTCTAGAATTTGGAATTAAAGTTTTTACACAAAATCTTTTGATTTATTAACTTGAAATTCACAAAGAATCCTATTTTTACATTAAACTATTATTATGGAGATGAAAATTTCTATAAAATGCTTAATGTGTAGTTCTGCTAGTGTTAAATAAATTATTAAAACCTGTCATGGCAAAGTTATGGGCAATAGATAGAATTTTATTCATAAATTATATAAACACGATCTCATTTCTTTCCTTTTTTTACTGTTAAGTTGCTCTTATTATGTTCAATTTAATGTATACTACCTGAATATTCTCGTTTTATTTTACATATAGTTCTTCTTCTTCTTCTTCTTCTCTGTAAGCTTAACAGCTTGTTTTAGTCCAGCACATCTTTCAATCTTTTTCTAGGTCGGCCCGGTGATCTTCTACCTCTTGGAGAAAGATATACAACATATAGTTGTATGTATTTAATATTTGATGAATATTTTAATTTATATGATTCGACTTATCGATTTAAAATAACCTATTTTTAATTTAAAAATTATATACACAATGACTTTATAGTTTTAATGCCTACATAACAACTTCAATTACAAAATTGAAGTAAATACGATTCCTAATAATTAATACTAATATATTAAATGCATAAATCAACATTCCTCTTCTTTTGCAGACTTGTAAACTAACAAGCTATTAATATCTCGTTCACAGTTGGAATATGCCATTCCTATACCAAAACCTCCACCAAATATCATTGGCCATTTTCGTTTTTTAAAAACCATTAACGAACAGACTGCTCCTAGTAAGAATCCTCCACCTAAAATCAAAAAGTAAATGTTTGGAGGTTACAATGATGACATAATACATGTGAGCAAAATTTTAATTATAATTACAAATTTTATAATACTAATAAGTATACTGAACTTACTGAATTTTAGAAAACCATCTGTTAAACACCTATCCCATTTTTCACTAAGTTCGTCTTCTGTGTAAACCGAAGAAGGTCCAGAACTTGCCATTTTTAACAGAGAAAAGATATAGCATAGATAAATGAAGTTAAGATGTTCCAATTGGATAGGGAAACCTGGAAACAGCAAACGACGCGACGCGACCGGCAGTGCAGCTGAATTACTCAGTAAAGTTCAACACAAAACAAACAAAATCTGTATTTATGTAGTTCTTTGCACTGCGTAGGGCGTGCAAATTTAAAATTTGTGTTTATTATTGTTTGAGGTTAACAGTAATAACGGTGGTGTTTAAGTGTTAAGTGATTTAAAAGGATTAGTGGGAGAAATTTGATAGACTGGACCCTTAATATAAAGGCACATAATAGGTACAAGCAACCATTAAAATACGAAAATCAATTTTATAGGAGAAATTAGAGTTAGTTTTAAATGTTTAGATCGAGGAAACTTTTGCTAGTTTGCCAGAAAAAGGATGATTTTTAGTATATTCATATTGTATATACGTTTCTTAGTATTTAGTTATTTTATTTAGAAATTTCTTAATTATTTAAGTATTTATTTTGTCATTTAATTTAGGTATATAATTTTTAATGATTCACAAATTTGAATTTTTTTTCATATAGCTATTTACTCATTGTTATAATTTAATTTATTTTTTATGTTTAAAAAATTCATAATTTTTAATCTTATACATATTTATTTGATTGTTGTGAATTAAATTGTAAGTTCTAGTTGTAATCCATATTAAATTTTTCTAATAATATAGAATTAATAGGGCTATTTTATAAGCCATTTTTATGTATATTGTTATTATTACCATAAGGTTAGTTTTATTTCAAAATCTTGGTAAATTCTTGAACACAATTGTTTACATTTCGATTTTGGATTCAAACTTTCCTTTTAGGCTTAATGATGACAAAAAGCATAACAAATGGTTTATAAAATATCCTTGTATGTTAAAAATTGTAAGTTCGTTTTATTTACCTCTTTTATGTATATGTTTTTCAATGAGAATCTCATCAAATAATAAATTTGAATCTGCCGCTGATTATATGTAGTTCCTTTGCACTGCCAATTGCGGCGCGGTAGTCGCAATTTTGTTTCCCTTTTTTTACCGTTGATCGGAACATCTTACTCTGTTTAATCTATGAGATATAGAGAGAAGTGCAATCTCCATATAAATCGTGCGCAACACGGCCCTCTGGTTATGTGGTGGAAGAACTAAAATTAATATCGGCGAATTTAAAAAACAACCGTTAGGCATGGGCATCCCTTTTCCCGCTTCACGGATAGTTTTATTCAATAATTATTAATATTAAATAAATTAAACACAATTAGTTTTTTTTCGCATTTATTACTTAATATATCAAGTACAAATAGGAAACAGCATATAATACTTTAAAATCGATTACAAATGTCAGTTCAGAAGTATAACTTAAATTAAATATTTTTAAATTAATAAAAAAATAAATTGTACACACAGTGTAAAACATTTACAAATAGGACTCATTACGAATTGTAATACATTTCAATGAATAAGTTCGACTTGTTATTCATATAATTTTAGCAAAAAAACTTAATTGTTTACTACAATACTAAGTTTAATAGTTTAACTATTCTACGATTTTTACAAATGTCAAGTTCTAAAAAATAATTAATTCATAAAATTGCCATTATATTACTCTTATTTAGAAAATAATCGTGTAAATGTAATCCATAAATTCCTTAACACAAAAATTCCACGATAATGTTCCAATAAGTTTTTTTACTCGTAAATAATGTGAAAGATAAGATTTTTATGTTGTCATACTATTCAACTGAGATATCAATATATAACAAGTACAAGAAATATGTATACATAACAAGTACAATAATGAAATAAAAAATCACATTTTACAACAAAAAAAATCAAACATTCAAATAGACAACAAATATACCTAACAAGTACCATAATTAAACTAAAAAACATACTTTAACAGACTAGATCCAATAGTATAGAGTTGTTTCGCTGTCCTAGTAGCTAAAAAAAAAGTAATTTATCGGGTGTACTTCATCTGTTTTCTTACCTTATACTTAACTGATGTTTTTTTAGAAAACCTTCGTTGAAAACACTATCACACAAACACTGTTGTTACCACAGAACACATATATAGAGAAGTGCAATCTCCATATAAATCGTTGGAAACACGGCCCTCTGGCCGCCAAATGGAAGAACTAAAATTAATATCGGCGAATTTAAAAAAAAGCCGTTAGGCATGGGCATTCCTTTTGCCGCTTCACGGATAGTTTTATTCAATAATCATGAATATTAAATAAATTAAACGCAATTAGTTTTTTTTTCTCATTTATTACTATACTAGCTGGCCCGCCCGGCTTCGCACGGGTATTGCGAATTTCGAAGTAAAAACTATTTTTTTTTCAAAATAAACTATAGCCTATGTCAGGGGTTCCCAATCTTTTTTACACTGGGACTCCCTTTACAGGTTGTAACTTTGCGACGCTTTTCAAAAAGAATATATTTAATGAATTTATTTCTTATTTTTATTTAATTATAGCTGGCCCGGCAAACTTCGTACCGCCTCAGAATTGAATAATGTGTCAAATTCAATAACTAAAAATTAGCAGAAAACCAAAAAATAAAATAAAATAAAATATGTATACACTATTTTCACAAAAAATACATATACTTGCCAATTTTCATGGTTATGGGTTGAACGGTGTTGGAGTGAAACGATAACATATAAATATATATCTATATGTATATACAAATACAGTAGACGCCACTTAATGTGATCACGGTTAAAGTTATCAACCGCTTAGTGTGTTCAAACTGTCTTTGAATCGGTCCACCCAATACAAAAGCATTACAATTTGTTCGTTTATTATTATCAATATTTCGTTTATTGTTATCAATGTTGAGTCCATTAGGCATTAGGACAGCGGTTTCCAAACTATATGTAACCTCCCCGCCCTTCTAAAATATTTAATCATATGACGCACTTCTCAGTTTGACAACGTTGGATTAACCAATTTTCTAAATATGAGGAAAAAAAATTATATAATAGATTTGCTTTAAATTTCTACGGGACATTTCTATAGGCCCCAAATCTACATAGCCGGAGCCATTCTTACCTGCTTCTCCTTCAACACCGTAAATTTTTACGAATTTCTCGAGAAATTAAAAGTTGAAATTTTAGGTACGTTTTGTAGCACAAAAGTTTACGTTTAAAAAATTCTAACGCCGTTATTTGTAGAGGGACCTTTAAAAACTATACAAATATCGATTTGCCAGAGTTTTCCGCTTCCGACAGGTGCAAAAAACCATAGGCGTGCTATTTGAAATTATCGAGAAAAACGATTTCGAAGGGACCGTCTTCTAATTATTTTTTCTAAATTTTCAATTTGATAAATCGTAGCTCGGTTATTTGTGAAGGAATCTTGAAAAACTTTTCAGATTCTGAAAGCCCGTTTATCATAGTGTAATATAAGCTAAAAAAATCAACTACCTTACCCTAACAGCCCGTAGTGTATTTTTGAAATAATAATATTGCATTTTTATTGTATCTTGCAGATTTTTAACTAAACGGTTATTGTGATTTCCAAGAACTTTTTCACAGCCTCTTTCAATGTTTCAGATTTTATTTGCGTAAACATTTTTAATTGAATTTTAATCAAAATAAATAAATCGAGTAGAAGAATATTTCATCTAACATATAATAAACAAATTTTAATACTATAAACACACTTTGTGTATTATTACGACCATTTTATTGTTCTAGGAAGCATTTCTAAAAATGTATTACATTACTGTATGTAATAACTTTAAAATAAAAAATTATTTGGGCTCTTCATTAATAAATATAAAATTCTAACACGATTCGAAAGTATCAAATAATAATATGCAATACAAAAACATACTAATTTAAAATACTCCAAATCTTCTATGTAAGCAGTTAAGTTGCGACAACATCCGGCTTTATTTTATTTTCTTAGGATCTTAATTGGTAATAAAACGTGACTAATAAAAAAACACTTACAATACGATAAGTTTGTATAGGAAAATAAAATTGTTGTTTTTACTATTTTTCTGGAAATTTCTTCATATTTTTTCACCTATAGTTTCCTTGGACTTCTACAAATATTTCAAAACCAAAATTGGCCAAATCGGCCCAGCCGTTCTCGAGTTATAGGCAGACTAACACACGCCAATTCATTTTTATATATAAGATTATATCAAAATCTTAAAATCAATTACAAATATCAATTCAGAAGTATAACGCAAATTTAACATTTTTAAATTAATAAAAAAATAAATTGTACACACAATACAAAAAATTTACAAATAGGACTCATTACTAATTGTAATACATTACAATTACTAAATTCGACTTGCTATTCATATTATTTTAGCAAAAAAGCTTAATTTTTTACTACAATACTAAGTTTAATAGTTTAACTATTCTACGATTTTTACAAATTTCAAGTTCTGAAAAATAATGAATTCATAAAATTGCCATTATACAACTCTTATTTAGAAGATAATGGTGTAAATGTAATCCCTAAATTCCTTAACACAAAAATTCCACAATGATGTACTAATAAGTTTTTTTAATCATAAATAATGTGAAAAATAGGTGTTTTAAGTTGTTATACTATTGAACTGCGCTATAAATATATAACAAGTACAATAATTAAACTAAAAATCATATTTTACAACAAAAAATAATCAAACATTCAAATGTAGAACAAATATACCTAACAAGTACAAAAATTAAATGCAAAATATTTTACAATAAAAACAAATCAAACATTCACATTGGCAACAAATATGTTTACATATAATAGGTACAAAAATTACATCAAATAGCACATTCTCAAGTTCAAGAACCTATGGTGTCTTAAGTTTATTTCACTGAACATGGAATATATCCTTGTATGATTATGTAGCATTTTCATTTCGGCCATATGGTGCAATAATAAATATCCTGTGGCCTCTTACAGATAGTTTTATTAACTGATGTTTTTTTCAGAAATCCCTCGTTTAAACACTATTACACAAACACTCAGAGAGAACACTGTTCTTACACACAATGTCGAAAGAACACAAAGCTAACGAATTTAATTTCTAGGTTAACAAAATGCTATGTTCAGAGCATTGTAAGATGCCCCGCAGTCCGAGCTTTTAAAATGGGAAACAATTTGTGTGTTGCTCAGTTCTGAATGCTAGTTGCCCTCCCCTGGGTCACTGGTAAAAATTTACGTCAAAGACTATTTTAATAGTGTAGTTTTTGCTGGTATGTATTTAATATACTTAAAAAATTATGTAAGTTTCAAAATAGACATATTTTTAAACAGTTTTGACATTTTAAACGGAGTAATTTTGTTTTTAATTAATTTTTAAAATTTAACTCAGTTTATTATATTGTTAATAGATGGCGCTGAATTTAACCCAAAATTGTTTTAAAAATCAATAGTAGCGTATTAAAATATCATTCAACTATAAATAGAATAACGAATGATTATGTCTTTGAAGTAACTTTTATCAACATGGATATTACTTTACGACATGTCCAAAATATCAAAAATATCAAAAATATTAATTTAAAATTATGTTTTTGCCTTAAGGCTGCGCGCCGACAAACAAAAATTGTAACAAGATCCAGGTGGCGAATACATCGCGATATTGGAATTATTATCAATGTTACGGACCCACACTGAATAAACTACCTTTGATTATATATAACATAGATTGTCAATCCCATGTTAATTTTGTGCAGCGCTTTTAGGAGACGATCTGGAGGCCGCAAGCCCTTAGTACTGGAGGCGGCGGCTATTCCAATTGTGCGCTGCTGTTGTTTTCGATAAATTTATTAACCCCATTGATAGATGGCAAAGATAATTATTCGAAATTTGAAAAAGGTTTAGTTCTTCGCTATTTGTAAATGTGGAGGTGGAATTTATGAATCTAAATATAGAATTTATGAGTTTATATATTTCTCAAGTAGAGATTTTAAAGCGCTTAAATACAGAATTATTGACTACGAGCAATAAATTAATCGGGCAGCAATTTCAGAATGAATTTGTATTAAATTCTTATTCTTTGACTGCTATTACTATCTTTTACAATTTTACTACATACTAGGCTCTAATCTCGAAATATTTCACCATATAGAAACTACCCATTTTTTTATCTTTTCGATCTTTCAATCTTTTCAAATACTAAATTGATTTTAAGTACTGACTACGCTATATTATTTGAATTATTTTGCCAAAACATTTAATATTTTTTAAAAATATGTTAAATTTGTGTACACTAAGGTAGAAGTACCGGTTTTGGATACTGTACCAGTTGTGGACATTTTCCACTTTATTTTGACAAATCTCAAATATAAGAATTATCGCTACTTGCTATAAGTGTAATTAATGTATGTTTAACTACGATAGAAATATCAATTATGTTTTTTTCGTATTTTTTAAAGTATTTTATCAAAATTACTCAAGTGTCTAAAACTGGGCCTAACGTGTCCAAAACCGGTACTTTTACCTTATGTGGATTGAGAATATGAAAATACCCTGACGTAATGAAATAAAAATAATTTTGTTGTGAAAATTACATTTTTATAACGTAAAAGACTAAAAATACGAAATACATTTTAATAAACTAAATACAGTTAAAAAACAAAAATAATACAAATGCCACTATAAAGTTTTTTTTAAATGGTTATACAAGTTCCATTTAAATATAAACTATAATAAAATAAACAACTTATTACAATAGCGAAAATTGTTACGTTCTTGCTGACGCGCGCAGTCTGTTACACGACGTTTAATTTTTTAATTCGCATTATTTTAGTTACCTTCGGCCAAAATGGCTCTTACTTAGGTATTATACTTGTCAGAAATACACTGAACGTAATGAAATAAAAACAATTTTGTTGTAAAAATTACAGTTTTATAAGACAAAAGGCAAAAAAATACGATAAACATTTTAACAAACTTAGTAGGTACTTTTAAAAAACAAATATATAATGCAAATGTTGCTATAAAGGCTGTTTTATATGGTTATATTCCATTAAACAAATCAAAATGAACAAAATCCCAAAAAAAACAACTTATTACAATATAGAAATATATGTAGGTACGATCAACCGACAAACATACTTTTTGAAATTCACTTCTAGATCCGATTTATGAGTCTGATATTGGATATGGTTGAGACCCGTCTTCACACGATTTGTACTCTTTTACAAAGAGGGCCCTAATTTTTTCTTTTAATGGCGTTTTTTTAATTGCTATTTTTTAGTTTAGAATTATTTAAAATAATGTCTATTGTTATATTTCAAATTAGTGTAGCCGCAGCCATAGTAGAAAAATGCCTATAATAAACCATAACGGTACTTTCTGCACAATTGCCCAATGAACATAAAAGTTTGAAATTGAAATATAAATACTTTTACCTAGTATCAACTTTATCTTTAAAATTTTACAAGCTTGGCGGCAAGCGTTTAATTCTTTATGTGTCAACAATATATCTTTATATCTTATTTACGGTTAAATTATTATTATTTATTATTAAGAATTGATTTTATTGAGAATTTTAATGTCTTAAAAACAAATGTATATTAAATATGTATTCATTCTTTAGTTTTCATTAATATATACAATTTGTCAATGTTTCTTATTGTTCTTATTATTTCAATACTTTATGAAATCTAAAAGAAGTGATATATAATTTTCGCCGATTCAAGCAGTCTCTAATTCCTCCCATCCTAACGTTATTCTCAATCATAACTTACCTACTTAGTTAAGCTCTAAATAGTCATTTACGACGTTCTGTAACAAAACTAAAATCTGTAAATAAAATAGTACTTCTTCCTACTGAACGTTAAAGGGAGCCACATTACGAACCACTTTTAACGTGACCTCGGAGCTGCAAATCCGCCTATAACATTAGCAATCTAGGTATATATAATCAAAGAAACTACTCACCGCTAGGCGATCGGTGGTTGAAACCACGATTCACGTTTAAAAACCATTTGCTTTGAATACGATTTATTTCATATGCATTATGGACATGATTTAATTATTTTGATTTGAACTTTATTTTTAAAACAACTTATTTATTATTAATATACGATACTATGATTATTTTAATTTATTACATTAATCTCATTCCTGACTATTACTACATAAGTGCATCAAACATTTTCTTGTTTTGAAAAAGTGTAATAAAAAATAATTTAGTATAGATTATTTACAAAATCATATTACATAAATATGATTAAAAGACTTTTATTATACTTAAATGGTTTTGCGCTTTTTATTTGAACATTCGCTGCAAACTATGATTTAACGAAATTAACGGAAAAACTTTCGAGACGGTATCGCTGGAAAACGTTTTGCATGTGTTGTTCTCTACTCTTGTGTTGAACGCATATACAATTTTTTACATTTAGTGTGCTTGGGCGATATTTTTTATATTGCCTTTATTATTAATTGCATTTTTACAAAATGCCAAAAACCCGAGTTTCTTTGAGCAAAAAACGTAAGTTTTCTGTTCATAAAAATTCTTTGATTACAAAAAAATTATCATTAAACTGAATTGCACGAGTGACCGGCGTCCAATGATTTGTTTGTTTTAAAACAACCGTTTATATATACAGGGTGTCCCAAATTAAGTAGGCTAACATGGTTATCTTTCTTATTAGTGGAGATAGAACTTTGGTTAAATGGGCAACATTTTGTAGTTTTAGGTGCCAATTCAGATTCCGTTAAGAAAATTGTAAAATTCCGAATAGTTGCAAAGTAATCGTAAAAAAACTGAAAATCGTTATTTTCTTTAATGTCAAATAACTATGTAATTATAAAATTTACAAAAAAAAGTTTAATAAAAAAGTTACTAGGTTTCATAAAATTCAGATAGAAATTAAGTCAAAATTAAATTCAAAATGGCGGCTTCCAAGAAATTGATACCAACTGTCTTATTTTAAATGGATGCCATCTTTACATAGTTAAATAGCATTTTTTTCAACCATGTATAACAACCCATATTTAAATAAAAATTATTAACAATATTAAATTTTTCTGTTTTAAATCAAATAGCCATGAATTATCAAAGAATAATAAAACAGCATAAGACAACTCAATGTCATTATATTTATTTTTGACTGATATATTATGTTTTTGAATAATAATAATTATTACCTTATAAATAATTCAAAATGGCAAAATTTTTAACTGAGAAGTAATGTTTTGTACCTACATTAAATGTTACAAAAGCTCCTGCGTTGCTGCACAAACATACTTTAACAGTTTTCCAGAAAACTATATAAAACTCTATAGGTTTACACCCGTAATTTTTTTTTAGACTCGTCAACGATACTTCTTTAACATTTGTTTATATAACAATAAATGATTGGGATTTTATCAATTTTATTGGGAAAGTGTTAATGTATATACTAGATTTCACAAGCGCAATTTTACACGAATTTTGTCCGCTACGCACATCACTTTAGTGAATTTGGTTACCCGCTTAAAATGTGTTAATATTTAAAAATAATTTTAACCCTTTCAACTCAATATTATAATAACGATTTTTAATATTATTTATTTTACATTTATAATAAGTTAAATGATTTTAATTAAACTTTTGTGCGTAACGTTTCCAATACTAAAATTACTGCAAATTTTAATTATTTATATACTACTCCTGGCCCATAATAGTTGTCATATTTCACTTTTAAATTTTATCCCAAAAATAACATTTTAATTATCCAGCATAAAAGAAATATATGTATTAAGGTGCTTGTTTTAGAACAGAAAAAAAATTCACCAAACAATCTTTAATTTTAATTCTAAGTGGTCGCTAGTTAATTTTAAATTTTTTCCATGCATTTAACACGTGAATTTACAGTTTTTTTTAAATATGTATCTGTATCTCTCCTGCATTTTATAGAATTATCTTGTTTGTTCTTCTTTGCGAAAAATTGTAAAGAAAATATATTTTTTTTAAAGTGCCCACCGTAGAGTCTAAGCTGTAAAGCGATTAGATTATAAGATAACGCATAAACATTTAACACATTTATGTATTATCGTATTAAAAATTCTATATTAAAGTTTCAAATAACCGTTTATTTATTACCTTTATGTACAACTGTTGACTGAAGACTTTTTTGTAGAAAATTTAATATATTCTCAAATTGTCATTTATCTTTTTGCTAGCCGTTTATGCGAAAATGCAAAATCGATAAAATTATCTTTAAGTTTTTTGCCGTGAAACCATCCAAGTGACATATCCAACTATGGGGCACTTTTAAAGATTGCTTTTTTCCCTACAATTTTCCATAACGAACACGACAATTACCTAAAATGCAGCAGAGATATAAATAATCGAAAATAAAACTGTAAATTCACATATTAAATAAATGTAAAAATTTTAAAATTAACTAATAACCAATTAAAATTAAACATTGAAATTTAGTGAAAATTTATTTTTCTGTTTAGAACAATATTTTCTCAATGAAACGTAAATTTAAAAAAAATCGTTTAAAAACGAAGCACCCTACTATAGATGTTATATGTTTTTGATTAAAATTTTTAGTTTTTTAAGGAATCGCGACCCTAGAAAGATTTTTGAAGATGTAAAGTTGAATTATTTTAGAGCTAGAGATCACCCGTCTTTAAAAAAGTATAATTTTGAATTTTTGATAAATCAATAAGTTTTCCACAAAAACATTAATAAAACGTAAAACAACCCAACTTCTAAGCTTTCGTGCTTTTTTTTAAATAATGATATTTTTATTAATCAAACGGCAAAGCTTGTGAAATTATCGTAGATTTTATTTTTTTGATATAAATTTTTATTAAATTGAAGTATGCCAATTTTGGTAAACATTTTCTGGGAGCATACATAGATAATAAAATAAAATAAATTTCGTTATCATCTGCTTCCAAAATTGTCGATCCCTGCAAAAATATGCCCCCTTGAGAAGATATTTATTGAAGGTATGCAATTTAAATATGCATTTAAAATTTTGTTAGTTATTTTTTAACCACAATTATAAACAATTTCGATATATCAAATGAATTAAAAATTTATATAGAAAAAAAAAATTTTAATAAAAATTGGACTAAAAAACATTAGTATCAAAGTATTTTCAACATTTATTTATATATATATATATCGGTTTATAGGTTGTTGAGTTCATCTTAACTTTTTCATTTTTTTGTCTGCATTTTCTTTAGGTTTTTTATGGGCTTTTTAATTTATGTCCACGATTTTCTGGGCTTACTCGTTCTTTTCTGAGATTCAAATATTTAGGATTCATGTTCAAATAAAAGAAATCCAGAAAATTAAATTATTTCCGCAATTATAAATACTTATTTTAGGAAAAAATTTTTCAATTAAACACTAATTTATTTATTAAATATTATAAAACAAACGATTAATAAATTATATACATTGTAATATTATTTTAAATTAAACGGTTTTAATTGCCCCACTTACATGGATTTCAATCCTAAAATTAAACTGAAGTTCTTGAATTAACATTTGAATTAATATTGGAAGTAATAACCTGTTTCATAGACCAGACTATATGTAGAAAATAGACGAAAGTATGCGAGTTTGACCGATAAAACTAGACCTGTAACAACTTATATATTTTGTACGTTTTCAAAACACCGAAAAAATCGATATCTTGCATCTCTATACAACTATCGTCACTCTCTCTACGACAATTGAAGATCATTTAATTTAAATTAGCCATTTACGTTTATTATATACATCTATATGTACGGTTACATAAAAAAAATGTAGCGTTTTCTAGAATTAATAAAAAGCTTATTCCGATGAAGTATGTTTTTAAGATTGCGATTGTAATATATTCGTTCAAGGTTGCGGTTTGGTGCCTAGCCATCTGCGAGGCAATAACTGAACTGCCAAGCGTAAAACTGCAGGAAAAATTGGCTGAATCTAACTTCAGTATTATCTCAAAAAATACTCAAAATTTTTAAAAACGGTTTGCGCAGTGTTGAAGTGAATAGTAAAACGCGTGTTTCTTTTTCCTCTAAATTTGATTTTTGAACTTTTACAGTTTTTCTGTTTATTCAAAAACTATTAAGGTTTTTCCAAATTTTCAAAAAAGAAGACATCCAAAATTAGGTCTAAATTGTTGTCCTAAAATTTGAACTTTCTACGTGGCTTAGTTTTCTCTGAAGTTCTGAAGTTTTGGCATATGTAAAATACACGGCGGCGCGCAGCTTTAATGTTTTAAAAACTATATGTCAATTTGTTTTTACTTTTATTTTCATCAAAATATTGCAAAAATCTAATTTTGCAAATTTAATAATCATACTTTAATAACGATGAATCAGAAAACAAGTCTCATACGATTTAAAAATGCAAAAATATACTTTAGAATATTTCCTATGCTTAAAATGCAATGGGAACACGTTAAAGTTCTAGAGGATATGAAAACGGTTTATATACGATATTTACAGGATTTTGGAGTTGGTCGAGAAAGTTGTATTCCTAGTTATTGGAAGTTTGAAACAGACGGCGTATTTTATAACAACACCCAAGAGGAAATCTACAACACTGTTGTAGGTGATGATTTAAACGGGTGACATAAATAAATAAAAAAAACCTTTTCGTAACACGAATGATTCTTAATTTTGCAGCATCTTTGAAGGATGTAATGCTGTAATTTTAAATTACGGCCAAACAGGTTGTGGTAAATCATTAACTGCAACTGGACTACAAAATTCTTTTAAGGTAAGAAAAAGCTTTAAATTTGTTTATTGTTACGCTTTTTTTTAAATAATATCAATATTTTAAAGAATGCTAAATTTAGTTTTATGCATTATGTTTCTTGTGTTGGTTCTAAATTTTTTTGATTTTTACCAGTGCCATAAACAGTAACATTGTTTTAGGATAGAGGAATCGCACCACGTCTTATTTCTGATTTATTTGAACGTAAGGAAATGTTAAAAAAACAACAAAAAACTTGTATACAAATGTCTTATATTGAAACAAAGACGATTTACTTAAATGATTTGTTGAGCAAAACCACAAGTCGGAATATTCAAGAATTCAAAAATATAACAATAAAAAAAGTGAAAAACGAATATTCTGCGTTAAAAACGTTATTTATCGGTAAGAAATAGGTATTTATAGCAATGTGTAGATTAAAGTAAATGTGGTATGGAAATATGTATAATTAAAAAGAAACTTCATTGTACTATCGTTTTTTTTCAAACAAAATAACTCTAAAATCAATATTGAAATAATCTGTATATTGAATATTAAGTTAATTTAAAAATTAAATAAATTATATTAATATAGTTTCCTATAGCTGAAGGACGACGGCAATTTGTTCATGAAATGGGAATAGATCATGCAGCTAGTGGCATTCTTACATTTTATGTGATTTCTAAACCATTGGGTAAAACCAATTCTATTAAAAAAGTATCTAAAGTAAGTAATAAATAAGAAAAAAATATATATCTAATATTTATATAAAAAAATTATTTTTTTTCAGATACATATAATAGATTTAGCAGGGGTTGATAACTTTGGAAATATAACATCTATTCATAAAAATGCATTTGAAATTGGAAACGCTAACTTAGCAAAATCTCAATTGGAACAATTTATTATGATATTGTGTCACAATGTTCCTGAAGAAATACACGTAAAACAAAGACTCAATGTTTTAATACATTATTTAAGCGATTCATTAAACGCTCAGTCTTTATTACGGTACTTATGAAATGTATTTTAACTTTCATTTTATGGTAACATTTTTCTACAGATGCGTTGGACATATACGGATAGATAAAAACAGTCTTTTGCTAACTATATCAATGCTGCGATTTGGACAAATAGTTCGAGGGCTTAAATCATACAGATTTCAACCGAATGTTTCTGAAAACGAAGAAATTAAAGTCCAAGTATTGGAAGTAAAGCTATCCATAATCGGAATTATATTATTGATATTAAATTATCGTTAACATTTAAGGAAGAAATAAATGAAATTAAAAAGTTGCGCGATTTAGACGTAATGCTAACTAGCAAATGTTTATCTTCAAATATAGATCAAGCACGTCTGCAGCATATGCAACATATCGCAAAGGAATATCTTCAAAATGAAACTGACGAAATTGTTTTATTGAATGTTACTGATACTACTACTGTGATAAAACTATTTAAAAATTTGTACAACAAGTTAGAAGCTGAAAAATTTGAATGTACTAGAATTGCTTATCAACAAGCATTCGCAGATGCAGTCGCAGGTGTTGAAAGAGTATCGTCCAAAACAGACAGTGTAATTTCAACAAAAGTAATCTAAATTGCAAGCTTGCATTAAATACCTTATAATTTAGAAACAAATATTTTAGAGTTCCCGCAAAGGTAGTGGTAAAGGTATAAAACCCAAAGAGACAAATGGTAGTTTAATGGATGCAACATTTTCAAAAAATTTGGAAAGAACATCTAAAGCAAGTACTTCATCTAAAACTCAATCTCCAAGAAGAACAGGAGATGGGAAAAATAAATCTGGTAAGAATTATGTTACATTTGGAGCTCATTGATGCTGCAATTGCATTCTTGCATAAATTTAGAAATATTGAAATTTAGTTGCTTCTAATTGAAAAGTTTATATTATTTTATGATATAAAATTTAGGAGATCGCTTAAGTGTCAGTAAAAATTTAAAACGATCAAAAACAAGTAGCTTAAATATGAAGAAGAGATCTACTACTAGTAAAAGAAAATCTACTGGAAGTACAGCTACAGCAGGCACAACAGCAATAGATGCAATCCCTGAAGAAATGCCTTTGCCAACAAACATACCAATGCACGAAGAAGCTTGGAACTTATTTATAAATGATGAAAGCAACAATTATATTTATTTATTAGAAACATTGAACTTAAGTGAACAAAATTCAAGGAATATTCACAAAAGTTATTTAGATGAAGTAAAACATTTGCATTCTATTGCAGAAATTCTTAACATACGAAAACAGGAACTACAGAAGGTAATATTCATATGTTATTTCAATATAATATAATCACATTGGTAATTTGAAATAGGCACAAATGCAAAGACTATTTAGAAAAGAAGAATATGATTCAAGCGGTAATATGATCACGAGTGATATGGAAATTATATGCTTAGAAAACTTGGAGAGCATTCATAAGGAGTTATTAAATCAACAAGAATTAGTATTAAAGATGCAAAGCGAACTTAAAATTGCTATTAATACTTATCAAAATTCGAAACAGAATATTACCGATAAATTTCAGCAGTACTGTAAAGATACCTTTGATATCATTGTGCCCACTTTGGACATTGCAACTATTGAAGTATATCATCATTTAATATAAGTATTTTATATAAGTTGATTTGTTTTGTTCATATTAGGAAGTACAAGCAAGCATAGACATGTGCGTTGTAGTTGATGATATTCAAAAGTCTACTGAGCAGCAGTGTAACGAGTTATATTCTTTTGAACACTTAAAAGAGAAAATGAAGGAACAAAAGCAGAAAGCGGTATATCAAAGAATTAAATGTACAAAATGGATTCAAAGTTGTAAACGATAATGTTATTAAAATGACAAAAATTACAGTAGCAAAAAAAAACTAATTAAATAGATGAAACTTTTAAGTTTAACTTTATATGGTATCAATTCTTTAAATTAAATTTTTATAAATATATTTACATTATTGAAAGAAATATAATATTTAGAAAAATTATTGTTTGATCAATTTAGTTATTTAAAAATTAGATAATTTTTTTAAATAGAAACTTCGAAAAACAACTAAATTCACATAGGAGGCAGATTTTGAAGTGATAAACATTGTTTTGAAATACGGTTGACGTTTAAATTTCCCACAACAAATTAGACAGGCGCGGATAACCTATACAGCGGAAATACACCATTTTCTCTTTGTATGTACCGGTTGTGGGCACATGTGGTCTGATATATAAGTTTCGTATTTCTACATGTGAAGTTTTAAACCATTTGAAGATATATCAATATTGTTTAAGAAGTAGTATTAACCTATCGAATCATTATATACATATAACAATGAATACTGAAAAATTGAAGAAAATGCAAGCACAAGTGCGAATTGGTGGTAAAGGCACCCCAAGACGTAAGAAGAAGGTGGTGCACTCAACACAAGCTACAGACGACAAAAAATTGCAATCCTCTCTTAAAAAATTATCTGTTAACACAATACCTGGCATTGAAGAAGTTAATATGATCAAGGACGATGGCACTGTCATACATTTTAATAATCCAAAAGCTCAAGCTTCACTTGTTGCAAATACTTTTGCCATAACTGGTCATGGCGAAAACAAACAAATAACTGAAATGTTACCAGGTATTTTAAATCAGCTAGGACAAGAGAGTTTGAATCAGCTTAAACGTTTAGCGAGCTCCGTGGCAAATGCCGGTGTTGGTAAAATTGTACCCGAAGACGAGGAGGATGTTCCAGATTTAGTGGAAAACTTTGATGAAGCATCCAAGGAAGAAGTTGGCAAAAAGAAAGAGGAAGACAAACCAAAGGATACTAAAGAAAAAGAAAATTAAGTTCTGAAGTTTATTAAGCCAGTGGTATTTTTAAGAGATGTAGCATGTGCTTTATCGGTTTTTTCAAGTGTTTATTGGACATATTAATTCATTTTAATTGTTGAAAATCTGTATGAACATATTTTGATTCATTAGAGTTTGTTTGATAGGAAATACAAGGATATTCTAATAATTTGTTTTATTATTATATTAATTTTTTTTATTAGTAAGTAAAGGTCAACTTTGATGATTTCCTGTTTTGAAAACATTGATACCACATGGTTCTGATAATATTATCGAAAGAGGTTATTTACCATAAATAGAAACTTAAGAATATGTAAATTTTGCATTATTTAAAAGTACGTTTTAAATCCGGTAGGTATAAAATAATATTTCTTAATTCATATTTAATTGTTTAGTCTATTTTAGATATTCAAAATGTAAAAATTTTGTTTAATATATATTTAGGCACTCATTTTACGTTTTAAAATTTGCACTGATCTACAAAGTATAATGAGGAAATATAAGATATATAATTTGAGTTGTCTTTCAAATATGTAAAGTGCATTCATTTATTGCACGACAGTTACATTCAAAATTGGAACTAGCTTGTTTGATATTTTGTATAAATTGAAATTAAATAATTTTCTTAGCATTATCATTAGAAAGAAATGTTCTTTGTTATTTAGACAAAGATATATTTGTCTTAAACTAATAAGAAGTTGCAATAAACTTTTAATAAAAATCATTAATATAGAAAAATGTGATTTACTGGGTTTGTTTAATTGGGTATCATTAGAATTGGTTAATGAAAGAGTGTTGATGTATAGTTACAGATTATGTAATTTTAAAATGTGTATTCCTTTAAACCTTTTTTTTATGACTTACTTTTTACTATACGCATTACAAATTAAAATAGAATCCCCGATGCTCAAATTTCGAATATATTTATGGCATTAAAAATATCTGTACATGACTGTTTGTTTTAAAAAAATGGAATATATTTGTCCATATTTTTTAACAAATGTTTAATTATAAGACGAAACTTGAAATTTGTGATTAATTAAAAAATCAAATAAATGTTACGAGAAGAATATTTAAAAGTATTTTATTGAATTAGTGCGAATTTTATTATATTGCATTTTAAATCCTTATGTGAAAGTATTTTAAGCTAAATATATTATTTTGCTTAGGGTGACTGAGGTTCTTGATATAAGTACATATGAGTATCACTATTTTTCACTTGTTACTCTATGTTCTCCAATTTAGACTCTTGGAATTCATTTTTAGTCATCATTTACATTGTCATTTTGTGAGTATTATGATTTTACTGGAACATTTGTATTGTTTTATATAAAGAAGTGAACGATAGAAAGAGTAATTCTATTCTGTTAAATATGGGATTAGAGAATTTTATATTATAATTTTTTTGTTAAATCTTTCGATTAATATTTATAAATTATGATTGTCAATTCTTATATTCCACGAAAAGATTTGTGTTTGTGTGTTACAAATATTCATAATTTTGTATAGAAAGAAATATTTTTTATATCTACTACATTATAATTTTGTCTCGATTTTCTGTTGTGTTGATTTGATAAACTTAATTTAGTTAATTCAATATTACATAATATGAATAAAACAGAAGATATTAGCAAATTGTTTGTTTTATGATGACTAATTAATTAGTACAATTATTAGGCAAAATGAGATTTTATCATTTTTAAAATGGGATTAAGGCAAAAAAAAAATATGTCTATTAACTTTATTTAAAGCAAAATGGGATTCATACTTTTGATTGTGCCGCACAAATGATTATAAATATTTATTTATACTTGAATATAAGTAAAATTAAAAAGACATTGAAAAAGTCACAAGTGTTTATTGAATATTTAAATAAGTGTTTTCAGTGAAAACCTGACCAAAGCGAACGAATGTATAAATAATGCTTTTAGAGACTTTCCCGTTATTCAGAGTTTGGTTTTGTTTGAATAATTTCTTACATAATTAACTTACCGAAATTATAATAATTAGCTTTTGTAAAAACTATACATTTTTGATATCAGGATTAAAATAAATTCTAATCACACTGTATCTAATTTTTGTAATTCAATAAGGCTGTTCATCACATGTTAATATTAACAATTTTAATTCAAATGCAATAATTGCATAATTATTATTGCATATATTAAACAATCACAATTCTCGTGTAATTTGATGTTTAATAAAAATAGTAACTATTATTAGAGTTGATTGTTTGTAGAACATGGTGAATATAAAAAAAATGTAATATTTTATTATTACAGTAAACATTGTCAATGTTATTATCATATGTAAATCGTAATACATACATATAATGAAAAAAGTTTGGATTTCTATATAACCGAGGTTTATTTTTTTCAGATCGTTTAAACGTATCCATATTATTATAAATATTTCGTAAATATGTATGTACACTTATGTTAGGTGCCTTTGAAAATGCCCGACCGACTTAATGGACAAAACATATTATTTATGAGTATTAAAAAAAATAATTATAAACAAATGGCAAATGTATACGATAGTTTGGATTTGTACACACACGTTATAAAATTTTTAACCAAAAATAATGATTTTGAAGTGTTCAAATACTAATAATTCAAAGAAAAAATGCGACATCGGTAGTGCGATTGAAAATGTCCGTTTTAATGTTTTCCATTTAGAACCGTTTTTTTTCCAACAAACTATAAATATATTGTAGATGTTGTTTAAGAATATAAATAAGCAAACCATTAAAAGTTTATTATAAGTGAAATTTTAAATGGTAGCACCAATAAATAGCATAAATTGTGTTCCGTAGTACATTTACCGTTTGTTCGTAAATTCGGTTCGACGGTATTTCAGTTTTACTAATAGCGTTTTTGAGCCCCTTTTTTATTACTCGTCCCTCCGTGAGAGAATGCGCGTAAACCTTTTGGTCGTGAAGCGGTCCGTAGATACCCTTCGCGGTGCTTCTTTGAGAATACTTTTATGGTTTCGAGCCCGGATGGTGGAAGAATATCCGTCAAATTGTTTAATTGTCTTTTTAGGCATTGCGGGAGCCATAACGGTAAATTTTATTTTTATTGAATTGCAGCGAAATTGCACTTTGCTTAAAGTCTTTGTTCCCTGCACGTACTCGTTCGGACTGTCTCCCATTTTTATTGCGGGTATTCTTCTACACCAGACGGGCGGGAATTTTCCCACCGTCATCGAAAGCATAAAAGACGTGGAACGCGGTAAAATTAGTTAGTTCAAATCAGATCCCTTAGAGAGAAACTTATCCCTTTGGTTTGTAAAGTGTTTTACCCCTTTGGTTTTAAAATAGTCTTGTTGTTTATTCCTTTTGGTTTTCATTAATTTACTCCTTTGGTGCGTGAGGGTTGCGATCAACCCGTTTCGTTTTGTTTTGTGTTTAACTTTGAACGTTTCGTTTTGTTTTGTGTTTAATTTTGAACGTTTCGTTTTGTTTTGTGTTTAACTTTGGACATTTTATTGTCTCGTTTTTTTGTGTATAAATAAACTTGTTTTGTTTTTATTCGTTGAATATTGAATCACTTTATCCTCGAGAAGTCGAAGCTAGAGATACGCCGTAGCGTACATTTTGGTCCTTCGAGCCGGATGTTTAAATTAAATTCGTGTTGAATAGATTCGGGACGATAAGTGAGTGCATAGTTAAGTGTAATTATACCGTCTTCGGCAACTCCATCCAATTTCATTCCATTGAGCGGCATCATCACGTGGATCGCTCAGCAACACCGGGCAGTTAGCAGTGCAGTACCAAGTAACGTGCAAAAGGTAGGCTTGTTTTGTTAATCGCCAATTATCATTTTTGTCAATCCTATTGTTATCCCTATTGTTTAAAATGACGAGAACCGCGATAGCTACTTTGCGGCAGAAGCGTGGTCATATTAAAGCTTCAATTGCCAAATTTCGTACATATTTGGAAAATAATAAAGACTCTTTGGACAAGCGTGATATTGACGTGAGGTTGTCGTCTTTAAAAGAGTCCATATCGGTATTGCGAGATATCCATTATTCCATTCAAGATTTAGAAGAGGATGAGGATGCTAGAGCCGAGAACGACGCAGAATTCGACGACATTGAAGACGCGTATTTTTCCGTCAGCGCCGAGGCGCAGCGTATTCTTTGTAAAAAAGCTTTTTGCAGTGGGTCAGTCATTAGACCAATTTCTGCAACATCATTCTCTTCCGTTGTCGATCCGGTAAAAGTGAAACTGCCTGAGTTAGGACTACCAAAATTTGACGGCAATACTGAAAATGGGCATTCGTTCCGCGATAAATTTGTGTTGCGAATTGACAAAGTACCAAATATTGCACCGGTCGATGAATTACAATATTCGGAAGAAGAAGTGGCATGTAAGGGGCGTTTTAAAAAATATATAACTTGTTCCTTGGAAGGACGATTGATTGTAGCATTACCTTTTAACGATAAAAAAGAGCAGCTGAGAATGTCATATGGTATGGCATTAAAACGTTTACAAGGACTTCAGCGTAAATTGGAAAATAATCATGAGTTGCAGCTGCCACATGGGGATAATACTACATTAAAAACATTGGGGGTGCATTGGGATGCATCACGTGACCGCATAGCGTACACTGTAAATCCAACACATGTAAGCAAGATAACTAAGCGCCATATCTTCTCAAAAACTGCAAAAATATTTGACCCCTTGGGTTTACTCAATCCAGTTGTAGTAATCGCCAAATTAATTATAAGAGATCTATGGAACGAGAAGATAGGCTGGGATGAATCGGTACCTGCGGCAATTCATACTCGGTGGTGCACTTTAGTTAAGCAATGGCCGAATTTAAATGATATTTCTTTTAAGAGACAAGTTATGTGTAAAGATCCCGTTAGGACAGATCTGCATGGTTTTTGTGATGCTAGCAAAGAAGCTCATGGTGCGTGTGTTTACGCCAGATCGATCGATAGGTCTGGCAAGGTTTTTGTTAATCTCTTCTGCGCTCAATCTCGTGTTGCACCAAAAAAGAATGAGCAGACGTTTCCGCGGCTTGAACGTTGCGCCGCATTGCTTCTTAGTAATTTGTGTTTGAACATCAAGTCGTTGATTCATTACAACATTACTAATACTTTCCTTTGGACTGATTCCATGGTTGTCGTTCACTGGATAAGAACGAAATCTGATTTGTTAAAGCCTTTCGTTGCTAGAAGGATTGCCGAGATTAAGTCCAAAACGGACATTTCTTGGTGGAAGCATGTCCGTACCTATAACAATCCTGCTAATATTCTATCCCGAGGTAGTTTGCCGAACGACTTCAAGGTCAACAAATTATGGCAAGTGGGGCCGTCTTGGCTAAGAGAACATGAAGATGAATGGCCTGTACAATTATCTTAACCAATTATTGATTTACCTGACATGCGGCAGCCCACATGTTTAAATACCGTTACATTAGATTTATCCGTTTTCCTTCAATATTCTTCATATACGCATTTACACAGAAAGGTTGCCTACCTGCGTCGGGTTATACCAGCCAATAGACAAAAGTCTAAATGGTTGACTACGGAAGAACTGAATGAAGCCTCGAATCTTATTTTACGTCATTTGCAAAGTTTAGCATTCAGTAAGGAATTACAACAATTGCGAGCTAATCAACCACTTCCACTTAAGAGTAAGCTATTGAATTTGAATCCGTTTTTAGGCGAGGATGTGTTTGTACGGTTGAAAGGAAGGCTGGGTCATACAAATCTAGCTTTTGACAAAAGGCATCCCGTTGTGTTGCCTGCGTCGCATCTTGGTACCACTTTAATTATACGTAAGGAACATTTACAAAACTTGCATGCCGGTACAGAGACGACGCTGTATGCGGTAAGGCAAAAATTTTGGCTGTTAGATGGTAGAAATCAAGTTCGACATGTCGTGCGCAAATGCGTAACCTGTGCACGAGCCAAACCATCACCTACGGAAGATACAATGGGTCATCTACCTGCGGTGAGAGCCACGCCATTGAGACCGTTTTCTTATACGGGTGTTGATTTTTGCGGACCTTTTTACGTCAAGGAGACTTGCAAACAAAGTCGAAAAAAGATGAAAATTTATTTGTTTGTCAACAAAGGCAGTTCACCTGGAAGTTGTGGACGACTTGAGCTCCGAAGCCTTTATCGCGGCACTTCGACGATTTACGGCAAGACGCGGAAAATGTGAATCTATTTATTCAGACAACGGTACCAATTTTGTCAGAGCCAATAGGGAACTCAAGGAATTTTATAATTATTTCAACTCCAAGGAAAATCAAGAAAAGGTTAATCGTTTTGCAACAGATCAAGGAATCAGTTGGCGCTTTAACCCTCCGGCTTCCCCCCATTTTGGCGGAATATGGGAAGCAGCGGTAAAGTCTTTCAAACACCATTTGCGTCGTGTTATGAAAGCATTAGTTCTTGCATACAATGAATTTTATACACTAGTAATTGAAATTGAAGCAAATCTGAACTCACGTCCTCTTACTTTTTTGTCGGTCGATCCTAATGACCTTCTTCCCTTGACTCCCGCTCATTTTTTAATTGGCGATACTTCGACAAGCTTGCCAGCGCATGACTTTACAGGTACTCCAACGAATCGTTTGTCTGTTTGGCAACACATTCAGAGAGTCAAACGGGATTTCTGGTCCAGATGGAGCAAGGAATATATACATCAACTCAACATTCGCCACAAATGGGTTAGCGAAAACCATGCGATATTGATCGGATCCATAGTCATCGTCAAAGAGGACAATCTTCCTCCCATGCAGTGGCCGCTAGGACGAGTGTTGGAGATATTTCCCGGAAAGGACGGAGTAGTTCGTGTAGTGTGTTTAAAAACGGCAACTGGTGAGATAACGCGTAATGCGAAAAAATTAGTTTTGTTGCCTGTTGACACTGATGATGGTGGCGGCAGTGCCATTGAGGGTACCGAGGATCAACTTCTCAAGTAGACCATATTAAAGACTTTAGTCATTTTTATTTTATTATAGGTTAATCTACTTAGAAACAGTTAATTTGTATATTTTGTTTCTTGGATGTTTTATTGTTTTTGGAGTGCAATGTAGAAAGTATCTTGTGTTCGTTGATCGTGACCTCTCAACCCGGGGAGTATGTTCCGTAGTACATTTACCGTTTGTTCGTAAATTCGGTTCGACGGTATTTCAGTTTTACTAATAGCGTTTTTGAGCCCCTTTTTTATTACTCGTCCCTCCGTGAGAGAATGCGCGTAAACCTTTTGGTCGTGAAGCGGTCCGTAGATACCCTTCGCGGTGCTTCTTTGAGAATACTTTTATGGTTTCGAGCCCGGATGGTGGAAGAATATCCGTCAAATTGTTTAATTGTCTTTTTAGGCATTGCGGGAGCCATAACGGTAAATTTTATTTTTATTGAATTGCAGCGAAATTGCACTTTGCTTAAAGTCTTTGTTCCCTGCACGTACTCGTTCGGACTGTCTCCCATTTTTATTGCGGGTATTCTTCTACACCAGACGGGCGGGAATTTTCCCACCGTCATCGAAAGCATAAAAGACGTGGAACGCGGTAAAATTAGTTAGTTCAAATCAGATCCCTTAGAGAGAAACTTATCCCTTTGGTTTGTAAAGTGTTTTACCCCTTTGGTTTTAAAATAGTCTTGTTGTTTATTCCTTTTGGTTTTCATTAATTTACTCCTTTGGTGCGTGAGGGTTGCGATCAACCCGTTTCGTTTTGTTTTGTGTTTAACTTTGAACGTTTCGTTTTGTTTTGTGTTTAATTTTGAACGTTTCGTTATGTTTTGTGTTTAACTTTGGACATTTTATTGTCTCGTTTTTTTGTGTATAAATAAACTTGTTTTGTTTTTATTCGTTGAATATTGAATCACTTTATCCTCGAGAAGTCGAAGCTAGAGATACGCCGTAGCGTACAAATTGTATTTATTACATAAAACAACAGTTTTTGACAAATGATGACAGTAAAACGTAAATACAAATTAAAATTTGACAATTAACATAACTAAGATTATTCTTCAAACACTGTAGATCACGTTCCTATTTTGGGCATTTTGAAACATATCATTTAAGCATAATAACAGTAGAATTAATTTTATACACTTCTTATTCACATTTATCGGAACTAAAAGTCCAAAATAAAATAAACGACGTTGAATATTTTTATGCTTTCTCTGCCTTTTGGTAACTACTAAACTCGCACGAATTTATTATGGAAGTTACATTACAATCAATACAGGGGGGCTCCAAATAAATATGGTGCAATTATTACCTTACTTTGTGAATTAGATCGGGTGTGCCATAGATTAAACAGAGTAAGATGTTCAGATCAACGTTAAAAAAAGGGAAACAAAATTCGACTACCACGCCGCAATTGGCAGTGCAAGAGAATTACATATAATCAGCGGCAGATTCAAATTTATTATTTGTTATTCTCATTTAAAAACATATACATAAAAGATGTAAATAAAACAAACTTATTATTTTTAACATACAAGGATATTTTATAAACCATTTGTTATGCTTTTTTGTCATGATTAAGCCTAAAAGAAAAGTTTGAATCCAAAATCGAAATGTAAACAATTGTGTTACTAGAATTTACCAAGATTTTGAAATAAAACTAACCTTATGTTAGTAATAACAATATACATAAAAATGGCTTACAAAATAACCCTATTAATTCTATATTATTAGAAAAATTTAATATGTATTACAACTAGAACTTACAATTTAATTCACAACAATCAAATAAATAGGTTAAAGATTAAAAATTATGAATTTTTTAGACATAAAAACTAAATTAAATTATAACAATGAGTAAATATATGAAAAAAAATTCAACTTTGTGAATCATTAAAAATTATTTACCTAAATTAAATGACAAAATAAATACTTAAATAATTAAGAACATTCTAAATAAAATAACTAAATAATAAGAAATGTATATACAATATGAATATACTAAAAATCATCCTCTTTCTGGCAAACTAGCAAAAGTTTCCTCGATCTAAACATTTAAAACTAACTATAATTTCTCCTATAAAATTCATTTTCGTATTTTAATGGTTGCTTGTACCTATTATGTGCCTTTATATTAAGGGTCCAGTCTACCAAATTTCACCCACTAATTCTAATAAATCACTTAACACTTAAATACCACCGTTATTACTGTTAACCTCAAACAATAATAAACACAAATTTTAAATTTGCACGCCCTTGGCAGTGCAAAGAACTACATAAATAAAGATTTTGTTTGTTTGGTGTTGAACTTTACTGAGTAATTCAGCTGCACTGCCGGTCGCATCGCGTCGTTTGCTGTTTCCAGTTTCCCTATCCAATTAGAACATCTTAACTTCATTTATCTATGGGGTGTGCAGTTTCAAACGCACTTTTTATACGGTCGTTTAAAACTGCACGCCTCCATCTAATAGACAAAATATTATATTTATGAGTATTAAGAAGAATATTTATGACCAATTGGTGAATATATGCGCTATTCTGTTCTTGTGCAGCCGAGTTTTAAACGCCGTATAAAAAAGTGCGTTTGAAACTGCACACCCGATCTAATTCACAAAGTAAGGTAACAATTGCACCATATTTATTTGGAGCCCCCCTGTATTGATTGTAATGTAATTTTCATAATAAATTCGTGCAAGTTTAGTAGTTACCAAAAGGCGAAGAAAGCATAAAAATATTCAACGTAGTTTATTTTATTTTGGACTTTTAATTCCGATAAATTTGTGAATAAGAAGTGTATAAAATTAATTCTACTGTTATGATGCTTAAATGATATGTTTCAAAATACCCAAAATATGGAACGTGATCTATAGTGTTTGAAGAATAATCCTAGTTATGTTAATTGTCAAATTTTAATTTGTATTGACGTTTTACTGTCATCATTTGTCAAAAATTGTTGTTTTATGTAATAAATACAATTTATGTTATTTATTGGTACTACCATTTAAAATTTCACTTACAATAAACTTTTAATGGTTTGCTTATTTACATTCTTAAACAACATCTACAATATATTTATAGTTTGTTGGAAAAAAACGGTTCTAATTGGAAAACATTAAAACGGGCATTTTCAAACGCACTACCGATTTCGCATTTTTTCTTCGAATTATTAGTATTTGAACACTTCAAAATCATTATTTTTGGTCAAAAATTTTATAACGTGTGTGTACAAATCCAAACTATCGTATACATTTGCCATTTGTTTATAATTATTTTTTTTAATACTCATAAATAATATGTTTTGTCGATTAAGTCGGTCGGACATTTTCAAACGCACCTAAGTGTATGTATTTCTGAAATTTTTTAAATACATTTTAAGTAATATTTTATGTTAATCATTATATTTATTATTAGGAAATTATAAAACAATTATTTATTAGTTGAATTAAAGTACTTAGTTCTGATTTTTGCGGGTAATTAAATAATTAATTATTTTTAAGTATAAATATGTCTTTATGTGTAAATTATACACACATATAAAGGTAAAACATCTTTATTTTTTTGACACTTATTTCAATACCTAAAAATTTTGTAATTTGTATTGGATCAGTGAAAATATTATAGATAAATACAGAGTTTTACGCAACTTTTATACCTAGACAAATATAAAACATCGTCTACCGTTTTTTAAAATTTTATTATATTAAATGTTTCTTTAGAAATGCTACGTCTTCTGTTGGAATTTCAACCTTTAGGGCCCTAAACATTTCAAAGACTTTGGTGTCCCATATATAAATTACTCAGAATATAGACAATAAATAATGATAACCTTAATAATGATGCCCTAACACATGTTACAGATTATTTTGCTTAATAATTAATCCACCCTTGTTGGGCAGTAAAATCCCAATATCGTTAAGTTCACTTTGACAAAATTTGGGTTAGATAGTCTCTAAAAAAATAATTCGTCAAATAATAAATTAGTTAATGTCTGGAAAACTTCAATATTTTCAAGAAAGTCTCCATTGACTTTAAACGTTGATCTCTTACTCTTTATAATGATATTAGGTAGGAAATTCCTGTGGGATAGATTATTCCAACGGTCCTTTATAATCCAGTTCAAGCCTTGCCAACGTCGGAGTAACGCTGAAAATTTAAATTACCTTTGATATGTCACAAAGACATACTGTTACATTTAAAGTTAAAGAACAGTTGGAGGCGTTCTTACACCGTTAACATTAATGAGAACTTGTTCAGGTTCGACAAAAAGAGCTCAGGTACTAGAAAGGATTAGTTTCAGTTTTCAACATTAGGTATACGGAAATGCAATTTTGCAACAGAATGACTAATTAACGACTTCTTTTCATTGCTCTAACATCAAATAATTTAATTAAACATACATAATTATAATATAAATTAGTTTTTAGTATTTTATGTATAGCATATGAAATCATTAAAAGGTGTTGTATCAGGGACTTCAAAAATGTTTTAATATTGAGAAAATGATGCGGTGCTTTTCCTATAATATTCATAAATGACCAATTTAAGCTGCTCTTTGATCGGTTGGTGCGCATTTAAAATCTTAAAAGTATACAAAGAATTCTTTTATTTTCATAAATATGCAAAAGTTTTGTCCTAAATTTAATATGCTGCCATAAAAGGAAAATATAATGCTTTTTATATAAGAACCTTTTTCAATACCGAGTGAGGATCCACGGAAGGAAATACGTTTCTATAGTACATCTTTATAAAAAAAATGCAAAAATGATTTATTGAATTTCTGTTTCTTTAAATTTCTTTCTTGCGTTGAGCTTTCTTATTCATCCCTTTGCACATCGTTTTACGAGGCAATAAAATAAAATGTTTAAGCCGATAAAATTGAAACTGTAATTATTTCAATTTTTTAATATAGATCAACAGAGTCCCCTTAATAAACATGAGAAACTTGATTTAAGTTATACGTTTGTCGTTATGTATGTGTAAGATAAAAATTGTATAGTAATATGCTATAAAATATGCAAAAATTTTATACGAGTTGTCGTATGTGGGTATAAAGTTGAATCCACACTTGCAAATATTTATGTTATGTGTTGAATTCGGTATAAAGTTCGTGCGTTTACTTTATGCCAAATTCAACGCACAACACAAATTCTTTCAAGTGTGAATCCGTCTCAATACATTCTAATTTGTACAGATTTTCGCATTTTCAATTACTTAAGACAATAAATAATAAGACCTGGATTTTTTGTGTTCATGTTTTTTTCATAATTGGATCAATCAGTGTACTCCCTAAAAAACAAAAAGATTAATTATGCGATTATACATTATCTTTTCTTAGTGATAAAACAAACAATTTTGTTGTTTTTCCCCTTTTAGTAATGAAAATCATTTATCAGTTTGAAATGTCTCGCTTATTTATAAATATTACGCTGTGTGCACGAAACTAAAAGGTCACATTATGTAAATTTAAAATAAAAATTGTAATGTAAAATCTTGGTTACAAAAGAAATTTTTTTTAAAGAATTGTATTGAAAGAGCCACTTAACGGAAACAGATCATTTTTCTATTTTTGTTCTTTAGCGATTCTAGTCACGTTTCTTAGCTTTTTCATTTCCGCTACCGAGTATTGAAGCCAGTTATGAAGCTTGATATAAAATAAAGTTTAAAGCTTACTAGATTTCGTATTTTCAATAAGATCATCTTATTACTGCCGTTTGACTTTTAATTTCATTTCGTTTAAACTTAGCTCTATAGTAAATACGAGAAAACAAAATGTAAAACTTTGTCTTTTTTTTAATAAAAGCTAGGTTAAAGTTATGTACACATAAAATTATTTTTCAATTCAATAATACCTGATCGTACGTATCTATTAACTATATTTATTCAAAGAGGTTGTGACTTGCGAGTCAATTTCAAAACATCGAAACAAGAACTCGAGTTTAGAATAAAAATTCGCATTGTTTACCATTGTAATTTTTATGTTATTTCTTACAGAAATCTTAAATTTAATGTTTTTAATATTTATATATGAGAGAAGTGCTGTCGTTGAAACATATTAAAAACAATACTATTACTATTTTACTAACCGAATTGAAATCAAAATTTATTAAAAAGAAGTAAAATGTATTCAGATTTGAAATATGTAATTGCAAGGCTAAATGACAAAGTTATGTCACAAAAATAAATAGGTCAATTTCTCGTCTATAAATAACATTTTAAATCGCATTAAAAAAATGTAATTTTTTGCATAATTATTCTCAATTTCGTTGTATGAATTTGGTCTAATTCATCGTAGTTTGGAATATATAGTAAGCAACAGATAAGTCCGGGCCATATGGGTTTTTTTTATTAGTAACAGTATGAAGATTTTGGTGTTATACAGAATGTAACACGAATAGGTACTGAAACATAACCGGGTAATACCTGACTTTAATCTAAACAATAAAATATTATATTCAATATGTCCTAAAACTAGAGAATTTCGAGAATAATGCATTTCAATTTTCCGCTAAATGGTAACACATTGTCATTCCACATGCTTTTAAAAGAGAGAGATGTTATTAGTATCTACATGTGTTATTGGCATATTTTATTTGTTATTTTTAGTTTTTTTAATTTTTTTTTAATTCTACGTATATCTTTAATGGCATTGTTATAATAGATGAACAAACATTTTTAAATAATATATTTATTACATATGTACTTATTTTTAAATTGAAGTTTATGATACCATAACTCAAATATATGACACATAAGGTCACTTGACTTGAGATATTTTTTGTTCAAATTAGAGTTATTTACAATATAAGTGAATTAAGTTTCAATACTTATTCGTGGGACACCTGGTATAAAAACGTGGCAACAGCTCAAACTAATATTACATTTTGAAAGTAAGAATAATATCCGAAGGGATGGGAAGTAGGTACTAGAAATAAAGTTTTGGCATTACAGATTTTTAAAAAATTAATATGGTGGTCTAAGTAACATATATAAAATTCAAATTTTATACTATATCGTAAGTACAATTATAATTTTTTAAACTTTAAAGGTGTATGGCAGGTGTTTTCTACCATACAAAGTGTATGGCTATAGATGACGTGGTTTCTAATAGTATTTTGTAAAAAAATATTAAAAAATAACGTTTTATACTATGACGTTTTTGGAGAAAATTTCTATACACCTTTGCTACCCATTACTTGTTAAAACCCCCTAGACTCAAGGTTCACAGTAGCCAAACGTTCTTATCGGCTGTAGTGTACTTGAACAGAAATTTTTTCAGCTTTTATACTATGACGTAGGTCCGATGTTCACGAGCTATTACTCTAGTTTTAATTTGAAAACTGACCATTTTGAAAGGTGACCCTTTTGAAAATATTTTTGATCAAAAAGAAGTTCGAGGCCTTGCTATGGTTTACCCTTCGTAACGTCCGCCGTATGCATGCTCCCTAGTGCTACCACTATGTATTACAAATATATACAAGTACAAACATGCTAAATACTTGCAATGTATAATAATTTTTATGTAATTTTTTTTAATCCGGACCTCTTAGCGATTTCGATACGCCATACAGTCCTCTTCTTAAAAAATTTAGAGACTTCTTTAATGGTTTCAAATAACCTTTATTGAAGACTTTTTAAACATTAAATTAAAAAACTTGAACTCGACAATTAAAAATTTTACTTCTGATTAAAAAAAATTGTAAAGCAGAAACGAAACAAAAAGAAATACCATTCATAATTATAATTTACTCTCCAGAAGTATCAGTATAAATACAAAGCTTAGTAAGTTTCAAGTAACCGCAATTGCTGTATCTTGTCTAAAATTAGTTTTATAAACCCTTTGAGACCTTTATTTGCTGCCATATATCAGAGTCCCATTCACCAATAATAATTGTAGGTAGTTTTCAAGTTTCCTCATTAACGACGACTTTTTAAAAAAAGATGAATTTTAAAATGATATACTTTAAAAGTTATTAAATCTGAGCTTGGCAAATTTTTGTCATAAAAAACAATAAAATAAAAGTATCATTAAAAATATAATTATGTATCTACTTATCTATGTTTCTACGCGTCCATATTTACATTTTATATGTTTAGGTACTTCTAAAAAACTTTTATCTTTAAGTTTTCTAAATCAATATACATATACATATACATTTTAAAGTAGTTCAATTTTTTCACAAATGAAATATTAAAAAACAATTACATAAATTCTACCTTATTAAAAAAATATTTACAATTGGATAGAGAATTAAAAGCCTTTTCTAAAGGTTGCTTGGGCTTCGTATACCATTTAAATGTTTTAATTTTGGAGTCATACGCCTTAAGGAATTGATCATATATCAGTGGCCTAACTATAAGGGTGCAGGTAATACCAACGTACCAGAGTCTGAAAGGAAAAGAGGCTTTAGCACATTAAAGAGACTAAAAAATATTAAATTTGAGCGTTTAATAAAATATGTCTTCATATTAGTAGTAAAAATGTTGTTTTAGTTTTAAGATATAAAAAAGTTGTTAGATCAATTAAATCTACTTGGTGTTCACTATTTTCACAATTTTTTTCTAAATTATTATTTTGTTTTAGTACTACCTCAAGTGCAAAACGAAAAATCTACTCTCTCTCATCGTCACTATGATTTAATTTTATGAGTTTAATAACTACACCAGGTGTAAAACATTAAAATTAAATTTTTTCTAAACTATATAATAATAGCATCTACGTGTTATAGAATAAGGTATCACATAAATTATTAACCTTTTATATAAAAATCAAAACGAGGAATTCGACATTAAAAGAAACAAAGTGTTGAGATGTGGGAAGGACTGCTATAGCATAGACGCGTGCGAAGTACAATGGTATTATAATAAATTTTATTTCTTTTGAAACAAGTTCTGGTGTAAATTTTCGCGCAAGGATAAGCTTTTGTTTTCCATTCCTCGCAGAATGCGATCATCGCAAATGCGCCCGCAACGGTTATTTTGTTAGAAAAACAACAAGAAATGCGAGTTTTGTCAGTCTCTCAATATTTTGGTTTCGTTGACTGAAGTGCTAAAGCTGAATACTATACAAAATTGTTTGCTCAGAAAAAGATCTAAATGCTGTCCAGATTTTTTTCAAGGAATATAATGGTTACATTTGATGCTTGAATGAGGATTTAGAAGGGTGTATTGACATTTAGGTGTTTAGATAAGCAGTACACATTTTTTTTGTAAAACTTTTAAAAGTCAATCATATGTAGTTAAGCGAATCTTAAGAAAGATGTAATTAAAATGCATTTTATCATTTTTACCTATTCTTTTAAATCCGCAAATGCAAAACTTGTTCCAGGTTACAAAAAAATAATTAATTCTTATTTAATAACAAATAAATAAATTCAAGCCTCATTTTGGATTAGTCACAGACCCAACAGAACAAATTGAGAAATAGAAAGGTATGGAATTTTCTATTTCTTATTCCCATTTTAAGTTGGAATTATTTTAAAATATTTTTATCTTTAAATAAAAACTTATAATTTTAAAATAGTTAAAAATTGATTTTAACGCAAAGTGTTCCTAATAATTTTATGAAAAAATATAAAAATCACGAACAACAAAAGTAAGGAGAATAAAGTTAAAATTATTAGAGTCTGAACCTCTAAAGCTTTCTCGTTTATAAAATGTCAACTGCTCGTATGTTCATTGAAGCAGAAAAGGTTCGAAAACTTTTGTTGTAAGTTTATGTCAAGCCGATGTTTTATTTGAGTCACTCGTATAATGATTTTAGTATTTTCATAAAAATACAATTTATATTATTGTAAAATATTATATTTTAAACAAACATTATGCATATGTTATATTTTAGAAGTAATCGAATTGATAAAGAAGTTATGTAAAGCGATGAGCACATCTACGCGATTCCGATCGCAATCAGATAGCGATAGCGATCGCGTTGGCAAATAAACACACATACGCGATAGTGACTTATAATCGCTCCGTTTTTAAACTAGTATTTTTATTTAGTGGGTGGTTCGTACAAGTCAAGAAGTTGTATTTATTATAAATAAAAACTGATGATGTGCAGTTACAAGAATAAAATAATAATAATAATGAGAGGCCAATACAGATATTTCATAACTTGATGAAAGAAAAGCAGTAAACTTGACTTTCATCATACTTGAGATAAGTGAGCTTACTTAGCTGCATAATTCATGCGTGTATAATTCATATTGCTTATAAAAATTTAACGCTATAAAAAAATACATTAATACTTTAATTTATAAGCTAATTAACCAAATGCACCATTTCTCATTTATATTTTCTAAAAAAAAGGGTGTTTATTACATGTCACTGAAATTTTTATACAGGGTGTTATTCATATAAGTTTAAGTCTTTAATCACATATGCTTTTGTCAAAAATAAAAACAATTTTTTTTATAAAATTTTTAATTTAAGCGTTTTTTTCAATATACTGCGGCAAAAGTTTAAAATTTTTTGCATAGCATTATAGCAAAAAAATTAGTATTATAATTCTAACTTTTATAAATAGTTTTGAAACAGACTAACTTAATTATATAACCTTAATTAAACAATCTCTAGTTAATCGTTTGACCTACATTTTTTAACACTCTGTATAGTTTCTTTAGGAGATTCAGTTATCTTATTATGTATCACGTTATGACAACACTATTTTTTGTGTTTGGAAAGAAACTACCTGAATTTTCTTAGAAACAAAATATATAATATAATAGCTATTTAATACAATGTTATGATTTATTTTTGTACAATTTTCTAAAACCTTTTGTTTTCGTTCTATTCGACATTAATAATTACAAAAAATGTATTTGTTGAGAAAATTATGATTAATTATGGCTTATAATAAAAAAATTATAAAGCTTTATTAAAGGTATTTTAAAGCTTCACAAAGGGCTATTTAAAATAACGTAATAAAAAACTATAGTAATCTGTACAAGACAGAACCTTGTGAATTAAAATAACTCCCAATTGCGGAATTTAAATAAAACACTTCCTAGATACTTAGAATACCTATATAGCTTAATTCCAAATACTAAATAAATTTATTACTATTTTTCTAAAAAACTAATCGGAACATTTTTATCCATTGCTCTTTTGCGTTTTTATAATTTGCAAAATTTCTCGAAATAAAATTTTTGTCAAAACCATTTGCTACACATCTAATTGTAAGACAGTTCTTCAACTTGTCTAATACTTATGAGAGATTAGAAATTATTATCTAGTTATGTCTTCTGCTGTAATATTCACTCTTTATGATGTTTGTACTAACATAAGTCAAGATCAGTCAGCATAATAACATTTACTTAATTCATCCAATTAATCTTCAATGTTTTTGTTAAAGTGTAAGGCGACATTAAAATAAATTTCAAAATTA
Organism: Sinopyrophorus schimmeli; assembly: GCA_036325965.1. Lineage (NCBI taxonomy): Eukaryota > Metazoa > Arthropoda > Insecta > Coleoptera > Elateridae > Sinopyrophorus > Sinopyrophorus schimmeli. The sequence goes on from JARFIZ010000139.1 coordinate 1,196,676, forward strand.
TATTGATTTAAGTAACTCAACCTCATAAATATTGTTTGCTTCGTTAGAAACGATTTATTGATTAAACTTAGAAGGTGAGTATATAGCTATGCACAAACTGTAAAACTTGTAAGGAAAGTGTTTTAACATTCTATTCTAATGTGTCATAGATAAAGTAAATTACTCGAGTAAAAAACAATTTATTGTTTTTTGTGATTCTGTTGAAATCTTCTTTATTCCACGTACCTATTATAAATTGTAGTCATGTTTCAACCCAACAAAATTAAGTGTTATTTATACAATTTAACATTATATACATAAAATGACGAATGTTTAGAATAAAATCAGTTTCACTTACTAGCCCATTCAAAAAAGAATTTTGGTTTTAGTCTTAAAATGTATGATTTTGAGGTTGTCTTCATTTTAGATTTGAGGACTAAAACTAAAATTATTTTTTGACTTGGGTAATATAATTGTACATGGATAGTTAAGTATGGATTGTGACGTTAAAGATTATGACTAATTAATTAAAATAGGAAATTAGTGATTTTGTTATAAGGTGTTAGTAGTAGTATACATTCTCTGATTATAAAATTATGCATTTTATTATTTTTCTTATTCGTAGAATAATACTTATACTATTACTACAATGTCTACAATTTAAACTTTCTGTTGAACAAAATAATACACCCGTTGTGTCAACGACATGTAGTCAATTTTGGAGGCCAGGGTCTGTGCTAAACTTTGAAGTCGCTAAAGAATTGCTGCGTCGTAAGTGGGACCGATTGCCTCCAGAAGAACTGTGGTCAATCGCCAAAAATTTTAAGACGCGTTTGAAAGTCCGCAAAAAGAGGCGACTTCAAAACAGCCTGAATACCTATATTAATTCTGAAGATCCCTTTTATGGTTATTAATTGTTAAAGGTGTTGAATTTCTTTTGTTTAGTGAAATGATATCGCACATAGTTTAACCGAGTTTTTTTGCCGCGCCCAGTATATAGCTTATTTGGCTAAAATGGAAAAACACTCAAAATTGCCAAAAATTTATCACTCAATTCGTTATCGATAGGCAATTCGAACAAAGAGGTCCTAAAACGTTTGAGTGTTAATCGTTTTGTTTCAATTCTTGCACAAATACTTTACTATTTGGTATTTTAAGCGTTAATTATAATTAATAAATACGAGTGCAATGTGTGATAGTAATCAAAATATTTTCAACTTCTATGACATACCTATGTAACATTTTAAAGTTTCATTTTGTTTAAAGTATCAAAGGCTTCACTCTTTTAGACATTATTTTCAACAGCAAAGTGCATTTATTTGTTCTGGAGCTACACTGTTAAATTACCAATAATATTTAATTGTTTCTTTCTAATTTATCATTAGGTATAACTATACAGACTAGGTACTGGAGGTATATTTAGTTACGTTCGAAAGCTTCTTGTTACTAAATCAATTGTTCAAGTTTCTTAGTGTACATTAACTTAGCTATGGAAACTAACTTTATGTTGTTTTGGTATATCTTAGTGGTTACATAAAAGCTAATGAAATTTGAGGTCATTTTGTTTACTGACACAACAGTTTTACTTTATAATCTTATTAATTTATACAATGTAGCTTCTTAAACATTGAAAGCACAGATTAGACTAATTTGTTGCGTATTTCTACATATAAGTTGCCTAATCCACGAATAGACCTCGTAAATTAGTCATAGAAAACTGTGATTCCGTTTCAAAATATTTAAAATGTGTTTAAAAACTAAAGATTTATTTCAGGTAACTATCAAAAATGTTTGCTTATGTAAAAAATGACCTTGGCATTATTCAGATACAGGTAAATAATTTATTAGCTTAGAAATAGAGCGAGAATTAATTTCCAGTATGCTGTGACATTAAGGTCTTTCAGTTTAGTTGACTTTAGGACACTAATGCCAAACAATTATAATTTGTTATAACACCTACTGGTCTAATATTCCAAGTAAGTTAAACTTCTGTAAGTACGCGTGATATTGATTTTCCTGGTAGGAAGTTAAATTTAATGTGACATGAATTTCGAAATGATATTGCAAATAGGAGAACCAACTAATTGCATTGTGTTATGCACCTATCAACCTGATATTTAACTACAGAAAAGATTTACATATAAAAAACAGTTATATTTTCATTTTTTACACTCTGGACAAAATCGATTTGTGGAGTCTTTATTTCTAAAGAATATTATTCGCATTAAACTATCAATTAAAAATACCATTATTGTTTTTTTTTATATGTAAGTTTTTTTAAGTGCTTACTATTTATATCATGAATATGTTTAAATTCGCAGGTAAACCTAGTGAGTTTCCCCAAGCTCAATCCGATTCATTATGTTTTATCTCAGTTGCCCTTTAAGGACGTTCCCACGAAAAACTACGTGACTTACTATATTTTCAATGAAGAAAATCACTTTTCTTGCAATATCTGTCAACTTTTGCATACATATAGTACTAGTTGTCCTTTATACGTAGAAATTTTGAAAAATCGTCCTAGCAGTACTAAATTTGCTAATATTGACAATCAAAAGATTACATATTTAACATGTGAAACAGGTAGTGAATATCAATATTATAGTCAAAATTAACATTTTTATTTTCTTTATTGCCTTTAATGGTATTATGATTTTGTTATTATTATATTAATGGATTTTTTATTTAATACTCACTATGTATATATTGCTATTTTACGGTTTTTTAGGAACACTTGTTCTAGGGTCGCTTTTCCTTAAAAATAAATAAATAAATATTTTATTGTATTGTATTTGTTCCACAGATGAACAATATACTCGCATTATTGACAATGTCTTGTTTACTTATTGTTAGTAAAAAAATAGTATCCTAAAAGTAATTTACATATGTGATTTTATAACAATAAAAATTTTTTTTGAGATGTTGTACATTTTTGAATTGGAGTAGATCCAACACGTTCAAACTCATTTTATGCTTAATAATTATCCCTAAAACAATTTTAAAATTTAACATCTGTGGAACCTCAGTTTTTAAACATTGCGGCGTTAAATTTTGACTTGGGTATGCATTGAATAATTTCAGTGTAAACCGAATTGATCCTGATTATTGTTGAGGCAATTCTAATATCTTATTTTATAAATTACTTGTCATTTACATTAGTTGTCTAAAAATTGTGTTTTTATTAGACTGACCTCTACAAAAAGGTAATAATCTATTTACCAAATAAAAAAAAAATAGTAATTAACAACTAAAATTTCATTTTTTATAAATTTAAATTACCTTTTTTAAAGTTAAATTGGTTGGGTATAATCTATAAAATGTTTCTTTCTATTAATCTGTCACCTAA